>CM070520.1:6907648-7568126 GCA_036346375.1 Guadua angustifolia
GCAGCAAAAGAGCAGCGTCGCAAGAAGATTACTACAAGTCTACAACAGTACACCCGCGAAATGGGCCTTCGCCGTATAATGGGCCGTCCGTACGAAGGCTAGTGAGCCAGGCAGCCGTCAAGCCCATTTATTCGTCTTTTGTTCCCTTCTGTTAGATATATACTGTGTCTCTATACGTCACAGTTTGAAAGTCATATAAATATCAAATCATAAATAAAGGGTGGATTACTACTTGCTTCAAAATTTATGCAATATGTATTGGAAAGGTGATGCATAGATACGCTACCCATCTTTAAATAGTCTTATTCTCTTCCTTTTTTTTCCGAGGCTAAATGTTCTAACCTAGCAGCGCAGAGAACCCTGCAAATCATGTCATCCTGCAGATTCTAGCTCTACGTAACGATGTTCTCAGGCTTGCGCCCGATGGATAGAGCATACGTCAAGGAGATCCGAGCATGCGGCAATTCATCGCTAGCCGAGTCGTTCGGTGACACGGGCATGGGTGTCGTTTCTGAACCACCGCCCCCTATTTCTTTGCGGTCCATCTCACAAACCTGGAAATTTTGTTCCCTGAAACCGACCCCAATTAGCTAGAAGAGATAGCGCTTTGGTTGACTCGGAGCAAACAGACAAAACCGCATGACTTTGACTCCGTGTTAGAGAGGCACCGAGCAGTAGGCTTTAAAACTTAGAGCTCCCATGGAACAACACTGGATAGCTTCTGCATTGGCGTCAGATGTTAGATGACGCACATCGCTGGATAGCTTAACCAGGATGGTTTTCGTTTAGCGCTTTTTGTATCTCCGGTCCTCGCTACTGCTAATTATGTATTCTGATCCCCATTAGAGAATTGATGGCGGAGTTGCCAACAATTCGAAGTCCAGCCAAGAAGCACGCGTAGTTAATTATACCTTTAGGATTTAATTAGCCGTATGGCGTCAGCTCAGGGGATCAATATGATAGAATAGATTGGGATTGAGATACGTATCCATATAATGATAGAATAGATTAGGATTGAGATATGTATCCACATATTTCAGATATAATATCAATCGCAGGATTATACCTGATTCGGTTGGTTTGTTACCATATGTATAGATCCGCTGTACCTTGTATATATAAGGAGACACTACCTTGAAAAAGGTCATCAGTGGCGGTTCGAAACTGCCATCAGTGACGGTTTTCGAACCGCCACAGATTTAGTGCCACTGATAATCGAGGATTATCGATGACGGTTCTAGAACCGCCATCGATAACATTATTAGTGACGGTTTTGGCTAGAACCGTCATCGATATCGAGTATATCGATGACGGTTCTAGCCAAAACCGCCATCGATATTACTACTATCGATGACGGTTGTTGGATGGAACCGTCATCGATATGAGGTATATCGATGACGGTTCGACCAACAACCGTCATCGATAGTACTAGTATCGATGGCGGTTTTTGGCTAGAACCGCCATCGCGATAGTCCGACACAGGAAAATAAAAAACTGGCATTTGTGGCTAGCCTCAGGCAGCGCTAGCCATGCCCTCTGAGCATAATGACAAATACCAGTACATAAAATAATCACAGATCATAATCACAGACAATAGTGTACAGAAAATAATCTAGCTATGTATCTGTTGGCTTGGAAAGAAACCCAATCAATAACTCTGGAAAGGAAGCAGTAGGTTGCACTTACGCTTCGCCATTGCTTGCAGCAACAGTGTCATTGTTCGGTGCCACCAATGCTTTATTGTCGGTTCCACCCTGAGACCAAGAGATAGCAGCATTGCTCTGAGGAGGGGGTATGAACAAATTCATGGCTCAGCGACGTATGAAAATGGCCATGCAATTATGTGATTGGCCAATTACTAATAGTAACAAAAAAAGGAACCTGCTCAATTGCAACCATAGGAGTTTCAACTTTTGCCTTGGGGCAACTTCGTAAGTACCTCGAATACACCAAATATGAAGAAAATATAAGTAACTACAAGTCCAAAATGTCCAGAACCAACAATTGCAAATACAAATGTCAGAATAAGCAGTCAAATCTTGACATTGGAGACATGTTTATTGCCCAGAGAATCACCACCATTTTCTTATAGGATTCCTCCCACTATTAACTACGACAATAACATCACAAGAGCACTTATTTACTACCACTAACACAATGGAAAAGATAGGCTCCATTTTGCTTTTCATGTAGTAGTTTTTTCACCCTTTTCATTTATGGTTTCGCCATCTAACTCCCATAGAAACCTCAAAGCATTTTTATTGAATTGTATTGGCATATTGCTAAGCTTTATGGCCTGACACATAACAAGGAGGAGGCGAAAATTAAATAGAGGACAACATCAATGGCAAGATAATTGAATATAAGTATGTCTTCATGACTTGGTTGAAATATAAAATGAATTTTTATCTCGCCAAGTTGCTACCACACATACACCATTCTTTGCAAATCTAGTAACACTTTGGGACGAGATGACAAAACAGTCACAACCTTAACACGTGTCATGTGACACCATGACAGCAAGCATGGTCTTAACACCATGTTGTGAAAATCATTTTATAAATTGTAACCAAGCAATTCAATTCCACCGCTATGCGAATATTATGGTGTTTGCTAAAACATGAAAAGGAATAAAAGGGGGTTGTGTAGGAGATGAAGACAAAGAAGGAGCATATTATCTATCGGAAAGGAAAAAGAAAAACAATCCAGCGTGTTAAGCATGAGATTATACCTTGTTTGCCCACATCAGTCCACATGCATTGCACAAAGTCCTTGGACCAGCTGGACCACGACGCATGGTCGGTGTCATATTTTCACTAGTGCCACAATTCTGACACCTGCAACAACTATGATATGACAAAAAAGGTCATCTATTTCCCATTCAATAGTAAACAGACAACAAAATGGAAGAGGCATGAGGGAAAAGCAAAAACAAACACACAATATCCTTATCCAGAAGAACCTAAGGAAACAAGGATGGTTTTATAAGTATCACATATAACAAATTACAATGTAGGCCTCATTCTATGTTACGGAGATATTATGTGCTCAAGCAGATTTTCTTTAGTTTCTTAACATTAGCATTTTGTAGTAATAACCATTATCTATCCAATTAAGAAAATATGCAGTACATCATGTGTAAGGAGAATTGGAACCTAAAGGTGCGAGAAAAATTAATAGAAAATTACATCCAGAGAGGATCATTTACTTGTTTGGCCATGTCGAAGTTCCCAAGTCTTGAATATGCAGTAATGAGTGCCATATATATATATACTTGGTCATTTGAATTCCATCTTGCTGTAATTCATCGTGATACTGCCAACAATTCAATAGCCAGCAATTATCCGAATAGAAACTATAAATATTAAATAAAAAGGTATAGGTTAATAGGAACAATGTAGCAACCATAGAAGAAAATAAGAAGACAAACACTAGCAGGTTGAGATGTAGTCTATTTCTAAAAATTGAAATGAGCACTTCAGAGATGCATGTGTGCACAGACATGAAAAATAACTGAGATAGACCGAAATATACAGAAATGAACATTGCTATTACTATCCAGATATTGGTCATGTAAGTATGTAACACAATATCCTAAATAACCAAAAAAAAGAGAATCAAATGATAATACTTACCATGAAATACAAGAAGGGAAGAGCGATGCTATTGGTAAAGCCGAAAGGCCGATGTAAAAAATAGAAATGTTAAATATGCAATGGAAAATATTTATGCAAAAAATATTTTAATGCACATGGTAAGATTAATAACATTGTGGGAATCATCACAAGATTTCCAGGACGGTATGTAATCTGAAACCATAAAGCAATTGCCTCTCTGCAACATCCACAAACATTAACAAATGGATGAAACATAGAAAATTTTTGGAAATATCTTCACTTAAAGGTAGTGTGGAACATACGACAAAGATCATTGTGGAAAACATGTCAATGGAATAGTATCTCATTAGGAGCAAAAGGTTTACGAAAGGTCAATTGTGATTATTAAAGAAAACAAATCTCCGAATCATTCAACGAACATAAAAGCAAATCGATACCAACTTCACTAATTTGGAGCAAGTGTCTTTATCCCGGTCACAAATAGCGGTGTTTGAATCACTCGCCTTGTCATGCTTTGGTAACAAAGTAAACAACATTTCTGATCAAAATAGATTCTCCCATCAAGCAGAACCACCGACAAGAGAAGTGGCATTGAGGAAAGAAGGGCTCCCATTTCAAAGGTACAAAGAGTTATTTACACTTTGTAATGAAATAGAATTGAAGTAACAAAAGCCTAAACTAGTTTTCTAAACTAGAAGCCTATGGGTCTTGAGCTTGGAGACACGCTGATGTGAGACATGAGTATGGAGGAGTGGATCGTTGTTATCTTCGTCATAAAACTCGCCTTTTTGTTGAGTATTTCCTTCATGATGAAGTAGGCGAGCCGTACTGAACGGCTTGGATTTGAGCGAAGCAGCCCTACCGTGAGACAAATTTTGAGGTATTTGAGGTATGAAAAAGCAAATTAAGAGAGCATATAGAAATCGAGTGGCGCGAATCGATGTGTCATGTCAAGATGACCGACCTCCACGCCATTGTGTTTTATTGTGCAACTTAAGATTTCCGCATGTCTTGGCACAACGAAGTACCCACATAGATTTGTTCCTTGCTTCGCCAGACACCTGCGAAAATCGAATGAACTAAGATGTCGTCGAAGGAGCTATTTACTATGAAATACGATATAAGAATATTCCTTGCGTGCGTACCGGAAATTTAGTACGGATTGTAAGGGTTTTCTGGTATGGGCGGTGTCTCGTGCTCTTCTGACAATATCTTTTGAACGCCGCGTTGATTAAACTTGTCATCACTTCATAGTCTGCTTTAGGTTTATCCATTGGATCCATGATCAGCATCTTGCTCTTGTCTGGATGAATTACTACGAGAATCCAGTGGAATCTGGATGCCATAGCCATTAGTCGTTACGTCAGAGTAAATAACGAAACCAACGAGTAATTTAACTCGCTAGTGAGGAACTTACTTAAAATTGTATGGTACAAGTATAAACTCCTTGTCATGTAGTTTAAGCAAAGCTTTATATCGTATCCTCGACCTCCTTTGGTACTCTCACGATTTCGGTTTGGCAAACCGTTCCCGGGTCGAGGAATCCCACTGGCCCCTTGGTTCTTCGTAGTTCCTGAATCTCGTATCTATATAACAAAATAGTTAGACATGACATTTATCGGTATTACGTGAATGTAGACCAAGATTGATATATTAGACACTTACAGTGTCCAGCATCTCAAAAAACATATGTCGAGGGCGTCATGATAGAACAAGTTGTGCATGTTATCGAATTCTATTAAGAAGTAGCCATAGCCCTCGTGGTGAAAATGTTCCTCACGGAACACCGCAGTGATCACCTTCGTGAGTACGTCTTGGTTGGATCGCTCCATGTACCATGCATGTAGTCATTTGCATCATGGGTGTTAGATTATTTAACCGAATCGGTGACTAAGGGCTTCCCAACCTCGAATTGCAATCTTGGTTGATTTTCTTGTTCATCGACTTCCCTTGCCCTTACTTTTTCACTGACGACATCATACTCGGTCCTGGCTTCCCTGATCTAGCCGTCGGCTGTCTAATGTGCCATTTTTGGGATCGGGGTTTTAGGTTTGTCCTTTGAAGTACCGGTGTTCTTGGTTTCGCGTTGAGTACTAACGGGGCCATATTTATGGGGCCCTCAATGGATTCTTTTCTACCTCATGTTGCTTCTTCACCATTTCACTCTCGAGTGTGGTGGATCGATGCGCGGATTGCACTACAGGAGAGGCTGGCAGTGCATGATCCAAGACGATGTCAGGAGAGGGTGCCACTGCATGGTCCAAGATGATGTCACGCTTGCGCCACTGGATGAATGAGTGGATGGCACCTCCCAGAGTTGTTATCTCGTCATTGGCGGGTTTTTCTAGCCTGATATCAACAAACTGTGCAACTACCGTGTCCACCTGGACCTTTGCATAACCTTGCGCTATCGGGGCATTGTGCAGGACACCCCCTTGTTGGCACGGATAAGCTACCTCAGCGGATCAGAGAAAGATGTTCATCACGCACGCGTTGAGTCGACGGTGTGGGGTCATGTATGTCGTCCACAGATAATGGTTTAGGTCCGCTTGGCTTTGGCGTGGACCCATAATCGCCGCGACGAATTGTAGGGCCGAGAGAGTGTTTTTTACTGCGTCGGCTCAAGGCTTCTTGTACTTGTCGTTGAACTTGTTCGTGAATGGTGAGTTGTAATTCTCGCAGAACCCTTTCCTTCATACTTTCCATTTCTGCTTGACTGCTCTTCTTTAGCTCTTTTCCGACTCCTATAAGAGTCTTCGTGCTCAGGGAATCCCATCTTCCATGGAACCTTGACCCCGACGCCTCGTGTTCGACTGGGGTGCTCTTTGTTTCCGAGGGCCACTGATAGCTCGTCTTTCTCCCTGTTTGGGTGGAAGGATCCTTGGGTGGACTGGGCGTACAACTGATGAACTCTTTGCGCCACTGCTTCGTCTTCGCCGCTCTTGAATGATAAACTCCCAGTAGACAAGAGATCTGCCCTCGCTAGCACGTAGTGCTTCACTCGGTCTCGTAGTCCGACCAAGGGACTTGTGCCAGTCTGTTGGATCACTTGTAATTCCTGCCTGTCCCATTGAGCAATTTTACAGTGTACCCACTCGTGCCAAGTCCGTGGGGTGAGTATTCCTTCTTGCGATGCTAATGTGGTCCTCACTAGACTTCTTTCGCGCTCAGATTGCTTCATCGCCACAAACTCATCCCAAGATGGTCAGAATCTTGGGTAGTCTCCGACGGTGACCGCTTTTGCTTCACATAATTTACGTTCACCTCGCCTTGAAGTTTCTCCACGCCGCATCCATGGTCATCAATGCATCGCGACGACGAAGTTCTTCTACTCCTTCGGGAATGCGAAGGTTCCTTTGAGCTCATCCACGATCCTCTTTGGTGGCTTAGGGCACTTTATGCCAATCCAAATAGGTGATTGGCACTTTCTCCCTTACGATGTACCCGCATGTTGACTCAGTATTTTCTTCTTTGCCTTTTTCGTGCAACAGGGACCTAGTATCTCGAGACCTCCGTGATGGTGTCCGGCCTTGAGCTTCTTATTCTTCCCTCGTCCTCTGCGTGTTGCAAATGTAATGGAGGCCTCGGGGCAGCGGCCGAGGCCGGGGGAATGCGGTGGAGGCCTCGGCAACCGGTGGTTGGGTGGAGGGTAAGGTACTGCCGGGCTCTCGCCATTATAGGCTCGATTTGGGCTCCATTAGAACTACTCAATAGAAAGGAGATATTTGAGAGAGGAAAGAAAATATGTACTAACCGATAGAATAACTAAGTGTATCATATTGAATTAGCACAATTGAGGAAAATATGTACTAACCGAGGAGTAAGATAGAAGATGTACTAACCGGGGACTATATTAGATCCTTAAAGTGCCTGTCCATGGCTCATTTCGAGTCCATGTACTAACTGATGTACTAACAATGGCATGATCAGGAAGAAATTTATGAGTTTTGCTTACCTTTGTTGGGAATTTTTTTAAATAAGATAGAAGATGTACTAACTGAGGACTATATTAGATCCTTAAAGTGCTTAGAGTTATTTGGTTTTACAAGACTAAGTGAATTGTTCCTGCGAATGATATCATCTATCTCCACTATACACAACTACTAGCATATATATACATATATGGACACAAGATCAAGCACATACATAAGAATATATATATATAGATACAAGATCAAGCACATACACAAGATCAATACCTACATGATATTAAAGCACTCATCCACACAATCCCAATTAAAATGAAAACACATTTCGCAATTCGCAGAGGTAACATCCAAATTGAATATTATTGTCTTCATTCAAGAAGGAAACACATTTAGCAAAAAATGAATAATAAATTTCTCGAAAGACGCTACTTTTGATTCAAGAAAGGCAACAAATAGGCGCGAAAAGATTGTTGGACAATTACACAGATACAACCTCTGTAATTATTCCCCACTAACCAACAAATTTCTTCCTGTTGTTAAATCTTCTCAATATTCCAAAAGAAAATCTTCATATTACATAATTAACACAATATTCAGCATTTACGGAAAAAAGATCAATCCTTATTTAGATTCAAGGTGGTAAAAACAAAATTGCGAATAACGGAATTATTTCCATTGTAGCAAGATCTAAAAAGCGTGAACAATCAACGATACAAAGACCTATGAATGACTAAATTTTAGTTGAAGGCTCTTTGTTCCACTTGCAAAAACTAAAGGACAGTTAAACCACGCAATCAATATGTGTTGTCTAGACATAGGGCGCAAGCAAAACAAACACACAACGAGAGGGAAAACCCTGCAGCCCCCTATACTACGCTTACTACGCGCTCTCAATCTTCTAAAGATACTGACTTAAAACATCATTCAACCCTGAATTGTGTCATTATCCATTGACAAGAGCAAAACATCTTACCCTTCAATTCAAACTAACCAAGCCAATGGTCTTTCTGTTGAACTATTACCTCCTCGATGTCTTGCGCGACACAAGACTAGAGAACACACCGCCCATTATGCGATACCAAGTATAGGCAAAGAGAACAAACTAGCATAAGAATACAACCACTCTTCTCAACAACCAGTCCACAGCCGAACCACCAACCAATTTACCCAAATCAAGAATTAGGAAACGAACTAATTAATCCATTCATCTCACCACGTAGAAGCAGGAATTAAACGCACGCTCGCGATTTACCCCACCACGGCAACGTGAAGAGAAGGGCTTACCTGGGTAGGGTTCAAGGGGCGGCGCAGTGGGAGGGCGTTGAAGGGCGGCCGGTCGGGATGGCGCTTGGTGGCGGCGTCGGTGGGGAGGGCACGGGCGGCGTCGGTGAGGCGCGGGGACGGCCGGTGCCGGAGGGGGCGGCGGTGGGGAGGGCGGGGACGGCGGTCGATGGAGGCGGCGGCGGGAGAGGCGAACACAAGGCGGCGGTCGGAGCTAGGCACAGGAGGCGAGGGAAATTTTCAAGTGCGTAATTAGGCGTCGCGGGTTTATGTATAGACATTATCGTGGCGGCTAAGAACAATAACCGTCACAGATAAACATTATCTGTGGCGGTTAATAAAATAACCGTCACAGATAATAATTATCTGTGACGTTATTTTATTAACCGCCACAGATAATGTTAATCTGTGATGATTATTGTTCTTAGCCGCCACAGATCTGATTTTCACCAGATGAGACTTTCACCAGATACGACTTTCACCAGATCTGTGCGTTGGCATTCTTTGTTCTTTTGAGAATATATTATCTCAGTTATCCCCAAGATAAGTTGTAGCCCTGCTTAAACATAGAGACTATGTGCCAATCTTTTCCTTGAATTTCACATGGTATTTTCAAGGCCTGTAAATGCTTGTCTGTATTCCATTAGACTCTCTGCTATGTATGTCAGTTGGCTCCCATGGTTGGAGTAAAATTATGAGATTTAGATGTCCATTCCTGCATACAAGCTTCACTTTTGTGCAATGATCAAGCAGAGTTTTGGTTATGTTTTTTGTTTTCTTTTTAAATGGAAATGATGAACCTAATTTGGGAACTTTCATGTACATTAGCGAATATATAGTATGGAATGCATATCACTCAAGTAACATGTCTGCATGTTCTTGCTGCATGGTTTGCACTTGCATGACCAATGTGTATGGAATGTACTACAAATAAGATCCACTCCGAACTCTTTTTTGCACCTCAATAGCTACTCAATCTGCTATTTAGGACAGACTATTATTACAATTCTTATTCTGAGGCATACTATACTTTGACGGTGCATTGCAGTAATGTGTGTATATATGTTTGTCTACAAACAAAGTTGGAAGTACAAAATGGGAGGGGCCTGGTTTAACCCAAAACGTACTAATTATATTAAATCCACAGAAATGTACATTTCTTACATCACATTTCCATTACTCCATATAAATGGCGACATGTTGCCATTACTCCTAGCTAATTATTTTCTTTCACAATTTGGCCTTCACAGATCATCGCGATGATAGGTAACTTCTTGAGTGGTTTCTTCCTCGGGATGATCTTTCGCTGTAAAGGAGGCAACTCATCAAACTGGTTGTACTCTTCCTCATCCACGACATTCTCAACTCCAACAATCCTTCTTTTCCTTGCGAACTACGTGGCGCTTCTTATCTACCGGTCGATTATGTAGAATACTTGTGCTACTTGATTCGCAAGTACGAATGGTTAAATCTCAGATCCAGACATGTTCGATGTCCATGAGTAGTAAAGCCGCACTTGTCCACCTTGACACCATTCGGGAGTCGTACCCAATGACATCAAACACCGGATCTTGAAAATGATGAGTCTAGCTCCCAAATCTCCTCTATGAACCCGTAGTAGATGCTCTTCAGTCTTTGCTGTGTTGTCGAGGCATCTATACGACACCATATTTTGGTAAGTGCTCTTGCTATCCCGAGCTCGTGTAAAATGTATATCCATTGATGTCATATCCTTGCCATGTCGTGATTGTACTCAAGGCCCTTTTGCCAACCACCTCAATGTAACACTCGTTTCTTCACCGGACATGTGCTCCTCAACCAATAGTGAACAAACGATTGTGCTCTTTTGTTATCCAAATCTCGACTTTCCTCGGTTTTCCCTCCTTAGCTTACCCTTGTGTATGTCCATATACGGGCACACCTCAAGTGATTTGTAATCTTGTGAAATGGGCTTGTTCGAACAAAATATTATCGTAAGAATTTGTAGATTTCTTTCCTATTACACCTTTCCCACCTAGCCTACCCTCATGGCGAGATATCGCACTCCTACCGTTCGACCTCCTCCATGTAATCGATACGTAACTCAATAACCTCCTCGCTTG
This sequence comes from Guadua angustifolia, assembly GCA_036346375.1. NCBI lineage: Eukaryota > Viridiplantae > Streptophyta > Magnoliopsida > Poales > Poaceae > Guadua > Guadua angustifolia. The sequence continues at coordinate 6,918,578 of CM070520.1, forward strand.
CATAACCTTCTACAATTGAGCCTTCCGTACGAGATCGACACGTACATATTTCTTCAGAACACCCATATACCTTTCAAATGGGTACATCTGATGCAGGAATACGGGGCCGCAAATATTTATCTCATTGACAAGGTGAACAATGAGATGAACCATGATATCAAAAAATGATGGGGGAAAATACATCTCCAGCTGGCACAGAGTCTTTACCACATCGGCCTGAAGTTCATAAAGTCCAACAGGATCGATGACCTTCTGTGAAATCGTGTTGAAGAAGGAACACAACCTCGTGATTGCCTCTCGGACCTTGTCAGGCAAAACACCTCTAATTGCAACAGGGAGCATTTGTGTCATCATCACATGACAATCATGAGACTTCATGCCAGTTAACTTCAAATCTTTCATCGATACCAGTTTCTTGATGTTTGCGGAGTAACCGGACGGAACTTTCACACCATGCGAGCACTTGCGAGTTCTGCTTTTCTTACTCAAAGTGTAGCAAGTCGGGGAAGGTAAAGCGGCCTTCCCGGTGTCTTGAGGATGTAGCTCGGCTCGATTTTCATGTCTTCCAGATCCTTCGTGCCTTGATCCATCCTTTGTTTTGCTAGGAATATTCAAGAAAAGACCAACCACGCTGTCACATACATTCTTCTCTACATGCATGAGCGTCGATGCGAGGTCGAACTTCCAAGTCCTTCCAAAGAGGGTAAGTCCCAAAAGATGGATCTCTTCTTCCACGTGGTCTTCTCGAGACGGGACCGCGACGTATTACGATACTCCTTTCCAAGTACAACATTAAGATCCCTAACCATATCATACACCTCTTCCCCACGAAGACGCCTTGGAGCTAAACCGTCCTCCTTTGTCCCGTCAATTGTTTCTTCATATTGCGGACGGATGATTCTCGCGAAGGAACCTCCGTGACGCATGTACACTATTTTCCTCGAGTTGTTGAGCCACACACTAGCGGTTTCATCCATGCTTTGGGGCATGCTTTCGCTCCTTTTATAATGTACTACGACAGGTTACCAAGCGCAGAAAATCATTGATGGTGCGAGAACAACAATGCGCCAGAGAGTGAAGTACTCTCGCTTGTACTCGCCCCATACCATACACCTTCGCTCCACAATATCACAAGATCTTCCACCAATGGTTGTAGGTATACATCAATATCGTTGCGGGTTGTCTCGGCCCTTGGATAAGCAAGGACATCATAATGTACTTTCGCTTCATACACAACCGTGGTGGAAGGTTGTATATACACGAGTCACGGGCCAAGTGCTATGAATGTCGCTCATGTTATTGAAAGGATTCATTCCATCCGCACTCAAGCCAAACCTTACATTCCTCGGTTCATTTCGAAGTTCTCCTGAAGAGTCTATCGATGGTTCTCCTCGGGCGTAATCGGTAGGGTGTCTCGATTTTCCATCCCTCTTACGGTCTTAAAGTGCCATCGCATCAATTTGGCGTGCTTTTTGTTTCCAAATAAACGCTTCAAACGAGGTATTCTTGGCAAATACCACACCACTTTTGCGGAGCTCCTTTCTTCACCTCGATAACCATTGTCATCGCCCTTACGCTTGTATCGCGGCGCTTTGCACACGGACATACATGAATGTGCGCATAGTCTTTGCGATAGAGTATACTGATCGCTTGGACAAGCATGTATTCTTTCTACTTCCAATCCTAAGGACATACAACCTTCTTAGCTAGATACGTGGTTTTAGGCAACACGCTTCCTTCAGCGATATGTCCGCTAAGAGATGTAACAACGCCGTGAAACTCTTGTCGGACCAACCATTGGCTGCCTTCAATTTCAGTAGCGAGAGCACCGTGTGCAACTTTGTGTATTCCTCCTTACAACCCGGGAACAAAGGTTTCTCCGAATCCTCCATCAAACCCGTGAATTGATTAAACTCTCTCTGACTAGTGTAGTTCTCTTCTGCATCGCGCAACATTTGAGCAGTTAATGTCGCCATCGACGACCAACCTATCCTCATCGGATCCATAAGCGATGTCACCGCCACATTGCGGCTCCGCTGTCGTCGACGTTATCACGTTCAAGTATGATCTCCTCTTCACCGTGCCTTGTCCAACTTGTATAGCCAGGTACAAAACCCCTCCGGATCAAGTGCAAATGGATATGGTTTTTGTTCGAAAACATCTTCTCATTCTTGCAATCAATGCATGGACAGTGTATGTACTCCGTCTTCTTTTGCAAGCTGTTCTCCTCGGCTGCCCTTAGAAAAACAGATACACCGTCGATATATTCTTGGCTGCAACGGTTCGCATCGTACATCCATCTCCGGTCCATCTACAGTTCATTAATTTAAGCAATTTATTAATATCCAAAAAGCTTAATTAAATAAATTGTTATTCGAATATTCAACAATATGCACTAACGGGACAACATTAATACTAAGTAAATGTTGCAAACTTAATTAATTAATTTTAATATATACTCATACGTAACCAAAAATTATATATATATATCCTCCGGAAGATCAACATAATAAATTCCTCACCTCAAAATTTCATGATCACCCGACTACCATATTAACTAAAATTTATTATTCATTCACATCCAACAATCTTAATTACATAAATTGGGTTTATATGCTTCATAAAAATTCACTAACAATACCCACTAATGAAGCAAGATGTATATACACGCGCTAACGAAAAAATTAATGGTAACTAAGAAAAAATATTAACTACGTAATTTTTATACATATCCTTCGGAAGAGCAATATAATAAATTTCCTCATCTCAAAATGCAAGGCAATTAACATCATGATCACCCATCTATCATATTAACTATAATTTATTTTTCATTAATATCCAATAATCGTAAATACATAAATTTTTATACATATCCTTCCAAAGAGCAACGTAATTTTTATACATATCCTTCGGAATATTAACTATAATTTTTATACTTCATGATCACCCATCTATCATATTAACTATAATTTATTTATCATTAATATCCAATAATCGTAAATACATATATTTGACATATGCTTCACAAAAAATTCATCATCTAAATAAGGTAGAGAACTTAATCTAATACAAGAAGGTAATAAATTCATCATCTACAAATTGCTAGCTAAATAAAAACAAACTAAATGTAGACCTTGCACCTAAACCTTAATTAAGCTAGAATAAACCTTTTAATGGCAATTTTACACTAGAAATGAAGAGAGGAGACATATTTTACACACCTTGGAACAATTCTAGGAAGTGGAAGCACAAGATCTTGGCCAAACAAAATCAAATCAAAAAGTCGAGTTTTGTTCTCGGAGGAAGATGACCATGACAGGGGGCAACAGGGGATATTTATAGAAAGCATTATTAGTGGCGGTTCTAAAACCAACCCGCCACGTAAAATGTATTATCTGTGCGGTTCCATCTACCAACCGCCACAAATAGTCCTCGGTAGTTATCCGTGGCGGTTTTATTTCAAACAAATCACAGATTAAGTATTATCTGTGGCGGTTTTTTATGCAACCGCCACAAATGGTCCTCTCCGCCAATTTCCATATAGAACCGCCATCGATACATGTATTTGTGACGGTTCCAAAAGAACCGCCACAAATAGGGCGCCACCTATGTCTTTGTTTTGTAGTAGTGAGAGGCCGCCCTTGAGAGTCGGGCGCTCCCAAACCCTAATACTCTCTATTAGTCTTTCTTATATGGTACTATTCCAAAGGTGCGTATGCGTTCAAAAAAATAAAATTGGTAACGAAACATAAAGGTAAAGCAATAAAAGAAAATTATGCTATAAGATCAAACATCATTTCTCTCGATTACAAAAGGTTTTATGGTTTCTTCCCCGACATGAATAAAAACCAAATATATTGTACATAGTATATAAGACATTCCTAGCATTTGAATATATTAGAAATGATATTCTTAGTATACATTCTAGAAAATCTGAAAATAAAGTTACATTGCAACACAACTTGAAAACGATGACCGAAGAAAGCTACACGCACTGAAAAGATTGGCTTATATAGCGAGCGATTCTGGTTCAAAAGATTGGCTTCCATAAAAAAATACATTATCCTCGCAAAATAAAATTACCCAATCTGGCTTCCAACAGATATTACAATTATCTGATAAGTTCAGTTGTAACAAATTGAGAGATTGACAGAGAGTGTTACGGTCACGGTCGACGGTTGGCACCCCTACGCCATCCGGATCGGTAGCGAGGTCGCCTAATCATGCGTTCGCCGCCATTCACCTCTGTTGCCCATTTGGAAGCCGCAGATACTGGAGAGGACTCCTGCGGATGGTGGCAAGGTCGGTGCTAAAGTGCGAGGGCTCGGGCGTGAACGTGAATCCATGGTAAGAAAGCAATGAGGTCATGGATGCCGCCGCGAGAAGAGGCGGGAGGACTAAAGTGGAGCGGATGGGGTCCTGCGGCTACGCCTACCTCGTCGCTACATACCCCCGCCACCCCCTTCGGAAGCCACAGATACTGGAGAGGAGTCTCGCGGATGGTGGCAGGGCTGGCACTGAACGCGAGGGCTCAGGCGTGGACGTGAATTAGCGTGAGGCCGTGGATGTCAGCAGCGCCGCCAACCTATCTCGCCGCCCACCACCGACAACCTGCCCCTGCGACGCATCGAAGAGATCATGAAGGTCGCTCATTATCTCCGCTCAACGGATAAGCTCAACATATATGCAAGAGAGGCAAGAAGCGGACGAGTTATATAGATTCAACAACTGAGGAGATATCTATGGAATCCAGATTAAGAAATCGTTGAATAAGGAAGGCAACAAAAGGGAAAGAAGCGAGAAGAGACCCAACTCTATAAATCGGAGCGCTGCTTTCTTCGGAAGGGAATCAATCAATCCAATATGAAAAGCACCAAGAGCAATCGCCGCCGATTCGAATGCCAGATCAATGGGAGAAAGGAAAGCAATAAATGAGTCATACATATTCATTTACCTCCCGCAACGGAATGATCTAATCCAATCTAACGGGGTAGCCACTACCCGCTTTCCACTCAGCCACACGGGTGCTCACACGTGTCGGGTGAGGGTAGAGAACAGACATACCACCACCAACTCTTAATTATAATTAGTAGAGATAGAGATAACAAACTTATCTAGTCGCATCATGCATGGCTGTGCGCATGCTGCTGGCTAGCCAGAATCAAGTCCATACGTGATTAAATAAAAAGAAAAGATGATCTTATCTACATATGCAAGAAAATATTTAATGGTAAGGATGCATATGGCAACTCAAAGACACATGGTAACTCAGAAGTTATATGCATGCAGTATATAGATCGAAAAAGAATCAGCCGTACAGTATTTGAAAATAGAATCAGCTGATTGAGATATCATGCATGCATGCATATCCAACCGAATTAAAACTTTCTCAATTCGCCAATGTATAGAAGATCGGGACAATGACAGTTTTGTGGGTATACCCACGGGGGGAGGGGGAACGGACCACCGCCACCAACTCGTAATTAGTAGTAGAGATTAGAGCTTCTCTGATCCACACCACAATGTCATCTTCCGCAAGCAATGGCAGCGCCACTGCTGTTACCCTCGTGCCGGGTGTCTCCACGAGCATTCCCGCTCTCACGTCAACTCCGGCGCCATTCACCTTTGGTCATCTCATCACTGTAAAGCTGGCTCAGAAGAACTATCTTCTATGGAGGGCACAAGTTGTCCCTCTCCTAAGGAGCCATCGGCTCCTAGGATACGTCGAAGGCACTCATGTGTGCCCCGTTGAATTGGTATCCCTGACGATCCATCCTTTTGTCACTAACGGAAGGCATTTTTGGTCAAGTGTTCATGTCCACCTCGCATGAGGTTTGGACTGCACTAGAGAAGATGTTCTCGTCACAATCTACGGTGAGATCCATGCAAATTCGGGTGTAGCTTTCCAACATCAAGAAACGTGACATGATGGCATTCGCCTACTTCAACAAGGTGAAAAGCCTCTCTGACATGCTAACATCCATCCATCATCCTCTCAGAGATGAAGATTTCATCTCTTATCTTCTTGCTAGATTGGACGTCGACTATGACCCCTTGGTCTCATCGGTGATGATGCGCGCCACTATCTCCATCCTTGACCTCTGCGCTCATCTATTGAATCATGAGCAACGCTTGTAGAATCATACTGTTGAGCTTCATGGCAAGAGGCACTTGGTGAACGCAGTCACCTTTGGCAACAAATCATATGCCAAATTCTACCATAAGCACAACAAGAACAACAACAAGCCAAAGTTTCATAAGTCTAGTGGTGGTGGTGCTGATGTCGGGACTGGATCCACATCCAAACTTGGCCCTAGTTTAGTCTGCCAACTCTATGACAAGATCGAGCATGTTGCGGCATAATGCTACAACCACTTCAACCATGCTTTCCAAGGACTTGGCAATGAGCAAGTAGCGGTAGCAATGCACACGCCCTCCTACCCAATCGACGCTAGTTGCTATGTGGATATCAGTGCCACAGATCACCTCACCAACGAATTCGACAAGCTTACAAGCTTACCACCAAGGAGATGTACCATGGCAAAGATCAGGTTCATGCTACAAATAGGTCGAGTATGCGTATACTTCATATTGGCCATTCCACCATCCATACACCTTCATCTCAATCTCTTCAATTACAGAATGTTTTACATGTTCCTGATGTAACTCATAATCTGTCATCCGATTGCAAGCTTACTCATGATAATAATGTCTCTATTGAATTCTATCCTAACCATCTTTTTGTTAAGGATTGGGATACGAGGGGAACTCTTCTTAGTGGCTGGTGCAATGGTGGTCTCTACTTCATTGGTGCGCAATCCAAACAAGTTTTCAATGGCACCAGAGTTTCACAAAATTAGTGGCATTGCCGTCTTGGTCATCTAGCCTCTCCAATAGCCCAGCATGTTCTTCACCATAATGAACTTTCTTTTAATTCCATCCACAATAATGCAGTTTGTGGTGCTTGACAATAGGCTAAAAGTCACAAACTACCATTTTTGTCTTCAACTAATGTAGTTTCGGCTCCCCTTCAACTTGTGTTCTCAGATGGGTAGGGTCCTTCTCATACTTCTGACAGTGGTTATCGTTTCTATGTAAGTTTCAGTAATACTTATATTCAGTTCTCATGGCTATATTTGCTCAAACATAAGTCCAACATGTTCAAAATCTTTGTTCAATTTCAGCAACATTTCAAATGACTTCTTAATCGCAAAATCAGACAGATGCAAATTGACTGGGGAGGTGAATATGAGAACCACAATCCTTTCTTTCAAAAGATAGGTATAACACATCATGTCTCTTGTTTGCATACATATCAATAGAAATGGTATTGCTGAACGTAAGCATAGGCATGTTGTCGAAACTGGCCTCACTCTTCTTGCACATGCATTTGTTCCACTTTGTTTCCGGTGTGATGCGCTCACCACTGCATACTTCCTCATTAATCAGCTCCCAAGTCATGCTATCAACATGGACATAAATCTTGAGTGTCTTCTAGGGACGAAACCCAATTGCACCTTCGTCTTTGGGTGCTCTTATCCAAGAAATGTGTGTTTTTAGTCTATAGCTCTCTCCACAAAGGCTACAAATGCTTTCATGTGCCAACCAACCGTGTCTATATATCACGCAACCTGATCTTCGATGAAAATCTCTTTCCCTTCGCCAAACTTCCACAACACCATACCTCCACAAAGTCTAGTCCAGATTAGCTTCTCCTTCCTTCTGTTATAACTCATGGTCAACTTGAAGATACTACATATGCTCCTGCTTTGTTGCCTAACCATGGTGTAGGAACATGTCGTGGTGCTCGGCTCGAGGACATCACTAGTGACACAGCCACAGATGAGGAGATGGACGTGCCTGACACACCCACAGGTGGCACGTCTGCGGCTACAACCATTGACGTGCCTACGTCTGCCACGCTGATGCACCTTGAGTGCCACATCCATGGTCGCCACACCGCAGTGACATCGTGCCAACGACCGATACTTCCAAGGATGTTCATCCATAGGTGTGACCTGCAGTGCCACCACCATGCCTAATCAGGAGGCTCTGTGCTCAGACATTCAATGCGGCTCATCTCAAAGACAACATTCGCAACAGACAAAGACACGATGGCACTGTTGCATACATCGTGTGCTCGACTACTTCTCTATTAGCTGAACCGCGTGATCATCATGATGCTCTTCAAGTTCCTCACTTAAAAGAAGAGATAGAAGCTGAATACTCTGCCCTCTTGCATAATAAGACATGGCAGCTGGTTGCCCCATAGCGTCACAACAATATTATTGATTGCAAATGGGTTTTTTAAATAAAGAGAAGAGCTGATGGGTCAGTAGAGTGGTACAAGGCCTGACTGGTGGCAAAAGGCCATGTCTAATGGATGACACCTCAAGCAACTAGATGTTCAGCATGCCTTCCTCCATGGATTCCTTGAGGAGGAGGTCTTTATGCACCAACCATCAGGGTTCGAGGATCCTTAGCATCCTTCAAAAGCACTCTATGGGCTTAAAAAAGCACCTTGCACATGTCACTTTTACCTCAGCACCACTCTTCATGAACTTGGCTTCATGGCATCGAAGATGAATAACTCATTGTTCATTCATCGTCAACAAGATGTCACACTTCATCTCCTGGTTTATGTTGATGATATCATATTGGCCAGTTCATCTCACAAGGCAACAGATGAACATGATCTTGTTCTTGCCCTTCAGACTGAGTTTGCCTTCAAGGACCTCGGAGGTCTTAATTTCTTCTTGGGCATCGAGGTTCATAAACAGCCACAAAGCCTAGTGCTCACACAAAAGTATGGCTTAGAGCTTCCACTCGGAAAGGCATGGCCAAGTGCAAGCTGGCTCACACGCTAATGGTCGACGGATAAGCTATCTCAAAAGAGGGAACATTGCTTTAGCTAGCCGAGGCCACTCAGTACAAGAGTATTATCAGTGGACTTTAGTACCTCTTGATCACTTGGCCAGATATATCATTTGCAGTGAACAAGGTGTGTCAGTTTCTTCATGCTCCTCGTTGCTCACATTGGGCAACAGTCAAGCGGATTCTTCACCATGTCCGGCTTATAGCTTCGCATGGGCTACAAAATTCTTAAGTCCCCATCGACACTTTTATCTGCCTTCTCTGATGTAGGCTAGGCGCGCAGGGAACATTGACGACAGGCGATCAATCAGGGGCTATGCTATCTTCTTTGGCGTAAACTTATCACTTGGAGTTCAGGCAAATAGACTACGGTTTCAAGGTCTAGTACAGAATCTGAATACAAGTCCCTAGGCAATGCCACGGCTGAACTTGTTTAGGTTCAATCTCTCCTATAGGAGCTTGGCGCCTATCAAGATCGGCCACCAGTGTTGTGTTGCGACAGTCTCAGATCAACGTTCTTGTCAGCTAGTTCTATTTTCTATGCACGAACCATACACATTGAAGTGGATTTCCACTTTCTTAGAGAACGAGTAGTTCAGAAATTGCTCTAGATAAAGTTCATCTCCTCCAAGGATCAGGTCGCCAACATCTTCACCAAACTACTATAGTCAAAGCTGTTCTCCGGCTTCAAGCGTAATCTCAACCTCTCTCGTTGAGATTGAGGGAGAATGCTAGAATAGATTGAGATTGAAATATGTATCCATATAATGATAGAATAGAGTGGGATTGAGATATCTATCCATACATTTCGGATAAAATCTCAATCACCGGATTATACCTGATTCGGTTGGTTTTTTATCATTTATAGATCGGTTGTACCTTGTATATATAAGGAGAGATGCCGGCCCTTGCGGGCTGTGCTCTTCCAAATCCTAATACTCTCGATTAGACTTTCTTATACAACAGTAAGAAGAAGGGGTGACACGATCGATTAGTAATTAAGTTAATTCAGTCGGGTGAGTGATGATCAGTGTCTTCTTGTGATTCTTCAGTATTTACTTGTTGTATACAGAGGGTGACTTGCTACAACAAATTAAATGCGGTTTGAAAATCGTATTGGTTTCTTCCCTCGATTCGCAAACTCGATCCAAACAATTAATACCAGCAACATCACGTACTAACTCCTAACGTACATGTTTTGATATTCAGTATTCACGGGTATCATTAACTAGCTAGATTCTTCATCCTTCGTCATGATACAACAGGTTAGCAATTAGCTAGCTAGCAAAGTTCGGAAATCTTAGAGGCAAAGTGTGATCATGCTACTACAGTAGAAACTCAATAGTAGTAGAAACAGAATTACAGAAACATCTGTAGGATATATGTACAGGTACAAATTTACAGTTGATTGATATATCACTCCTTTTTTTTTAGTACACGATCGACAGATCAAAAATGCTGCCACTTTAATCCATCGGACAACAACATTTACAAGTTTAATTACAACCTTCAAAACTTCAAAAAGAAAAAAGAAAAAAGTGAAGAACACCAAAAACAGCAAAATTTACATATATTATATACACGCATAGGTTTTATCATGAGAAAATCAAGTTGCCTGCAGATAGAGATGTTCGGTTGCAATACTTTCAAATATGAGATTTTTTACCATCCTTTGGAGGTACTAAAAATTATATTGAGCTAGTAGCAAGACATACTAAAAGTTTAAAGGTAGATATATATATCAAACTTTTAATACCTTTTAGGACTTGCTTAATGTAAATTTTTGATACGTCTCGACGATGATAAAAAGTCTCTTCAAATGTATAGCAACGCCATCACGGCATCGCCTACGTGCTACAGTATGGAGCAGCTATTGGTGTCGCTGTCGCGGCGCGGCACCGCCTTGTAGCTAGTGCCGGAGGAGTGATCCATGGGGTAATAGTCGTGCTTGTCGACCAGCGGCGAATAGTTGGCCGGGTGGCTGAGCGCCACCGCCCGGGAGTAGCTGCTCCCGGATGTCCCGTAGCCGTGCGCGGCGGCCATCGGCGACGGGTGGTAGTGGTGGTGGTACGCGTACGGGCTTGGGGCCGTGGCGTACTGCCAGTGGCTGTACGCCGGCAACCGCGCCACCATCGCCATCTGCTTGTTCCCCGCCGTCTCGAACGTGTCGAGCGTCCTCAGCTCCACGATCTCCGCGGCGCCCACCTTCTTCTTGAGCTTCTTGGTCAGCTTGTTCGAGTCCACGCCGTGGCCGATCACCAGCAGCAGGCTCTTATCGCCGCCGGCCAGCGTCACCGACTCCACTCCTGCTCGATTGAAATCATCACACAATTGAACTAACAAGAAACTTTTTGCGGAGAAGAAAAAGAGCTTCAGAACAATCACAATTCACAAACAAGACGATCGAGCAAGCAAGTATTCGTACCGCTGACCGTAGCTGCCACTTTCATAGCCTTCTTTTGGCATTTCTCAGATTTCACATGTATCCGGATAATTATCTCCTTCTGAAAAAGTTTTACAGTTGCAATAGCAACTCATAAGTTGTGCAAAACATGCCACAAAAAAAAGAAGGAACAGGACGCTTTCATAATTAAGTTTTGATAATCAAGAGAATCTCCAATACAAGCGTAGAACAAGAAACACATAAACAAGAAAGGGAGTGTGTTTACCCTCATGGTTTTGCTTTCTTACTGTGTTCAGTGAGTTGCTCCAAAGAGGGCAAAAGCTATGTATGGATGCAAAGAGAAGAAAGAAATGTGTGCCTGACCGGATAAGGTTTACCCTCTGAAGTACTGAGTACTGACAGGGTGAAGGCCATGTACTACCACTTAGCTTGGTAGCCAAGCAAGCATCACCCATTAAATAAAAGCTTCAAAAGGTAGCCAAGCAAGCATCACCCATTTATTTAAAAGCTTCAAAAGATTAGATATTTAATTAAGGGGTGACTTTGACCAAAAGACTTTGCTCGACTAGTATGGTTATCTCCAAGAGAGCACTTTTTTCATAGCACATTTCACTATTGGGGCCCCAAGCCTCCAACCACCAGCATATAATCAAACGGCCCATCTGCTGTAGGTCTACTATTATACGCCTCTACCGTTTGTTTTAACAAAGTTAAAGTTTCGAAATGCCGGTCTACATTTACTGGAATCTGAAAAAAATAAAAGTTTCAAAGGAAATAAATCAGTTGAATACTGAATTTTGGTTCTGAACTCAGGCCCCATTTGATATTGTGGTGGCTTTCGAAAAAGGAAAATGGACTACATGACACTCCAATTTTATGGCATTTGCTTAAAAACAATAATTAAGCTTTATGGGAGGTGCTTTTATGCATCATTTTTTAAAGTGGCATAACTATTAAAACATAAATGAAGAGTAGATGGTGATTATTTATCCTTTCACTTACTTCAATATTTATGCATGGTATTAAAAGGTAATATATGGAAGCACTACTCAAACTTTATAATTCTTCAAGTAGGACGCTAAGGCCATTAAAATATCATTTCATGCTGTACTAGGAAGAGAAAAATTTCGAAATGATTTCCAGTGCCCTTGACCATTCTGACTTCTGAGGGGTTGAACCAAGTAAGCTGGCTGCACCAGACAACCCCCACGTGCACATGCACTTGGTGCGCACCCGCCTCTACCGAGCTTCATTGTCTAAGTGTGTTTTTAGTTAGTGGAATAAAATTAAATGAGAGAAGATAGTCTCGGACCATTTAGTTTTATTATTTTGGGTAAATAGAATGGTTTAGTATCTATAGAGAATATTTCTTAAATTTGTATCTACTGTTTAGAATGGGATAGTTCCATTCAAATAACCAAACACATGAATAATTTTTTTCTTTAACCATCTCATACATATATAATTTGGTACAAACAACCAAACACACCCTAAGATAATGAGTCTCAAGTAGCATCGTCTTGCCCTTTGAGCTCGCCTTAGCCTCCTCTACCTCGCCTTGACCTCAATTACCTTCTCTTTTGTAGAATCGCGGCCTAGCGAACACGTCTTCCTCAAACCCAATAATAGCGTCACCCATCTTCCCTGAGCCAGCCCAACCGCTCAGGTAAGCTTCCACCTTGCCTTGTTCTTCGCCTCAATCCGATATTCCTTGTGCCCACCTCCTTTTCCTCACTTCTACACAGGATCGTCGGGAATATCACCTTCTTCCTCCTCTCCAGCGCCACACTGCACGACATTGCCACAAACCAGCCTCATTATTCCCATCAAATTTGATGAGCTCCCTCGAAGCCATACATGTCACAACGTGTTCCAGGTCACCCTCTATGTTTATCCTTAATTAATATTGGCCTTCATCCCGAGATCCGTCACACTGCCTTTTTCTTCATTTTGAGACATTCGGTAAACTTGAAAAAAGTCAGAATTTCACTACTACAGAACCGGCTACTACTAGCGGTTCGTAACCCCCTTTAGAAGCGGTTTATAACGCTTCTAAGCTTAATCGTGTGATACCGTCGGGTATCAAGCGATTCTTTCAACTGGCTGTCTTGTGGCACGAAGCGGTTGGGAAGGTGTTCGGGAGGGCCAGTGGAGCCGCCACGTGGGGAACTCCACAAGCGGTTCGTTTTACAAACCGCTTGTGGAGAAGGATATCCAGAAGCGGTTCGTCTTACAAACCGCTTGTGGAGAAGGATATCCAGAAGCGGTTAGTCTTACCAACCGCTTGTGGAGAGCAGCACTCTACAAGCGGTTGGAGTCACCAACCTCTTGTGGAGAGAGTTTTCGATTATATGTATTTTAGAATATGTTCTTACAGTGTTTTTGTATATCGTTTTTGACCATAAAATTAAATATGAGGGGAGGAGTTTTTTGCGCAATTAAATATATATTGCATATGCATACTCATACACATGTTCACAAGCTAGCTAGCTCACTACACGAAAAAACGAACTTAATAGTGTAAAAATGGACAAGTACATAAGCGCAACTAACGTTTACAATTTTGAATGATGAAAAAAATGATTATCGAACTCATTTCTTGCATGCGTCACTATTTTTGTCCTTGGTCGGCGTGGATGTCGTCGGCAGTTCATCGGTGTTCAACTCGAAAGCTTACGTGGAACTCGCCATTTCGAGATACAACCTAAATCGACAATGAAGCCGATGAGTTGTTCTTGAGTGCGCGCACCATTGAGGCGGAGCACGTTAACGTGCTCATCGATGTTAAGTGACAATTAATTAAGCGAGAAGTATATAAATATCCGATCACATGCAATTAATTAAAATGTAAGTTGTAGCTAACAAATTGACATGCATATCTGAACCTCGGCATAATGTTCGGCTAAATGCCGCCATGGATAAAACTTTGAATATAGTGGAACATGTAGTAGCCACATAAGTTGTTTCGGTAGTCGGCGTTTAACCTTCGAGGAGAAATTTGAATATCGGATGAAGAAGCGATATGGCGCATGTATATTAATAATAGTTTTTGTAATGCGTGCACTGAGTGCTTATTCTTTCTCGAATTCTCCTTTTTGCTTCTTCTTGAACTTTGCAAATGTCTTGTTAAGGATGTTAATGAACCATTGGTATTTTTAATTTGGATTCCTTCTTGAGTCATAAAGCGTAATCCTGCTTGTTGTCAAGCTCGATGACTAGAAGGATCGGTGAAACCTATTAAGTATATTGCAACATATCGTAAGTAGCTACTCGTACTATCAATGGCTTAAGAAATACAAGAACAACGGGTTTGTGAGAACACGTACTTGAAGTTGAAGAAGCGTAGTATGTACGGTTTGTAGTCTTTGTTTCAACAATACATGCAAAAGGTATGCCTCAGCGGACGGTTTTTGCTTGTCGTATGACCAGACTTTCTCGTTGACAATCTCTAGGTCGATGAAGCCAACGTTCTGTTTGCCCGATCTTGTGCATCGTTGTATCTCCATTCTACATAAGAAGGGATAACTAAGTTAATTAGATTTTCAATTTTGTGGTGCGGGAGGAAGCAAGCGGTAAACTTAGTAGATCGACACTTACAGACACCGGCGAGGACATGAAAGACACGTTGACCTCGTCTCCTTGGTACACATGGTACAAGTCATCAATTTCACCATAGTTACGTGTTGTTCCTTGGAAGAAATACTCATCTTGGAAGCGGAGGAGGAACATTTGCTCTCCTTTAGATGCCCTTTCCATGTACCATTCATGCATTTGGCGCATCTTGGTTGGGAGATCTTTTATATCCTTTGGATCAATTAGCGGTTTGCCCAACTCATACTTCCATTTGGTTGGTGCCATTGGAAGATCTGGTCTAATGATTTGAGTCCGCCTCCTTCATGAATGCCATTTTCCTCAAGTCCTCGGCCTCTGCTGATCTTCCACTTTCTTCTTCTTTCCCGCGAAGAACTTTGTGTATTTTACTCGTAGCCTTTCTTATTGTCCGTTTGTAATCGCTCATCACGGTGGCGGCGCCGTTCCGCATGATTGAAAGTGCTTCACAGTTTTTTATCTATTTTAAGCTTGGGCTCGCTTCTTTGGCGCAAGTTGCTCGCCACATCCGTCTTACGGATCTGACTAACTCCTCATGATCGAGATCATATGGCCTCTTTGGCGGTTGCTTTGACATTCTCTGGCTGCCGGATGCGATTTCGTGAGAGGAGGTGCTAAAAGGATCTCTCCTTCGACATCGAGCTTCTTCCTCGGGGAGATCTTTGGGCGTGGTATTCTGCAGATGTTGGGTGCTTCTTACTTTCGGCGGTGGCGGTGGCGGCGAGTCGGGCTTCTTTGTGGGCGGGGAGGTGGAGGCGTGGCACGGACCACCGGAAAGCATTCCGTGCAAAGCGCCGAGGAGTCGTGGGTTGTCGATGTGGAGGCGTGCTTGCTCTCGAGGCGCTCAAAGTGCAGGGGCCTCTCTTCTTGGAGATATAGCCTCCACACCATCTGAAAATATGATGTGCTTTTTACGCAGAGGATGAATGTGCCATGGAGGGCTGTCCAAGCTTTGTCACGTCGTCGCCCCAAACAATCTCGAGCACGAGATCTTCGAAGCCCCCCACCACCTCTTCCACCGTGACCTTCGAGTATCCGGAGGGTATTTGGTTGCAGTGGAATGTCTCGCCCGCCTCCACCGGATAAGCCATGCCGTAAGCCACCTTGAAGGTGAGGTTACGCATATCAATGTGTAGCTTCGACCGGCGGCGAACCTTGATCTTGTCCACGGATGACAGCCCTCTGGTCGTCTCACTGGGGGCCACTGGCGGACGCAGAAGCTGCTCTTTTAAGCGTTCGATGATCACGGATTCGGCGCCTTTGAACATTGGTCGAACGTAGTGCTCCTGAAGTGGCTGATTGCCGGACACTTTTTGCGTGACCGGGACATCGATGGAAGCCTTCGTAGCTCTAAGCTCTTCCTCCAACCGGCCCACTCTACCCGATCTCCTCTTGCTTCGTCCGGCTCTCGTAAGTGCTTGAGTCTTTGGCAAAGCCGTGCCTCCATGGCACCTTCCGAAACCTCGTGTTCGTCCCGGGTGCTCGTGGTTTTGAAGGGCATATGTTAGCTCGTCATTCTCCCCTGTCCGTCACCAAGTTTCTGACCGAGTGCGCTTTCGATGGCTTCTACAATCCTTTCACCAACTTCTTGGGTATCGGTGCCATCACCAAGCTACCGACATCATCGACAAGTTTGCCCCGTGAGCCAAGAACCAATTGCAGCAGCGGGGCTCCCAATCCTTAGTTCGGGTAGAACATCGTCTTGCAGAAGTTCCTCTTCCGCTTGTCCCATTTCTTTGCACCTTGATGTAACCACCGGTCCCGAGATGGTGGTGGTATTTCTTCTTCCGGCATTCACCTGTTTTTGTCTCTCGCTCAGTCACGCATCCGACCGCTTGTATTCCTCGAAAGCATCCCAATGATCGGCGGCTTAGGAAATTGATTGAAGTCGGCCTTTCTCCTTTGTCGATGTACTTGCGGGTGAGGGCGACTTCCTTCTTTGAAAGGAAGTTGCCATCTTCTTCAAAGCCCATCCCTTGGCCTTCATTCGTATCATACGGAAAAGTGAAATTTTCCTTCATATCATTCCAGAAGCGGTTCCTTGGTAGTCTGCAGGACTTGACCCATTTACGATCTTGATTGGGATGTGATCCCTCACGTGGTAGCCGCAAGCGTTGTTGAAAGGGCCAATTGTTGATTCGAGGCTAGCACACTCCCGTCGTTGCCCACTTCGGTTATCACGTACTTGTAGAAGGGTCTTTACAAGCGGTTCTTAGTAACAACCGCTTGTAGAAGATGCACAGTAAAAAAAAAGAATGGCAAGGGGGCGCGAGCGGGGTTCGAACCGTGGTGGACGAGCCCGCACACTCAAACGCCACGCGCTAGCCAGGGGGGAGGGAAGAGATCTTATCGAACGATATGCACACCAGATACTTTTGAATATTACCCGGTTGGCACTTGTACAAGCGGTTGGTATTACCAACCGCTTGTAAAAGCCCTTCCACAAGCAGTTTTTAATACCAACCGCTTGTAGAGGTGACTTCCCGGTATAAGGACGTCCACAGACCAAATTTTCTAAGTCCCCGCGCTCAGACAACAAATTTTCTAAGTCCCTGAGCGCCTCCTCTCTGTTGCGCGCTCCCTCCTGCTCTCTGTTTTCATGCCCACAAAGTGTTCGGTGAAATGCCCACAAGGAGTTTTGTTCATATGTTGATGTTGGAGTAATGAAAAAATATTGTTAATGCTAAGTTGTTTCACTCTTTGAAGCTATTAATTCATGTCGACGGCTTCATCAAATGGCGAGACGAAGAGACAACTAGATGCATTGCGGATGAAGCTATCGTGTCCTCGTCGGAGATCCTGTAAATGTGTTCACCTCCGTACATCCAAGAATCCATCCCGAGTGTTCATGAAGTGTTGAATATGTCGGTAAGTTTTTGAAGTTATTCATTTGTTCATAATCCTTGACTTTCACCTTCCGTTTCATTCTTTACGTTTGAAGGCACAAGATGTCCGTATTGGTAGTGGGTGATAAAGCCGACCATGGTCTTGAAAATCTTGCAATGCAAATTGCTGCATTACAAGAAGATTTCTTTGCCAAGTGATGATGGCCGACGGTTGTAACATTTAATCTGTTGCAAGCGAGAGATGCACATCCACCGCTTCGATGACAACAAGAGTATTAAAAAGCTAGAAAAACGCATGGAAAGAGTAGAGGACATGCTAAAGAAATTAGTTAATATAGCTATCATTGTAATGTTGCTCCTTTTAGTTAATATAGCTATCATTGTAATGTTGTAAATTTCACCACCGCTTTTGGGGTTTTTGTATGGGAATTTATGAGCTAACTATGCTAAGTGAATTTCTCTTTGTATGTCTGTAATTTCCTTTTTAGGTATGCTAAAATTTATGCTGATCCCTTCATAGAGTGGATATAAATTTTTGGGCTTTGTTCTCATTTTAAAATTTGTACAACTAGTTTTCGGGCTTTGTTTTCATTTTAAAATTTGTAGAAATAATTTTGTAGAAATTATGTACAAGCAATGTTAAACATCAACATATCAACATGATCATATGGAATAATTTGTATACAAGTAGTACATCTTAAGTCTTCGTCTTTACAATTGTTCGCCGTTATGATCGTGGCGTATGTAAGGAGCATCGACATCACTATCACGCAGGACGCGTTTATGTCGACATCAAGCTGTAAAAGGAGGGAGCTCGTCGAGGCCGACCATACTCTTCCTCGTCGGTGGCGTTCTCAACTCCTACAATCCTTCGTTTGCCTTGGAGAACCACATGTCGCTTTGGCATTACCTTTTGCTTGTCATACGCTTTTTAGGTTTGCTTGACATGTCCATTACATAGAAGACCTAGATCACATCGTTCGCGAGAACAAGCGGTTCGCGCCTATAGCCGACTTCGTGAGATCCACGGTTGTCACGCCGTGTTGTCGACCTTCACACCGTTTGGAGTTAGCTTGACCCATTGGCACTTAAATAGAGGGACCTTCAGAGGTCCATAGTCGAACTCCCATATTTCTTCTATGAAACCATAATATGTGTCCAACCTGCATTTGTTGTCTTGGCGTCTATACTGACAATCACCATTACAGTTGGTGCTCCTGTTATCCCTGGGATCGTGTAGAATGTGTAACCATTGATCTCATACCCTTGAATGTCATGATTTCTTGTGATGGTCCCCGAGCCAAGCGTTGCAATAGTTCATCGTTTGACCCTTCCTCAAGGATGTATACAGCAGTGCGTAGAAAGAATCCATGTGCCGGGGTTATCCAACTCTCTGTCTTCCCTGTGAACTTCGCGACGAGGACACTCTTGTCTGATCTACATAGGGGCGACTATAGTTGATTGCTTCGAGCGTGAAATGTGCTTGCTTGAATGCAACAAGATCATTGCATGCAACTAATTGCCTTCCTATTGTCCCTTTGCCCGTAGCCTCCCTCGTGTCGTGATATGGGGACGCCGATAGGATTTAGATCATTCATGTAATCAACACAAAACTCTATCACCTCCTCCGTCACGTAGCCCTCGGCAATCTGACCTTCGGACTTGAACAGTTACGGACGTACTTCTTGAGACACTCATGTACCTCTCGAAAGGGAACATGTTGTGCGATATACTGGTCGTCGAGGATACCTATCTCCTTGACAAGGTGAGCGGTGAGATGAACCATGATATCAAAGAATGCAGGAGGAAAGATCATCTCGAGGCTAACCAAACTTTGTACCACATCGGCCTCCAACTTAGGCGGTTTAGTTGGTTCGACAACCTTCTCGAAATGGCGTTGAGGAAGGAATATAGCTTTGTGATTGTCCCCCACCCACTTGGGTAGTATACCTCTGACTCACGGAGCAACTATGTCATCAACACAAGGCGATCATGGGATTTTAGGCCTTGAAGTTTGTTCTCTTCGTGTTTACGAGTCTCTTTACATTTGAGGAGTATCGGAAGGGACCTTCACCTGCTTGAGACACTCAATCATGCTTTTTCTCTTCTTTGCTTGGAGTGTAGCTCGCAGGATGTAGAAAAAGTTGTTTTGTCCTTCTTTGTTTTTAGGATGTAGGTCACTCCTCACCTCCATGTCTTCAAGGTCCTTCCGAGCTTGCGATGTATCTTCGATTTGCCATACATATCTATGTAGCCTAGCGAGTTCAAGCAAACATTCTTCGTGATGTGCATGAAGTCAAGCGAGTGATTGAACCTCCAAAACTTCCCAATCTGGCAAGTCCCAAAATATTGATTTCTTCTTCCATGTGGGTGCATGACCATCCTCGTTAAACGCGGGTATGCTTCCAAACCCTTCCCAAATACTACTTTCAGATCCTTTACCATAGCAAACACATGTAGCCCATTACGATCTTTGAGGCTTAACACTAATTTCTGTTCCCTGTTAAATTCTTGCCTTTCGCCTCAAAGCATGATTTGCCAGAAGAAACTGCGGTGGCCCATGTACACACACTTCCGAGAGTTTTTCAGGTACATGCAGTCCGTTTCATCTATGCACTGGGTGCAGGCTTTAAACCCTTTGACAGTTTGGCCGGACAGGTTACCGAGAGCAGGCCAATCGTTGATTATTACAAACAACAATGCACGCAGGTTGAAATACTCTCTTTTGTACTCATCCCAAACCCGTACACCATCCTCCCACAACTTCACAAGGTCTTCAACCAATGGTTTCAGGTGAACATCGATGTCGTTTCGGTTGCTTTGGGCCTTGATCAACAATGGCATCATGATGTACTTCCGCTTCATGCACTGACCATGGAGGAATGTTATAGATGCAAAGCGTCACGGGCAGTGCTATGGATCTTTGCTCAACCGACCGAAAGGATTCATCCCATCGGTGCTCAACCCAAACCTTACATTTCGACCTCATTTGCAAAGTTCGGTAAGCCCGATCGACTTTCCTCCACTGCGAGCCATCTGCGGGGTGTCTAAACATCCCGTCTTCCTTACGCTCTTCTTCATGCCAACGCATCATCTTGACATGACCTTCGTTAGCAAACAGATGCTTCAAGCGGGGATCACAGGAAATACCACAATACTTTGGTGCGGTTCTCTTCTTCGTCGATTCCCATCTAATTCACCGGATCGTCACGCGCACCTTATCTGGGATTCTTCGCTGCTGGACAAACCTCCAAATCGGCATACTCATTGCGATATAGGATACAATCGTTAGAGACAGCGTGTATCTTCCGTACTTGCAATCCTAAAGGGAGAGGACTCGCCGCTTCATCGTAGATTCGGTAGAGTGTTACCTTAGGAAGCAACTTCTTTACGAGTGATAACAAACCATTGAATGCCTTGTCGACACATCGCTTTTTGGCCTTCTATTGCATGAGCTCTAGTGTAGTCTGCGACTTTTTGTGGCCCCGTCCACGCTTTGGGTACAAAGCGATTCGTGGTACTCTACCATGCTCTGAAACTTCTTGTATTGTCTTTCCTCTGTGAACTCTCCCTCTCCGTCACGAGAGCATCGATCTAGCTCATCATCGCCAAACTCGTTGACTGTATCTTCCACGGACCCGTATTGAGTGGTGTCCGGCATACTGTTGGCTCTATCTTCCTCTTCTTCGTCTTCTTCATCGTCTTCCTGTCGAATCGCCTCTGTTTCGCCATGGTGGGTCCAGCAGGTATAGTTTGCCATGAAACCTCTCATGATCACATGCCTCATAACCATCCATCGTTCGAGTGCTCCTTCTCATTATTGCGATCTCACGACGGACAACGTGTGAAGCTTCTCGAGGCAAGAATGCAACGGCCGCGTCGAGAAACTCCTTCATGCCATCTCGAACTCTCTTGACCGACGGTCCGCATTGTACATCCATTGCGGTTCATCTACGCCAATAAAAATAATAACAACATCTATCACAATATTTAATTAAACCTAACTATGTCTAATAGTTTTGTATTTTTTAATCATTCTCGTATTCTTTTAACTAAAGCCAACTAATTATTTCTAATCATCTGCATTTTTTAAATAAAACTAACTAATTGTTACAAGTTCATGCAAACCTTTTCTATCATTCCGCATTTTAATTTTACTAAATAAAAATTATTTTTACCTTTTCCCCACTATTGTAATTTTTCATCGTTTCACATTTATTGCATTTCATTCCATACACCAAACAATATATCACCTTAAGAACAAAAAAATAAGCCAACAATGTAAACATGTACACTAACAATTCCCACAAGAACAAAACATGATTTCTCAACATCCAATGCACAAAAACATCAATATATAGGTGAGAAGGATGTCAAGAACATGTTACTCACCTTAGGAACAATTAATTAAGCTAATAGCCTCAATTGAAAATTTTGGCAGCACCTCCCCCATGAACTGCTCTCGGCCCACCACTCTGCTGTCCGGCCGGTCTTGAGCTCGGGGAGGAAGATGGGGTTTAAATCTTATTTGGCGGGAAGGGGTCTCTACAAGCGGTTCTACACACGAACCGCGGATCCCCACCTATAGAAGCGGTTAGTGTCTCGAACCGCTTCTAGATCTCTAAGCGGTTCTGACACGAACCGCTTCAGAGATGGGACTCGAAGGGTTCGTCTCAAGAACCGCTTCTAGAGACCCCCTCCCGCCCGTTGCCCACGAACCGCTTGTGGCACGTAGAGCACAAGCGGTGCGCACCTAACCGCTTGTGATAGACCGGTTGTGAAGGCCGGTTCTGTAGTAGTGTTTTGATGTCAATCGTTGCAATTGAAGATTAGAATGGATTCTTGACCTCCAAGGAAGATGCATACAAAGTTTCGTTGGTTTTCAATTAGCCGATTAAAAGATACACCATTTTTCATTTTTGAAGTCATGCCGGTTTTACTGCTCATATGCATGTTTTATGTTCACCGGTACTGCTGGGTACTGTAGCATTGTATTGCCAATTTTACTATTTATTCCGGCATTTCTGCCCATTTAACTGCTGTAGTACCGCTCTAGAGGTGAATTTCTCAGAAAATTCATTTTTCTGCACTTCTTTGACCTAGAGAGGTTTTGATTGGTTTCTTTGGCGGAAAATTTTTTGTTTGGCTAAATTTTATTTGGCTTCTCTTCATCCCCTCTAGTCGTCATTCTGGTCCTTTAGTTCTTAAACAAATTTTTGCACTAGAACTTCGAAAACATAGAATTGCAATAAACAATACATCGTCAAACTGATCCGTCTTGTGACGAACCTCATGGCAAGAAGCAGATATATATCAGAGTCGCCATGGCTATCTTGTTATGCAGGAAAATAAATTGCACATGGCAATATATTGTTCTCTTCCCCTTTCTGCCAAAAAAAAAAAAACTACATGCGAGTGTTGGCACCCTTCTGGGCACTACGCGTTAATTTCACGGAGGACACGATCGGATACGATGACACGACAATGGTGCTACTTAATATCGACACATGTTTAAACGACTAGAAAATTACGAGGACGTTCAAACCATGCAAGGAAAAGGATGACCAGGTGATGGCTAGCACTACATCAGAGATGTGCATGCAGAGATAATACTCCTACAGACATAATGCCGACGACACATCATCGTTACCGTTCGAGCGTAGTCGTTGCGCACCCTCGCAGCTGCAGGCGCTCTGCCCACAGCTCAACAGAGCACACCTCGTCACACAAGGACAGTTGCCACAGAATCTCAGCGGACTCTACTGTAGCGATTTTACTTTAGCACCAAACACTGCACAACGCAGATATGTACCGCTGGATCTAAAAATAGACAACTGAGATCAGGTACAGTTGTTTATTGTGCAGCACCTCCTCTCTGTTACTCCTCAACTAAAAAAATAATAATATTAACAGCTTGTTTGGAGAGCCATATTTTTTTTTGAAAAGACAGTATGGCTGCATATTATATTAGAAAGAAAAGATTAGGAGAGTACAAGATATAGGATATTGCATCAGGGTAAGTATACAAAGGTTGTCCAGAGAAGAGAAAAGAAGAGAGAGAGAGAATCAAACATATCGGTCCAGCAGATTTTTTAGATGAATCGCATCCGCAATAATCCAAGTTGCGACCTTGTCTTTGATGGACTGTAAGGTCTCATCGATGGCTTTCTGCTTGTTTCGAAAAATTCTGTTGTTTCACTCTTTCCACCATTGCTAACAAGTTAGGATAATCAGAGTCTTTAGTCTTTTACGAAATCTTGATTGGCAGTTTACGTGATGAAGGTTCTAATCTGCTAGGCTAAGGGTGGCGGTCGGATCCAATCTGCTAGGCTAAGATTCCAATCTGGTATTTTTTTTTTGAAAAACTGCTTTTTGGTTTTCGGACTAGAAAACGGCTGTAGCTTTTTATAAGAGACCGTTTGGCAAATAGCTAATTTCCCTCAGCAATAAACTGTAAAAACAGATCTAGCTCAACTTTTTGTATTTAGCTTTTGCCGGTTATATATGGCTTCTAACTTATATTAAAAATAGTTTAAAAGCTAAGCTATTTAGGAGACTTGCTAGTTTCTTAAAAACTAAATCAGACTTGAAACCAACCCCAAAAAAAGCCCTAATACAGCACGCGATCGCAGGAGCCGTGTGTCACTTTGTATAATCTATCCAGGGATCGAGATCTCGTATGGAGGAGACAAGGAGTATAGAAGTGATAAGAGTCGGGACAAGGCATCCGGGATTCCTGGCAATTCATGTCGTGCTTCCGAGTTGGACAGAGCTGCGCAAAAGGACGGCTTCGAAGTACAAAGCGTGCAAGGAAACTTGAGACTTTATGACTTGTGATGGGTTTCTAGCCCATACAGGACATGGCAAAGTGCACTGGCCGTGTGAAACCTAAAAAGTGTTGGTCGGCGGCGTTCGGTGGCACGTAGCTGCCGGTGTCCGGTGGTCAAGCCAGACTAGTCGCCGACGTGCCGAGCGTCACGGGAATGTCGTCATCGTCTGACGCAACGGGAAGGTTTAAAAGAAGAAAAAAAACAGCGTCCATGTACGTGGATCAACCGAAACGCGGTGGGGGCCGGTGCGGTTGCAGTTGCCGTTGTCAGCAAGGTAACTGAGGCACCGTGTTGTTCGCTACACATGGTTCGACATTTTTGCCTTCGTTTTTTAACCAAGCAATCGTATTTCCCACCGTCGGATCATTCAATATTCGTGCTCCCCCGGCGGTCTTCTCCGAGTGCGACGTCTTTTTCTGACCTCGGTGACGGTGAACACGAAGAAGACGGCAAGCATGGGCATAGGCAGCAATAGGGCTCCATAGGGTTGAGCCCACCCTCTCCGGTTGTGGGCCCTAAGTACCTATTCAGTATTGGTGTTTAATTTTTGACATAGCAGTGACGAATGCATACGCGCTCGGACATAGCTAGAGAAAGAAGAAGTTTTACTAGGAGGTGAGTTGTTTCTTAGGCCATACGGCTTAGTGGGCTGCAAATTTGTTGAAGACTTAGTTGGCAATTGAAAACTTCGTTTGCTGCGTGCAAAATTGGACTCAACTCTAGACTCATAAAGAAGTAATAGAGAGAGGGGACGACTCGACACCTGATATGGATATTAGAATCTACACCACAATTAATCTTTACAATTTTAGCATTCATATGCTATATCATTAGAAAGATATGGAAGTCTAGTTTACAGCGCTTCAAACTATGCATCGTTTCGACTTTCGAAGCAAAAATTATGACCATTTGAGTGAAAACCGCACATATTCTTTTGTGGCTGCGCGAGAATATAAAAAGACTCCTCAAATACTCCACCAATATGACCTTCCACATACCTCCATTAGTATTTACATTCATACCTAGCTAGGAGGGTTGTTCCTAGTATAAATACCCCACGTACTCCTCCATTGTTAGTAGTGAAAAAGTGAAAAATGTTATGAGCAATTTTTAGAATCAGCCACCATGGTGCCTTCTCCACCATGGAATGGTTGTATGGAGGGATCCTTATCCATCCCGGTCATTAGACGGCTCCCAGTGTAGTTGGGTGAATGACTTGATTCAGGTTGCTGTATTGAGACAGTGGTTGATTTCAAGTACGTTCGTCAGGTTGCACTGTTATCTTGGTTGCTTGTAGCAAATTATCCGAGAGTGTTGTTGGTTGAAATTAGTGTTCATCATCGTCTCTTTTAGGTAGCGTTAGTTATCCTCTTTCTTGCTCTCACGTCGTGAAGATCGGAACCTCTCCCAGATCAATACCTCTCCTTTACGAGAACATAACAGCCTACCGAGTCAGAGGCGCTTGACGAACATTGCAGGGAGTCGGTGATTGTGAAGGCAAGGCAAGGGCATCGAGTGGATGCGGGCAGCCGGCAAGGGAGAGGGTATCGTCAACGGACAACCAGTAGAATTAGGCTAGTTGATATTTTTTTGAGAATTTTTAGTTTATTTTCTTTTTTCTTAGCAACTATAAAAGACATATCACGAGCTGCAAATATATAATAGATTTTTATTTAATTATGAATATTAGTTTTAGGTTAGCATCCGTATATAAATCCAATTGGTAATTTTATCTAATTTTTATTTTTAAATTTTAGCAATATATGGGTCTAAATTTGAAATTCGTATGAAATCAAATTGCTATCATTTTTATTTTTTTATTTTGAATTTCTATTATTTTATTGCAATTGGTGTGGAGTCTTTTTTTAATATAGCGATTATAACTCGAGTCGATTAAATAGACAATTATATGTTTTTAAATAATAATATTCAATGGCTATTATAGTTCAACTTAGTTAGGGTCCACAGATTAAGAGTTATATGTTTTGCATTTTTGTGAGAATTTTTAGCTTATTTCTATTTTTTTCTTGGCAACTCTAAATGGCATGCTATGAGCTTTTAATATATAATAGACTAAAACTGTGTCACTGGGTTGAATGGAGATAATAGTCGATTTGTTTGATTGATTCGTGTTAACTTGTTCATAGATTTCTAAAAAGTTTGACAAGCAAACATTGCATAAGTATTTCTAAAATAATGAAATATTAGTAGTAACCTTCAAATTGATGAGAAAACAGCACAAACTATTTTATATGCTTGTCTCAATTTAGATTAATCCTTGAACTCATCCTCTATTTTTATTTTGTCTTCGCCACTGTGGTCATGGCAAATGTTGCCCCTCTTCCAATTCCACTTTGTGGTCTTTATCTCTGTCTTAGATTGTTGGCCGCTTCCCTCACTTACATGCGATGATGCGAAAAATTGCAATGTGCTGAGAATGTGGGGTTCCATTCCATCAATGTAGCACAGCATTCCACATTCTTCGCAATTCATACAACATCTGTGAAGGATCGAAAATGGTGATCAGATAGGGATGAATGATCACACAACAGTTTTCCTTTAAAGAATCCAACCAAAACCACCAAAAACCTCAGAAGAGTGGAAAAAGAAAAATTTTCTAAAAATTAGCTCAGGGGTGGCACTATCGTGCTATAGAGGTCGATTGTGTTGGAATGAATAGTACCCCCAGTATTACTAGGTAGTGCTGCGCTATAGTAAAAACAGGGATGAACAGGAAAAATTAGCGCGACTTAAAAACAAAAATCGATGAATCTTTTGATCAGCTGGTCTAAACACTATAAAACTTTATAGAAGGAATCTATTCCAACCTTTAATTGCAAGAATTGACATCAAAATTTTGACCTAGTTCATGGTAGAGTACACAAAAATGAGCTTAAGCACAAAAACAAGCTTAAGAATAAAAATTTAGCCCTAAACTTACTCGTGGGATTTTGATGACAAAGATGATTGTAGATAGCCTCCTATATGCCATAGCAAATAAGAATACTCAAGGAAGATCCCTCAAACAAGCAGGATTAAGGTATACCTCAAAATCTTCCATCTCAACCTAAAAACCGATCTTTTGGATAAACTTGGATGATCAAGAAGAAACTTGTCTATATGATTGAGGTGATGATTTACAGAGGATACATCTATCAATCATACATCATTGGCAGCACGAGATCAAGCAAATCATAAGAAAAGATCAAGAGCACAACAAGAAGAAGATCAAAGTTTAAGGCAAAACTTGAACATGAAGATGATTTGCATTCAGATCATGAGAAAAGTTTACAAAGCCTCTCACACTCGAGGGCAAAGCTCAAAAGGAGTACACACACAACACAAGAATACCAAAATTTTATGGAAAACTTTTCCAATCCTAGTCTTAAAGTTTCAAGGCTTCTTCTCCCCTTACATTTCCTTATATAATAGAGGCAACCCTAATCCTAGGCTAAGACACACAAGTGGATACCATCCACATTTACATGAGCTAATCTAAAATCCAACACTCTTAATGGATTTTTTTCAATCACACAAGCAAGCTTCTCAAAGCGACCATTACGTTGACACCAAATTTGCTCCGCAATCTGAATTTACATCTAACTCTTCTTTAGCGTGATCTAAACCACTTAGCCCACCGCCAAGGTTTTCCAAACTACCTCAACCGTCGGTATTGAACAAATTACCAATTTGCCCCAATGACCGTTCTACCTTCACCTCGAAGCATTGCCCATGCTTTGTCGCTTTCCACATAGCCCCAATGACTTCCGCCACATCTCTCACATGTATGGACTCCATCGAACCGTCCTCGCTTACAAACGGGCCCAAATCACTTGGCACGCCACGTGTCCTTGACTGTTTCACCATGGTGACATTGGTCTCCTTGACCATTCTAGATTTCAACTCCTCTTTGAACCTAGTCTCACTCCATGTCATTGCCTGCCATGTCTATCACCAATGCTTCATGCTCCAGTTCCTTGTCTTCCTGGCTTACAACTATTTCTCAACCTCAGTCATCTTTGGTGTCCCTTAACTGTTCTGGACCTCAGCTCTCCTAGTCTAGTCCTAGTCTCGCATTCGTCTTACCATGACCTAGCCTCAGAGTACTGCAATCAAGACAAACAAAAAATACATCACATAGCATTGTTCACAATAATATGCATTAATCAACAATTAATGCAAACATTAAGCTCAAATCGTTGAAAAGTCGCACTACCGTCACCCAGAGCTGGTAGTACCGCAACCCAACATCATTGCTCCTGGTTGGTCAGTAGTGCCACTCGCACTGAACAGCCCCAAGAGAACCCTCTTTGGAAAATAGCTACCGCCTATTAGAGGCCGGTGATACCGCATCCCCGGTACTACCGCTCCCAAGGGCCAGTAGTGCCGCTCAAACACACCCTAGAGAAAATTCTTCTCTCTAAAAAGACTACCGCTCTCAAAGCTCAATCTTGGCTTGAGCTTTTACCGAGAGCGAGCTTAGGAGGCTAGGCTCGCTCGAGCTCGGTTCATTTACAGCCCTAATCCGCAGCTCGACGATGTTGGTGTGGCTCACTTTCCGCCGTAGCCTGTGTTAACTAAACTAGTTGTGTTTGAGTTGATCTCAGTTTCAGGAAGTTGTAGTTTCCGATTCAGAGTCCAGATGCGTAAAGCGTCGTTTTGCCGGAAAGCAAACAGTGCCGCATTAGTTGAGTCCGTTTTGAATTTTGTAGTGTAGATAGCTATCCATATTGCTTGTATTCTGTAGCTTATATAAAGAAGAATAAAACCAGAAAAGCTGCTGTGGTATTTACAGCAGAAATCTCATTTTGCATCTTTGTCAAATTTGGTGAATACTGAGTTCTTCTCTGTTCTGTACTCTGATCTGAAGCTTCAGGTTCTTTCAGTTCAGAACTTCAGAAGTTCAGACAACGCTCTGAATCTCGACACTTCCAGGACAACGGCAGAGCTTCCTGATTCCAGCAAATTTCAACAGCCTGCTGGTTAGGTGGTTGGAGTTGACGCCCTCGCCGACCACCCGCAGTAGGTTCCTGCCCTCCCCCGCCAGCATCACCGACGCCACCCCTGAATGACTGGCGCTAGTTATAGCAAATCATTAGTCGGAAAACACGAAGGAGAAATGGAGTTTTACCATCGATCGGTCAAGGCCTTGGAGTGGCCCTTCTCGGAGCTCGTCTGCATCCTGATCATCATCTCCGTCTGCAACAACACCAGCAAACACGTAGTATTTGATCAATCGACGTCGAGCACATCCTCCACAGAAGAATCCATACACGCAGGAGCAAAAAATGTACACAGGTAAAATTTCTAGCCCGAGATGTGTGTGCAACGTGTACACACCCTCATGTTGCCGTCGCATCCTCAGGTGAACACGCAGATCAAGCATGTAATTCAGCAAAGAGCGAATTGGTTTATGAATGGGAGAACACTGCAGCGTGAGTTCCCTTCGTTTTATACTACTCCTAGCATGCCGTACGCGAAGTCGACCATTACGGCCAGTTAACTTCATGGCAGTTGCGCGAGCCGTGTATATCCTTGTCGGAAGATTCTTTGCAAATGAAGAAGCGCCCAATGATGAAGAAATACTGTGCGGTAATCTAGACCGCGACATTACTTACTTCGCTAGCAGGAACACTTGACCTATTCTTCTTCTTTTAAACCCTTCATAACTTACGAATCTTAAAGTAGATCCAATGCTTTATAATGTGGATGTTTTTTATCTAAGAAAACATTTGGTGATGTTTATCAAAACCCTTAATACCTGTTTGCTATGGCAGTGATGTGGTATTTTAACTTACACTGTAAATGTCCTAAGACCTTGTGTTGAATGGGCTCTACGTTAGAAGAGAAGTAATTAGATTCATGTGCGTTAATTTATCGGAATCCCATCACTGGTGGAAAGCACGTACGTAGAAAAGCATTTCTACGTTAGAAGAGAAGTAATCGGAGCATAGTGTGGCGCTGACAGCGAGACAAGGGCCTCCTTTTTTCGGTTTATTCTTTTCTAGAGGGGCAGATTAAAAGCCTAGGAAGCCTTCCAAATTGGCCTTTTTGCACCTTTTTTTCTTGCATATGTAGTCCTGATTCAAACAAAATTACAGATCTCACCCACTTCTTAACCGTAGAAGAAGCATGAGTCGACATGTGTTATGTTTATGCCGCTGCTTCTAGCCCACTTCTTGGCAGATCCACTGCTGCGATAGTGCAGCGTATTATGTTTGTACCTATTTTTGCGGTTGGAATTCATTTGAACGGGTCAAACTTGAAAAAAAAATTAGGCGAAGCGACAAAAAAAAAAACACCCAAAGCTTTAGAGTCTCACTGCTTGTTTGGGAGAGCTGCAGTTAGGTTGAAAAACTATTTTTAGCTTGCTAGGCTATAAATCAGCTGTAACTGGCGGCTGTGATTTTTTTTGTTATTTCGTTTGGCAAACTGGCTGTTGCAGTTGTAGCTTTTACAGGGCAACCGAGCTAGGAGACAACAACCTAGTGAAGCATAACGGCGACCGAGCAGGGATGTGACATGGAGACGGCGAGAAGGGGTGGTGGAGGTCGGGGAGGCAGAACGAGCGAGGTGGGAGACGAAACGAGCAAAGCCACAACTGAAAATTTCCTCTCTAGTGACTGCAGCTTTTAAAGATGTTTTCGCTGTAGTTTAACTTTTCAGTTGCTTTACAACCATATTATTTAAAAGACTTTTGTTCCAAAATTGAACCACGGCTGAATCACAGCAGCGGCGGTCCTGAGATAAACACTCAAGATGCATCCAAAAAAATTATTCATATCAAGCAACAAAGGTACAAAGGTACTAGATCAACTCAAAAAAAATTATTACCGATTATGTAGAACTCTCAAATCCCAATATCATATATGCATCAACACGGTCCAATCAAACGATTACAAGTGGCCTTGTCCCGCAGAATTAGTCGTTGAACACAATTAACTTTACATGGTAGAAATAAGATTATAGTTTCAGGTTTGACAAACATTGCAAGTTTCAGCTCTTAATGCTTGTTCTTACGCTTGTGCAAGCTACAAGCTATTGCATTGGTATCTTGGCTAGTTGGCTTCTCCGAACCGATCGTGGGTAATACTTGTCGTCGAGGAAGGCGCCGGCGAGAGACTTTGCCTGTGAAAAATAAAATGTTTCGTTCGTCGTAAAAAGTGACCAATGAAGCATTGGAAGATCAGAAGATGAGTCGATAGTCGAACTATTTGAAACTGACTTTGATCCGCTTCTTGTTTTCAAGCACGACTGCACGAGATTGGCCTATTGCAAATTCAATACGACAATACCTGATCGCCTCGTCGAGTCGTTGTCTCTCGTCTCGTCTCGTCTCGTCTCCCGCCTGATGCTGAATTGCTGATCGCGGATCGCCTCGGCTCGCTCCTCGCCGCTCGCGTCGGCGCGTCCGCGTCGCCTGATCGCCTCTCGGCTCTCGCCCGCCCGTAACCAGCCGCCAGGACTCGGGAGTCGCCGACTTACACATGACACGCCATTACGCCAAGCGGCGACACTTCGTGTCTCGTTTCCCAGGGCCAAGCCCAAGCCGACGCTTCACGCAGCTTCAAGGCCCAAGAACATACTCGTCCATGCATGTATAGCTAATTAGCTAGAGGGGTGGGGCCCATGATCGGGGGGGCCCGGAGCGGCTGCCCCGCTCAACCCCCCCAAGGGCCGGCGCTGAATCACAGCCTTCCCAAATTCTTGAAGGCTTCACAAAGGAACAACGTCAGGATTATGAAAGCCGCTAGTTAGCGCGAGCTGTTCTCTTACATGGGCCACAAGGACGGTAAGCCTCTGACGTGGTCTCGTTATGCTCCACACCGAAAAGGCCGAAGTGAAAGAGCAGACCGTAAAACGCTGTGGCCCAGAAGCAAGGCATATCGGCGGCCTGCAGGGAAGAAGACCAGAAGCGCGGCCTTTGCTTGCACTCTCGCAACCGCGTTTTGCTTTGCCTGACCCTTAGGCCTGGCAATCAAACCGTGCCATCAAACCGTGGGTTTAGGCATCCGTAGGTTATCGAATTAGGTTCGGATTTTAATTTTTACTTATGGGTTTTTGATAGGATATTTAAGATAGGTTCAGATTCTAATTTTTACCTGTAAGTACCGATCAGGCTTCGGGTACCTGTCGGTTTGAGGTCGGGTTCCGGGTACCCACTAGGTTCGGCTCGGGTTTTTTGGTTCAGGTTTCTTATCAGGTCGGGTTTTGTAAAATCCACATCCGATCCGACCTATTGTCACCCGTACTACACAAACCGTCGATTACCTGCCGAATTTCGGATACCCACCGGGTTCAGGTATAGTTTTTTACCCGACAGAGCATTCGGATTCGGATCAGATTTTTTAATTTGGGTTTTATATCGGATCAGATTTTATAAAATCCACATCCAATCTAATCCGTGGCCATCCCTAATCACCGTCGAAAACCAATTCCGTCCTCATCGTCAATTTCCACGACTTGGCTTCAAAAACGCGGGTCGTCGCCTCGTCCGTTTCTTTAATCTCCCAAGCACCCTTTTGCTAGGAAATTACATGTAGCACTACTCGATTGCACGTATGACGAACGAATGAATCCAGCCATTAATTAAAGAAAAAAAGCGCATAGCGTGGTACCCTCTGCTGGCGCAACATCAAATACAACACAGAACAAATAAAGTCAACCAAGAACAAATAAAGTCAACTAAGAGAGGTGGTTCTATGCGTTACTTTTTAAAAGTGATATAAATATTAAAATATAATTAAGGGGTATGTGTTACTTCTCTTTTTTGTTTCTTCAAAATTTATATAACTTGTATTAGGAATAATACATAGAAGCAATACTATTCAACGAAAAAAAATCCCAATCGCTCAACATAACGCACTTCAAATTACATATCCCATTTCTATATGGAGATGGCTTTAAGAACTAGTTAAAAAAAACCCTCTATAACACTCAATACAATATGAGCCGTTCATTCATTTCAACTCAACAGATCATATTACCCAGAATTATTTATACTTTTTCTAATAATAGAATTATAAAAATTCTATTAACAGATCAATGGCTAAATCTGATATATACTACCATATTTTTTTTAAAAAATAGAAACAAAACAAATCTACGTCGTTACCCCCAGTATCGGTACCCGTACCCGTCGTAGACCACCAGCGCCGACTGCGGCGCGTAGTGGTAGTAATTCGGGTACAGATACTCGACCACGGCGGGGGCGGGGGCGTCCGGTTTCTTCTTCTCCTCCTCCTTCTTAGCTTCGCCGACCTGCACCAGCTGCGCGGGCCCGACCTTCTTGCGCAGCGCGCTCGTCAGCTTGATGGAGTCCACGCCGTCGCCGACCACCACCACCTGGTCCTTCCCCTCCCCGGCCAGCGCCACCGAGTCCACCCCGCCCGTCGCCGCCACCAGCGCCAACGCTTTTGACCGGCACTTGTCGCACGTCATCTGCACCTTGATCACGATCTTTTGCTGCAACCAACAGCAGAATAATCTCTCATCAGTCGAAAGAAGCAGAGCAGATGACGAAACCGCACTGATAAAAGTAAAACAATGGAGTTAATCAGTAATTACCTTCGTCATTGCTGCTTAATTTCTCAATGTAGTGGCCTCCCAACGCCTCGGGAGTATCGACGTTCGAGATGAATTGCCGAGATGGTGCTTCAAAAAAAATTGCCGAGATGAACAAGATCTTGAGCCTAATGGTAGGCTTGAATTGTAAGGATGGGGCAAGAAAGACGAAGCGGAAACAAGGAGCTAAGCTAGCTTGCTTCCCGTGGATGAATCAGAGAACAAGTCGCCCCTATATATAGGAGTAGCCGAGTAGGAGTGCGAGAGCGCTGAACTGTTCTACCTCCACTGTGTACCACAATGCGAGATCCAGAAGATTATGGGAGTAGTTAGGATGCAATTAGAAAAAAAGGAAGGTTTCATGGCGGTAGCTTCAGCATTTGTTTATGACTTGGCTTTCGGGGAGGTCGCCTCACTGTTCACTGATCGTCTGTGACGCGCAAGAAACCGTGTGTTGAGCTGAGCACACTGCTAGTCAAGCGCGGCAAATGTGAACAAGCTTGATTGGATTAAAGGTTTAGAGTAGGTGTCCAACTTGGCGACCAAGCACTCTCCTTCCTCTTGAAGGCTTTTCTGCTTGAGTAATTGATTGCTCTCATTAGTGGCTAAATAATTATCGTCATCATCTGGGACAATTTCTGCTGTGCTGATGTAATAAGGTTGGAAAATGGACGTGTGTAGCGTAAAGGTTCTTTAATCGACAGGTCTCTCTTATCTTGCTGAACAAAGTAAAGATTCCGCGTGCTGATTTTCTGAAGTTGGTGGCCAAGTACTCTCAACAGAAGTATAAAACAGTTGATCTGCTTGTGCGTGTGCGATCAGGACTCCTACGCGCTGTTGATTCTAGAACGCTTGCACGTACTTACGTATCTTCTCAACAGCAGTAAAATCTCGTCGATCTCGATGGCGATGTATTCCTCCCACTTATTTCTTACGTGCTAATAATCGTTTCGCCAAAATTAAGGGTAGCGTTACGTAACGGTCGAGACTTAATTAGGGTACGGTCGCATGCAGATGATGGTTCGGTGATAGCGACGCGGTCGGACAGCACCGAGGGAGGGGAGCGATCGAAGCCGGCCGTGGCCTGCCGAATTCACGACGACGACGACGACCTCTCCTCCGGCTTGCTGGTACTGAGCCGTTAAAATTGGATTAATATTGGAGAAACGGACTCGGTCGGGACGTCCAACCGCACCCAGTGGTGGCCAATCTCTAGTAGGGATGGCAACGGGTACATACCCGTCGGGTATCGGCCACCCATACCCGTACCCGTCAGATGAAAAATCACCGTTAATTTACGTCCGACCACCACGGGTAGAACTTCTTCCCATACCCATACCGCCGGGTCCTTTTCACCCATTGGGTCACCCATACCCGTTAATTTAGTGAACACAATTTTAGCCAATAGCTCTTCACCGCGTTGATGAGTAAAGGAAGTAGAATCGAATGTAAGTAATGTTGCATCGGCCTATAATCTTGCTTCGGCAATGAAATTGGGTATTCGAATGTTGAGGAAAAAAAAGCATTGCGGAAGACCATGATATTTAGAACTAACCTAGCTTCAATGACTTCAAGAATCAAAGAATATCAATAATAGTTACTCAGGATTTTTTAGGACATGAGCTTCAAAAACTTCAAGAACACTTTATTGATGATCCTGAGATTGAGACACTCTCTCTTGAATTGGAGATTTGGATTTTGGACTTTTGGAGTCTAGTTTTACGCGAATTGGAGATTTGGACTTTGGAGTCTAGTCGTCACTCGTCAGCTGGGCTCGGGCTTAGGCGCTCCACTTAACGGGTAAATGGGTAGCAGAATGCGGGTGGAAGTACCCGTGCTACGTACCCGAAATCATACCCGATGGATGCGGTTTTCTCCATTAACGTCCATGGGTATGATTATTGGACCATATTGCACCCTAATGGAGTAAATACCCATCGATGTCGGGTTTCGGGTACCCATTGCCATCCCTAATCTCTAGCGGGTGCTTCCGAGCATGCTTCACGCGTCCAGATCGTCGGCACGCGCAGCAGGAAGATGTTTTAAATTGGGGCGTAGACTCGTAGTTGACGGGTTTACGTGTAGGTGTAGCTAGTGTTACGTTAAGCGGCCTTCTTGCTCGAGAGATCCTGGTCCTAGTCCACAACCGCTCCGTTGACATGTATTTTGAACTGATTGAACGTATTGTGCTGTTGTCCATCTGTTCTATAACCACTCTTCTTCAGCTGCTAAATTTCATTCACCTCTCACTTGAAGATTCGGTCCTTGCCTTAATGGGCCCGTTGTTTTTTTTCTTATTTTTTTTATAAATCTAAACTGTACGAATATAATTACAAAAATAACGCTCTTTATCTCGGTCTGTGAAGTACCAGCACATATCACTGCTGTACAGAAGTATCGTGAAAGAGGCACATTAGCAGGCGGGCAGAGCAGTACGGTGGAGGGCCTGCTGGGGTTCCTAACACGGCAAGTTATTTGTCGCTGTGGTCGACCTGAAACAACATCGGTCTCTTGTCACTATGCACGGCCATGATATTTTTACTCGTGGTTGTAATCTGGTATGCCTGCTAGCACCGATGGGCGCGCACATGGATGATGAGTCCTGAAAAAAAAAACAATGGTTTTCTTTTCCTCTGAATACATGACTAAAACGAGAGCGCGATGACTTCCAAGTCAACGTACGAATTCTGAGATGTGACGTCTGCACTGGGGGAAGACTGGTGAGGTGTTTCTTAAACTCTAGGCTCCATATAATTAATAGAACAGCTATGCACACGAAAAAATTATCTACGTAGTCTGTACGAAGTCCTCCGTGGCGTACATGCGCGTCTTTTCTTGGGAAATATAAAGCGGCCCACTCAATTGATGCTTCTCTTTCTTTTGCCAAAAAAAAAAAAACTTTCATACCTAACAAGAGCTCTTTTATGATACACTAAATTTAATATGAATCATTTATTCTTTTATAATGTAATGAATCAGATTAGCTAGTACTCCTTTCAGTCACAAATAGTTGTTGTTTTGGACATACCTGAAGTCAAACATTCGAAACTTTGATTGTCAATTTGTGACTGGAGAAATCATTTATGTATACTTCCTTCGATAGTAGAGTAGGAGGAGTACCGTCAACAAATCAATGATTAAATCTGATTTCTACTATCTGTCTTATACTATTGATATAATGCACTATAAAATTTCTCCCTGATAAACTTGTTAGTTAGAGAATATGAAACTAACAAGGTCTGAATTGTCCGATTTTCTATCATCTAACCTTCACAGGGTCTTGCTTCAATTTTGACATTTGGAATTGTAGTCGGAACGTTTAGCAAAGACTCGAGTGAATATTAGAGTTGAGAGAAGGGCTTATATTGGGCTTAGGTGCTAGCAAGGTTTCAAAATTTGTTTTCGGAATATATCTTGGAGGCGACCGAAATCCAAAATTTCGACGATATTTCAAAATTTTGGACAAAATTTGGATGAAATTAAAAAATCAAAATTCAAATCCAGAATGTTTTGGACCAGGATTTCCGAAATTTCAGTCGAAATTACCAAAATTCTGTTCGAAATTGTCAAAATCTCGGTAAATTTCAATCGAATAAAAAATAGTTCAAACCACATTAGAAAATTTTGAAAATTTTTATAGATGGTCCTGATGCATCACTTATATTCCCATAAAATATTTAGATGATGATCAATTTTGAGGAGTTTTAATAATTTTGATAATGCTACAAATCTGATAAAGGCTAAGTACATGTATTTTTTCCATAGATTTGATTCAACAACCGAAATGGGTTTAGAATTTTTCAAACTTTTAGAGAAGGGTGTTGAGGCAATGCTTAAGCTCTTGTAAAAATTTTGGTTTATGATCACCCTCAAGCAAATTTATAAAATTCTGACACAGTTACTCTCATTTATGTTCATTCTGTTTTTGATTTTTCAAACATAACAAATGAAGTTCAATTCCTTTGGGAATTTTTCTGTATGATCCTACTATTCTAAATATGGTACTATAAATATTTTAGAGCATGATTAAGCTTGCATATTTTTATAAAAATCTGACAGTACACTACTACAGAACTGGCATTTGGTACCAGTTAAAAATGGCCTTTAGTACCGGTTTTTGAACCGGTACAAGCCATCCAGGACTGATGCTCAAGGACATCAGTCCCGGTTCCCTCACCCGGTACTAATAGAGTATCAGTACCGATTGGAGATCGCACGTGGCAGCGCATCGTGAGCCCCTGAGGCCCTTATCAGTACCGGTTCAAACATATCGTTCTCTTTCACAAATGTTGGAAAGTGCCTGTAGTATTGAATGTTTGAATGCACTACTAGCTTCACTTGAGGCGCCTATTGCTGCACCTCCTCTTGTGGCTAACATTTTGCAGACAAATGACCTCGAGCAAAAAGAAATTGAGAACATGGAAGATGAGAAAGTCGAGCATAGGATATTCCCTTCGACTATGGAACGAGATATGGATACCCCGACACCTACAACAACGGATGAAAATTTAGGAGGTAATGTAAAAGGTGTTGATTTTACACATGGTGAAAATAATTTTGATATGCTGAAATTGTCCACTACTCATACTGTCATAGAGCAATGTTTAGTGGAACCCATGGCTGAAATTTCATTGTTACAAGATAATGTGCATGCTATCTCTTGTGATAAAGAAGAGTTGTATGAAAATGCTTCACTTATATCTATATCATAACTAGTGAATGAACATGTTTCTTTTCTTACAAAAACAAACACTTGTGCTGATAATAAACGTGTTATTCACATTGCTAGTGAAGAAGATGAGTTTAGATCGATTTCTTCTTTAAATACTTTAAGTTACATTGAATTTGATATTCTGTGTGATCTAAATAGTTTAAAGGAGAAACTTTTTGTGCATGCTGATTTGCCATGGTTATTACGAAACACTTTTCATATTATCGGCAAACATAATGAAAATGGAGAGTATATGGTACATCGTGTTTATATTTGTTCAAATCCAAATCCATCATTTTATATGCAACAATGTGATCGATCCATAACAAGTACTTCCAGTTTCGTTCTCAATCTACATAATAGTTTTTAAGAAAGAGAGTACATAGATGTTGATGGTTTTAGTTCCAATAATTTAATTGTAAAAGATGTACATATTGCTTTGTTCCCTGTTGGTACTAACATTTTGCAGGAGACTATGATGGAGTCGAGGACGACTCCAATTCAAGAAAGGGAGAATGATGAGACCATGTTCGACATGGATAAGACCAAGGCTTTTCCTACTACGTTGCTTTCATCTACATGGTTTCATCGACCTCCACCTTGGCCAGCACGATCACACAATTGCCCTTCTTGGCCTTTGGATTTAGGGTCGTCATCTACATCAGTTCGATTACTGTCTTGGCCGCCGCCTAGGCTTCTGGATATGGCACCTTGGCCGCCTCCTGATGAGGACATCACCTCTTTTGATACAATCACGCCTACTACAACTCACCAACGAGCCGATCCTACAATAGTCCAAGGACCGATGACTCGAGCTCGCGCACGACCGCTTAATCATTAGATGAATGCGTTACTAAGCCTCCCCATAAGTGATAATCTGAATGGGATGCTATTTAATACTTGTGATGATTTGATTGTACGTAGGAACCATGGAGAAGGACCCTCATGGACCAAAATTGGGCCAAAGATCAAGTTCAAGTTGGATTGGAAAAAGATGTTCAAGTTTGAGTCCAGTTCGGCCTCACCAACAGTGCTGACTTTAAAAGGCTACTTTCGATTTCTGAGGTTTCTGGAGGCCCATGAGTACTCGTTTGAAATATCTTGGAGTCTAATTTCCAACGGATCTAACCTCACCTCAAAAATCCTTCAGATGCGTTCAAAAACTGCCAAAAACCACACATTGCTTTTTCAGTCCGAGTCAAACTCTAGTCAAAGTAGACTTTGTGCTTTCAATTTGAGTTGTATTAGATCTCCTATGCTATGGACGACCCCCTCCTGCTCCCATAGTATAAATAACTATCCAAACCCTCATCTAGGACTTGGGTTTTTTTAGTTGTGTCTAGCCTTTGCTACATACCGATAATCACGCGTGTCGGATAGACCACCTGCTTTATCATTACAGACCCCCCCCGTTTGTGATACTTTCAGATCTGATCTTAATATATATTTGCTAATTTAGTTGGTTGTTCATCTTGTTCTTGCTATGTTCTTCAATTGCTTGCAGGAACAAGGACCTTCGTGGTCAGGTTGATCGCGTCTCGGTGAGATCAATAACGATCTGGAGTTGGTGTATCGGTCGCTAAGGCGCAACGTCCTGGACGGTTGTAGTCGGGCCGTCAACGTCGATTCCTACCAAATCGATAGTTACCCTCCTCTCATCGAAAGATCGGGACCAACCTTCTATCAGTATAGATCATACATGACATTCCATTCGACATAAAATTCACTGTCCCCATGAAAAAAATCTTGTTCCTTCTACTTGACAGCGAACAAATCTAGACCATGCTTGGTCGTGTCCAAGTACCATTCATGGAATTGTCGCATCTTTGTTGATAGCTGGAGCAGCTCCTCACACCTGACCAATGATGCACCCGGTGTAAATGGCCATCTTACTTGGGCATACTCAATCTTCGTCGTGCCTAATCCTTGATCTGCGTCAAGTCCAGTTTCATCGAAGAATTTTAGCATCTCCTTGGCCTTCTCCTCAGCTGACGTCTTCTTCTTGTGGCATTCCTTAGTCAATGTGCGCCCGTAGTTTGACAGGCTAGGCATTTATTTTTGATCCTTCAAATTTTTAATAGTCCTTAGTTAGTCGGTGCTCGATCACCTCCCTGGGGACCCTAGTCATATCGGACGGTTGCCAGGCGAACACGTCAGAATTGGACCGGAGGAAGGTGATGAGCGCGTCTTCCAATTTGGCCCTGAGGCTGGCACTAATGAAGACAGGCTTCTTAGGCTCTCCCCCACTCAGGGAGACCACCTTTACCTCACCGGCCGAGCTAGGCGAGGCGCGAGTCTGCATCTGAGGGGCTCATGGAAAGGCGGCATCAGCCGGCTTCACGTAGGTGGCACCGGCCAAGTCTAGTGCGTGCCTGTGGTAGCGCAAAGCCTCTGGCCTGTCCACTCGGATGGTTATGGGGCCACCAGGCCCTGGCATCTTCACCACCATGTATCCATAGTGGGTTGCCACCATGAACTTAGCCAATGCGGGTCGACCAAGTATGGCATTGTACGGGAGGTCGAAGTCGGCGACTTCGAAGTCGACCAGCTCCGTACGGAAGTTGCTTTTCTCCTCGAAGTTGACGCGGAGGTGCACCTAGCCAGGGGATCATGCCGGCCTGGGGCAGCGCCATAAAGCGGTAGGGGCGGCTCTTGGTTTGGCACCTGGAGCGCCCGGAATGCTTCAAAGGACAGGAGGTTGATGGAGCTCCCTCCGTCCATCAGCACCCGCCCGAGCTTCACGTTCCGGATCGTAGGAGAAGCCACGATCGGAAGGTGGCCTATGCTGGCAGTGCTTTTAGGGTGGTCAGCCCGACTGAAGGTGATCGGCTCCTCCGACCACTTCAGCATCCGACACGCCCCTGAACTCGACGCCGTAATGCAGACCTCCCTCCTCAACCGCTTATAGGAAGCGTTGGAGGGGTAGGTGGACGAGCCACCATGAATGTACACCACGGCGTGATCCGCTTGCTAGAAGGCCAGCGAGGCGGGGTGACGGATACTTATACCAGGGGTACCCCCCAGCGAGGTATATATCTATTTTAAGATCGTTCTTGCATGGCAGCGAGATTGGAGGCGGCCCGTGGTGCCAAAGAGGGCGGACCGTTCTGGGCCATGTTCTAGTCAAAAGCCTCACCAGGATAAGGGATTCCCGGCCCCGATCTAGCCCACCGGGAGGGCTTCGACCCGGCCCCGGGTCTGGCGTCCCCGAAGGCTCCGACCTGGACGGGTCGGCGATCCGCCAGAGCTCCGACACTGACGCTGGTCCGGCGATCCCGCCGACTTCGACGGCCGGGTCCGGCGCCCAAGGTGCGACACAGACACGGGTCCAACGATCCTGCCGGCTCCAACCCGACCCCTGGTCCGGCGCCCCCGAAGACTCCGGCCTGGCCACAGGTCGGGGCCCCCAACGAGCTTCGGTTCCTCGACCTCCGCCACGACGATAGACAACAACAAGCTGGTTACCCGCCCCGCGGACCAAGCCCAGAACTACCAAATAGCTTCTCGACATCGCCACCAACTACGCCTCCGGCGAGGAGGCCGTGGGGGCCATCTTCGACAAGGGGAAGGCCAAGAAAGATGCCGGCGCCGAAGCCGGCGCCACCTCCGACCGCTACGACAAATGGAAGCGGAAGGAAGCGAACAGGCTGAGGCCACGAGGTCCTGACCGCCGGCCGTCACCTAGCGGCGAGACACGGTCGGACCCCGACCATTTCAAAAAGCTAATGGACAGCCCGTGTCCACACCACGGGTACCCCGTCAAGCACAAGTATAGGGACTGCGAAACCCTGAAGCGCTTCATTTTCGGAGCCCCCGTGCGGGGCAAAGGAAAAAAGCGATACCCGGTGCTAGCCGCCGGGGAGGGGGAGGCGGACGCCGAGTTCCCAGAACCCGACGGCTGCCTCATGATCTTCGGCGGACTAGCGAGCTATGCCAATAAGCGGCAGCTCAAGCTCGCCTTCCGAGAGGTCCACACGGCGGCTCCCGCCGTGCCTAAGTACCTCCAGTGGTTGGAGTCGCCGATCACCTTTGATCGGGCCGACCACGTTCCGCACCCGGGGAGATATCCCCTGGTCGTGGCCCCCGTCGTGGGTTCGAAGCGCCTATCTAAGGTGCTCATGGATGGCGGCAGCAGTCTCAACATCCTGTATGTTGAGACTTTTGACGCCATGGGGATCCCTCGCTCGTGTCTCCGACCGAGCAAGGCGCCTTTCCACGGCGTCGTCCTTGGCCTACAAGCCTACCCGCTCGGGTAGATCAATTTGCCCGTCACCTTTGGGGGCCTAGAAAACTTCCGGACTGAAACCCTCACCTTCGAGGTCGTGGGGTTTCCTGGATCCTACCACGCCATCATGGGGAGGCCATGCTACGCCAAGTTCATGGTGGTCCCCAACTACACCTACCTCAAGCTAAAGATGCCAGGGCCGCGGGGAGTCATCACCGTGGCCGCGTCTTTTCAGCTCGCCTACAACTGCGAGCAAAGTAGTTGCGACCTGGCGTCGATGATCATTGTGTCCACCGAGCTCGAAATCCTTCGGAGGGAAACCCCCGAATCCGCCCCCGACTCCAGCAAGTCGGGGCCTGGCTCCTTCAAGTTCGCCGAGGACACGAAGGAGGTCGCGGTCGATCCCGAAGATCTGGCCAAGACCGTGCGGAT
Organism: Guadua angustifolia; assembly: GCA_036346375.1. Lineage (NCBI taxonomy): Eukaryota > Viridiplantae > Streptophyta > Magnoliopsida > Poales > Poaceae > Guadua > Guadua angustifolia. The sequence continues at coordinate 6,962,073 of CM070520.1, forward strand.
CGGGGCCACGCTTCCCGCCAAATAGGAAGGCGCGCTCGTCGACTTCCTCCGCGCTAATCGGGATGTCTTCGCATGGAAGCCGTCGACATGCGGGTATCGAGGAAGTCGCCGAAACACTCCTTGAACATCAACCCGGCTCATGGCGGTTGCTTGCCCACGCTATGCGCTTCGACGAGGAAAGGCGCAGGGTCATTGGCGAGCAGATTGCCAAGCTTCTGGCTGCAGGGTTTATAAAAGAGGTCCGTCACCCCGAGTGGCTGGCCAACCCTGTACTTGTAAAAAAGAAATCGGGGCAATGGAGAATGTGCATTGATTACACGGGCTTGAACAAGGCATGTCCCAAGGACCCTTTTCCATTGCTTCGCATCGACCAAGTTGTCGACTCCACCGCGGGGTGCGAATCCCTGCCGTTCCAGGATGCCTACTCAGGCTACCACCAGATAGCGATGAAAGAGTCCGACCAGCTCGCGACCTCTTTCATCACTCCGTTTGGCTCGTTTTGTTACGTAACGATACCGTTTGGTCTAAAAAACGCGGGTGCTACATACCAGCGATGTATGCAAACGTGTTTCGACGACCAAATCGGACGTAACATCGAGGCGTACGTTGACGACATCGTCGTCAAAACTAAGAAGGTTGACGATCTCGTCGCTGACTTAGAAGAGACTTTTGCAAACCTCCGGCGGTTTCGCATAAGGCTCAACCCCGAAAAGTGCGTTTTCGGGGTCCCCAAGGGAAGGCTGCTGGGCTTCATCATCTCCGAGCGCGGCATCGAAGCCAACCAGGAGAAGATCTCCGCGATTATGAAGATGGGCCCGATAGCCAACCTGAAAGGGGTCCAGAAGTTGATCGGATGCCTTGCAGCCTTGAGCTGTTTCGTGTCTCGCCTTGGTAAGCGCGGAATGCCGCTCTACAAGCTGCTCAAGAAGTCCGACCACTTCAGCTGGACCGGCGAGGCCCAGGAGGCCCTCGACCGCCTAAAGGCCTTCCTGACCTCTCCTCCGTCTTGAGTCGCTCCATCGGAAGAATCGCTCCTCCTCTACGCCGCCACGACCAGTCGTCGGTGTGGCGCTCATCGAGAAACGAACCGAAGAGGGCCATGTGCTCAAGGTATAGCGGCGGTGTACTTCATCAGTGAAGTACTCTCCGAGTCCAAGGCTCGGTACCCGCAGGTGCAAAAGTTGCTATACGCGGTGTTCATCACGAAGAGGAAGCTGGTCCACTACTTGACCGGCACCCGTCTCGTGGTGACCTCCTCGCCACTCGGGAGATCGTCATAACCGCGACGCCTCCGGAAGAATCGCCAAGTGGGCACTTGAGCTCAACGGCCACGACATATCGTACGTCCCTCGGACGATGATCAAGTTGCAGGTCTTGGCCGACTTCATCGCCGAGTGGATCGAAGCTCAGGCGCCGCCGGCGCTGGAAGACCCTGAGTACTGGATGATGTACTTCGACGGGTCTTACACCAAGAACGGGGCAGGTGCTGGGGTCGTCCTCGTTTCCCCACTCGGAAACAAGCTCCGATCGCCATTGGTATGCCGCCACAATCAACAACGTCGCCCGAAAGCGATGCACTCGTCAACGGTCTCCGGATCGCCGCCCGAGCCTCGGCGCGGCCGACTCGTGCGCACGCTGACTCCAAGCTTGTCGTCGACCAAGTCATGAAGGCCTCGGAGCCTCGTGATGCCCGCATGGCGGCGTCTCACGGAGGTGCGCAAACTCGAGAAAGGTTCAAGGGCTTGAGCTTCACCACACTACGGCGCTTCAATGGTGAGGCCGACTACCTAGCTAACCTCGCCTCGGCGAAGGACCGGTCCCTTTGGGATCTTCGTCTCGACCTCCTCCGACCTTCCATCTATTTGGACTCACCGGTGACTGGCGGTAGCCGACTCCGGCGCGGCGCTCCGACCCCCGAACGGTCGGGCGCAGAACCGTCCGCGTCGGGTCTCGGCATGTTTGTCGCCGACTCCGACTGGAGGAAGCCCTTCATCGACCGACCGACTGACGGATCGCTCCCCGTTGACCCAACCGAGGCCCGGCGTCTCGCTCGGCGGGCAAAATCCTTCGTCCTGGGTGAAGAAGGCCTCTACAAGAGGAGCCCCTCAGGAGTCCTCCAGAAGTGCATCCCGACCGACCAAGGGAAGCAGCTACTGCTCGACATTCATGGCGGTATCTGAGGCCACCACGCCGCGCCGCGGTCCCTCGTAGGAAAAGCCTTCCGTCAAGGCTTCTACTGGCCGACCGCCGTCGCCGACGCCGAGCAAATTGTCCGCACCTGCGAAGGGTGTTAGTTCTTTGCTCGGCAGACGCATCTCCCTGCGCAAGCCTTGCAGACGATCCCCGTCACGTGGCCATTCACCGTTTGGGGCCTCGATCTGGTCGGGCCCTTCAAGAAGGCGCCCGGGGGCTTGACTCACCTGCTTGTCGCGGTCGACAAATTCGCCAAGTGGATAGAAGCAAAGCCGGTCGCCACCATCACCTCGACGCAGGCGGCCAACTTCTTCCGCGACATCGTTTATCGGTTTGGAGTCCCGAACTCCATCATCACCGATAGCGGCACGCAGTTCACGGGGAAGGAGTTCCTCGAGCTCTGCGACGACTTCAACATCCGGGTCGACTGGGCAGCTGTAGCCCATCCGCGGACCAACGGCCTGGTCGAGCAGGCAAATGGGATGATCCTCTAAGGGCTCAAGCCGCGAATCTTCAGTCGACTGAAGAAATTCGCGGGACGATGGGCGACCGAACTGCCCTCCATCCTTTGGATCCTACGGACCACGCCAACCCGATCGACCGGATTTACACCATTCTTCCTGGTCTACGGCGCCGAAGCCGTCTTACCAACCGACACAGGTCTGGCGCCTCACGGTTGCGAGCCTTCGACGAGGCTCGGGGGCTCGATGCACAACAAAGGCCTTGATCGACCAGCTCGACGAGGTGCGCGACGTGGCCATTCTGCGATCAGCCAAGTATCAGCAGACGTTGCGGCGTTACCACGATCGACAGATCCACGAGAGGTCCTTCTGCGTTGGCGACCTGGTTCTGCACCAGGTTCAGTCCAACGTTGGCCGGTACAAGTTGTCTCCTCCGTGGGAGGGACCCTTCACCGTAGTAGAGGTCCTCCGACCCGACACCTTTCGACTCAAGGACGCCGAAGGCAACATTGTACCCAACGCGTGGAACATCGAGAAGTTAAAGAGGTTCTACCCTTGAATTTCATCCCCTTCCTCGCGTTTCCGTCAAAACTCCCGAACTCAAAACGTCGCGTGCCGACCACGTCTTGGACCTCACGCGCGACTCAGAGGTTGATTGTTCGCCCGACCGCTTGGGTCCACGTCCTGACCGACCATCGGGTCCGCCGCAAGCGGAAACCCCCTCGACCCAAATGCTACGGCCTACGCCCCAGCGGCTATGGTTGCGAAGTAGCGTCTTGCGGTCGAGGGAAGCGCCCGTGCAAGGCGACCCAAGGTCGATTGGGGACACGCCCCCGGGCCGCTAAGTCCTTGGCTATTCTCGTATTTTCTTCAAAGTGTTAGCGCTCCGGCCTATACCCTAGCAACCCCAGCGGTTCCCAAAGGCTACAGTCGTTCGATGAGCGCTCATCACAGAAAAGGAATACGGAATATCAAGCAAAGTCCCCGAAGTCCACGACATGACATACATATGCATTGCACAAAAAACAAAAAGTTAAGTCCGGGCGCTCGCGGGATCCTCAACCGGAGGCATCATCGTCGTCGGAGCTGTCGCTGCTCGTAACGACCACGCCTAGCCCTGCCACCATCTCCGCCGCTGCCCGCACCCCGGCCCGAGCCCGGTCGGCATCACCTTCGATCCCGGCGACGGCCGCCATTGGGTCGAGGGAGGCATCACGGCTAACCCAGCAGGCCAGCACGTATTCTGCCGTGTCAACAGCAGCCTCCCGCCTCACTCAGGCAGAGCGCTCGCGCAAGGCGCGGTGCAGGTCAGCTAAAGCGTCACCCATTTGGGTGAGGCCGAAGGCGTACTGCAACGCAGTATCCTCCAGCGGCCGGTTCAGCCTCACCCCCAGTGTCTCGAGCTCCTGCCCATGCTCTCGAAGGCCGGGCGGAGTATGGACAGGAGGTTCTCCCGCGTCGACCAGCGCTCTGCATGAAACCTGGCCAGCTCTTCCTCGGCGTCCTCGGCACGAGCTCGCAGCGGCGCTACCTCCTCGCGCATCTTCGCGAGCTCCTCCTCAGCGGCCCGGCGTTGGGCCCGCTGCCACAACGCATCCGCCTCGTGGGAAGCAGCCCTCGCGGCCTGGACGTCGAAGGAAGCCTTCAGCCTCGCCAATGTGGCCGACAGGTCCGCCGCCCGGGGGAATCGCTCGCCGCGACCAAGGGAGCGCTAGACGCGGCCACTGATGGCGCCGCGGACGGCTGGCGCGAGCCTGAGCCAGGAGCCCTGAAAGAAAGAACAAGCAACTCAACACCAACAAGGTAGAGTCAAAGCCATACCGAGGCGGGTAAAAGGGACTCACCACAGCAGGGGAGTCCTAATCTGCGAGAAGGCCAGCGAGGCGGTGTGATCTGCCTCCCGCCGAGGCGGTGGACCGGCGTCGGCCAGGGGCCTCTTGGGGTCAGAGCCCGAGAGTCATTGCCGCCTCCGCTTCTTGCCTCTCGGTCGTCCCCGCTTCGCCATTTGCCAACTCGAAGCGCGGGAGCCGCCCCCCTTGTTTGTACCAAACGAAAGTGCGGGGTGGCGATCAGGCAAAGGCAATTGGCTGCGTGTTGCGGGCACCCCCGCGCCCATCGTGCTATATATACAGGAGCGGGGCGGAGCGGCCCAGGCGGGTGTCGCCCCGGCCGAAGCTCCGTACGCGCACTAACTCCACGTCCCGCACGACGGGATGTGCCCTTTCCACTCTCCCCCTTCGCATTAAAATGCGGCGGGCGATAAAGCGGAAGGACTGCCTCGGGCAAAGCGCAGCGCGACCTTCGGTTTCAACTCTGGTTGTGCCCAATCGCGCCAGCCTGAAAAGCAGTCATGGCGGCCCAAAAGGACGGAAGGCCCATTACCTTGCCTCTCGGTGGAAAAGCCGAGCAGCGAGGCCAATGGCGGCGCGTCTCGGCATGAGAGTAAAAGTTAAAGGCGATTCTATCCTAAAACTTCTTCTCCTCCTCGCCTTTTTCCCTCCTCAGGAGTTCAAGCGTTAGTGTGGCGACCACGGCTTGGTCCCCACGCACCGCTCGGGGCTTCACTCCAGCGCCCATATAGGATTGTGACCGGCCAGGCTATTCGGTTCCCTGGCAGTAACCCCTCCAATCCAAGTGCTCTGCCCTCGCCCAGCGTATCTGACGGCAGTAGTGCCATGGTGAGAAAGAACACCGTAGCGGTGCAACTCATCGTCGATCGGGTACTGCGCTGGGACCACGAGACCCCTAGGAGGCGAAACCGCAAAAGCGGGAAAGGTGAAGCGAGCGGCGGCGATGGCGGCGTGCCCTAAGCGCTCTGAGCATAAATTTCCGCTTTATCGGTAGGCGGACACCGATCAATGGACCCCTTCTCGGATGAGCGTCGTCAGTCCCATTGGACCACCACGCCATGCCGTTGGAGTCAAAGGCGCCCGGAAACTGCCGGCCGTCGCCGCCGACCTCTCGATCTCGCCTCGGGCGGGCGACATGGATCGAAAGCGGTATGAAAAGTCCACCGGACGCTCTGGCCTCGAGGTGGTGAGAGCTTCGATGGCTCACGCCCAGCGAGGCCTAGCACTATGGGTCGAAGGCGAGATTCACCAAGTGGATCTAAGCCACCCGGTAGGCAAAAAGCGAGCGGCGAAACAAACAAACCCTCGGTGGGTCTCTAGTTGGGTCGTGGGCGACCCAATCGCCTATAACTCATGTGCGAGATCATACTTCAAGCTCTCCCACGAACCCGTCGGCGGGTGGCGGCCATTGCGCTACTGGGTCGATGGGCGACGGTGTCGGTGCGGGATCGAGTAAAAGGTTTTTATGGAGTGCGCCCAGTGGTCGGACACCCGACGTAGGGATTGTCCACTCGGAGGCCGCGTGATCTCCAGGGCCCACTCGGATAACCCGTTAATAGCTCCACGAGCAAGGTGTTCGACCAACGTATGGTAAACACACGCTTGCTCACCCCCTCTAGGTCCCACACCTATGGATGGGGCGTATACGTGGGACCGTCAGCGGCCACTCCTTCCACAGACGCCCTCGCCAGATGAGGACTCGGGGCCGGGCGCCCTCGCTTAGCTCGGCGTTAAACCAGCCAATGCAGCGTCTAGCTATGGCGTAAAACAAGCACTCGAAGCTGAGAACCTCGCCAAGGCATCTGGGCATCCCTCGGCTAAGGCCTCGCTTAGCTCGGCGTAAATCAGCCACGATAACACGTCTAGCTCGACATAAAAAAGCACTCGGACATAAACCTCGCCCAAAGAGCTTGGTGCGTCGCAAAGAACGTCTAGCTACGACGTAAAAATATCACTAGGACACTTAAACCTCGCCCAAGGCGCAGTGCGTCATGACAATCCAGCCGACGTAAAATTGGCACCCGGGCGATCGGAACCTTGTCCAAGGTTTTGAGCGTCCGCTGGCTCAAATAAACGACAAAGCAAGGCCCCGACCGATCGGTCGGACCCATTGAGCAGTGTAACCCCAACCAGATCCTCAGAGCACCTTTCGGGGCTCGGGACTTCACCCCGGTGCACTCGCAAGACCCAGTCAAAACCGCCGACCAGGTCGTCGGGCCAGCCTGCGAAGGCAACCCTCTAATCCACTCGGGGGCTCGGGGCCGATCGAGTCCACTCAAGGCGCTCCGATCGGGTTATCGATCTGAGGCAATAACCCCCAACCGGCTCTCAGAGCTGCTTAGGGGCTACACCCGGAGTCTTCATCGCCCCGCCAGTCAGCCGGACGTCGTCGTACATGCGAAGAAATCGTGCCGCCGAAGACGAGAGGTCCATCCAGGAACGCCTGCGTTTCAGGATGGCCCCGGGGGCTATTGACGGATACTCATACCAGGGGTACCCCCCAGCGAGGTATACATCTATTTTAAGATCGTTCTTGCATGGCAGCGAGACTGGAGGCGGCCCGTGGTGCCAAGCGGGCGGACCGTTTTGGGCCATGTTCTAGTCAAAAGCCTCACCAGGATAAGGATTTCGGCCGGTCTAGCCCAGGAGAACTCGACCGGCCGGTCCGAGTCCTGAAAACTCGACACGGACCGGTCCGGCGATCCCCATAAGCTCCGATCTGGACCGGGTCCGTGATCCCGCTTAGGCTCGACACTGACCGGTCCGATGCCCGAAGGCTGCGACTGGACCGGGTCCAACAATCCTGGCTCGGCCCGACCGGATCCGGCGCCCCAAGACTCTCGCACAGCCGCAGTCGGGCCTCTAACGAGCCGGTTCCTCGACCTCCGCCACGACGATAGACAACAACAAAGCTGGTTACGCCCATGGTTTCTGGCGACCATCTTTGGGACAAGTGGCTCCTTCCCAATGCGGTCAGGGTCACCAAAAGTCAAGTGCCCATCCTCGCGCGTTCTTTGTCCCGACAGTGACGGAGGGCAGATATGGCGCCTTCCCAGCGAGCGAGTCGTTGTGTCTACCAACCCGGCATGGGCTAAACAGGAACCTGTTTGTCATCTAGACCAAAGACCGGAACTCACGGGCATGGCATGCCCCTACCTTTTTCCTCCAAACTCCCGTGTAACCTGCCCCTTCCGTCTATATAAGGGGGGAGGGCCCTCAGAAAAGGGCGACCAGAAAAAACGGCCAAACCACGCACGCGTCGGTCTTTCCCCGCGATTCGCTCAAGTTTCCCGGCGAAGCGCAGGAAGCACCTCCACTCGGACGGCGCTAAGGGCACATCCTTAGCCCTCGCTTGTAATCCCGTAGCTCCTTACGTCTTGAGCAATACAAACCGCCACCACCAATCTGGAAGTAGGGACATTCGCCAGAACCGGTATACATCAAGGACTCCTCTGATCTAACCATTCAAGGAGAGGGGACGCGCAACCCCTGTACTTACAAATTTACTTGCCGGTTATACGAAACACCGACATGGGGTCTTCGTCTTGGTCGTCGTCGCGGGGGCGGCGCTCCTTGAGCCGCTACTCGACCATCTTACTCACAACCCGGCAATCATCCAGGCCATGAGAGTTAGTCTGGTGGATCGGGCAGAAGGGCTCGCCCACCTTTTCCTCGCGGTGGTCGTCCCTCCGACCACGGCGATCGCCACGCCGGCCTCGGCGGTCATCCCGTCGGTCGCGGCGGTCGCGCCTCGGCTGCCGGGTGTCTTCGCGCTCGGCGGCCAGGACCCGCATGGTCTCAGCTGCCTCGCGCTTCCGCGGCTTCTTGCTTGCAGGGCCGGGGCCCCTCGAGCTTCCGGCTTCATCCCCGCCGCGCCCTCACACTGCGCTAGATGTCGACCCCTGAGTCTCCGCTGCCCGCGCGCACTTGTGCGCCAGGGAGAAGAGCTTGGAGGTGGTGGCGATGTCGCGGGTCGCCATCTTTTCCCGCATCTTGCGGTCGCGAATGCCTCTTGAAGAGCGATGGCGACCATTGCTCCGAGCATCAGGGAATCGTGTTGCGGCGATGGCGAGAATCGTCGGATGAAGTCGCGCAACGACTCCCCTCTTTCCTGCTCGAGGGCATGGAGATCGTCCTCCACACCCGGTTGTGCGAAAGAGCCTTGGAAGTTGGCGACGAAGAGGCCGCACAACTCCTCCCACGAGTGCACCGATCCTCGTGGGAGGTTCAACAGCCAGGACCGGGCGGACCCCGTCAAGGTTGTTGGGAAGTAGTTGGCCATGGCCTTTCTAGACCCGCCAGCGACACGCACCACGGTGGTGTAGACCTGCAGGAACTCCTCTGGGTTGGTGGTGCCATCATACTTCTCGATGGAGGCCGAGCGAAACCTTTCGGGCCACACCACGTGAAGCAGCCGTCGAGAAAACGCCTAGCATCCGACGTCGTAGGGGGAATCCTGCCATCCGCCCTGGCCTCGGCCCAGAAATCGTGCTAGGGAGGGCGGACCGCAACTCCTTAAAGAGTCGGAGGAATGGACCTCCTCCTCACTCTGAAAGTGAGAGTCGCGGGAGGAACTCTCACCCCCAAGGGCCATCCGTCCGTCGCGAGCTCGGCGATGCTGCAAGTGATCACGCAAATCACCGCCGCACCGCTGGCGCTGGAGCTCTAGATGGGCCCTCAGGTCCTCACGGCTCCTCGTGGAGCTGGGACCTTCTTCTTGCATGCCCTTTCTTTTACTCTGGCCCTCCTGGCCAGAGCGCTTCCCACTTGGGCGGCTGGAAGCTTGGGTGCGAACAACACGCACCCTTGGTGGCAACAAGCGGTTCGAGCCGGTAGGGCGTCCTACGCGGAGTGAGCCAGCGCCCACGAGGCTCGCAATATCCGCTGACCACGGCATGGGCGGGTGTCTCTGCAAGTTCCACCGAGGGTGGTCGAGGAGAGCAGACCGCATCGAGTTCTAAGCAGTGGCGGACTCCATGGCTACCGGCCAACCGAAGACCGGCCACCGCCGTGAGGCACCACCGCCCTCTCAAGGAGGCAAAGCATGAGGTGATCCCCATCCGGCGAAACGGCTGGGTTGTGTTTTGGGCGCTGCTAACCTCGCCACCTCTGTTGTTGCAAGTGTGAACCCACCATCACCGGATGCAAGGTCCTTTCGGACGGAAGGCCGGAATCCGCTGGAGAGATAGATGGATGAGCCAACCACTAGCCCCCTACCTAGCGCGCCCCTGTTGGCATATTCCACCTAACAAGATCCCGTCAACGAGCGAGGTTGACTACACCCTAGACGAAAGATATGGTTCGGTGAGAGGGCATCTTCGTGGTGGAAACCTAATGTCTCTCGACGATGGATCCGGGAATCAACCAAGCGATGAACATGATGATGCACCTAGGTTGGGCCCCGGCTCGGGTAATGGCCCTCGTCCTGCTAGTTCTTTGTTGAGGAAAGGTGAAGGGATTACAATGTGTTCTCCTAAGCGCTTACCTTAGTCGGTGACTTCCTTCTTTCTTTTTCCCTCTCCCCTCTCCCCATGCAGGCGCCCTTATATAGGCAGGCATACAGGCAGGGGGAGAAGGTGACCTATCTTATCTATAGCACATTAATTACAGCCATCATTCCAACTTCCACGTCGACCCACGACTCATTTATTACACATGCCTCCATGGCCGTCCTTCAAACCCCATTTAATGTCGGTGAGTGGCCGCCGGTCACTTGGGATATTGTAACATCCCAAAAATGCAATAAAATAAAAATAAATATTTTAAATTTGAAAATATTTGTTTCTGAGTTTTCTTGGCATTATTGGCTTTATTTGAATTTCCTTGGAGTTTTGCATTGCATGAAAAATCAAATAAAGAGAATTAAAGAATGAAAAGGAGAAAAGGCAAAAATGTAAAAAGTAAAAATTTAGAAAATTTGCCATGAGAACCCTGAGCATATAAGTAAATCATTTTGGCCAGCAATTGAAATTTTATGCATAAAGAAATGAAGAGAACAAAATGAAAAGATAACTTTTAAATCAAAACAATGCATTGTCAGAATTTATAAAATATTTATAAAACTCAAATGGAGCTGAAAAATTTACCATGGAAACCTCAAAGCTATTTATATCTCCAGAAATAGTATCATAAATTAATAATGACATTTAAGACTTTTCCAAAGTTAAAAACAGAAACTCTGAAAATCTAGAAATTGCAATGTCAGAATTTTTATAAAATAATGGAAGCATATTTTGAGCTGAAAATTTTACAGAAGCATTCTGAGACTAAATCCTATTGAAAAACAAAATGTCAAAAATAATAGACTTTAATTGATCTCAATCAAAAATGAAAATCCGAAACAAGAAATTAGGAGCAGTCACTGTTGTCAGAATATTTATAATTTTTCGGTAATCTAATTTAACCTCAAAATTTTACCAGACCTCAAAATCTATTCAAAGACCATGGTCAAAAAGTTTGGTCAATTTCTACTCCCATTTGTCAGCACAAGAAAATCTGGTTCTAGAACCATCAGAGTTGGGACCATTCCTTTTGGGCGCTAACCTCCTTGTCGGTGGACCCTGGCCCCACTTGTCATCTTCTTCCTCCTTCTGTGCTTTGCGACCGGCGAGAAGTCACGGCGAGCAGCAAGCGCTTGACCAGAGCTTGTTCGGTGAATCGCCTCTTCGATCGGTCATCTCTCCTGCATCATCCTCACCTCATCGTAGCGCGATCATCAACACGTTCGTCCGGCCTCGCTCTCGCGCCATACGCGAAGCTAAGCCCGCCATTTCGCCATTTTCGTCGCTTCGGTGAAGTTCCGTCGAGACAAAGTGCAACCAAGACGAGCTCATCCATTGCGATCCTTGGCTATAAATTGCACCTCATTGACCACAATGAACCTCTTGCTACTCTCCTCACTTCTTCCCTCTCTCGGCCCAGCGCGCTGAAGCCCTTCTTCGCCTCGAGCTCCAAGCGAAATTGATTGAGGATTGAGCCAACCATTTCCAAATTATTTCCGCTCATAGCATCACTAGACTCCACCGATCGAAAGCCCCCAACAATCTTCATCTACTCATGCGGAGCTTCTTCTCCGACATGGGTGGAGCTTCGAGATTCTTCCTTGAGTAAACCCCAAGATTGAACTCCATGTCCCCGATGCTCACTAAGCCACCGAGCGTCTCTAATGCCCTTGTCTTCTCTCACTTTCCGCCATTGGAAAGCCATCTCAACAATATCTCTTTGAGCGCTCTGAGTTCCTCAAGGTGATCTTCTTTGGTGCCATCGCATTCATGGGAGAACCGCCAGAGAGCCGTCGTAGAAGCCCTAGCTGCTGCTCTGTTTCTTCCCTCTGCTGTGAGCCGTCAATGAAGAAGAAGGAGAAGCGAGCCAAAGCGCTTTCTCTGGGTAAAGCGCATTTCCTCTTTTCGATATTTCCCAAACCGATCTCTTGTCGATCTTTAATATTTCATGAAATGTCAATCAAATTTCAGTGGAACAAATTTGTATATTCATTTAAAACCCAAAAGAATCTAAATATGCAAACATATTACATTTTTGAATTACAGAACAATTTATTTAAATGGTCCGTGATTATAGTCGCGTTATGGTCTTTAATAAAAGTTGTGCCCAATGTGTTATCAGATAATAAAAGAAATTCCTATCTGTTTAGAAGACTAGGATGAATTTGAATATATGAAAACATTTAATTTCTGAATCCCAGAACATTTGTGAGAAGTTAAAAATGGTATAAACTCTATTATAAGCATTTTTGTGCATATGGGAAATATGGCCTCATAAATCATAAAATAAATGCTTATATCTTACTGTACTTATAATAAGACTAATCATGCAGAGATATTAAATACTTGAACTAAATTTAATGCATTGCATTGTGACCATTAATAAACTTTAGTATGAACATTAGCAAAATAATAGCATAATGGCTCAAAGCAATGATAATGTAATTAGTATAAGTCCCTAAAAACAGTAAAGGCATATATATGTGAAAATATTTAGAATAGAGTTTAACTTGAATTCCTTGATCATAAAGAAATGTCAAATGCAATAATAACCAAATAGGAATCCTATTGTAGTTTAAGTCAAAACAATGCAAAACCAGCTTTAAAACACTCCATGGGTTATTACTCTGCTAACACGAAAAATGAATTAAAGGTCTTGTATATTGTAGTCGCAAACTCAAAATGAAGTTGGCCGATTTAAGGTTTGCAAATGTGGTCATTTAGTCTATTTCAGCGATAGATAAAATAACTCGTCTAAATACTAAAATTAGTAAAATCAGTTTAGTAACACTGTACAAGGTTTATACTACCATATTCTATAAAAAGAATCTCATTCCATCAAAGTTTGCATATTAATCTTGTTAGTTCAAAACCCTTAAGCGTTATCCTCGCACTTCATATTTTTGGCCGATTCCGAATAACGTCAATTTAGCAATGCCACTTAAGCCTTTTTAACAATGAATATAATGTATCAGCCAAAGCCTAAAATTTATGGAATCAGCTTAGGATTGTTATACAAAGTATAAATCACCCTAGTATGAAGAAATAACCATACTTCATCATATTTTGCATATTAATCTTAACAGTTGAAATAACCTAAGTAATCACATTACTTTAGGCCTTAATGAGAATGAGTAAACTTTAGATAATAATGAAAGAATCCGTAGTTAAGTTATTTTTATCACCAGAACCTTCTTAAATATCACATAAATAAAGCCAGTAACCTAAATCAGTAGATCCATCTTGCGTAAAGCTAATTCTACGCGAAATCAATTAAAGATAAAGGACTAATCATTCAGTCTAATATAATCATTTAAGCATTTTCATTAACTTGCAAAGCAGCTCATCTAAATCTGAATTTAGTAAAGAATAGTCTAGAAATGATCTTTAAGATGTAATCTACCATAATCTAAGGAAAAATTCTTATTTCGTCTTGCTTTGAATCTAAATCCTAATAGAGCAAAACTTGTAAGTATTAAGAATTGGCAGAAACTCATACTACGAATATTAAAGTATAAAGCTTGCATCTAATGCTTAATTCTATTAATCTAACCAATTTTAGCATCTTGAATTTGTAAAATAAGATTAATAAATTCATAAAAGAACAATCCTGTTTCTTGTAAAGAGTTTTATTTGTTCTTACTATCAATTTTCTTTTTGCCCTTATTGAAGTTGGTATTTTCTTTGTATTTTCCGTTGATCGGCGTGTAGAACCCGCGTTATTGATTCCGTTGTCACCTCCATCATCCTCGATCCTCATCTTCATCGTAGCAATGATTAAGCAAGGCAAGCTTCCTTTGACCATATTGCTCCCAATATTTTATATTCCTTTTGTGCATCAAATAATTTTATGCATGCGTTTACTTTATGTAAATTTGCTATTTTGTGGATTGGGTAGTTATACTGTTGTCTCGTGAATCTCCTTTGATGATTATGAACATTTGAACCTTGATAACCTTAGATTAAGGTTAGGCATTATAATGTCATCACGGTTATATCGTTCATATTATTCATGCTTAGCCATGCTTTAGAATCAATGATATACATGATCAAAGCAACATTTGTTTCTGAAAACCTTGGAAATGTCACGATTGGTTGTGGGTATTTTGATTAAAACCCAAAATAAAACTATGTGTTGATGCGGCGATTATTGGCAATAGCGGGATGTGCGACGAGAATTGCACGTAGTGTAGGGTGAAGTGTCGCCGTGTCAATCTAAGGACCGAACATCGTGTAGCTTGATCCAAGAAAATCCGTACAAACCACGAGGGTGAGTATGGGTTAGCCATAGCCTATTAACTTATTTGGACATGGCTTTGCTCATTGGTAGCGGGGAGCTAGCGGAGGCTTTCGGTGACGGATTGCTTGTGAGGGCTTCCATGCGATTCGTATGGGTAATTACTGGCGGTGCATCGGTGTACGCCTTGCCATGGGCGAGAGCGTGGTGTTGGGTGTGATAAATGTGGATCCACGGCTTGGGTGAGTGTCTCTGTTTTGAGGCGAGGTTAACGTCCGGTGGTGTAAAGTCATGTCGGTAATGAACAGTGTGTATGATCGCTGGCAAGCACAATGGCCTAATGGAGGCATGTGTGATCTTGCAAAAGGATGATCATTCCTTGTGGGTAAAGTTGTACACCTCTGCGAGTTTAAATCTAATTGATTAGCCGTACCAGCGGTCATGGGTGTCTTGGTGAACTCTGCTTGAGTTAAATGTTTATTATTTTCAAAAGGGTTGGTTTCATTTGTTTTAGCAAGCTGTGTTTTTATGTCAAAGGGTGACATTGTTGGATTGCGAGAATTCATGATTCGCCGCTCACGTCATGGAGGACTGTGAGTGTTATTATGCTTTACTTATTTGTTATCAATCAAATGCTCTTATAAATTCCGTTTGCAAATAACTTGATTTACAAATTCAATTTGCTTTATGCAAATTAAGCGTAGTAGCCTTTCCTTTGAAATGGCTGCATGTATGATAGGTTTTGCTCAAGTCTTCTTTGAGTATGTAAAATACTCACCCTTGCCTAATTATATTGTAGGTAGTTGAGTTAGCGCGGCTTGAGTCTCTTTTAAGTTGTTCATCGCAGTCTTGGGATCCTCTTCGTTGTATTCTATCTGGAGTTTATGCAGTCGGTTACTGCGGGTTTGGATGGGTAAACTACAAGGCTTGCTTCTTTTCTTTGCTAAATTTATCGAGTTGTAATATTATTTGTATAATCGTTTCCGCTTAATTAATATTTTGTATGGTTGTGATTTCCAATTGTTGTAAACATGTGAGTGCTAGCTCTTGATCGAGGAATAGCACAAGTAATCACATGGAGGTTCTGTTCATCGAGCGGGTCTCCTGAGTTGGTATCGAGCTATCTTGACCGTAGGATAAATCTAAGATAGAATGGTCGATAGCATTAGAATATGCAAATTCAAAAGTTTATTTTCAAAAGTTACTGAATTTGCAAAATGTAGACTCTGCTAGTCTTTCCTCATCCTTAAGATTCTATTCTTACCCTATATTCGTTTTGGTTTGCAAACAAATTCCCCTTATCTTAAAAAGAAATTTTAGCTAGTGGTTATCTTTGTTGTTACTTGGAGATGATCGAGACATGTTCTGTCATCCTTCAAGTCAACCAATGAAATCTGCAACGTATGCACCAACATCTCAAGGAAGTCGACAACACTTCACCACCTCGACAAAGCAAAAGCACAACTTGAAGAGTCTACTTCATAAGAGTTAGCATCACCCAACAGCAAAAAGGCAGAAGATTAGAATAACTTAGGACCTACCATAAGATAAGAATCCTTACGCGCAGCACATTATTCCGCCCTAGTTGTATAGAGCAACATAGGTTGTTGTTATGTCTTGCTACTTGAAAATTTGGTTTTTATTTTGAATGTCAGGACTGATGTATATGTGAACTTGGCCTCTGGGTTAAAGTTTCACAATAAGATGTCCTTATGTATGAATATGGAAAACTTAACCCGTAGGACAAATAAGAAATCATACACTAGTTTATCTCTTCTTTCTGTAAAACTTATACAAACCTATCTCCTCTCTGTATAATTTCTCACCTATGTAACCATCATAGTCATTAACCTTTCTTAAAATTTAATCTCATCAGGATTAGTAGTATAGTCTCTATTACTATTCTTAGCCTTGCTTGAGATCACACCATTCATATATAAACCAAGTTAAGATCTTACCACATTAGTAACACCAAACTAGCTTATGCTGCTTTAGGCTAGTTAGAACTTAATGCTCCAATAATAATTTCTAACCATGCTTTAAAACTCACCTCGCTGCTTATCTAGATTATATACTGTGAAAATGAGTTGGAACTAGAAAAGCTATAATCTTCTTAACAGAAACTTTCGAATGAATGTTAAAAATGAAAACTGAAAAAAAAAATCGAAATCCTATTTTTCTAAAAGAAATATAAAAAGGATAGCATCAGCTATACATACACTCTTCCCATCTATAGAATTTAATCTCCTTATCTATGTATCCTTCTCCACTCCTAAGTTATTCTTTCTAGAAGTATTTCTTTCCTTATCCTCTTGCGAAATGAAAACTATCAACCAATCCTTTTGGAGATAATTTCGGCAAGAAATCAGCATCGTCGGGATGTTTGTATTAGCAACTTCACCAAGATAGAAGTAACAAGCATCACAACCTCTTCGACTTCATCGAAGCCTCGGAAGACTAACACAGCAAGTGGTGCAAAGATTAAAAGAAGACTAAATCCTTGAATAGCTTACAATAAAAGATAGTATTATACAAACTACACATTATTCTAGCTATGTAGTAAGCTTTTCATGCATAAATACGTATGGTACTATGAAAAGAAAACCATAGGTACCCTTCCTACATACTAAGTAAAATGTATACATATTATCTCGTGTTATTGAAATTTTGTTGTAGATCTTTTGTATTGCTACGGGTTACTCTCGTGAATGTCAAACCACTAGGTTGAAATTTGCGATGTGTTAACCCTGCTTAATAAGAAAATTTTAATTAAAAGATTTTAAAGAACGAAATGTTGCCTTGTAAACCAAACTAGAAACTACTAAAGCATAGAAAACGCAACTAGAGTCAATTGGAAAGAATCAAATATTACCGTAATATAGATAACT
The DNA here is from genome assembly GCA_036346375.1 of Guadua angustifolia. Classification (NCBI taxonomy): domain Eukaryota; kingdom Viridiplantae; phylum Streptophyta; class Magnoliopsida; order Poales; family Poaceae; genus Guadua; species Guadua angustifolia. The sequence goes on from CM070520.1 coordinate 6,979,203, forward strand.
CTTATCGACCATCTTTCTCCGATTCAATATCTTGCGCTTGTAACGCCCTAACAATAGACCTCATTTAAATGACTTTACTCTAATAAATATTGTTGTAGGATGCTGCGACATAATTCATTAATACAACTCTGAAAGTAATGAGTAATAAAATCTTTAGCTTTATGACCAACCTTGACTCATTCTTTGAATTGTTTTGCCTTACTCAATGTAAACTTTCACTTCATATTTATGATTTACAAGGTCAGCCTTGAATGAGATTTAATTGCCACTAATCTCATTAATATTCATTGACTTATTCAAATAGCAATTGTATTTGAACACTCCCCTTGAAGTCAACCTCTGGCTCTCTCCAAATAAATCTGGTTGAGATGCATGCTTTCATTCATCTCAGATATTTTAACATACTCGGTATCTCTCTTTAAATTAACTTATTCTTGCTAAGGATTCTTGGCATAAACTGCTAACACTCCTCGTCTACTTAAGTGAAAACCCATAAGACACTCAAGCTGCTAAGAAAGCGATAATCCGTCTAAGCCCAACCAAATCTTTGGTATTTAGTGAAGCACTTCCCTACATAGCAATCGGCGTAACTCCCCATTTTCCCTAAGTTCAAAAGTCGGCATAAAAACAAACTAACAAGAAAAATGATTACTAGTATCTATAACCATGGTGTAAATGCTCACCATAATTAAACAAAATCATCAAACGCACACCTTTTGTTTTAGCAACTAGCACAAAATATTTCCAACGTTGGCGTAATTCTTCTTTGAGAAAGGAAATGGCTTAGACTAAAAACCTACTTCTATACATTATTTGATACCTATACATTGTTCTTTGAAATGTTGTCAACCCAGACCAATCCGAAGATCATGATTACACTTGCTAGGGAGAAATGAGGCATGCTACTAATGAGAGTGAAATCAGTTGTTCGATTATGAAGAAAGTTATTCTCTTGGAAAATGTTCTATAACCAATATCACTAGTTACCTTTGCAAAAGTCAAGATCATTGCCCATCACAATACCCCTTGATTCAATAATTACCACTACAGTTCAGCCTCAACAAATGGAAATTCCGTTCCTTGATTGCTCAAAATTTGGCTATCAAAAGAGAAAAAACCGGCCACGGAAATATCACTTAAGGAATTAAAGAAACAACACTTGATCCTAACTACCTTCACTAATAAAGTAGTAAATGACAATCTCCAATGGCATGTTCTTATTTAAGAAAGAAAGTCATTGGGCTAAAGAATGTCCTAAGGAACAGCAGGCTAAAATTCCTAAGAAAGATAATATTAAGCATACAACTAACTGAACAAGATACTACGAGAAAAGTGTGAGTAATTCAACTGTCACAAAAAGAACTGTGTTGCTAAACAATGTCCATAAGTTGAACAAATATATTCTACAACCATAACTATACCAAAAGTTACGTCGAGACAAGTTTATAATTTCAAGAGTAGGAGGAATAAAAATCTGAAGCAGTTCACTTGAAAAATCAGTTAAAGAATCAGAGTCGCGCAGCGGAAGCGTGGTGGGCCCATAACCCACATGTCCCAGGATTTGCGAACAAACAATTCCTTAGATGTCTATTAATCCAACCCAAAATGAATTTTAATTAGCCTCGACAAGGAAGACATCAATAATATCCAAGCTATTTCAAGAACCTAGAAAACATCAAGTGCCTAAAACAACTCACCCCTCGATATCGAGGCTCGAGCGTAAATATCTTTCTCATGTAATTGTACCCAACATTTAATCGGTATTGAGTACGCCTTTTGTGTATTCAATTCCCATAATCAACCTTCGATCCTATACATTTCATTTACGTATAGTTGTCAAATCCAAGAAAATGAAAACCTACATTGACCAAAGTAATTAAACAAATCAAATCATCGGGATCATCTTATATTTCTTTTACCTCAACCCAATACTTGAATTATCTCTATCTTGTTTTTAATCTAAAGTCAACCCGAAAAGACATTTATGCTCGGCTCATTCCATCGACTAATGTTGAATTATCTGATTAACCATTGTATTGAGATATCCTTCTTGATATTAAGCGTTCGATTCTTCCCAAATGAATCTAATGACAATGCAACCTATCTCTCACCTCAAAAATTCTAAACATACCACATGCCACTTTATGGATTAAGCTACCCTTGCCGACAATCACGAGTTTTCAACCACAAGAAATATGTAGAAAGTACTAATATTTCTCATCACGCTACCTAAAACTCAAATAGAATTCTTCTCTATTTCTCATGACGACAACTTGGAATCGCAAGGCGAAGATCGATAAAAGCAACGGCAATGAAAACGAAGTGTCAACAAAACGACAAAGTCACCTCCGATAAAGAATTCCCAAATCTATCTCATCCTCGAGAATTACAAGGTTCAGTGGTATTCACTAATTCCAAATCCAAGGTAACTAAGCGCCATGATATATTAGGCCATATCGCATCGTTAAGAAGATGAAAAAAAAAAGAAAAAAACATAAAAATTAGAGTTGCCATCTCAGCTATCCGGTGTTCATAATATCTTCTATGTATCACAATTAAGGAAATGTCTTCGTCTTCCTTTTGAGCTCACCCACTAAATGAAATCAATCTATAATTTGAATTAACTTATCGAGAGCATTCGATTAGAATCTTAAAAAAGCTGAGCATCACACTCGTAATAAATGCCACAAGATGATCAAGATACAATGGAGCAATCATTCGAAGAAGAAGACAACTTGGAAGCGAGAAGATCGACTCAAGGAGGAGCTTCTAACTTCTTTTAGAAATAATTTTCCTTAGACCGCCAAATCTCGGGGTCGAGATTTTTGTAAGGGGTAGATCTGTAACAACCCAAAATTTTAATAAAATAAAAATCAATATTTTGAATTTGAATATTATTCTTTCTGAGTTTTCTTGGCATTATTGATTTTTATTTGGAGTTCCTTGGATTTTCATGTTGCAAGAAAAATCAAATAAGTGGAATTAAAGAATGAAAAGGAGAAAAGGCAAAAATGTAAAAAGTAAAAATTTATAAAATTTGCCATGAGAACCCTGATCATTCAATTAAATCATTTTAGCCATCAATTGAAATTTTATGCATAAACAAATGAAGATATAAAATGAAAAGACAACTTTTAAATCAAAACGATGCATTGTCAGAATTTATAAAATATTTATAAATCTTATCTGGAGCTGAAAAAATTTATCATGAAATACTCAATGCAATATCTACCTCCTGATAAAAATATTATAAATTAATAATGTGCTTTAGGACTTTTCCAAAGTTAAAAACAGAAACTATGAAAATCTAGAATTTGCAATGTCAGAATTTTTATAAAATAATGGAACCATATTTTGAGCTGAAAATTTTACAGAAGCATTATGATATCAAATCAAATTGAAAAACAAAGTTTTAAAAATAATAGACTCAAATTGATCTCAAAGGAAAATGAAAATCCGAAACAAGAAATTAGGAGCAGTCACTGTTGTCAGAATATTTATAATTTTTCGGTAACTCTATTTTAATCTCATAATTTTACCAGGCATCAAAATCTATTCAAAGACCATGGTCAAAAAGTTTGGAAAATTTCCACTTCCATTTGACAGCACAGTAAAATCTGGAACTAGAAGCATCAGAGCCAGGACCATTTCCTTTTGGGCGCCTCACTCAGCGATCGGTGGACCCAGGCCCCACTCGTCATCTTCTTCCTCCTCTGTGCTTGCGACGGCGAGACTCAGCGCCAGTCGCGCTTGACCAGCTCCGATTCAGTGCATCGCTCTCCGATTGGTCGTGTCTCGGCGTCATCCTTAGCTCATCGTAGTAGCGATCATCAACACGTTCGTCCTCTTCTCTCTCTCGCGCCATACCGCAGGCTAAGCCCGCCACCGCCATTTTCGCCTCGGTGAAGTTCCGTCCGAGACAAGTGCAACCAAGACAGCTCATCTACTTAGTCTCTTGGCTAATCGTTGCACCTCATTGATCACCAATGAACCTCTTCATTCTCCTCACTTCTCCTTCTTCTCCTCAACCAGCGCATGAAGCCCCCTTCCATTTTAGCCGCCATTCACGAGCTCCAAGCCGAAATTGATTCGAGCTATTCAACCAACCATTCCCAAATTATCTTAGCTCATAGCGTCCCAAGACTCCACCGATTAAAAGCCCTCAACAATCTTCATCTACTCTCATGCGAATTATTGGGTGCCACGGTGCCCTTCTTCTCCAAGGCCGCCAAGTGGGTGGAGCTTCTCGAGATTCTTCCTTGAGTAAACCCCAAGATTGAACTCCCAGTGTCCCCGATGCTCACTAAGCCACCGATTCAGTCTCTAATGCCCTTGTCTTCTCTCCTCACTTTCGCCATTGGGCCGCGCATCCTCATTGCGGGCACCTCGCTATCTCTTCCAATGAAGCGCCTCCCCGAGTTCCCTCGCCAAGATGATCTTCTCTGGTGCCATCGCATTCACCGGAGAACCGCCGTGAGAGCCGTCGCCGGAAGCCCTAGCTGCTTTGCTCTGTTTCTTCCCTCTGCTAGCAGAGCAAGTCAAGAAGAAGAAGAAGGAGAAGCGAGCCAAGCGCTTTCTCTGGTAAAGCGCATTTCCTCTTTTTCCAGTATTTCCCAAACCGATCTACTGTCGATCTTTAATATTTCATGAAATGTCAATCAAATTTCAGTGGAACAAATTTGTATATTCATTTAAAACCCAAAAGAATCTAAATATGCAAACATATTACATTTTTGAATTACAGAACAATTTATTTAAATGGTCCGTGATTATAGTCGCGTTATGGTCTTTAATAAAAAGTTGTGCCCAATGTGTTATCAGATAATAAAATAAATTCCTATCTGTTTAGAAGACTAGGATGAATTTGAATATATGAAAACATTTAATTTCTGAATCCCAGAACATTTGTGAGAAGTTAAAAATGGTATAAACTCTATTATAAGCATTTTTGTGCATATGGGAAATATGGCCTCATAAATCATAAAATAAATGCTTATGTCTTCTTGTACTTATAATAAGACTAATCATGCAGAGATATTAAATACTTGAACTAAATTTAATGCATTGCATTGTGACCATTAATAAACTTTAGTATGAACATTAGCAAAATAATAGCATGATGGCTCATAGCAATGGTAACAACACTTTGAATAGGTTCCTAAAACAGCAAGGAACCCATGTGTGCATAAATACTTAGAATCAAACTCAATTAGCCTTCTCTTAATGATAAAGAAATGTTGATTATAACAATAACCAAATAGATAATCCTATTGCAATTAAAGCTAAAATAATGTCAAACTAACTTTAAAACACTTCATAGGATGTTACCTGCTAATACCGAAAAATGAATCAAGAATCATGTATAGGTTAGTTGGAAATTAAGATTTAAAACTTGGCGATTTAAGGTTTGCAAATGAGGTCATTTATGCTATTTCAGCGATAGATAAAATAACTCATCCAAATACTAAAATTAGTAAAATTAGTTTGGTAACACTCTACAAAGTTTATACTACCATAATCTATAAAAGAATCTTATTTCATTAAGGTTTGCATGTTAATCTCATTAGCTCAAAACCCTTAAGCGTTAACCTTTCACTTCATATTCTTGGCCGATTCGAATAACGTAAACTTTACAATGCTACTTAAGCTTTTTCAACAATGAGTATAATGTATCGACCATAGCGTAAAATTTGTGGAATTAGCTTAGGATTGTTATACAAAGTATAAATCATCCTATTATGAAGAAATAACCATATTTCATCATGTTTTGCATACAAATCCTAATAGTTGAAATAACCTTAAGTAATCACATAACTTTAGGCCTTAATGAGAATGATGAACTTTCGGTAATAATGAATGAAACACGTAGTTAAGTTATTTTTATCACGAGAACCTTCTCAAATATCACATAAATTAGTCCAATAGCCTAAATCAATAGATTTAACTTGTGTAAAAGCTAATTCTAAGCGAAATCAATCAAAGATAAAGGAGTATTCATTCATAATATAATGTGATCATATAAGCATCTTCATTAACTTGCAAAGCGACTCATCTAAATCTGAATTTAGTAAAGAATAGTCTAGAATTGATCTTTAAAATATGATCTACCATAATCTAAGAAAATATTCTTACTTTATCTTGCTTTGACTCTAAATCCTAATAGAGTAAAACTTGTAAGTAATAAGGATTGGCGAAACTCATATCATGAATAGTAAATCAATGGAAGCTTGCAACTAATGATTAACTCTATTTAATCTTAACCAATTTTAGCATCTTGAATTTGTAAAATAAGATTAATAAATTCATAAAAGAACAATCCTGTTTCTTGTAAAGAGTTTTAATTGTTCGTTACTATCTCCTTTCTTTTTGCCCTTATTGAACTTAGTATTTTCTTTGTATTTTCCGTTGATCGGCGTGTAGAACCCGAGCGTTATTGATTCCGTTGTCACCTCCATCATCCTCGATCCTCATCTTCATCGTAAGCAACAATTAAGCAAGGCAAGCTTCCTTTGACCATATTGATCCCAATATTTTATATTCCTTTTGTGCATCAAATAATTTTATGCATGCGTTTACTTTATGTAAATTTGCTATTTTGTGGATTGGTAGTTATACTGTTGTCTTGTGAATCTCCTTTGATGATTATGAACATTTGAACCTTGATAACCTTAGATTAAGGTTAGGCATTACTTAATGTCATCACGGTTATATCGTTCATATTATTCATGCTTAGCCATGCTTTAGAATCAATGATATACATGATCAAAGCAACATTTGTTTCACGAAAACCTTGGAAATGTCACGTTGGTTGTGGGTATTTTGATTAAAACCCAAAATAAAACTATGTGTTGATGCGGCGATTATTGGCAATAGCGGATGTCTGACGAGGAATTGCACGTAGTGTAGGGTGAAGTGTCGCCCGTGTCGGACTAAGGACCGAACATCGTGTAGCTTGATCCAAGAAAATCCGTACAAACCACGAGGGTGAGTATGGGTTAGCCATAGCCTATTAACTTATTTGGACATGGCTTTGCTCATTGGTAGGCGGGAGCTAGCGGAGGCTTTCCGGTACGGATTGCTTGTGAGGGGCTTCCATGCAGTTCGTATGGGTAATTGACTGGCCGGTGCATCGGTGTACGCCTTGCCATGGGCAGAGACGTGGTGTTGGGTGTGATAAATGTGGATCCACGGCTTGGGTGAGTGTCTCTGTTTTGAGGCGAGGTTAACGTCCGGGTGGTGTAAAGTCATGTCGGGTAATGAGCAGTGTGTATGATCGCTGGCAAGCACAATGGCCTAATGGAGGCGTGTGTGAAATCTTGCAAAAGGTGGATCATTCCTTGTGGGTAAAGTTGTACACCTCTGCGAGTTTAAATCTAGTTGATTAGCCGTACTGCGGTCATGGGTGTCTTGGTGAACTCTGCTTGAGTTAAATGTTTATTATTTTCAAAAGGGTTGGTTTCATTTGTTTTAGCAAGCGTGTTTTATGTCAAAGGGTGACATTGTTGGATTGCAGAATTCATGATTAGCCGCTCACGTCATGGAGGATTGTGAGTGTTATTATGCTTTACTTAGTTGTTATCAATCAAATGCTCTTATAAATTCCGTTTGCAAATAACTTGATTTACAAATTCAATTTGCTTCATGCAAATTAAGCTGTAGTAGCCTTTCCTTTGAAATGGCTTGCATGTATGATAGGTTTTGCTCAAGTCTTCTTTGAGTATGTAAAGTACTCACCCTTGCCTAATTATATTGTAGGTGGTTGTGGTAGCGTGGCTTGAGTCTCTTTTAAAGTTGTTCATCGCGAGTTGCGGGATTTTCTTCGTTGTGTTCTATCTAGAGTTTATGCAGTCGGGTTACTGCGGGAATGGATGGGTAAACTACAAGGCTTGCTTCTTTTCTTTGCTAGATTTATCGAGTTGTAATATTATTTGTATAATCGTTTCCGCTTAATTATTATATCGTATGGTTGTGATTTCCAATTGTTGTAAACATGTGAGTGCTAGCTCTTGATCGAGGAATAGCACAGTAATCACATGGAGGTTCTGTTCATCGAGCAGGGTCTCATGAATATGACGCTCCTGCGACGGGTTTGGTAAGAGGCGTCAGAGGGATGTGCTGTCGTCGTGTCGATGGCAAAACCCTTCACAATTAATGGCCCTGACTCAGCGTGTCAGGGGAAGGAGACTTCTAGGCGAAGCCTTCCTCTCATTCCTTTGGTTGCCTCCGTGGTTCGACAGGGGGGCAGGAGCCAGCGCTCACTCGCCAAAGCCGCCTCATAAGCCGCCGCCGTGTGGGCCGCTCGTCCATGAAAGCAAGGCGTGATCGCCCGATCGCCGCCAGGCCACGTGGGCTCCTCGCCCGGCGAGCGGCGTGATCGCCCGGCTGCCCACCAGGGCACCACGTGGGCCGTTCGTCCGGCGAGCATGGCGTGATCGCCCGATCGCTTCCTCGAGGGGCCAAGTTGGGCTGCAAGCTTCTTGGGCATATTACTTCTATGGCGGAGAGAGTACCCCGGTGCAAAGTACACCGACAACCGGAGTCCTTACTTATTAGCTAATGCTATCGCACAAGAACAAAAGCTTACAATGTACTTAGGGCAGGGCGGGAACGACGGTAGCACGCGCAGGGTCGTCGGAGGCGAGGAGGACGATGGCGCACGTGGGGTTGTCGAAGGTGAGGAGGACGACGACAAGACGTGGGGTCGTCGGAGGCAAGGAGGACGGCAGCGTGTGCGAGGTCAGACAATCAACAGCGCGATGTAGAGAGAGAGAGAGGGAACAGCGGGAGAAGCAAAATTGGGGAGGTGGGAAGAGATAACGACGGAGAGATTTATAGAGAACGCGTCGGTCCGGTTGGTATCTACAACCCAGATCGATGTCTCGACCTTTGCGAAGCCCTAGGCACTATCGATTCTGGTTCATAATAAGAACCATGATCGATACTCTACTCTTTACTAGTCATTTATAAATTTCTTTTATAGTTTACTCGTCATTTGTAAATTCCTTTTATAGTTTCTACAATTCAACAATAATATGAAAAATTCATATATCCTTTAGAATATTTTTTTCCAACCATCTAATATAAATTAAAATTATAAAAAATATAAGAATTCCACGAATCGACTGGTGGCTTCGCTTCGCCGAGCTCTCTCTCGGTGCTATCGATTCACGGAGAACTGGCCAGAGAGCTGCCGGAAGCCCCTAGCTGCTCTTTTTCCTTCACAGGAGCTGGTCAGAAGAAGGAGAACAGAGCTAAGGCGCCTTCGGTAAAGCGATTTTTTTCCAAAGATTTCCAAACCGATCATCTGTCGATCTTTAATATTTCATGAAATGTCAATCAAATTTCAGTGGAACAAATTTGTATATTCATTTAAAACCTAAAAGAATCTAAATATGCAAACATATTACATTTTTGAATTACGTAACAATTTATTTAAATGGTCCGTGATTATAGTCGCTAAGTATGGTCTTTAATAAAAGTTGTGCCCAATGTGTTATCAGATAATAAAATAAATTCCTATCTGTTTAGAAGACTAGGATGAATTTGAATATATGAAAACATTTAATTTCTGAATCCTTAACATTTGTGAGAAGTTAAAATGGTATAAACTCTATTATAAGCATTTTTGTGCATATGAGAAATATGGCCTCATAAATCATAAAATAAATGCTTATGTCTTACTGTACTTATAATAAGACTAATCATGCAGAGATATTAAATACTTGAACTAAATTTAATGCATTGCATTGTGACCATTAATAAACTTTAGTATGAACATTAGCAAAATAATAGCATGATGGCTCATAAAATGGTAACAACACTTTGAATAGGTTCCTGGAAACAGCAAGAACCCATGTGTGCATAAATACTTAGAATCAAACTCAATTAGCCTTCTTAATGAAAAGAAATGTTGATTATAACAATAGGTAATTAGATAATCTATTGCAATTAAAGTTAAAATAATGCCAAACCAGCTTTGAAACAATTCTAGGATGGTATCCTGCTAATACTTGAAAAATGAATCAAGAATCATGCAAAGTGTAGTTGGAAATTAAATTTGAACCTTGGCCGATTTAATGTTACCCATATGATCGTTTAGGCTATTTCAAATGATGATAAAATAACCCGTCTAAATACTAAAATCAGTAAAACTAGTTTAGAAACACTCTACAAAGTTTATACTACCATAATCTGTAAAAAGAATCTTATTCCATTAAGGTTTGCCTATTAATCTCATCAGATCAAAACCCTTAAGCGATAATCTTTTGATTCACATTCCTGCCGATTCCGAATAACGTTAATTTTACAATACCACTTAAGCCTTTTCAACAATGATTATAATGTATCAGCTAAAGCCTAAAATTTATGGAATTAGCTTAGGATTGTTATACAAAGTATAAATCATCTTAGTATGAAGAAATAACCATATTTCATCATGTTTTGCATGCAAAACCTAATAGCTAAATAACCTTAAGTGTTAAGTTTCGAACTTTATAATATGAATCGTAGAAGTGAAGAAGTCTATAATTAAGATATTTTTATCACCGTAACCTTCTCAAATATCACGAATATGTTATCAGAGCCTAAATCAATAAATCTAACTTGTGTAAACCCAATTCTAAGCAAAATCAATTAAAGATAAAGATTTAATCGCTCATAGTCCAATGTGATCAATTAAGCCTTCTTCATTAACTCGCAGCAACTCATTTAAAACCGAATTTAGTACGAACGGCTTAGAAATGATCTTTAGGATATAATCTGCAGCAATCTAAGAAAACATCCTTAGTTTATCTTGCTTTGACTCTAAATCCTCTTAGAGCAAAGCTCAGATATAATAAGAATTCGCAGAAACTCATATCATGAATAGTAAATCAATGAAACTTGCAACTAATGCTTAATTCTATTAATCTAACCAATCTTTGCATCTTGAATTTGAAAATAAAACTAATAAATTCATAAAAGAGCAATCCTCGCTTTTTGTAAAGAATTTTACTTGTTCTTTCTATCTCTCTCTTTTGCCCTTATTGAAGTCTTTTATTTGCTTTATTTCGTTGATCGACGTAGAACTCGACACGCCTCATTATCGCTTCATCACCGAGATCCTCGCTTCGCCGAAGCAGAATTAAGGCAAGCATCCTTTGACCATATTGATCTCAGATTTTATATTCCTTTGTGCATCAAATTGTTTTATGCATGCTTTATGTAAATTGCTATTTTGTGGATTGGTAGCTATACCTGTTGTCTTGTGATCCTCCTTTGATGATTATGAACATGTGAACCTTGATAACCTTAGATTAAGGTTAGGCATTACTTAATGTCATCCCGTTATATGCTCATATTATTCATGCTTAGCCATGCTTTAGAATCAATGATATACCGATCAAACCAAGAATTGTTTCCCGAAAACATTGAAAATGTCATGTTGGTTGTGGGTACTTTGATTAAAACCCAAAATAAAACTATGTGTTGATGCGCGATTATTGGCACAGCTTGACAAGCGAGTGAATTGCACGTAGTGTAGGGTGAAGTGTCGCCCGTGTCGGACTAAGGACCTAACATCGTAGCTTGATCCAAGAAAATCCGCACAAACCACGAGGGTGAGTATGGGTTAGCCATAGCCTATTAACTTATTTGGACATGGCTTTGCTCATTGGTAGGCGGAGCTCGGAGGCTTTCCAGACGGATTGCTTGTGAGGGGCTTCATGCGCATCAGATGGGTAATTACTGCCGCAGATCGGTGCACGCTTGCCATGGGCAGAGACGTGGTGTTGGGTGTGATAAATGTGGATCCACGGCTTGGGTGGTGTCTCTGCTGTGGCGAGGTTAATGTCCGGCTGGTGTAAAGTCATGTCAGTAATGAACAAATGTGTATGATCGTCAGTGCACACATCTTTGGAGGCGGTGTCAAATGTTCTCGCAAAAGGTGGATCATTCCTTGTGGGTAAAGTTGTACACCTCTGCAGAGTTTAAATCTAATTGATTAGCCGCACTCAGGTCATGGGTGTCTTGGTGAACTCGCAAAGTTAAATGTTTATTATTTTCAAAAGGTTGGTTTCATTTGTTTTAGCAATCGTGTTTTATGTCAAGGGAAGACATTGTTGGATTTCGTGAATTATGATTCGCCACTCACGTCATGGAGGACTGTGAGTGTTATTATGCTTTACTTATTTGTTATCAATCAAATGCTCTTATAAATTCCGCTTGCAAATAACTTGATTTACAAATTCAATTTCGCTTATGCAAATTAACTGAGTAGCCTTTCCTTTGAAATGGCTCATGTATGATTGGTTTTGCTCAAGTCTTGCGAGTATGTAAAATACTCACCCTTGCCTAATTATATTGTAGGTAGTTGAGTTAGCGCGGCTTCAGTCTTTTCGGTTGTTCATCGCAGTTGCGGATCCTCTTCGTTGTATTCTATCCGGAGTTTATGCTCGTCAGTTGCTCGGTTTGGATGGGTAAACCACGGTTACTGCTTTTTGCTGCTAAATTCTCGAGTTGTATATTATTTGTATAATCGCTTCGCTTAATTAATATTTTGTATGGTTGTGATTTCCAATTGTTGTAAACACGTGAGTGCTATCGATCCAGGAATAGCACAAGAATCACATGGAGGTTCCGCTCATCCGAACGGGTCTCACACGCGACGACTCGGCGACACCTCGGTCCACGTTTTTCTCTGCTGCTCGCTTCCTGGCGATTTCTTTTCTGGTTGCTCCTCCTTCGGTGGTGCCACGCGCTGCTTAAATAGGGCCAGCTGTCCTTCTCCCGCCCGAACGGCTCCGAGTCCTGGATTGCTTCGGTGCCAGCGCACGTCCTACCCCGATCGATCCGGACTCCGTATTCCTTACCGAATTCAGCGCCGCTTGCCAGAGTTTGAATTGGTCACGCTGGAAAATTTCTTCGCACGCCTGGTCTTCGGTGAATCTCGATCGATCCTGGCCACGTAGGAGCTTCCACAGCAAAACCGACGGCCACGTCGCTGCTTCTAGAAAAGGCCGACGGGTTGCTTCGTTCCAGTACCGATCGTGCATGGTAACTGGGCTAAGCCCATCGCTACTCACAAAGATTTTTCCAATTTTCTTTTTTTAAATAAATACTCCAAATATATTTCATTTACTTGAGCCCCTTTAAACACCAGGAAAATTCCACGAAAATTCTCAAAAATACTTTGAGACCTTATGGATTAAATAAAATATTTCCGACCGAACTTTATTTTAAAATTATCTACTTATAAATAATTCTTTAACAAAAGGCAATATTCTTTAAATTAACATAATTCCAATAAATCTCAGAAAATCCAATTAAATCCAGAAAATTCACAAAATCACAAATTGCATTAAAATGATATTAATTAATTAAAAACTCAAAAATTGGGATGTTACAAACCTCTTAACGGAATCTCGACCCGAGATTCGTGGTCAGAGGGTCGAGGATGCGCCTAGAGGGGGATGAATAGGCGTCTATAAAAATCGATCGCTCACTAAACAATCGCTCTAATCCAACCTCTATGTCAAAACCTAATCAAGAGTAATGCGGAAGCGATAAACGCGGTTTTGACAATTAAAGCCTAAATCAACTAGGCTCACTAGTGCACTAACTAAATTAAGTCTCTACACTGGAATTGCTAAAATGATCAACTAAATAACACTAGCAATTCTAATTCAAGCAATTGATAAATACTAATAATGTAAATGCTTGAAAGTAAAGAGACAAGGACAACCGATGTTTTTTCGTGGTGTTCGGAGACTTGCTGGCCTCCCCTAGTCCACGCTTGAGGCTAGCCCGACCACTCGGACGCTCTCGCCGAGTACCGCCTCTTTCCACTAGTCGTGTTTTTCACGCTATGCCGAGGCTCAACCCGAACCTTCACAAACTTGCGGCTTTCACACCTTGAGAGCTCCTCCAAGACGCACTCCCCACGCTGCCTAGGAGTCAAACTCCAAGAGAATAGCCCTCTCCGCTTGACCTTCACCGAGCACAACACATGCGCCTCCGGCGATCACCAAGTGCAACACATGCACAAGGACCTCACCAAGTGCAACACATGCACAAGAGCTCACTAAACCACTCCTAATTGCAACACATGCAATTAGCTCACTTAAGCTCAAGAGGCAAAGGAGAAAGAGCAACACATGCAAAACACTCCCACACACGACCAACCTCCGCCTAACCCACCAAGGGGTGTATTTATACCCACCAAAGAAAAAACTAGCTGGGGGCAAAACGGGCGATCAAAAGTGCGGATTATCGCTTCTAAGGGTGAGTACGCCCACACTCCAACGGTCGGCCTAACGCCACTTTTTTCCGTGATTACCGCCCGAGGCGTAGTATCAAGACTTATGTACTACCGCTTCCCATCGAAGGTAGTGCCGCCTCGCACTTCGAAAACATCGCACATCGAATAAAGTTATCATTAACCAAGGGCCTAGAGTATCAAGACTACATTATCACGCCACCTCGCGTAGTGCCGCCAACAGAGAATTTCACAATTCAACTCAACCGATTCTCAAAAACCAAACCCATTCCTTGAGCCATATGATGATCATTACACATCGCAAAACACATTTGCACCAACTTAGCCCATGCTCAAGGAATTTCAAGCAAATTGCAAAACACATTTTGCAACCAACTCAAGATCTATTCAAGAACGATACAAATCAAACTCGAGTTTATGAGATTAATCCTAGCCATGTGAAGGTCAACACAAGACCATCAACTTGCCAACACCCGCTGCAAGCCCCACTCACATGCTCGGAATTTTGACTCATAAACCTCATTTATTTGCACAACGAACTTGCAATAACGCAATAAACGATTTCATGCTTGAGCACTACTTTGCAACACATGCAATTCTAGTCCCATGCAACACCAAATCCAAACTTCAACTAAACCAAATATACGATGAGCTCTTTACTCGCAACACATGCAAGCCTCTAGCTCCATACAAATACACAACCATAAAATCATGCTTGAGCTCTCCTTTGCAACACATGCCAAACTTAGCTCCAAACAACCACACGGTTTTATAAAGATGTTTTATGAACCAAAGCATGAAGCTTCAAACCGATGCAACACATGCAAAAGTGAACTTCAAGAAGCCAACGATTAGCTTATCCTATTTGCAACACATGCAAATCAAAGCATAATGCGAAAACTAAGTACAACCAAGCATAAGTTTAACCCATTCGCAACACATGCCAAATGGTTAACCCTCACGAAAAACTAAATCCAAATGGTTTGAGCTCGAGAACGCGAATGAGATCATCAACATATGATGAAGCTCAAGCCAAAGGAACGACCCTCTTAATAGCAGCGATAAAAATTAGACTCAAAGACTATAAAGTCCTTAGCCTATCTAATTATACCTTCACACAAGCAATCCCTTTGGGGTCTTTATGATCATCACTTTGATACTCCCGGATATCCACTCAATTCTCTTCTTTATCATCTCATTCATCTTTGGACCTAACTCAATCACAACTCATAAAATAGTTAGTCCAAGATGCATGGTTGTCTCAATTATCTCTTGCACTCCATTAACACATAATGGATGCCTTTAGATCAATTGAGCACAACCTAAATCAATTGAAATGATTTATGTGTCTTAAGTACAATAATGCAACTCATGCTTTATTATACTTAAGAGCTATTCATTTGTCCTTAACTAATCACTTAACACCATCAACACATGATGAAATGTTCTTTAATAATTAATAAGACAAATGAACTCAATTTAAATTATCATTTAAATTGATATGAGTATATATTAACTACACAAGTTTTATATACTCATGTTGATGAGAAGTAATGATCCATAATTTGTAGATTGTATGGAAATGATCATTACTCTAAATCATCAACTATAGAATACACTCCACATGTATATGTGCATAGACATGATTGACTTGGATATAATATGCCGCTGGACCCGAATATGCAACCGACCGTTCGTATATCTGACAAGTCCGAATCACGCTTAGTGCACACAGCTCAACATTAGTGAATATCATAATCATACACAACGAATATGATAAAGACATAATATATTAAATATTATTGTATGACCTTATGGTCAACTTACTTAGCAATGCCTCACAAGACCGAACAACAATTTAAACTGCGCACGAATGAAGACGATAACCCTCAAGATACCACAAAACCCAAGGCTCAGACCCTAAACATTCGTCCCTTCATGGTACCTTCTCCATCATCGATGATTTTGTAGGCAAGGGTGAGTACACCAACACGTACTCAACAAGTTGTGCATGTAATGCAATTCTATCATAGCTATATGCAAGGCTTATTCCAAAGGATGGCTAATGGTTCTACAAGAAACAAAGATTTTCAAACATAAGCACTACATAGATTGAAAAGACAAGAAACAAATAATAACAAGTAAATAGATTCCATTGTTTCTCAAATCAAACCCAAGTTCTCCATCCTAACTCATGTTCCATTATCCACATGGCATCCTCGCCATCCCATCATTGACAAGTTTTAATTAACTACCCTTGACTGTAATTCTTAGCATTGCTCAATACTGTGAGCACGGCTATCCTAATAGATTGTACACTCGCAGAGGTTATGCACTTTACCCACACGATATAACCATACACACACAAGGTAACGATTATAACAAAGCCTTTACAATGCATCCTCTTAACTCAAGGCTACCCGCTAAGGTTTCAACACCGAGGGTTAAAACCACCGCAATAGGGCCCTCTTGCGCCATGTGAGTTTCTCCGTAATACCTGACTCACACCACCAAGATAGCACTTGTTAAGCATTTGCAAATTAGTCACTAGGTCCCATAACAGACGTAGGGCTGCAAGTTTGACTCAGTCAAAGGCTCGCAAGGTTAAGTCCTTAGGATTGATTAAAGCAAGACATACACATACCCTTTCTCATCGCCCACCCCGCACCTTTGCCCTTCCACTTGCTTCAATCTAAAGTGATTATCTCCTGCTGATTATTGCACCACGCGTGTTTTCACAAATCAATATCGCTATGCGACTCTACCGCCACAACAACTCAATCTCCTTGTGCGACCACACATGGCCCACAAATTATCATCATTGTTCCATATTCCATTAGTCAAGATTATTAACAATATTCCATGAGCATGTGATGACGTGGCATGGCTAAGCAATTCTATGTCGTTTAACCATCCATGTTGATTTTCTATTAACCAACTATAATTAACCAACCTAGGGTGACAAGTGGATCATGGCATACAATTTAACAAGGTAGGGTGTAATTCAAAGGGTACAATAGCTAATCCCGGTTAAGTTGAAATCATTTATAAACATAGAATAACAAGTGATAAGTTAAAGCAAAATAGCATGCAATCTAATCTATGGGTGCAACATGATCAAAGCACAACTTGCCTTCATTAAGTTCCTGGTCTTGGTCTGGAAATAACTCCCGAGCTGAGAAATCTCTTTTAAGCCTCGCACAATTCAACGCCTCACGAATCGAGAGAGAAAAGCAAATAAAAACTAAAACTAAAGAGCAAACAAATTCAAAAATTCAAATAAAAGACACCATTAGAAAGATATCATTTTACAAATTTTAGGAATTTGAATCACCTCAAACGGAGTTCAGAGCGTAAAGTTATGAGGTTTTGAAGTTTGAAAATCCTGAAAATACTCTAAATTCATAAATCCGATTTTTTCCGATTTGTTTTTGTAAAGGAAATTCAGATTTTTCCCGGTCAAACGACGGCCGCGATGTGGTTGATCGTGGACCGCTGATCTTGCGATAGACGGTTGAGGCTTACCCTCACGGTTTCGCTCACCCAGTCGACGTATGCTTATCTCGGCCTGCTGATGATCGACCCACAGAGCCCCGACCGATCAACAAAGACTCGAGTTCACCGGAGATGAAGACGAAGACCTCGCGACGGCGCTTACGGCGCTTCCGAAGAAGAGACAGCTTCCGATGCGGCGTGACGAAAGAACTCGAATCCGGCTTGAATTCTAAGAGAATCCCATGCGATGTAAACTCACAGAATGTTTTAAACTCCGGCGACCACGTCACACGGTGGTTTTCCGGACGCTGTGAGGGAAAGATGCTAAGTGGTGATCATCGGGTGCTTGGGGAGTCCTTTATACCGACCAAGGGCGAGGATGGAAAGTACACTAAGCGGAGGAGTTCAGGTTTGAGGCGGCAAGGCGAAGTCCTTCACGGAGACGATGCGCATGGACCGGACGATCAAGATCCGACGGTCGGCTAGCTTAGGGTTTTGATACAGAATCGGCCAGCCTGTTACTGTTCATACCTTTATTAATTCGGATTTTCCTTTTAAAATATTTCCATAAATCGTTTTAATTTAATTAAAGCAATGTAAATACTCTAAAATTCAAGAAAATCTCAAAAATATTTCGAGTTGTTCTGGACTTAATAAAAATATTTTCACAAAAACTTTATTTTGCAATTGTCTTTTATAATTATTCCTTAACAAAGATAATGCATTTTAATTCAAAAGAATTCAAATAAATCTCAAAAATCCAAATAAATTCAGAAAATTCACAAAAATCATAAATGGCAATAAAATAATATTAATTAATTAAAAGGCAAAAAATTGGGATGTTACAAACCTCCCCTTAACGGAATCTCTAATTCGATATTTAAAGTCGACTAAAGAATAGGTTCGAATTTCGCTTGTGTCATCTTCATTCTCCCAAAGTTGCTTCATTTTCCTAATAATTGCTCCATTGAACTCTCATGTATGTAGTAAATTTATTTCTCGTCCCGCCCATTGTATCCAAAATCTTAATAGGTCATTTTTAAAAGTCGATCCTCCCGCAACTCAATAGCTTCTAATGGTATTTGCTCACGGTATTCAAACGATTCTTAAGTCGAGACATAGAACACATCATGGACTCTCGCTAATGATCTGTGACATCTCCAATCGATATGCAACCTCTCTTTTGATTGCTTAAGATCCTAAATGGTCCTACATATCTAGGTGCTAATTTTCCTTAATGAATCTTCTCACACCTTTCAAGGAGTTACTTTGAGATATATGAAATCATTAGGTTCAAACTCAATTCTCATTTACCATTATCAAGATAACTTTTCCCGCTTTGATTTCATTGCCACCTTTCAAATTTTTTGCATAATTTTGGTTAATCGCTTTTTATTAACATATCCGCCTCGGGCCTTATAACTCTAACGTTAACTACCACGCTGACTTATGAGAATGCCTATGGATTCTGACACTGAATCTTTAATCATTTCTAGCCATTTTCTTCTCCATATTAAAATTTGACCGAGTAAATATGTTTAGACTCTTAAGGTTCATATCTATTTTCGGCGGAATAGTGACACCATTTTTCTTCGCAAGACTACAACGGTTAACTCCAAGTCGACGAAGGTAATTTCAACCGCCTCATCGCTTATGCAACAACGTTGGTTCACTTTTTAGATTATGTCTAGAAACATCATCCTTATATATTGAACTACTCAAGACACTAGTAATACCAACACACGCAGCTAATGGTAACCGCTTCTTCAACTTCTGAAAACTATTTTCACAATCTAGTCCATATAACTTTTATCTTCAACGATCGTGATAAGAGATCTATCCGTTTCGAAAATCTTTTTATGATACTATATATTTTTTTTTCAAGGTTTTAAATCGATATATCCTTCACCAAAATATCCTTATGTCTGAGTATCTAACTAATTTCAAGAATAACCTAATTATCTACATAATATGATTTGCTTGGAACTTAACTCATTTACTAAGCATTGAACCTTTAACGCTCAAGCGGATCCTAGCACAACCGAGCACTTAACGACAAACCTTTAATTAGCAAGTTCTCACGGGTCACTAAACTAGCCACTATTTCTCATGCATCATTTTCGTGAACCATAAACTCAAGAATACTCTTAGAGAAACATCTAACTCATCGCTTCCATTATTGCTTTTTCATTCAAATATTCGTATTCCAATGTATCAATCTTCTCCGCTTCATTTCTTTCAACAAGGAACCTTTACATGGAAGTCATTAATCTCTCACTTTAGGGTTAGGGACATTATGCCTAAGTAAGCATGGCTCCTAACTTCCTTATTTAGCATTGACGCTAGGGCTTCGATAGAAATGAGTTGAATTGAACTAGCGATGGCTTCTTTTGCAACTAGAGCAATTGATCGATGCTTGTTAGCGGTATGTCCTATTTTCCGCAGCTAATGCACGACGATTCTCTAAATTGTTTGGTTGACAGCACTTCCTAAAACAATGTCTAGATTTCTAACAAGGTGCAGGTAGCTTTCCATAGCCCGAGCCAATTCTCGCTTCAAAAGGCTAAATATTTACTTTGGTGGACTAGTCTTTATAGATTCTAATAACCTGAGTCAACATAGGGGTTATTATTAATAGTTCGAGATGCTTTTGTAACAGCCAGAAATTTAGGAAACAGTAAAACATAGTATTTAAATTTGAATGTGAATATTTTCAGCTTGTTCATAATGTCTTTGATTTTATTTGAGTTTATTGAATTTCTTTGTGCTTGGAGTTGCAAAAAAAAGAATGCAAAGAAGAAAATGCAAAGAAACAAAAAGTGAAAAATTGGAAAATTTAATAGGAGGATCCAGAACTTGTAAATAAGCCATTTTAGTTATCAAATGAAATTTATGCATAGGAAATTGAGGAAAGAAAATGGCAGAACAAATTTTGTTCCCAAATAATGCATTATCTGAAATGGTGTAAAATATTGAAACAGCAAATGGAATTGAGAAAATTTATATGAGAACCTCATTGCTATATCTACACATAGCAAAAATATAATAAATTAATAAAATGGTTTGAGACTTAATAAAATTCGAAAACAGAAAACTTAGAAAATGGAAACTTCAGTGTCAGAATTATAATTAAATAATGGCTTGAGTAATTGAGCTGAAAATTTTACATCAGAATCCATAGCCCAAATCCAATTGAAAAACAAAAATTTAAAAATAATGGACTTCATTTGATCATAAACAAAAATCGAAGACAGAGGCTAGGAAATCAAACAGTCACTATTGAAGGAATTTTTATAAAATTTCAGTAGCTTGGATAAACCTCAAATTTTTACCAGAGGGGTAAATGCTGTTGGAGACCTCAGTAGAAAATTCTCATCACGTTCTACCTCCATTTGGCCAGTAAAAATCGGGAGAGAGGGAGAATTTGACCCCAACCACTCACTTTTGACCACTCACGCCATGTGGGCCAACCTTGCACCTCCTGTCTGCTGGCACAGCGGTGAATTCTCGGTGGGCAAAGGCCTGGCCCCACCATGACCTTCTCCTTCCGCTCGTCCACCGAGAAGAGAGGAATCCTCCCGGCGTTAATCCACCAAATTTCGATTCATCGAACTAATCCTGTTCATTGCCTTCCCAGATCATCCTTCCTCACTTCCGCGACGGACCAGCCACAGTCGCCGCACCAAGCTTCGCCATTACCTACTTCCGCCAGCTTGCCCCGCCGAGCCAAAACATGGCGCCAACGCCATTCAACCCCAAATACGCCTAAAACCCCTAGAAAACCATTCCACAGCCCACACTAGTATCCTTCCCCTTTCGCCAGAGGGCTCCTCTTTTTTCTTCGCCATTGTCGCAGGAGCCAGAAAGGGGAAAACGCCAATCAAGCCGGATAAAGGTAATCTTCGAATTGATTCCGCCTAAGGCTTCACAGCCCTAGAGCGCTAACCAAACCGCAATTTGAATCTTTTGCTCGTAGCTCGTTGATTCCACCGGCCATCTTCTCCGCCAGCGCCTGGTAAGGTGCTTATCTGCTTGGCTCGCCATTTCTAGGTAAAACCGAATCCCCATACCTCACCGATGCTCATCAGATTTCGCTCAACCAGAACCGCCGGCGTTGAACCTTCGCTGAATCCATGGCGCTACCGCGGCGCGCGGCGATCAGTTCTGTCTCAACCACCAAACCCCCACCAATGTGTTCATTGTTGGTGGTGTCAGAGTGCCGCCATTTCTGCTCCGCCACGATCACGGGCAAGTAGGTTCGAACCACTTTCCTGTTTGGCCACCCACTTCGGTCCCAAAGAATAAAGGGCCGATTCGTTTTGGCCAGAAAGGAAAGCGGAGTTTACGGTGAAAGCGATTTTCCTATTTTGGCAAATCTGAATTTAGGAGAGGATTTTATACCCTAATGAATTTAAGTATTGAATATCTTTTGATTTAGAAGTCCAATTTAGATGAAATAAATTTTAAAATTCATGTAAAATCTAGTAGAATTAGAATGTGCAAAAATATTTTTAGTTTAGTTACTGTATGATTTTTGATAAATGAAGTACAATAAGAAAGCTTTATGCCATAAGTAATTAATGATTTTAACTTTAAGCAAAATTAAGAAAAGTGAATTTTGTGGAACCCCGACATCGTTAACAGCTTAAAAATGCAATGAAATGGTATTTATGGAGATATTCTAGTTGCTTAATAAATCCTTAAGTGAAACAATGTCACATGTATAGTTTAAAATGAAAATATGCTTTAAGTAAAAATAGGAGAATGGTATGATCAGAAGTAATAAAATGAAGAATTTGATGAGTCAGTGACAGCATTGAACTCAATTAGGTTTTTGATTATGCATACATATCCTTGCATGCATAATCACACATATGCTAGTATATATATATATATATATGAAGATTCATATATATATTCTAGCAATGAAAGTGTCACAATAACTAGAACCTTATTAAAATGTTGCTTCAATCTGAATCCAATCAAAAGGATAAGAATTTGTTAAACCTGAAATGATTAAATCATTAAATATTAATCTATTTTTGCATCTTGAATTCAAGAATATAAATAAGAGAATTCAATTACAACCCTGCTTATGTATTCAATTTTATTTATTTTTTCTATCTCCTTTCTTTTTGCCTAATTTAATTGTTAATTGCTATTTTTCCGCCTTTCTGCTTATCGTAGACGCTGACGAGTCGCCGAGGAGGAAGATCCTGGCTGATCTTGAGATTGATCTTGACAAACGAGCAAGGCAAGCAATCCTTTGACCATGTTGAGCCCAATAATTCACCTACAATATGTTGTTTTTGCAAACAGATATTGCATGCAGTAATTCTCCGTAAAAACAGCCTATGTTGGGTAGAACAATTAGTTATCCCTCGTAATTATGGATTTCTTTAATCAAGATGACATGAGAACCTTGTAACCATATGTATGGGTTAGACATAAGCTAATGTCACCGTGGTTATAAACCTAGATATAATATCCTTAGCCATGCTTAACGCTAAAATGATTCGCTAATCTGCTTATTCAACCAACCGCCATTTGAAAAAGTTGCTATTAGTTACTAAAACTCCAACTAAAACTATGATTTGGATGTATGCATTATTGGCACTAGCCAGAGTGCAAAAAGGAACCGCACGTAGTGTGGTGGAGTGTCGCCCACGCCGCTTAAGGACCGAGCAATGGGACGCTATTGATCCAAGAATTCCAGACAACCACGAGGTCCGTATGGGACGGCCATAGCTTATTGGGTTATTTAGACACTTTGCTATTGGGAGCTTGCAGAGGCATTCCGTTATGGATTTGCTTGTTAGGGCTTTCACAGCTCGGTGGGTAAATGCATAACCGTGCAACGTGCACGCTTTGCCATGGATGAGACGTGGTGTTGGTGTGATAAATGTGGATCCACGGCTTGGGTGAGTGTCTCGGCCAGGTAGGGTTAACGCCCGGCCGTGTAAAGTCATGTTTAGATAATGTAACGGCTATGTATGATCGCTTTGCCGCACACCAAAGGAAGTGTGTCGTAATGGCCTTGCAAAAAGGGTGGATCATTCCTGTGGGTAAAGTTGTACAACTCAGTAGTTTAAAATCTAATTAATTAGCCGCTACCATGTCAAGGGCACTTGGTGAAGTCATTCCAATGTTAGATTTTGTTATTTCTCAAAATCGAGTTTCGTTTGAAACCGTTTTAGCAACTGCTTATGTCCAAAGGAATCGATATGTATGGTCACACGGTAGACCGTTGTGCAACTTTTTACTTTCTGTAAATTACTTATTCTTTCGCAATTGTTTCTAAATGCTAATTGCAATCTAATACTAGTTTATGCTTTACCGCTTTAGCAATCAAAATAACTAGAGCTCCTGTCTTGTTTAAGCTCGTAACAAATTTCTCAAAATTAAGAACAGTAAATTTATAATATTTAAATTTGATTGTGAATATTTTTGGGATTTCTGAATATTGTTTGCTTTGTTTGTATTTTCTTGGATTTTGTGTTGCAAGAAAAAGTAAACAAATGAGCAATAAAGAATGTAAAAGAGAAAAGGCCAAGAAAAAAAAAGTAAAATTTAGAAAATTTGCCCTGAGAACCCTGAGCATATAAGTAAATCATTTTGGCCATAAAATGAAATTTTATACATGAAGAAATAAAGGAATAAAATAAAGAGTCAACTTTTAAATCAAAACAATGAATTGTCAGAATTTATAAAATATTTATAAAACTCAAATGGAGCTGAAAAATTTATCATAAAACTCTTAATGCAATATATACCTCTGGTAAAAATATTATAAATTAATAATGTGCTTTAGGACTTTTAGAATTTAAAAACAGAAACCTTGAAAATCTAGAAATTGCAATGTCAGAATTTTTATAAAATAATGGAAGCATATTTTGAGCTGAAAATTTTACATAAGCATTATAAGACTAAATCCTATTGAAAAACAAAATTTCAAAAATAATAGAATTAATTTGAATTCAAATAAAATTCGAAGACAGAGACTAGAGATTTAAATAGCCATTATTGAAGGAATATTTATAAATTTTTGGTAACTTGATTTAATCCCAAATTTCACCGATCAAGGACTCGCCCCCTACTGCTGCCCCTTCTTCCCTGTTCTTGCGATCGAGCAAGAAATCATCGAGTCCAACAAGAACCAATTGAGCTTCGCAATGCATCTCCTCGCCGATCGGTCGGTTCTCGCCACACTTCACCTCCTCTCAACTCCGATCATCGCCACGCGCTCTTCTCTCTCGAGCCATACCGCCTCGTTTTTCCTTTGTCGCCTGTGAACCTCGCGAATCGAGACCAACTCAGCCAGCCGCTCATCCTCTACTTTTGACTATAAAGTGCACCTCGGACCGCAATGAGCTTCTTCCTCATTCCCTATTCCTTCTTCTCCTCGCAGCCCAAAGCACCGAAATCCTTCAGAACTTATGGCAGAAGCTCAGAGCTCAAACCCACTCGGGTTCTTCCGAATCAGCCACCATTTCCAAATTCCTCGAGCTAGAGCATCCACGGGCCTCAAGGATCAAAACCCTCAAAATCTCGAGCCTCCATGCGAGATCTCCTCACAGCCTTTTTCTCCGACTCAAAGCCAATGGAGCTCCGCCTTCTCCTTCCGTAAATCCGAAAATGGAACCTCAAGACTCACCGATGCTCACCAGCCACCGATTCAATCCCTAACACGCTCGCTTGTCTTCCATCGCCGCCATTGCCGCTTGGAGCTCCACAGACTTCTTCGGGTCTCTTCCACGAATCGACTGGTGGCTTCGCTTCGCCGAGCTCTCTCTCGGTGCTATCGATTCACGGAGAACTGGCCAGAGAGCTGCCGGAAGCCCCTAGCTGCTCTTTTTCCTTCACAGGAGCTGGTCAGAAGAAGGAGAACAGAGCTAAGGCGCCTTCGGTAAAGCGATTTTTTTCCAAAGATTTCCAAACCGATCATCTGTCGATCTTTAATATTTCATGAAATGTCAATCAAATTTCAGTGGAACAAATTTGTATATTCATTTAAAACCTAAAAGAATCTAAATATGCAAACATATTACATTTTTGAATTACGTAACAATTTATTTAAATGGTCCGTGATTATAGTCGCTAAGTATGGTCTTTAATAAAAGTTGTGCCCAATGTGTTATCAGATAATAAAATAAATTCCTATCTGTTTAGAAGACTAGGATGAATTTGAATATATGAAAACATTTAATTTCTGAATCCTTAACATTTGTGAGAAGTTAAAATGGTATAAACTCTATTATAAGCATTTTTGTGCATATGAGAAATATGGCCTCATAAATCATAAAATAAATGCTTATGTCTTACTGTACTTATAATAAGACTAATCATGCAGAGATATTAAATACTTGAACTAAATTTAATGCATTGCATTGTGACCATTAATAAACTTTAGTATGAACATTAGCAAAATAATAGCATGATGGCTCATAAAATGGTAACAACACTTTGAATAGGTTCCTGAAACAGCAAGAACCCATGTGTGCATAAATACTTAGAATCAAACTCAATTAGCCTTCTTAATGAAAAGAAATGTTGATTATAACAATAGGTAATTAGATAATCTATTGCAATTAAAGTTAAAATAATGCCAAACCAGCTTTGAAACAATTCTAGGATGGTATCCTGCTAATACTTGAAAAATGAATCAAGAATCATGCAAAGTGTAGTTGGAAATTAAATTTGAACCTTGGCCGATTTAATGTTACCCATATGATCGTTTAGGCTATTTCAAATGATGATAAAATAACCCGCCTAAATACTAAAATCAGTAAAACTAGTTTAGAAACACTCTACAAAGTTTATACTACCATAATCTGTAAAAAGAATCTTATTCCATTAAGGTTTGCGCCATTCGCTTGGACGCCAGTGTCGCCATCACCTCGAGCTCTTGTTCGAGCTTGAGGGCCTTCTCCCCCGTCGAGGACCACTTCTTTTCCTTCGATCTCTGCTTTCGGCGTTTGGATCTTCTCTTTTTAGCGGCGGCACCTTCCTTGGCTGGCGAGACCTGACCTTTTCTTGCTCGAGCTCTCGCTCAAGCTCGAGGATCCTCTCCCTACCTTGGGAGGCGTCTTTCTCCTTTGGTGGCTTCGAGCCTGGCGGCTGTCCTCGAAGCTTGAAGTCGGCCAGCATCTGCTCAACCTCCGCCAGGCGGACCTCGTGGTCGGTTAGCAGGTGGGCCGTTTCCTCGAGGGACCTCCATTCTTCTTCTCCGAGCCCTCCATGGTCTTTTCGAAGACCTGCAATCGAGATTTCAGATACCATCCGGAGGCGCTAAGGAGGGACCACAGCGAACAAAAAAAACATCCTTACTCGATCAAAGCGCGTGAAGCTCATTTGAGCGCTTCGGTGACCTCCCCTCGGAAAATCGCCAACCGGCGGGGGCTCCGCGTTTCTGTGGGCCCTTCGAAGAAGCGGGTTGGTCGAGCGAAGAATCCTCCCCTGGGCATGAGGTTCACCGGTACCAAGGCCCACTCGTGGCGGCGCTCGCTCCAAAGCATGTGCTCGTTGTCCCCCTGAGCATGTTGTTCGCTCGGGGGTAAAACGTCCGCCCGAGCATGCGGTTCGCTTGGGACTGGCGGCGACTCATCCCGGGCATGCGGTTCGCCCGGGGGCTTCACGCCTTCATCTTGGGCAGGTATTTCGCCCACGGGCACCGTGCCCTCTGGAGCAGCCTTTTCGCTCGGGGCCTTGCGGTCGGCCTTCTCCCCTCCTTCCGCGCTCTCCGCGCAGGGATGGTCGGGAAGCCCGCCCGAGGGTTGCGTTCCCTCCGGGGCGGGAGGATCCATCTCAACCCGGTCGTCGGCGAATTTCTCTCCACGCCCCGCGCCTCGGCCATCACGATGTCGGCGGCGTCGGCAAGCTTACCCGCTAAAGCCACGATCAATAAGCTCGTAGCTATCTGCGGCGGTCGGGAAGGCCATACGTGCTACTTTCACCCACGTCGGGGGAGTGGGGTTAGCTCGGGCGCGCGAAGCAAAGAGCAAGAAAAGTGAAGGAGGGCAAGTCTCAAGACTCACCTTCGTCCGGGCCTTCATCACCACCCACGGCTGGGTTCCCGGCCGCCGCAATCACCGCCTCAGCTCTCTTCTCTGCAGACTGAGTGATCCTGGCCAAGCGAGGGTCGGCCTTCTCCATATCGATCTCGACCAGCACCCCTTCCGAGCTTCCGCGCTTGGCCTCAGGGTGGTGCGCGTCCAGGTTGGCGATCGCATGGGCCCGGTCTTTCTTGGCTTGCTCGACCTCGGTCCTCGGTGGCTTGCCTCTCCGATGCTGCCGCTCACCTGCACCATCCCTCGTCGATCTCCCCTGCCTCTGATTTACTCCACTTGAGCCCTCGTACTATAGTGCTTGAGCCGAGATCTTCAAGCGGCTTACCTCCTCCTTCCTAGTCGGCATACTCCTTGTGGGGCACCGGCCGCCCTTCGCGCCCTTTGCCTCTTGACCTTCGACCTAGTGCATGGGGTGGCGGCGCTCCTCTTGCTCCTCGAACCCTTGGCCGGGGCGGGGATAGCACCTCCTTGCCGCCCGCGGCCGCGCGAGCCACCGCCCACTCAGGCGGTCCTTTCTGCAAGAAATTCGCGAAGTACACATCAGAAGTGCTCGGGACGCTCTCCCCCGAGCATGAACTGCAAAGAGGCCTACCACTTCGCCCCGCTCGAGCACGTTGCTCGGTACTTGCCGCTTGACCTCGAGCTCCTTGCCCTTGGGAGTGCCGAACAGCTCGGACACCCTCTTCTCCGTCCTGTTGAAGTCCGGGGCTGTTTCAAACTAGCAAACGAAGTCAGCCTGGGCACAGAATGGCGGAGGCGGGGCGAAGGATCCTCAGGGTCGTGGAACTTACTTGAGGTACCCTCTCGGGTCAGGTCGTCCCATCCGGTGATCTGGAAGAACGGGTGCTCCCTCCTCCGTAGAGGGGACACCCTGTTCCGGAGGAAGTCGCGAGCAATGTCCCGGCCGGTGAGCCCCATCTGCGTGAGCTCTCCGATCGTCTGCAGCGTCCGCTCCTCTTCGGTATGACAGTGCCAGCGGTATTGTTGACCCAAAAATTTAGAACAGTAAAATGTAATATTTAAATTTGAATGTGAATATTTTCAGCTTGTTCATAATGCTTTTGGTTTTATTTGGAGTTTTACGAATTCTTCTTGTGTTTTGAGTTGCAAGAAGAATTAAATAAAGAATGCAAAGAAGAAAAGGCAAAGAAGCAAAAAGTAAAATTTGGAAATTTTATTAGGAGAATCCTGAGCATGTAAATAAGCCATTTTAACTACCACATGAAATCTTCACATAAGAAAATGAGGGAGAAAAATATAACAACAATTTTTATTCTCAAATAATGCATTGTCAGAATTTGTGCAAAATATTGGAATGGCAAATGGACTTGAGAAAATTTATATGAGAACCTCATTTCTATATTTACAGAAATTAAAAATAATATAAAATAATAAAATGGTTTGAGATTTATTAAAATTTGGAAACTGAAAACTTGGGAAAATGGAAATTTCAATGTCGAATTTTAATTAAATAAGGACTTGAGTATTTGAGCTGACAATTTTACATAAGTATATGTAGCTCAAATCCAATTTAAAAAAAAATCAAAAATAATAGAATTCATTTGAATTCAAATAAAATCAAAGACAAAGACTAGAGATTTAAATAGCCATTATTGAAAGAATATTTATAGATTTTTGGTAACTTTATTTAATCCCAAATTTTTACCATGGGATAAATACTGTTTGGAGACCTTGTTCAAAAGTTTTACAATTTTCTACCTTCATTGACCACCAGCAGAAAATCGGAGAGAAGGAAAATGCACCCCAACACTCTGTTCTTCTTTACCTATCAACGGCATGTGGGGCAACCCTATTGCATTCCTGTTTCATTAGCGTTAAGCAGCAAAATTCTCCGTCCTCGCAATGGCCCCGAGCCCACTCGTCATACCCTTCTTCCTCCTGTTCTTACGATCAAACCTGTTCCTTCCGATCCGGTCACGAGAGATGAACTCTCCGGCACCAATTCACTAACGCGATTGATGAACCCAATTGCCGTTCGGATTGGTTCCCTGCGTCACCTTCCTTCAACACCGCACCACGACCAGCCACGAGTCGCGAACGCAAAGCTTCACCATCGCCATTCTTGCCTACTACCGTCCCGCCAATGCCGATTGCTAAGCGCGTCCCAAGTCCTCAAATCGCCCAAGTGACTACTAAACCATTCGATGCACTTCTCATTGCTTCTTCCCTTTTCCTTTCGCGGTTTGGCGGCTTCTCGCTCTTCTTCCTTCTTCGCCATAAAGCGTAGTGAGAGCCAGGAAAGGGGGAAAACATCAATCAAGCAGAGCGCCGTAATCTTTTGGAATCGAATCCATCCCGAAGCCGCCGTGTATCGTAGTTCTAACCGAGCTGCAATTTGAATCCTCTTGCTCAGTAGTTGCCGAAGTTCACGGTCTTCTTCCCCACCAGGCGCTCAGGTAAAAGCTATTCGGCAAACCACCGGCGCCGATTCGAGTAAAACCGAACCCCACACCTCGATGATGCTTACGAACCTCGCCTCGAACAAATGGACCGCGGAGTTGAGTTCTCGCCGGAGGTTCGCGCCGCCATTGTCAGGCGCGTGCGGCTGTTCCTCAAGCCGTTCCATACCACCAAACCCCACCAATGTGTTCGCCTCGTCATCTCAGGTCTTTGTAGGTGCCGCCATTTCTGCGTTCGGCCGTTTACCGTGGCGAACCTGTGCCCATTCTCCTGCTTTGGTGCCTCGAGTAGTGGGGCCCGTTGTAAGAGGGTGAATCGGTTTTGGCTAGAAAGGAAAGCGAGTTTCAAGGAAAACGATTTTCCGTTTTAGGAAGATTTTGATTTTTGAGGATTTTTGCATCCGAATTGATTCAAGTTTAAATAACTTTTAAACCTTCTGTTCAATTTAGATGAAATAAATTTTAAAATTCATATAAAATCCAGTAGAATTAGAATATGCAAAAATATTCTTAATTTAGTCAATTGTGTGATTTTAGTAAATGAAATGTGTAAGAAAATACTTTATGCCATAAGTAATTAATGATTTTAACTTTAGGCAAAATAAAGAAAAGTGAATTTTATGGAACCTTGACATCATAATGACTTAAAAATGTAAAGTAATGGTATTTAGGTGAAGATGCTCCAAAGAGTTTAATAAATCTTCAAGGAAAACATGTCACATGAATAGTTAAGAATGAATGTTTGCTTAAATAAAGTAGAAAAGATATGATCAGAAATTATAAAATACAAAATTAGATGATTCAATAACAGCATTGAATTCAATTGAGATTCTGGTTATTCATGCACTAACTTGCATGCATACTCACACATATGCTAGTATACATATATATGATGATTCATATATATATTCTAGCAATGAGAGTTGCTATCAATAACTAAGATTTTATTAAAATAATGCCAAACCAACTTTAAAACACTTCTAGGATTGTTTACTATTGACACCTGCAAAATGAATAAAGAATCATGTATAGTGTAGTTGGAAATTAAGTTTGAAACTTGGCCGATTTAAGGTTTCAAATATGATCATTTAGGCTATTTCAGCGATAGATAAAATAGCTTGTTTAAATACCAAAATCAGTAAAACCAGTTTAGTAACACTCTACAAAGTTTATACTACCATATTCTATAAAAGAATCTCATCCCATCAAAGTTTGCATATTATGCTTAATAGCTCAAAACCCTTAACTGTTAACCTTTTGTTTCACTTTCTTGCCGATTCCGATAACGTAAACTTTATAATGCCACATAAGCATTTTCATCAATGAATATAATGTCTCATCCAAATCCCAAAACTTATGAAATTAGCTCAGTAGTAATTCCCAAAGTATAGTCTACACTATTACGAAAAGATAATCTCATTTCACCGTGATTTGCATATTAATTCTATTAGCTTAATAACACTAAGTATTCACGTTACATAAGTGCGTAATATGAATGAACGAATTGTAGTTTCAATGAGGAAACCTGTAGTTAAGTTATTTTTATCACCAGAACCTTCTCAAATATCATGTAAATTAGTCCAGTAGCCTAAACTAGTAAATCTAACTTGCGTAGAGCTAATTCTAAGCGAAATCAATTAAAGATAAGGAACTAATCATCCATAGTCCAATGTGATCGTTTAAGCCTATTCATTAACTCGCATAGCAGCTCATCTAAATCCGAATAAGGTAAAGAATATCCTAGAATTGATCTTCAAGATATAATCTACAACAATCTAAGGAAAAATCCTTAATTTATCTTGCTTTGACTCTGAATCCTAATAGAGTAAAACCCATAAGTAATAATAGTAGCTGAAAGCATATTGAGAATAGTAAAATCAATGAACTTTGCAACTAATTATTAATTCTATTTAATCTTAAACTATTTTTGCATCTTGAATTCGTAAAATAAGATTAATAAATTCATAAAAGAGCAATCCCTGTTTCTTGTGAAGAGTTTTATTTGTTCTTTCTATCTGTTTTCTTTTTGCCCTTATTGAAGATTATTATTTGCTTTATTTCCGTTGATCGACGTGTAGAACTCGACGCCTCTAATTCCGTCGTCGCCTCCATCAACCGCAATCCTCACCTTCGTCGTAATCCAGAATTAAGCAAGGCAAGCATCCTTTGACCATATCGATCCCAGTATTTTATATTCTTTTTGTGCATCAAATTGTTTCACGCATGCGTTTATTTTATATAAATCTGGTATTTTGTGGATTGGTAGATATACCTGTTGTCACATGAAACTCCTTGATGATTATGGAAATGTGAACCTTGATAACCACAGAATAGGACTAGACATCTCTTAATGTCATCTTTTATTCCTGCTTAGCTATGCTTTAGCGTCAGCAATGTACATGATCAAATCAATATTTGTTTCCTGAAAACATTGAAAATGGCACTGTTGGTTGCGGGTACTTTGATTAAAAACCCAAAATAAAACTATGCTTTGATGCGGGCGATTATTGGCAATAGCCGTTTGTGCGACAGGAATTGCACGTAGTGTAGGGTGGAGTATCGCTCGTGTCAGTCTAAGGACCGAGCAATGGGACGCTATTGATCCGAGATTTCGTACAAACCACAAGGGTGAGGATGAGTTAGCCATAGCTTGTTATGTATTTAGACATGGCTTTGCTCATTGGTAGGCGGAGCTAGCGGAGGCATTCGGTGACGGATTGCTTGTGAGGGGCTTCCATGCGGTTCAGATGGGTAATTACTGGCGGCGGTCTGCAGTACGCCTTGCCATGGGCGAGAGCGTGGTGTTGGGTGTGATAAATGTGGATCCACGGCTTGGGTGAGTGTCTCTGTTTTCAGGGCGAGGGTTAACGTCCCGGGCTGGTGTAAAGTCATGTCTAGGTAATGTAATGACTATGTATGATCGCCTGGCAGGCACACGGCTATTGGAGGCGTGTGTCGAAATGTTCTTGCAAAAAGGTTGATCATTCCTTGTGGGTCCAGTTGTACACCTCTGCAGAGTTTAAATCTAATCGATTTGCCGCGCTCGCGGTGATGAGCACTCGGTGAAGTCATTCCAATGTTAAATGTTTTATTATTTCTCAAATGGGTTGGTATCATTTTGTTTTGCAACTGTGCTTTTATGTCGAAGGGCCGACAGTTATGGATTTCAGGAATGTGAATGATTCGTCGCTCACGTCATGGAGGACTGTGAGTGTTACTATGCTTTATTTATTTGCTATCAATCAAATCTTGCTCTTACAAATTCCGTTTGCAAATAACTTGATTTACAAATGAAATTCGCTTTATGCAAATTAACTGTAGTAGCCTTTCCTTTGAAATGGCCTGCACGTATTGTAGGATTTGCTCAAGTCTTGCTGAGTACGCAACGTACTCACCCTTGCCTAATTATACTGTAGGTGGTTTAGTAAGCGGGGCTTCGATGTTGTCCATCGTAAGTTGCGGGACTTTTCTTCGTCGTATTCTATCTGAAGTTTATGCCTGGTCAGTTGCCTGCGGGATTGGATGGGTAAACCACATGGCTTGCTTCTTTTGCTGCTATATTTCTCTGAGTTGTAATATTATTTGTATTATTCGTTTTCGCTTAATTATTAAAATGTGTGGTTGTGATTTCCAATTGTTGTAAACATGTGAGTGCTAGCTATCGATCCAGGGAATAGCACAAGAATCACATGGAGGTTCTGCTCATCGAACGGGTCTCACAGCATCTCAAGAAGCGGGCCGCCTCAAGTAGCGCAAGGTGCTCCCTCGGCTTCCGTAGATAAAACCAGCCGCCCATCCGCCACTTGAATCTTTGAGGAGAAAGGGGGTACTCAGACGGCGGTTGTTCGAGGCGGAAGTACCGGGAGCCGACGACGGAGTTGCCGGTACGGAACAAGGAATAGAAATGAAAGAAAAGGCTTGGTGTAGGAAGGACGCCCACGAAACCCTCGCAAAGATGGGCGAAGATCGTCAAGACAAGGATGGAGTTGGGATTCAAATGGATAAGCTCGCACTCACAGCTTAGGAGCACGGTCTCCAGGAATTCGCTCTCAAGCATCCGGAGCCCGTTGGTGATGTACAACTCGCACGCGACTATCTCGTCGTTTTGCGGCACCGGCGCCGATTCGCCGGCCGGGAGCCGCCAGGTGCCAACGCCAAGGTACCCAAAGTCCTCGGCACTGAAGCCTCGCGCGTGCCCTTGCTCACGTAAACTTCGCCATGCGAGGGGTTGGAGGAAGGAGCAATGGAGCGCGGAAGGAGTTGGAAAAACGGCGCTTCCTCGGTCTAAATCACGAATCGTGGGGGAAAAAGTTTCCAGAAACTGTCCCCGCCTAATGTTTATAGGCGGAGAAGCCGAACGGGCGGGAAAACCGTTCCGTGTGCCGATGGCCAGCGCGTGGCGGCCCAGTTCTCGAAGCCGCTTTGCGCAGGCACGATTCTCCAAAAGCTGTCAGAATCGTACCCGCTAAGGCTTCGCTGGGAAGGAACCGTCGCGTTTTTGCCCCCTTTGGTCCCCCAAGGCGTTGGCTAGGAAAACCCTTGGGCAAATATGCCCGTTCCCGAGCAAGCGTTGCTCGGATGCTGTGGTAGCTTTTCACCGCAAAGATCCCCGTCCCCGAGCAAGCGTTGCTCGGATGCTGCGGTAGCTTTTCACCGCAAAGATCCCCGTTCCCGAGCAAGCGTTGCTCGGATGCTGCGGTAGCTTTTCACCGCAAAGATCCTCGTCCCCGAGCAAGCGTTGCTCGGATGCTGCGGT
Source organism: Guadua angustifolia (assembly GCA_036346375.1). Lineage (NCBI taxonomy): Eukaryota > Viridiplantae > Streptophyta > Magnoliopsida > Poales > Poaceae > Guadua > Guadua angustifolia. The sequence goes on from CM070520.1 coordinate 7,014,195, forward strand.
AGCTCTTCACCGCAAAGTTCCTCGTCCCCGAGCAAGCGTTGCTCGGATGTCGGTAGCTCCTCACCGCAAAGATCCCCGTTCCCGAGCAAGCGTTGCTCGGATGCTGCGGTAGCTCTTCACCGCAAAGATCCCCGTTCCCGAGCAAGCGTTGCTCGGATGCTGCGGTAGCTTTTCACCGCAAAGATCCTCGTCCCCGAGCAAGCGTTGCTCGGATGGTGCGGTAGCTCTTCACCGCAAAGTTCCTCGTCCCCGAGCAAGCGTTGCTCGGATGCTGCGGCAGCTTTTCACCGCAAAGATCCTCGTCCCCGAGCAAGCGTTGCTCGGATCTTTGCGATAGCTCTTCACCCAAAGTTCCTCGTCCCGAGCAAGCGTTGTTTCGGATGCTGCGGTAGCTCTTCACCGTAAAGTTCCTCGTCCCCGAGCAAGCGTTGCTCGGATGCTGCGGTAGCTCTTCACCGCAAAGTTCCTCGTTCCCGAGCAAGCATTGCTCGGATGCTGCGGTAGTTTCTCACCGCAAAGGCTCCTTGTTCCCGAGCCGACGTTCGCCGTGGGGCACCAACCCCTCTAAAAGATTCTGGAGGCTTAAGGCGGATGCCTCGGCAAGGCAAGTTTCCCCCTTTAGCCTCGGGGCTAGTACGTCGAGATTGGTTATTCGCCAAACGACAATCGCGACCGCCAAGCTCTCGCCATGCCGTGCATTCGGCATGGTCCCACGTCTTGGTTCCCCGAGCATGCCGGCCTTCGCCAAGCCCCCCCGAGCATGCTTGCTCAGGGGCCCACAACCTGTTGACCCATCATTGGCGCCTCGAAGTCCACCCAAAAGCCGGGCACGATCTCGGTGATCCGGCATTAACTACGGGGCCGTCCGTGGTCTGTGCGTGCCCACAATACACGGTCGCTGTACCCACGTCGCGTGGTGCCCGGCGGGTGGCGCGGCAACAATCCTGCACCTGTCCAAGAACAGTGGAGCGCCCCCTGCAATGAATGCTCTGTCGCCTGTAATCCCCTATAAATACCCTCTCGCGTGCAGGATTGGCTCTCCCTTCCGGCTAAGATAGCTCCACTAGACTCTCACTCCTACTTGTACACACACTTGTAACCATCTTCATATATCAGGCAACTACTGGACGTAGGGCTGTTATCTCCCCCGCGAGAGGCCCGAACCAGATAAAAAATGACCTCTTGTGTCTTGCGATTGTCTTGGTCGCCTCGCTCTGTAGCTCGGCAGGGCCTCGGACGCTATACCCCTGGCAGGAAAGGGGCCTTAAGTTGATCCCTCATTCAACAAGTAAGCTCGGCGGGGGATCCGTTCCCGAACCGTCGACAGTTGTTTTTCTTGCTCGAGCTCTTGCTCGAGCAAAAGATTTTTCTCCTTAACCCCGGCAATATCCTTCTCGGCCTGGCGGCATTGATGCACGAGCAACTGGTCCCTGGCCTTGAGGTCGTCCACTCGCCGCTCAAGCTCGGTTATCCGGGCCTCTTGCTCAGCTTGCAGTTGGACTACGGCCTCGGGGGCAACTGTCGCCGCGTCAAAGTCCTCCATGGTCTTTTGGAGAACCTGCATGCGGAAAAATCTCAGATGCCACTCCCAAGACCCAAAAGACACGAAACTGCGACAACAAGAAAAGAAGCACACTCACCCGTGCGAGACGCACGCAGAGGTTTTCCCGGAAGCTCTTAGTAACATCCTCCCCCCGAAGATCTTCAAGCTTCAGCAGGGGGCTCAGGAGATGATGATCAAGCTTTAAGAATGTTCAAAACTTCTGATAGTGCTACGTTCTGATAAAAGCCTAATGATCAATACATAGATTTGCTTTAGTAATAATAGAGATTTGAAATTTTTGAAAATTTTACATAAGGGTTCTAAGGAAATTCATAAAAATTTTGAATCATAATCACACTCTATTGAATTTATAAAATTCTTACAAAGCACTGCACCATTTATGTTCTTTCTCTCTTTGATTTTTGAAATATAGCAAATGAAGTTCAATGCTTACATAGATTTGATTGAGCAAACAAAAATTTTTCAAATTTTATATAATGGTACTAAGGCAATTATTAAGCTGTCATAAAAAATTTGGATCATGATCACACTCGAGAAAATTTATAAAATTCCGACAAGGTTATTGTCCCAATTATGTTCATTCTGTTTTTGATTTTTTTAAAGATAACAAATGAAGTTCAATTATTTTAAAAAAATTTATGTATAATCCTACACTACTAAAGATAGTACTGTAAAATTTTAAGATCATTATCAAGCTTGCACAATTTTATAAAAATCTAATATTGTTTCTACCGAAATTTTAAATTATCTCAAAAATTCATTTTTTTCAACAAATTTTCATAGAAGATCACATTCTTAAGGGTTATTAGACCAAATCTGATCAAATAAGGCCATAAAACAGCAAAATCTGATTTCAAACCCGAAATTTTGTCCAAAAAGAAATTACCGTAGCAATTTAATTTTTTTCAAAATTTTTAATTTAGCAAGTAATTTGAATTTTGAGGTGGCCTGAAATCCGAGATTTTGATGAAACTTTGATCCTTGATGTGGTCAAGTCGATATCAAAAGGCCACATGCACGTCGAGAGCCATCCGTTCCGCCCAAACGTCTAGCCACCAGAAGCAATGTCTTTTTTTTTGGAAGCGGTGATAGAAACAGTTGATTAATAAGCTAGTCGTGGACAAGTCTTTCTTGATGTCAGTCTAGATAATACTAGGTAGAGCTGCTCTACGCTGTATCGGGCGAATTTTAATATATAGAGTGATCAGATGGGAATATACGGGCTTTTTTGCTAAAATGGGGATCCAATTTTCCGATGCCTTGCTTTTTTTAAGACGAAACATTAAAAATTCAAAGCGAAACCGAAATAATTTCAATTTTAGAATCCGCAGGAGGTCTCTTCGTATAAATGGCGAATGAGAAGACGGTACCGGAGAATGTATGCTTTTTTTGAAAAAACGGGGATGCAATTTTCCAGAAACACTTTTTCTGCAAAAGGGTCTCGCCTCGGTCCAAGTGCAGTTTTTTGTAACCGCAAGATTTTTTTTTTTTTTTCCAAAAAGGGTTGGTCCGTAACAGGATACGAATTTGCGGAACCAAGATTTTTTTTAAGAGCCAATGGAAGAGTCTGGACAAAATTTTGTGATCCGTGGAGGGCGTTTTCGTGAAATTGATGGCGTGGAGGACTAGTGTGAGACCCCGTTCTGACGAACAGGAACCTCCATGTGATTACTGTGCTATTCCCTGGATCAGTAGCTAGCACTCACATGTTTACAACAATTGAAAATCACAACCATACATTAATTAATTAAGCGGAAACGATTATACAAATAAATATTACAACTCAGAGAAATATAGCAGCAAAAGAAGCAATTGCCTTGTAGTGTACCCATTCAATCCCGCAGCAACCGACGAGCATAAACTTGAGATAGAATACTGACGAAGAAAAATCCGAAACTTACGATGGACAACCTCGAAGCTGCGCTAACTCAACCACCTACAATATAATTAGGCAAGGGTGAGTATTTTACATACTCAGCAAGACTTGAGCAAAACCTACCATATATGCAGGCCATTTCAAAGGAAAGGCTACTACAGTTAATTTGCATAAAGCGAAATTTGAATTTGGAAACCAAGTTATTTGCAATCGGAATTTAAAAGAGCAGATTAATTGATAGCAAATAAGTAAAGCATAAATAACACTCACCGTCCTCCATGACGTGAGCGACGAATCAAACCTTGCCATCGCATGGCATATATCCATTCTTTGTCCACACGAGGCACAACAAATTGATTCAATACTTGCCCACACAGGGTATATCATTGGGTTATCTGTGGGGTAAGCTAACTTGTAAAATAAACCCTTTTGGAAACAATAAAACATTTAACTCGTGCAAGTTCACCAAGACACCCATGACGCGTGTACGGCTAATTAATTAGATTTAAACTCTGCAGAGGTGTACAATCTACCACCCACAAGGAATGATCAACTCACCACGTCACCGTGGATCGCCATACAAGAGTATGCGAATGAGCGATCATACATAGTCATTAAATTCCTAGACAAGGCTTTACCCCAGCCCGGGACGTTAACCTCGCCCAAAAGCAGAGACACTCACCCAAGCCGTGGATCCACATTTATCACACCCAACACCACGCTCTGTCCATGGCAAGGCGTACACCGTTACATTAGCAAGTAGAAACCCGTTAGGCAAACCAAAGCGGAATCTGTGCAAGCTCCGCCTACCAATGAGCAAAGCCATGTCTAAACAATTTAATAGGCTAAGGCTACCCCATTCTCACCCTCGTGGTTTGTACGGATTTTCTTGGATCATACAACACGATGTTCGGTCCTTAGTTATGACACGGCGACACTTCACCCTACACTACGTGCTATTCCTTCGCAGACAACCGCTATTGCCAATAATCGCCGCATCAAAGCATAGTTTCATTTTGGGTTTTTAATCAAAATTACCCACCACCAACAATGCCATTTCCAAGGTTTTCAGGAAACAATTGCTGCTTTGATCATGTACATTGCTGATTCTAAAGCATGGCTAAGCATGAATAATATGAACGCATATACCCATGATGACATTAAGTAACGCCTAACCTTAATCTAAGGTTATCAAGGTTCACATTTCATAATCATCAAAGGAGATTCGTGTGACAACAGGTATATCTATCAAACCACAAGATAGCAATTTACATAAAGTAAACACATGCATAAAACAATTTGATGCACAAAAAGGAATATAAAATATTGGGAGCAATATGGTCAAAGGATGCTTGCCTTGCTTAATTATTGCTTACGACGAAGACGAGGATGCGGCTGATGAAGGCGATGACGGGATTAGAGGCGTCAAGTTCTACACGTCGATCAACGGAAAATAACAAAACAATAACCTTCAATAAGGCAAAAGGAAAGCAGATAGAAAGAACCAATAAAACTCTTCACAAGAACAGGGATTGCTCTTTTATGAATTTATTAATCTTATTTTACGAATTCAAGATGCAAAGATTGGTTGGATTAATTGAATTAATCATTAGTTACAAAGTTCATTGATTTTACTATTCGCAATACGATTTCGAGTAACTTTGTTACTTATGGGTTTTGCTCTATTAGGATTCAGATTCGAAGCAAGATGAAATAAGGATATTTTCTTAGATTACGGTAGATTATATCATAGTGATCATTTCTAAACTATTCTTTACTAAATTCAGATTTAGATGAGCTACTTTGCGAGTTAATGAAAAAGCTTAAATGATTATATTAGATTATGACTAAACAGTTCTTTATCTTTGATTGACTTCACATACAATCAGATTTACACAGGTTAGATCCATTGATGCAGGCTACTAGCCTTATTTACATGATATTTAAGAAGGTTCTGGTGATAAAAATAACTTAACTACGGATTCCTTCATTATTACCTAAAGTTTATTCATTCACATTAAGGCCTAAAGTGATGTGATTACTTAGGATTTTTCAACTATTAAGATTAATATGCAAAACATGATGGAGCATGGTTATTTCTTCATACTAAGATGATTTATACTTTGTATAACCATTCTAGGCTGATTCCATAAATTTTAGGCTTTGACTGATACGTTGTATTCATTGCTTAAAATGCTAATATGATATTAAGGCTTGTATTACAGGAAATCGAATTGAAAATGTGTAGCTAACAATTATCACTTAAGGTTATTTAACCTACAGGATGAATATGCGAACCTTAGCAAAATGAGATTATATTTTCCTAGCAGGGTAGTACATACTTTGGAGGGTGCTACAGGGTCAATTTCGTAAGTTTTACGATTTAGATGAGATATTATATTCATTACTGAAAAGGCTCAAGTGGCACTGTAAAGTTAACGATAATCGGAATCGGCAGGAAAGTGAAACAAAAGGATAACACTTAAGGGTTTTGAACTAGTAAGCATAATATGCAAATCTTAATGAAATATGATTCTTTTTATAGAATATGATAATATAAACTTTGTACAATGCTACTAGACTAGTTTTACTGATTTCGGTGTTTAAACGAGTTATTTTATGTCTTGCTAAAGTAGTCTAAATGATCACAATGCTAATCCCTAAATCGGCCAACTTTATATTGTGATTGCAACTACAATGTACATGATCTTGATTCATTTTTCAGGTATTAGCAGGAGTAACCCATGGAGTGTTTTAAAGCTGGTTCCACATTAATCTGGTGTTGGCACTAATAGTTTATACGCATCTGAAAAGAATAAAGTCTTTTATAAACTTAATTAGTTACTTTTGTTAATCACTGAATTCTTATATTTAAAAATATGTTAAGATTGGCTCTACTTATTCATGTACATCTTTGCTAATATTCTTTCCATGAAACACTTCTAAATTATGATTTTGTTCATATACATAAGTATGTGTATATATATACAAAGACTAGTATGAAGCATTGAAATTGTGCATATGTTTAATTATTTAGAAATCCTAAAAGTTGTGCTTAATTATCCATTTTCAGCACACATTAAAATCAGAATATCATATTCTTAACAATTATTAAAATCAATAATATTCTTTAAGCATTTCAATTTATCAATTCTTATTTCTTTTTAGCTAATTAAAGCATGAATTTATTTGATGATGGAGACTAACTTAAAACATAAATATATTTATATATTTGAACTCATTTCAGAACAAGGATTTCAAAAATATTTAATTTCATTTATTTTGATTAAGTCTAATCTAATATTTTTCTTAGCACATAAATGCTCATAATAGTGAGTTCACATTCTTTTAAATTTAAGTAGTTGTTCGCAATATAAAAATTCAATATTTTTGTATATTTGAATTCATTCTGATATTAACATCATATAAAAATTTATATTATTATTTATTATCTTATTATTCACAGATTTGATGTAAAGATCATATTAAGGACATAAACAAATTTAATTTAAATAATTCTTTCTGAAATTCTAAAATTCAATATTCTTTTATATTTAGAATCTTCTGACTTTATATGAATATACAAATTTATTCCATTAAATGTTGATTAGAATTGCAAAAGATATACAAGATGGAAATCTATTCGGAATTGAAAAATCAAAATACGCTTTACCTAAATAGAAAACGTCTTTTGGATTTTAGTCTTCTTCCACCTCAGGCGCCTGACAGCCCGGGCCCAGTGCGCAGACAGAGAGAACAGGGGTCCGGCTAGGGCTCAGCGGCGAGTGCTTTCCGGCGAGGCTCCGGCAACGGCGACGGCAGGGGAAGAAAGATCTCGACGAGGCGCATCCAGGGGTGAAGTCGGTTCACCGGAAGAGTTACCGGAGAGGAGCGCACACCAGCTCAAGCGCTGGCAGAAATGGCGAGTGGTGGCGAGTGAAAATCAGCACATGGGAGATCAAATTGGTAGCATGGAGAGCATCAGGGGACCATGTTGAGTCTGTTTTTGGGCTCGGTTCTGAGGAAGAATCTCCGAGGAGCTCTCCACTCGTCGACAAGCCATGGAGGAGAAGGGCTACGGTGTGAGGAGTTTCGCATGGGGAACTTGATTTTTGTTGAGGGCTTTTGACCTGTAGTGCTTGGGGATACTATGAGTCGAAGGAATTTGGAATTGGTGAGGTGCTTGCTGATTTGCGAGCTTGGGCGAGCTTCAGATCTCGCGAAGAATGGCGGCAATGGATTGGGGTTTTGGCGCTTGGAGAAGAAGAAGAAGAGGAAGTGAGGGAATGAACCTTGCCTTTGGTGATCGCCGAGGCGCAACACATTGGTGAGGGACTAAGTAGATGGCCGGTTTGGTTGGGATTGCCTCGGACGGAAGCTTCACCAGAGGCGACAAAATGGCAGTAGCTGCGGTATGGCACGAGAGATCGAGGACGATCGTGGCAGCGATCAAGCTTTGCGATGAGGTGATCTTGATCTTGAGAACACGACCGATCGAAGAAGTGATTCACCGAATCGGAGCTGGTCAATTGCGCTGGACTCGGAGTTCCTCTGCTCGGTCGCATCGAACAGGAGGAGGAAGACGATGACTAGTGGGCCTGGGGTCCACCGGCAAAGTGAGGTTGGCGCCAAAAAGAAAATGACTCGGCTCGGATGCTTCTAGACTCCAATTTTCATTGCTATCAAATGAGAGTAGAAAATATCCAAACTTTTTGACCATGGTCTTTGAATAGATTTTGATGCCTGGTAAAATTTTGAGGTTAAATTGGATTACCGAAAAATTATAAATATTCTGACAACAGTGATGGCTCCTAATTTCTTGTTTCGGGTTTTGATTTTTGATTGAGACCAATTGAAGTCTACTATTTTTGAAATTTTGTTTTTCTAAAGAGTTTAATCTCAGAATGCTTCTGTAAAATTTTCAGCTCAAAATATGGTTCCATTATTTTATGAAAATTCTGACATTGCAAATTCTAGGTTTTCAGGGTTTCTGTTTTTAAATTTCAAAAAGTACTAAAACACATTATTAATTTATGATATTATTTCTGGAGGTATAAATAGACTTGTGGTCTCCATGTTAATTTTTGCGGATCCATTTGTCATTCCAATATTTTATGTAAATTCTGACAATGCATTATTTTGATTTAAAAGTTGACTCTTTATTTTATATCTTCATTTGTTTATGCATAAAATTTAAATTGCTGGCTGAAATGATTTAATGGAATGATTAGGGTTCTCATGACAAACTTTCCAAATTTTCTCTTTTTGTTTCATGGCCTTTTCTCCTTTACTTGATTTTACTTGCAACACAAAATCCAAGAAAATCAGATAAAAATCAATAATGCCAAGAAAACTCAGAAAGAATAATATTCAAATTCAAATTACTGATTTTTATTTTATTAAAATTTTGGGATGTTACAACTAGTCTTGCAGTGTGCTAACATCTTATTCAACAATTCTCATTGGTCTTGAACCAACAGAGACTAATCTAAATTTACACCAATTTATTAGTATATTAGTAAAATACCCGTGCATTGCAATAAGATCCAAAAAAGATGATACATATCATAAAACGTGATCTAAATCATACAATAAACATTACAAAGAGGAGGGAGAAAGTACGAGAACATGTGACAAGGTCTCAATAGGGAGGTGGATTAATAAAAGGAGATTGAGAGATTTGTTTCTTTGATGACAACATGTGTATAGAAGGTCAAGATATATCTGTTGATAGAGATATACTGAGGGAGCGAGTTGCTCTAGATAGATGAGGGAGTGAGTTGCCTTATACGAGTGAAAAAATTGGCATCAGATCCAATCCCCTCCCATGCGACGTCGCCTCCTCATCTCCCCTCGCCTCACCCCGCACCGCCACCGTCCCCTCTCCTCCCCCGCTGTGTCCTCTTCTCCCCATGCACTGTTTCAAAATTTGAATGTCAACGGCGGAAGGGCAGAAGGCTCCTTGAAGGCGGAGTCGGAGTTGCTGCATCGCTACACAACACAGGCACACAGTGACACAGCACGCGAATCCCATTTTACACACCCATCGGACGGCTGGGAGCCTGCAGCACGCAAATCCGTGTGAAATCGCCGCGCGATGGATGGGTGAGGAACCTCCTCGAAACCGGAAACCTCGGTAACTCGACTATAAAAGGAGCCCACACCACAGGACCGGTCGATAAAGGAGCCCACACCACACGACCGGTCGATTGAACGTACGTAGTAGGCTACTAGCACAGTAGCACGTCAAAAACTGGAAAACGCATATACTTCGACCGGTCGATTGACTTCAGTTCAGCTCTTGTCTCTTGAGCTCAGCGCGACGAAATCCACCGAGGAAGGCTGCCAAGTGCCAAGGTAATATTCGGCTCCATTTTGTGAGCTAGTACTAGGCTATATATTAGCGTTTGGTAATATTTTTTGAACAATATTTAGAATGTGTGTGTGCAAGACAGGACGAGAAGTCTTCTCTACTCAAGCTAGCTAACCTTCGATTGTTAGAAAAATGGTGATGATTAATCAGCAGGTAGGTAGGCTGTTATTGTTAATTATTACTAGTATTCACTTAGTTTGCATTTACTTAGGGTGTGTTTGGTTGCTTGTACCAAGGTTTCAAATTTCGTTTTGGATAAGATTTCGCCGGTGACCGAAATCCAAAATTTCGGCGAAACCTCGTTATTTCGAACGAAATCCGGCCAAAATTCAAAAAACAAAATTCAAATCCGGAATTTTTCTAACCAAAATTTCTGAAATTTCAGCCCATAATCCGAAATTTCGCCCGAAATTTTGGCAGATTTCAAATGATCGAAAAATGATTCAAATGATGTCAACATTTTTTGAAATTGTTTTTGAAAGTTCCTGACACATCAGAGATTTTTTTATTAAATTTTCAGGTGATTATCAAATCTGAGGATTTTTTAAAAATTCAAATATTGCTACTGTCCCGATAAAACGTTGACCGGCAAGTTTGAACCGAATGAAAATTAGAACAAATGAGGTTATAAAATTTTGAAATTTTTTTGGATGATCCTGAAACATCCATAATATTCTCATAAAATTTTAAGATGATAATCAAGCGTCATGAATTTTTAAAAATTTGAACAGTGCTACTGTCCTGTTAAAAGGCTTACCGGCAAATTTAAACGAAATGAAAAATTGTCCAAAACATGTTATAAAATTTTGAAAATTTTTGTGAATAGTCCTGATATAGCATTAATGGTTATATAATAGTTTTAGATAATGATCATGCATAAATAATTTTTAAAATTCTGACAGTGCTATATCATGATAAAAGCCCGATGATCAATACATTGATTTGGTTTAGCAATCAAAAAAGGTTTAAAATTTTTGAAATTTTTACAGGAAGTTTATATGGAAATTATTAATATCTCATAAAAATTTTGAATCATGATCATGCTGCAGTGAATTTATAAAATTCTTACAAAGCACAATACCATTTATGTTCTTTCTCTTTTTGATTTTTGAAATATAATATAACAAATGAAGTTCAGTGCTTACATAGATTTGATTGAGCAAACAAAAAAGCTAAAATTTTTGAAAATTTTATATAATGGTAATGAGACAATTCTTAATCTCTAGTAAAAATTTTAGATCATGATCACATACAAGAAAATTTATAAAATTCGACAAGGTAATTGTCCCAATTATGTTCGTTCTATTTTTGATTTTTTCAAGATAACAACTAAAGTTCAATTATTCTAATTTTTTTTTCATATGATCCTACACTTATAAAAATAGTACCATAAAATATTCAACTCATTATCAAGCTTGTATAATTTTATAAAAATCTAACAGTATTTCTGCCAAAATTTTAAAATGTCTCAAAAATTCATTTTTTTCAATAAATTTTCATAGAATATCACTTTCTTATGGGTTATTGGACCAAATTCGGCCCTAAAAGTTCAAAATCCGGTCAAAATTCACAAAATTTCGTCGAAAAAAATGAAATTACTTTAGCAATTTCCAATTTTTTTATTTGGCCGGTAGTTTAGATTTCATAAAGGCCCGAAATCTGAAATTTTGGTGGAAATTCACCAAAATTTGGCGAAATTTAGAACCTTGGCTTGTAGTAAGTGGTACATGTATGAGATGGTTAAAAAAAAGTCATCTATATGTTTGGTTACTTGAATAGAACCATCCCGTCCTAGACGGTGTAATACAAATTTAAAAAATATTACCTATAGATGCTGAATCATTCTATTAACCCAAAACAATGAAATCAAATAGTACAAGATTATTCCATCCCATTCAACCTCATCTCACCAACCAAACACACCCTTAATACACATCCAGTCCAGCCTACCTTCATTGTAGGTTCACGTGGACAAACGCATGCAGCATCCTTAGCTGGCTTTGGGATTAGTTTAGAGAAATTTTATAGTGTATTATGCTGATAGTATATAGTGGGTGGTAGAAATCAGATTTAATCATTGATTTATTAAGAGCATTTCTACTGCTCTACTATTATATAAAGTATAAATAAATTATAGCTAATTTGATCCATTAGATTGAGAAGAATAGATGGTCTATAGTGAATTTAGTTTAAGACCACTTAGCAACTGGGTTTGAGCTCAGGGCTCTTGGCCAATTTTTTTTTAAAAAAAACATATATAGTTTCCCTAGTTATTATTCTTCTTGATCGTTTCTAACTGTCTTTCCCTCTCTGGTTGTGCGAAGAAACTACACTTGCTTCTTCATGCATGTATTACCTCCTTGCTTGCATTACTTCCTTGCTTGTATTACCTCCATTTTGGCTCCATTTTGTGAGTATTGTTTCTTCAGCTCGTTTGTTTCTTCATGCATGTATTACCTCCTTGCTTGCAATTGTTAGTCTCGTCAACTTGCGGACTTGATCTAACTTTTTGCTTGGTCCCCGAGCCGCAGTTAGTGGCCGCTCACAAAAAAGAGCATAGATAAGATGTCGCGACCCTGGAACCGCCTGGACGAGGCGGCCACCATTGCTCAACTTTCTGGGATGGACGCGATAGCGCTTATCTCGATGATCCTTCAGCTTGTGCTGACTTTTCACTCCAACAGTGAAGAGTATCTGCAGCTCGAGCAGTGTGTGCGGATGCTCCGTGGCCATGAAGCGGAGAAGATGATGCAGCACCAGGCACTAATTAGGGAGGTAATGAAAGGGCTGAAGGACACGCTCCAGGAGGCAGACATTCTAGTCAGGTCGTTCCGGGACAGCAGCGTCTTGTACCGCTTCTTCATGGGCTGGAAGCAGGCCAGACATCTTCGTCAGGTGCAGAAGAAGATTGACATGTACCTCCATCTCTACCACGTCGTGAGAGATGTCGACACCAATCGTCTCCTCCATTTCATTGCAGATAGCATCCAGGTATGTACATACCATAACCTTCACGCGTACTAACAAGATTACTACTCTGCAACTAAAAGTTCAAAAAGAAAATAAGAAGAATATATAATTACTATATTCCGACGCTAGCTAGCTAGGGATGGCCTCTATAAATTACTAATGGTACTGGTTATTGATGAGAATAACGCTTCTCTCAACAGCTAAATGTAGACTAATTTATTAGTTGTTTCTCATGTATATGCATGCAGGGGACATCTGCCATGGCTGCTGCCGCCGACACGGCCATCGCAATCGCTAAAGGTGCCGGCGTCCACCTTGACATTCCTTCAGACGGCAGTGACGACCACGATGACATTGTATGTGTGCACACTTCACACATACAACTCTATAGTTTTGTACAATAATTTCGTATCATCATAAATTCAACATATACTTAAAATTGCTAAAAGTACAATATAAATAGTTCTAAAGTCTTAAAAATCCCAAACCACCAAAATCGAAACCAATTCAGCTAATTGAAGAGGTAAAATTTTAGCGTTTCTCAAATTTTTGGGGGTGCCAAGGCATACTCGGCACCCCCTGGTTCTATCTATGCAGGGGACATCTGCTATCAACGCTACCGCCGGCACGGCCATCACAATCGCTAATGGTGCTGGCGTCCACCTTGAAGATGATGACCGTTGGAAAGTAATCAAGATTTGCCAAAACTGTTGACTTGCCATGTTGTATAATGCAAGTAAAGATCACGATGTAATCAGGAATCAGATTAAATCAATTAGTTTGTTTTCTTAGTTAGGCTTTCTATGTTTAGTGTTTTCCTTAGTTAGTAAATTGACTAGATGATCCGTCTACTACAAAAGGACATGTATTCTCTGAGTTGAGAATAATACAAGAGAAAATTACTTCAAAACTTATGTGCTCTTTTTCGTATTTGTGTGTGTTCATAATTAAGGGCTAAAACCCAACAAAAACATTGGGGCCATTGCCTCGCCTCAGCCCGCCCTTCCGTCATGAAAGAGCGCTTAGATCTTTATCCAAGCATCTGTAGATTTGTTCATTAGAGATTTGTATGTTTTACTTGTTGTGATCTGGTGTTACTGTTAAAAAAGGTCTGTCTCGTTTTATTTGGTTTCAGAACCTTTTTGGACTTGGATAGGTACGTAGGGTACAAGATAGATTTGCAAATTATATATGAACGCACCAGAATAGCTAGGGATCATGGAATTCTAGTGCACAGGATATATATTCTTGTAAAAATATGGGGTAGATTCCGAGGTTTAAAAAAGGTCGAAAAGTTTGTAAGAGAATGATTATCCCTTGTATTACAAGTTCGGCTAACTCTTCTGTTGTGCTTAGTTTATTGGTTACTTTGCTACACTAGGTGTGTACTAGCTAGATCAATGTATATTTTGAGAGACTATTACCTCTTGGTACTATGACAATGTAAATCTTTGTACCTCCTAAGGATAGTAAAATGTCTCATATTTTGGTGCATCCTAAGGATAGTAAAGGTCTCGTATTTATATATGTATACGAGACTTTTTATCATTATTAGAATGTACTAAAATTTACATTAAACTAGTACCAAGATACTTCGGTTTATCCACAACATGCTCAAGATTTACACGCACAAAACAATATCGATCGGCACATCAGGACCGTGCAGAACTTTTTAAAGGCTTACCACAGATATCCTGACCGGCTCCGTAATGTACATATATATCCTCTCTGCTTTCTCTCGACAATTTCATTTCGAATTTCTCTGTCAGCACTTATTTTAGGAATGCATATGTGCCACATTCTGTTCTACTTTCATTTACAGGGAAGAAAAGTTTCATACAGATACTAACCTGTACAGAAATTACTTTTTCCCCATGAGGCAAGAATTTGAGTAGTAATTACCGTCGTCAGCACGTACCCCGTCTCCTTCAACACTTCAAATGTTTTGCAAATAACTGAATATTCATGCTTGAATGAAAAACACTTGTCTTCAGAAAACAAATTGAAAATCCTAGGTATTTTGTAGATCACTTTCACATGGTCACACATATTTATCATTGGCATGCAGATTCTTGAGAAAAACTCACATAACTCCAAGTGCTGGGAGAGGATGACTAGACATGCCCTGGACTGTGATATCGGAGACATGCATACGTTGAAAAAAATACATGATTGCAGGGGAAAATTGGGAAAAATACTGTGCCTTTCTTTAATTGTGTTCATGATCTTGTTGGAGCAGAATTCTATGGCCATTACGTGACACTACCTTGATGAATTAGTATCGAATGTGTCATTTGGTTGCAGGCTGTTGTAGATGGGCTGAAAGAACAAGCATATGATAAGTTGGAGGGTATTGAATTGGATTATGTAACGAAAGAACAAGCATATAAATGTTGTTGACCACACCCACCCTTTCCGATGCAAGATGCAATACCACAGCCATGCCCTCCTGATCAGCATGCAACAAACTACCGTATATAAAGTCGGGAGGTTTCTGGCTCCCTCCGCGCGCCGCGTCACCGTTTGGAGAACGTGTTGGCGCGCGCTAAGCCGGCTGTCCGCAGCGCGCATGAGCAGTAGCTGGCGCTACGCCCGTCTCGTCACGGCTTATATATAGACACTGTAAATTGGGCGGGCTCAAGCGGGCTAGCCCGAGCACGACATGAAATTGTGACCCAAAAGCACGACCACGGCCCAAAGCATTATGGGCGGGCAATACCAACCCAAATGCACGTGCGGGCTGGGCCTTGAATCGCAAGCACGGTGGGCCACAGTGCGGCCCGATTGATCGTGCCGTGCTTGGGCAACGCACGGCTGAGCAACGCCCAACTAATTGGATATCTCCAATTATACACTCGCTACTAATTCTTGACCACGGTGGCACCACACTAGATAGTGATTAATTATTGGCTAAAAGTAGTTGGCTAATTAGCTTATGACCAAATAGTGATGGGACAGAGAGAAGGAGAGGGCAAGTCATCGCTTCAATCGATCTGGAGTAGGCCTGGGCCGTGCTTGGGTCGGCACGGCCCGATGATGGTCCGACGGACTTTAGTGCCGAGCCGGGTCAGGAAAAAACCATTTCGGACCAGTCCGACCCGACACGATGATACGACCGTGCCGTCCTGAAACGGCCCGAAGTACGATGGGCTTGGGCCGTGCCGGCACGGCACGGCCCAATTTACAGGTCTTTATATATCAAGGTCAGAAACTGGCTTCTCGATGCTTTGTCTTCACTGTTCACAACTTATCATAGTTTCACTTTCAGGTACGACATTACAATATATTGCAGCCGTTGATAACTCGGGTCCAGCTGAGATTAATCAGCATATGCCTCAGACGCTTCCTAAAGTTGCAAACTGCAACATCGCTGCACTTGTTCCAGGAGCTGGTGGATCAGAACCTTTTAGTTGTCGAATATCTTAGGATGGTCAGTGTAGCGAACTCTATTTTTACATAAATGCAAAAATGAAAATTTTATGTGCATACAGTGCTAGTCCCATGATCAGTAGCTAGCACGCATATTTACAACAATTGATATCATATCCATATTCTTTATTACAAATAATAATGGTAATTTACACAATAAGGTCTTACAATACAGAGTAATGCAGCGGAAAGAATGAAAGTCTTGTAGTGTGCCCATCCAACCCTCAAGCAACTGACAAGGCATAATTCCTAGAAAAACTCGTTAACATTCCCGAATCCTGTGTCAAGTTTCGTTTATTCTGATTCTTTATCTAAAAATAATAAATAAGCAAGGGTGAGTACTTTTGTTATCAGCAAGACTTTTACAAATCCTATATTGCCCATTTCAAAGGAAAGGCTTCTACGGTTAATTTGCATAAAGCCAATTTAAATTGTAAAACAAATATTAATTGCAAAATGAAATTTATAAAAGCAAGTTGACTGATACGAAAGTAATAAACAAGTAAAGTATAAGTAATAACTCACAGTCATCCACGACGTGAGCATTAGGTCATCCATTGCCAACACAAGACACAAATCTGAAATAATTCTTTTCCAACAAATATTTCCAATTCAATCTATTTTGAAAATATCAAAATTGCTAACTAATGCAGGCACACCAAGTGTCCCATGACCGCGGGAACGCCTTTTCGAAAAGATTTACACTCTGCAGAGGTGTACAGCTTTACCCACAAGACATGACTGACTTTTTGTGCAAGCTATTAGCACATTTTCTTTGGTGTGCTGCAGAGAGTCATGACATAACCGTTAAATTACTTAACCCTAACTTTGCACCAGCGTGGGACGTTAACCCATACTATGGTAGAAGAACTCAGAACATAGAAATGATGGAACTTCCCCACAGAGTGGCGTGCACCATTGTATCGGTAAACGTTTGATCCATAATCACCTCGGTGTGAACGTCCCTTCGAGCAATCCATTAAGAAACAGTTCATACTACTCCAGCCTTCCAATGTGCAAAGCTAGTTTTAAGTAGCTTAATAGGTTAAGGCTGTCCTATACCAGCACTTGTGGTTGTACGGAAATACTTGGATATAACGTACAATTAGTTCGGTTCATAATCTGACACGGAGAATAGTCTCCCCCTATACTACGTGCAAGTCCATGCACCTCCGGCTATTGCCAATAATTGTCCGCATCAAAAACATAGTTTTATTTTCATTTTTAGTCAAAATACCAATAACCATCATCATGTCTCAATATTTCCAAGTTGCATCTAATCAATTTTTCTAATTGATTTATCCCAAGTCTAAAGCATGGCTAAACATGATTATTAACCATCGTATATACCCAAATTGACATTAGATATTGTCTAACCTTAATTCTAGAGTTGTAAAGATTCACATGTCAACACTAAGGGAAACTTCATAAGACAGCAGGTATATCTACTAATACCCACAAAGTAGCAGCATTTAATGAAAGAGAAAAACTATTAGACGGTATACCATCAGAGTGAAAACTAGCGGGATACGTTATCACCATTGGATCGATGCTACAAATCCTCACGTCACGGGCACACGAGTATGTGAACTAAAACTCCTGAAGTGCTCTCGATACCATCGACGACAAAAAAACCGGGATCACGAGCTCTCAATACCATCGGCCGGCAAGAGCATGTCGTACTTGGCCCAAACCGCGTCGAGAGGGCATGGCCGCCCAGCGTCGAGCCGATTCCATGGCTTCCCCTTGCCACTCCAGTGAAACACGTGAAACTTGAAATATTCTAGAAACACGTGAAACTTACCGAAACATGAAACTTTTCAAACGTTCTCTTGAAACTTGCCATAACACGCATGGAATTTACTGAAACTTGCTGAAACTTCTGAAATACGCATGTAATTTGCATAAACTTACCGAAACACGAATGAATATTTGTTGAAAACTTTTTTTAAAATTTGACGAAAAATGTATAAAATATGAAACTTATAAGTACACTACGAAACCTGGTGAAACTTAACTGTGAAACAATATGAAACCTAGTTGCGAAACTTAGCTGTGAAACTTAGGTATGAAACTTAGCAGTAAAACTACGTAACGGTATTCCAAATCTGAAACATGTGAAACATGTGAAACATGCTCTGAAACTCATGGATTGACACTTGGTGAAACTTGAAATATTCTAGAAACACGTGAAACTTACCGAAACATGTGAAACATGCTCTGAAACATGTGAAACATGCTCTGAAACTCAAATCTGAAACATGTGAAACATGCTCTGAAACTCATGGATTGACACTTGGTGAAACTTGAAATATTCTAGAAACACATGAAACTTACCGAAACATGAAACTTTTCAAACGTTCTCTTGAAACTTGCCATAACACGCATGGAATTTACTGAAACTTGCCGAAACATGAATGAAACTTGCTGAAACTTCTGAAATACGCATGTAATTTGCATAAACTTACCGAAACACGAATGAATATTTATTGAAAACTTTTTAAAATTTGATGAAACATGTATAAAATATGAAACTTATAAGTATACTACGAAACCTGGTGAAACTTAACTGTGAAACAATATGAAACCTAGTTGCGAAACTTAGCTGTGAAACTTAGGTATGAAACTTAGCTGTGAAACCTACTATACCGTTGGAATCAATTCCAACGGTACAACGTTTAGTAGTAGCTAATTAGGATAAATCCGAAAATACTCTCGGAATATACCGATCCGACGGATAGTGCTCTCCCGAATCCAAATCTGAAAAAAATATCCGAAACCGAATCCGAATCCAAAAATTATCCGAAAAATATCCGAATCCGATCCAAAGCGTCGGGTCGATCGGTTGGATAAATTATCCGATCCGATTGCACCCTACGGTAAGGCGTGGAATCGCAGCCGCATGCAATTGCCAACGAATTTCGATTTCGTTTTGGTCCGACACAATTCCCAATGCATCCCAGCCTATCTCGTCGTCTTACGATTCCATCGTCTTCCTTGCCATCTCTCACGTCTCCACGGATCGACGGTTAGGATCACAGGACAGCTAGCCCCGCCGCCTCCCTCCCGCGGTGAAGCGGCCTCACCTCGTCTCTTTGGCCCCCTAACCACGCGTCTCTATCATGCATACTGACCATTTGATTACATGATCTATCTAACGGATGAAACCTATTCCGTTGGGAGCTCTTCCAACGGGATACCGCGGGCTAGTAGTTCTCTTAATGAAAATAGCATATGCAATGAAAACATTTAATAAAACATTTATAAAACTGGGATCTATTGGGGAACGCGGTATGCTACGCTAGCACAAATTAAAATTTCTACCGCATAACCAGAAAAGCTACTCGCAAGAAAGGGATCACAGATTGGATTACCACTAGACGTGCAGTTGCGGAATCCTTCGCTCGTTGGTGTAGTGGATCGTCCTCACGCGGATCGTCCTTATGCGGATCGTCCTCGCTGCGGTTCGTCCTCACCACGCCGCAGTAGCAGCAGCGTCACCACAGCAGTCCACACGTCCCGGGATGGAACGTCGTGCATTGGCGTGCAAGCACCGTGTCGCTCGGCAGGGGCAATGAGAGGTGGAGGCTAGGGTTCTGAACGTGAACAGCATCATGCACGCCCACCCTTCTCCTCTCCTTATATAGCCACTCGACGAAACCCTAAGCCAGGGCCCATCAGCGCGTTAAGCCCATGAGGTCCATTAATTACGGATCCAATCCGAATTAATGCGTCCTAGCCCGTTAAGTGTGTGACCCTGTAGGTTCATGTACATTTAGACATAGATTCGGAAAACCCTTTTCCAATCCAATAGCTAGTAGCGGTTCCTTGCAGAGCATGCCAACTCCCAAACACATATGATCAAATCAGATAGAACCTTTCAAAAGTACTCATGTAATAATCCCTTTGCCAAATTATATGAAGATCGAACTCAAGGCGAGAAGTATGTCATCCTTTGATAGTTCAATCCATCTCTCGTATCCGTGATATATTAATAAGTTGTGATTGACTTCTCAATCACGGCATGGCCATGCACTTCCTTAATCATATCACACGAGTGGCCTAGACATATATCTCCGTTACACCGGAGTGGAAAATTCTATCTTGACTGCTCACTTCCCTCTGCATGTTTCATAGAAAACATGAAAGCTACCTTTATAACTATCCGGTTAGGAAATAGCGTTTGGTGGCCCCAAGGTAAACTATTACACATGTAGGGAATGTGACAATCCCAGGTCTAAGGATCATACATCTACTATGTATGAGATACACTGATGACACATAAGAATGTAACATTCTCGCAGTGTCCCATTGCGGGTCTATCTAACCCATGTTCTTCATCATGAGTTCACAATGTATTGATGATATCTCCATATCCTATGACCTATGAAACATAATCATCGATCAATACATGTGCTGATCTATTCATCGTTGTCCTATACAATGATACCCGATCAGAGATACTTACAGAATTATATCAATAAGTAGAGAGTTTCATAAGCAAGTCATATACTTGCTGATCAATATAATGATATACATTCATTGGACCAATAATCATATTATTATTCATAAGCATAGTCATGTTACAATCATCTATATGATTACCTCAAGGGCATAACACCAACAATCTCCCACTTGCACTTGAGTCAGTCAATTAAGCATCTAATACCAATAGACCTTGTGTGTGCCTCATGCTTAGGCTGTGGAAGAGGCTTTGTCAACGGATCAGCCACATTAGCTTCCGTATGTACTTTGCATATCTTTACGTCATCTCTATTCACAATCTCGCGAATAAGGTGAAAGCGTCGGAGTATGTGTTTGGACTTCTGATGTGATCTAGGCTCTTTCGCTTGTGCAATGGCACCACTATTATCACAATAGAGGTCCATTGGATTAGAGGCACTAGCGACCACACCAAGGTCTGAGATGAACTTCTTTATCCACTGCTTCCTTTTGCGGCCTCTGAAGCGCAATGTACTCTATACATTGTAAAGTCGGCCACCGTGTTTTGTTTGGAACTCTTCCAGCTTACCGCTCCTCCATTTAGTGTAAATACGAACCCGGATTGCGATCGGAAATCATCTTTGTCAGTTTGGAAGCTTGCGTCGGTGTAACCTTTTACAACCAGTTCTTCCTCACCTCCAAAAATGTGGGCACCCGGAAGTATGAATCGATCCTCACACGTGCGTTGGACTTAGAGGTGACACCCATACTCCACTTAAGTGTATCCTCACTGCCACCCAAAAGTCCCGTGCACGGAGTATTGACTAAATGGCCCTCACCCAAACAAATATGAGCCATATAGTCGCACCGTACACACTTACGCGTCCATGAGAGTTTCGATTCCATTCCGAACAACCATACCGGGATTGAGACCAACTCATCCACGCATAGCATTCGCCATCCGTCTCAAGACCTTGGTATCGCCCGCACTCTCCAAGGGGAGCAAGAGCAATAGCCAAAGAACGACGATGCGCGCGAGTGTATATATTGATGGTTGATGACAATTCCAGTGCCGGATATGTGTCTAGTGCTAGTTCCCAAGATCAACGCCTAGCACCCACATATCCCGCATTCGAGATGTATCGCAACACATACACATGAATCTAAGCAGTTGGAATAGCATAAACATAAACTACAACTATTACAACTACTTACTATTACAAGTAGTGGCCGACCGGCCAAATATCACAAGTCAAAAAGTAGAGTGCAGCGGAAATAACACATTAACAAAAGTAGGACAGCGGTATGCCCATCCATAAACCCATAGGCAACCGACTTGGAGAAGCCCAAGTTCATCCGTCAACATGATCGTCGGACCCCGGAGTAAAGTTCGTGTCGTCGGGGTGTTCTTCCATACCATCGTCTATAATGTTTTTGATTAAGCAACCGTGAGTACACGTATGTACTCGCAAGACTTTAGTGTATGGAAATACAGTAAATGCAAGCTAGAACAAGGAATTAAGCTTCTACACTAGTCTCATTTCAGCATAAGGCGGATTTTGTTTGCAAGCAAAAGATTCATAAGCGTAGCAATTTGTAAAGAACATTTAATATGAAGCTAAATAACAGTAAGTAGAATTCATATACAGCATTTCACAGCCCTCCTTGGCTGCAAATGACAAGTAAAACAGCCACCAATGGCTTCCCAATCCACCAACTCATTCCAACACCATTTCCAAAAGTTTCAAAGAAAACAAAAGACTATACTTGACATTATTCTCCCAAGTTGCTCATGACCGTGAGCACGGCTAATTAATTAGATTTTAATCTCTGCAGAGAGTGTACACTTTACCCACAAGACATGATCTACTCTTCTTGCCAAGCTATTAACACACTTCCTTTGGTGTGTCGGCAGAGTGATCATGACAAAGCTGTTCAACTAGTTAAAGCTTAGCCTTGCACCAGCGACAGTGATGTTAAACCCTTGCCATAGTTCCGGAGATCCTGGACCGATGGTGCCCCATCGCGAACTCTCCCCATGACAAGGCATGCACCGTTGTATTGGAATGCTTGGGCCCCAACACCTCGATGAAGGAGCACCTAGAACGACTCGATACATCGGATCGTCCATACTACTCCGGCCTACCAAAATGCAAGGCTAGGCTTTAGCCAATCTAGTGAGCTTAGGCTATCCCATACTAGCACATGTGGTTGCACCGAAACACTTAAGTGATAGCATCAAGTTCGGTCCTTAATCGACCCGGGCGAGGATCTCCCCCTAACTACGCGTGAGGTCCATTTCACGCCTCAAGTTAAGTAATAACTCGCCTGCGTCTAAATCATAAGTTTTGAGTTGGATTTACCAAGATACACGGAAACCATACCTCGGTTCCGTTCAATTTAAACAAGTTTGCTCAATGTAGTTGAAACATCTCCCATCATTTTGAAACCAATCTAATGAGCAAGTCTAAGCATATACATATGTTAATCTATAAGTTTTACCCAAGTGACATTAATTATTGTCTACACCATTACTAGGTTACAATGGCAGTAGTTCAAATGTCAAGGTAATGGGAATGCAACAATTGGATTTAGCTACCATCACCCACAATATAACAAGTTTAAAACATACACGCATGCATATAGTTTTGATAAAACAAAATAACATTGCAAATATGGGATCAAAATGGTCAAAGGAGGTGCTTGCCTGGTTGCTCTTAAATCGGGAATAAAATCCGGATCAAAGTCGTTGTCGTTAATACTCGAATCCGAATTATCGTCGTCTATGCGTCGAATAATAATAACCGAGACAAAAGCAAATAACACCGAATCAAATGGGGCAAAAAGAAATCAGATGCAATTACCAATTTAAACTTACCAAGAAGATCATGCTGATTTTGAGGTCTCAATTAATCTCTTGCATAACGATTTCGTTAGTACTTGATGTATAATAAGCCCCTTTAGTAAATGTTTTGCTTTCGCTTGTTGATTACAAAAGTTTTAGTTATGAGTTTACATGAAGTTGTTTATGAATTCAAGAGGCTATATTTATGTATTTCATTACTTGTAGTTTCAAATTCAAGATGCAAAAATTATTTAGTTTGGAAGAAGTCACTCGTTGTAGTATTATGCATGAATAGTACCTAGCCTTAAGTGTTCATGCATGGAAGTAATTCCTATATGGTGGATCTGGAATTTTGAGTTATTGGTTGAGAATACTTGATTACGTGATGGTTCTTGCATTACCGATGTTTCGTTTTAAGACTTCCGAATTCAACTATTCATTAAACCACAATCTTGATATCGTTATTATTTAGGGTGTTTGCTCTAATGAATTTCATATGTTAAGCAAGTTGTAATTAAGATGTTATTCTATATTTTGGTTATCGTTATACTGGGGTATGATTCTGGATCATTTCCCCAAAATTTTATGTTTGCCCGAGTAGTTTTACAAGCCACCAAATGTGCTTAAGTGTTATGGTTTTGGTGCAATTGTGGTCACTTATGGTATTTGTGGTAACTAGCTTTATATGCAAAGAAGGTTATAAATGAAATGTTTTTCTATATTATGGTAGTATAAATATCATAGAATGTTAATGAACCATTATTTCACTATTTAGCATTTGTACATGATATTTTACAGGTTGCCGAAAAGGCTTATATGACCACGCTTATTTGCGTGAATTACGGTCCAGTTTTCATTCTTCGTTTCGACTGCACCTTAAGGGATAATCTAACCATTTTTAGGGATAAGCTGAAGGTACCCTAAGAGTGTTTTAAAGTTGGTTCCGTGATTTTTCACCTTCATTAGAGATGTTTTTCATACCAAAGTTCATTGCGGCTTAATACGGCCTAACTCAAAATTATTCAAGATGATATCATTTTTCCACATCAAGCAATTATGTGACATTTTAGGGTTATAGCATTTGGTTTCATCGAGTTTGGGGTTCTTTTATGGAAGTTATGCGGCCATTAGATTCGTTTCACCGATTGCATGTTTGGCTAATGAGCAAATAGGGCAAACCAAAGTGAAACTTAAATGTTTTTGTATACTTGTGATCTATGCAAACCTAGGATTGCATCCAAACTAGTTTACACATTTTTGAGTCCATTTAATCCATATTTTAACTATTTGAATCTTGCATGATATTAAGGCTTTGCAATTAACTTTTTGATGCAAAACACATTAAGTCCTAAATCTTTTACAGAAATGGATCATTTGAGGTTGCAGGAGCATGCTGGATTTATTTCATAATTTTTAGAGCTAGGATTATCATAGTTCCTTCATAGTACTTAAATCATGGCTTTCATTCAACTCCTAACTAAAGGTTTTTGCAGCAAGCAACGTGTAACTTTTTATTGCATATTCTGAATCCCTACTGAGTAACTCAAATTTAGAAACTAAGTTTGCATTAATCGGAGATCTACAGCAAAAGATATGAATGTTTTATTGCATAGGGCAAAAAAAAATAAAAGAAAATAAAAAAAGTGCAGAATGGGGATTCGAACTCTAGACCTGGAGAGTACAACACTGGAGACTTAACCACTGCGCCAAAGTATTTCTTGTGTTAAGGTTTCTTGCATATTTACTTGAGCTGACCCACACAACACTAGAACTCCACGAGAGCAACAATGGCGCTTTGGCAGCAGCGACGCTGGTTTGGCTGAGCAGCACCAGGGCGAGGTGAGATGAGGCCGGGGAGGCTGCATGCAGGTTAGAGAAGCAAGATTAGGAGCTAGAGGAGAGAGTCAAATCTGCATGGCAGCACAAGATCTCACCGGCAGCTGCGGTTGTGTGCAGGCTCGCCAGCGCTAGGGAAGAGGAGTGCGGTTGAATGCTGGCTCGCCAGCGCAAGGAGGAAGAAGATGGCGAGCTCCTGGCTGGCGTGGCGGAGGCTGCAAGCAAGGCAAGGCAACTCAGGAGTTTGGCTGTGCGCAGGAAATGGGATAGCTAGGCTAGCTCACCTGGGTGCTGCGCTTGAACCAAGCCTGGCTCGGTGCTGCTTGCTCTGGCCGGATGAGTTTTACAACAATGTGAGCAGCAACAGCAAGCAAAGGGAGATGGAGACTAGTTTTCAGGCTTTATGGCACCGATGCAGTGGTTGGCTTCGGCATGGGCAGCGGAGACGGCAACGTTCGGCGGAGCAAGCCGCGTGGCGCAAGTCTCCTGTCGGGCAGAAGTGCAGGCGAAAAAAACTTGTGCCGAGGCAGACTTCGGGCAGGGGGCTGGAGAGGGAGAGAGGGAGGAGAGAAAGGAGGAGGGGCTGGCCAGTGGGCCCAGGCGCGCGTGGGGCCACCTGCCAGAAGCTGAGCCAAAGTTCTCATCGAGTGAATCGGTGAAGAACAGCAGTTGAACGATTTTAAGTGCAGAAGTGACAGATCAGATGGGTAGGCTTGGCAAGGGGTGTAAACCTAGTAGGAAAATTCTGCAAATTTTTGAGTAGGTAGCCCAGAAGTCCTACTTTCTATTTTCTTTGGTTTGATCTCAATATCTATTGTCATTTGAGAGCAGTAATTCATCAAACTTGGCTGATTTTCAATCTGTTTTTGAATTTTTAAGCTCTGAAAATGATGTGCCAAAATTCTGCAAATTTGATTTTTATTTATCTTTTGGTCTCTAGTATTTTATAAAATTATTTTCTATATCATGTTGTTTGAGTTTTCTTTGAGTTTCATTAAGGTGTTGGATTTGACAAATTGAGTTTTCATTAGGCATGAAATCATTGCTTCTGATTTAGATTTTTCTTCGAGAGCAAATAAAGTCTATTATTTCTAAAACATTGTTTTTCAAATGGATTTGAGCTAAGAATGCTTCTGTAAAAATTTTCAGCTCAAAAATTTACTCCATTATTTAATAAAAATTACGACATGACCTTGTTTTGAAGTTAAAACATGTCGCTTTATTATTTACTTCTTTACTTAAATCTTTTAAAAATTTTGGACAGCTGAAAAGATGTGATGGGGACTTTTAATGAATTAATATTATTTTTTTCTGGTTTTTCACTTTTATCTTTTACCATCTTACTTTTACTCTTTTACTAATTTCTTTTACCGATTTTTCTTTAAATCCAAAATTCAAGAATAAATATTATGGTTGAAAAGTCTTAGAAAAGATGGAAATTCAAAGTAAGATTACGTTCCCACTCATTTTCGAGTTTGTTTATTTTGGACCAAAAGTTTTATTGTAGCATCTTGTCCTTTTCTTTTGGGTTGTCAAACTAGAAAATGAAGAAAAGATAATATTTAAAATAAAAATCTTGGTTTTGGTTAAACTGTTTACTCAATTCCATTTTTGAAATTCAAAATTTTCACTTTTACCATTTTTGAAATTTTTGGGATGTTACAAAAAACTAGAAACATATCCTTAGTTCTTCTCAAGTACTTCAAGATGTTTTTCACGGCTGTCCAATGACCATCACCGGGATCCGCTTGGTATCTGCTCGTGATGCTTAGAGCATATGAGACATCTGGGCGCGTACAGATCATGGCATACATAATAGACCCAATAGCCGAAGCATATGGTATCTTGTTCATCCTGTCTCGCTCATCAGATGTCGAAGGACACTGATTCTTGCTTAGACTTTTGCCATGTGACATTGGCATGAATCCTCTCTTGGATTCATGCATATTGAACCTCTTCAATGCCTTGTCAATGTACGTTCCCTGGCTTAATCCAATCAACCTTTTTGATCTATCCCTATAGATATTTATGCCCAAGATATAACATGCTTCTCCTAAGTCCTTCGTTGAGAAACTCTTTTTCAACGAAGTCTTAACATCTTCAAGCATAGGAATATCATTCCCGATCAATAATATGTCATCCACATATAAGATTAGAAATACAAGTGCGCTCCCACTGGCCTTTTGTAAACACAAGGCTCTTCTTCATTTTTTATGAAGTCAAATCCTTTGACTACTTCATCAAAACAAATGTTCCAACTCCGAGATGTTTGCTTCAACCCATAAATGGATCTTTGAAGCTTGCATACCTTATTAGCATATTTAGGATCAACAAAACCTTCAGGTTGTATCATGTATACATCCTCAGATAGATTCTCATTAAGGAAAGCTGTTTTGACGTCCATCTGCCATATTTCATAATCGAAATATGCAGCAATAGCTAAAATGATCCGGACAGACTTAAGCATGGCTACCGATGAGAAAGTTTCATCATAGTCAACTCCTTGAACTTGTTTGAAACCCTTTGCCACCAATCGTGCCTTATATATCTGAACATTTCCATCTATGTCTATTTTCTTCTTGAAAATCCATTTGCACTCAATGGTTTTTACACCATGAGGAGGATCAATCAAGTTCCAAACTTGATTGTCATGCATGGACTGAATTTCGGATCTCATGGCTCCAAGCTATTTTTCGGAGTTTGGGTCCATCATCGCTTCTTTATAAGTCGTAGACTCATCATTATCCAATAATAATATGTCATGTCCATATCTTATGGGTTCATGACGTGGCCTCCCCGACCTACGTAGGGCTGGTGTCTCTTCCACAGGTTGTACAACATCTTGTACATCAAGTGAAGGTTCAATGGGAGTTGAAACATTTACCGATGGTTCTCAAATTTCTTCAAGTCGCACCTTGCTCCCACTAACTCCTTTTGAAAGAAACTCTTTCTCTAGAAAGACACCGTTTCGAGCAACAAACACTTTGTTTTTATCCCTTTTGTAAAAGTAATATCCTTTTGTTTCTTTAGGATATCTCGTATCGGACCCTGAGCCATCTGCCGACCCGTAGCGCATCTGGCTGCCACCCATCGATGGGTTCCGCGGGAGAGTGTGAAGTATGGTCTCGGACACGAGTTAAGGCGATTGGGTCGTCCGCCGACCCAACTGGAGACCCACTGGGGGTTCACCTTGTCCTCGCCCCTTGCTCAATTTTTCTACTGGGGCGAGCACGAATCCACTTGGTGGATCCGCCCTTTGGAACCCGCAGCGCTCTCGCCACCTCGAGGCCGCAGCGGCCCGGTGGCCTTTTCATACCTGTTTCGGTCCAGTCGATCCAGCCCAGTGGCGGAGATCGAGAGGTTGCAGGGCGTGTCGCCCGGAGCGACGTCCTGGCACCTCCTGCCAGTTTTTAATGCGCGTGGAGGCAATTTAATGCGAAAGGAAATGATTGGGAACCGATGCGTCTCACCAGTGGCCGGGCGTGGTGCTCAGACGGGACGTGCGACGCTTCATCCGAGACGGTGTCTCCTTGACTGGCGCTCGCCTGTTCGGTGCTTGTTCGGCTGGTGCCTGTTTGGCGCCTATAAATTTGGCGTGGGAGGTGCTCGGGCGAGTTCTTCGCGCTTGCTTTCCCCGTCTCCTCGTCTTCTTGCCTGAGAAAAGAGAGCAGGAAGAGCCAGAGAGTTCTTCACCTTTCCCCTTCTCCCACCTTTTGCGGTTTCCACCTGGAGATGTCGTGGCCCGAGTGCTCCGCCCAGTCCAGCCGCAACCAAGGCTTGGAGAAGAAAGGGTTCCTCCCTTCGCAAGGCGTCTCGCGGTGGAGGGTGCCGCGAAGTCGCGGTCCCGCCCTAGCCGACGACGAGATCGTTGTGCCCGCCTCGTTCTCTGGCCGGGTTGAACTCCCGCTTCACCCGTTAGATTCGCTGAGCTCGCCGCACCACTACAAGGTCGAGGTGCATCAGCTCAACCCTAACGGAGTGTTCCATATCGCGGTCTTCATCACGTTATGCGAGGCGTTCTTGGGGATCAATCCCCACTAGGCGCTCTGGAAGCACTTCTTTCAGGCCCAGCTGAAGAAGGACCAACCGGCGGATACTCCGGCGCTCATGGGTGGCGTAGCCCTCCAGCTGCGCATCGGTCGCGCGGCGAGCTACATCGACTTGAAGCTGCCGTCGTCAAATCGGGGGTGGCACCCCAAATGGTTCTATATCCAGAACCTGGGAGGCAGCGCCCCGGCTTTTACTGGCCGGCACCCTGAGGCGAGGTCCGAGTGGGCCTGGGGGCCCGACAAGAATGGGAAGAACAAGGTGGAGTTGATCCTCGAGCAGATCAAGGCCCAAAAGTGGCAAGGCTTGACCAGCGACGTCGTTGTGCGCGCGTTCATGAAGATGCGCGTCCAACCCCTCATGGAGAGGGCCCTCCCCATGTTCTAGTATGAGGGGGTATCCGACCCCAAGAGAATGGTGGAGGCGGAGCTCACCGCTTCGGAGGTCGAGGCTCGGGTGGCCGCCGTGTTGGCCGGGAACGCCACCGTGGTGGCGGGCAGCCAGCCCGAGCCATTCTCGGCGCAGAATCCTCTGGATTTGGTAAGCCGAGCGATCCTCCTCCTTTCTCCTTCCTTCCTCCCCAGCACTTAGCATATTGTCGACCCGGCGCTGTGTTGTCGGGGGTTGGGCGGGATGGTCTCGGGCATTCTTTGCCAGGGGAGAAGGAGCAGAGGGCCAAGGCCCGCGAGAATGTCAGATCGCGAGTCCTTCGCAAGAGGCGGAAGGAGGCGAGGATGAGAGAGAAGAAGAAGGTGCGCGCGGCGAAGGCCGCGTGTGGTGAGGAGGTCTCCGAATCGACTGCCGTTGACACGGCCGGCGCGGGGTCGTCCTCCAACAACAGCAACAGCGACCCGTACAACACGTTCGACTTTGAGCCGCTGGCTGGCGGTAGCCCGGATGAGGGTTCCGGCGTCAGTGTTGCCGTCATCGAGGCCCAGGTGGAGGCGTCCCAGACGGACACGTCCCTGGGGAAGCGTAGGGACGACTCACCCCACAAGGGGGCAACCGAAGAGGGCGAGGCTGTCGCGCACCCGCTCGGCGCGGGTCCATGTTGGAGCGGCGCCGCCGCCCCCACAGTCGGCGGTGGTCGAGGCATCGATCATCGAGTTGTTGCCGCCGGCGAAGCCGACGGATGTCGAGGTGCCGCAGCGAAGGACCGGGGCAAGAGGAGAGGGTCCGGGGGCTGGGCGCGAGGTCTGGCGCCCTCGGGGTCGGGGCCTCGATTGGAGGCTGAAGGAGGTGAGAAAGAGCTTCCGCCACCACCGCCAGGAACTGCGCCAGCTGGCGTGGTCCCGGCACCTGTTGCGACCCCGCCGCCGTCGCCTAGGGGCCCGCTAGAGGGGGCGGTCAGACGTTGGAGGTGGTCATTTACGGGCGCATGGTGGTGGCGCCCGCGACCCTCCACGAGCACTGACCTATCGGGAAGCCCGAGAATCCGCCGGGGCGTCCTTGCCGTCTTGACTGGCCGGCGTCGACCCGACCGGCAAGCCGTTGTTCGTCTTTGGGACGGCGCGAGGGCGGGCGTGGGAGGCCCCTCCAGGGCGTCTGGCGAGTCGATCCGGGTGAGCTAGATCCGGGAGGGTTTGGCTCTCACCGTCGCATCCGCCGACAAGGTGTTGGAGGCCATCTCCGAGGAAATTCGCCCGATCGGCGCGGTAAGCCGAACCAAGCCCCATCCTCAGCTCTCAATGGGTTTTAGCGGTCGACGAGCTAATAGGGTGTTTCGTGTCTTGCAGCAACTACTGGACCGATCGATGGAGAAGTTGGAGTTCCCCCGGAGCCTGTTCGATCGGAGGATGGCCGCCGAGAAGGAGGGCGACTGGCTGCGCTCCGAGCTGCACGACGCTCGGGAAGCCTTGGCGCACAAGCGGGCGGAGGCGAAAGGGGCCCGCCAGGAGCTAGGTCGGGTCTGCGAAGCGCTGCTCGTGGAGTGCCGGATAACCAAGTCCCTGAAGACGAGGATGTCCGAGCTTGAGTCTCTTCTCGACGGAGAATATGATGCTAAGGGCAGCTGCCTGCGGCTGCGGGAGAACGCGCGATTGGAGGTGACCGCCTCGAGGCGCGCGACCAAGCTCGGGAAGAGTCGGACTCCGCGTGGAGAGATGCCGCGCGCGACTAGGAGGCCCGGGCTAAGGCCGAGGAGGATTTCTGCACTCTGACGGCCTCCGCGGTTGGTAAGCTACCCAATCCCGGTTCCGCTTCTGCGATCGCGGCATGCTTTTTGATATTGCTTTGATTTGCAGAGTTGCAGAAGAATCTCTGCGACGCCGTGGAGGCGCGAAAACTGGCGGTGGAGGAACGTGACGCGGCGGCCACGTCGCGGGAAGTGGCCCTGTCGGCGAAGGAGCTGGCGAGAAGGAGTTGTCCGAGCAGACCGCCGAGCTGGTGACCCTTCGGAGGGTCGGTCGGGAGGTCTGCAGCCGGGCGCTCGGGACCGCCATGCAGGGTCCGAGCTCGCTTGCCCCCGTTCTAGCCCGCGTGCCAGAGCACGCCAAGAGCTCGGTGAGCGAAGGGATCATCCTCGGAGCTTCTTCGGCGCTCGTCAACGTCATCACCTACTATGACGGTATCGACCTTGACGCCGTTAGTAGTGGAATCGCCGCGGACCGGACGGAGGAGGAGGTCGACAGGTTTGAGGACAAAGTCGACCGACATGCCCGAGTGATCGCCGGTAGGATATCGCCACAGAGCGCCCTCCACCGGTAGTAGAGGGAAAAAATTAGATGTTTTGACTTTTGTGATGTAATAACTTCATTATGAACTGAAGTTTGTTTTAGCGTTTTGGCCAATCGGGCCATTCCGTAGGTCCGATTTTATCCTTCGCACTTCCCTGAGGTGACGAACATTTGACGACCATAGCTTTAGAAACCGTGGGGGTTGTACAAGCGTAGGTCGGTATGTTAACACCTTTGGGGAAAGCTCGAAGAGAAAATGGGGACCTCAGGAACGAAACGTTCGCTTGCACTCAACACGGAAAAGGAGTGTTCCCGACCAGCTATGGATCGCACCGCACGGACACTTCCTTCTTCCGCGAAGTACTACTTCGCAACCGTAGCCGCTGGGGTGTAGGCCGTAGTACTCGAGTCGAGAGGGTTACTGCTGGGGAGGACCGAGTAGCCAGCCGGGTCACCGACCCGTGTGAGTGTATGAACTTAAATATAAATCGTTCATCTGCACTTGCGCGGGAAAGGAGTGTTCCCGACCAACTATGGATCGCACCGCACGGGCACTTCCTTCTTTTGCGAAGTGCTACTTCGAAACCGTAGCCACTGGGGCGTAGGCCGTAGCACTTGGGTCGAGAGGGTTACCACTAGGGGGAACCGAGTAGCCAGTCGGGTCACCGACCCGTGTGAGTGTGTGAACTTATAGCCCCCAAGCGGTGCGCGGGGTCCAAGCTGTGGTCGCCACGCAGCGCTTGAACTCGGAGGGGTCGAAGATTGGTGCGGGAATGAGAAAAAGTTTTAGGGATAGGATCGTCTTAACTTTTTTATTCCTCGTGCTGGAGACGTCGTGGCTACTGGGCCCATCGCTCAGCCCTCCGCGGGGACGGCAAGCTAATGGGCCTTTCACCACCTTGGGGCCGCTGCGGCCCATCAAGGCCTTTCTACGCTATGGCGGTGCGCTCGATCCACCAGAGCCGAATCGAGGGTCATGTGCATACCATCCAAAGCGGTGTCCTTCCGTCCCCTGCCGTCCCGTCGCATTTTAATGCGTAGTGGGGGGAGTGGACAGGACACGTCACGTCGTGCAGCGAGTGGATTTAATGCGCTTGTGGCGCTCTGCCCAGGGCGGCGCCCGCTTGGACCGCTCCGCCCCACCTCTATAAATACGGCATGGGGGGTGTGAGAGCGACCACGCCCAGCCATCTCCTTTGCCTCTCCGCCTCCTCCTGCCCTTCTACAACAAGAGAGGGAGAGAAACCGGGAGCGCGAGCGTTAGTGCGCTCCTCGCATCTTCAAGCCCAGATGGCGAGCGGGGGCGATGACCGGAAGGCTGGCAAGCGGGAGGCGGCAGCGGACCCGCAGGGCTCCGACGCCAAGAAGCCCCGTACCAACGTCGAGTCCTCCGTTGCCACGGCGAGGGGCAGGATTATCCTACCCTCGTCGGTCTTCCGCATTCGGAATCCTCTCCCAGAGTGAGTTTTCTTTGCTTGGCCTCGGGATGGCCTTGATTTTGTTTTGCTGACGTTGAGCTGCTTCTCCCTTCTCTCAGCGCTTCTGGCTCGGGTTCGCGCCAGTCGCCCACGGTGTCCCCGGTGGCCACCTTGGTGGGGGAGGCGGACGCAGCCGGAGCGACCTTCGACGCTCCCCTAATCGCCCCAAGCAATCCCCCTACAACGGGAGCCCAGGCGATGGATCTGGCGGCCGCACTGACGAGACTGAAGGCCTCCTTCAACATCCAGGCCGCAAAGGCCACTGCCCAGGAGGAGGAGGCGTTGTGGCAGTGGGCTCGAGTTCGGACCGTTGAGGAGGAGCTCGAGAAGATGCGCGAGGAGGCGCTGGCGCAGCGGGCTCGGGTCGAGGTTGACGAGGAAGAGCTCACGAAGACGCGCGAGGAGGTGGCATCACAGCAAGCTCGGGCCCAGGCCGCCGAGGAGGAGCTGGGCAAGATGCACGAGGAGCGCTGGGTCACGCGCGAGAACCTCCTGTCCATGCTCCCATGACCTTCGAGAGCATGGGCGGAGCTTGAAACAGCTGGGGTGAGGTGAATGAGCCGGTGGAGCGTGTTGTGTCGTGGTCGCCGGCCCACCAGGCCGACGCTTGGCCGACTGGCGCTCGCTGAGCAATGCAGCGCCTCCTTCGACCCGTCAGAATCGCCGGGATCGAAGGTGCCTAAGCTAGTGCACGGGCGAAGTCTTGCGGCGGCGGAGGCGGTGGCAAGGCTAGCGCGATCGTCGTGGCGATGATAGCTCGGACGACGACAGCAGCGCTTTTGGTGAGAGCCCCCAGCGCCGCGTCTAACTTTTGCTTCTTTGTGATGTAATGTATGCACAACAATATGTATGTTATGGGAACTTTGTTTGATATTTTGCATTTCTTCTCTGCCATGTGCACTCGTTGGATGACCGTAGCTCTTAGGAACCGCTGGAGTTGTTCGAGCGTAGGCCGGAGTGCTAACATTTTTGAGGGAAATGCAAAATAGCAAAGAACTTAGCAGCCCAAAAGCGTGCCCCCGATCGACCAAGGACCGCCCCACATGGGCATTCCCCTCTCCCGCAAAGCACTACTTCGCAACCGTAGCCGCCGGGGCATAGGCCGTAGCACTTGGGTTGAGAGGATTACCGCTTGGGAGGTCTCAAGGGCCGGTCGGGGCGCCGGCTCGGACGAGCATGCGAAGGAGTAGCCCCCGAGTGGCGCACGAGGACCAGGGCGTGGTCGGCACGTGTCACTTCGAACTCGGAGGATTTGGTGGAGACGTGAGGATAAAGAGAAAATTTAGGGATAAAATCGCCTTAACTTCTCAATATTCCATGCGTTTGGTACAACGTTGCCGTCGACATCTTTGAGTCGAAAGGTACTGGGTCGGAGGACCTCCACGACGGTGAAGGGGCCTTCCCAAGGAGGGGACAGTTTGTGCCTGTCCTTGTTGGACTAAACCTAGCGCAGGACCAGGTTGCCAACGTTGAAGGACCGACCGCGGACCTGACGACCGTGGTAGCACCGCAGCGTTTGCTGATATTTGGCCGATCGCAGAACGGCCATGTCGCACGCCTCGTCGAGCTGGTCGATGGCATCTTGTTGTGATTCGAGCCCCCGAGTCTCGTCGAAGGCCTGAAGTCTCGGGGTGCCATACTCCAGGTCGGTCGGCAGGACGGCTTCCGCACCGAACACCATGAAGAATGGTGTAAACCCGGTCGATCGGGTCGGTGTAGTCCGCAGGCTTCAGAGAACGAAGGGCAACTCGGCCGCCCATCATCCCGCGAACTTCATTAGCCGACTGAAGATTCGCGGCTTGAGCCCCTGGAGGATCATGCCGTTTACCCGCTCGACCTGGTCATTAGTCCGCGGATGGGCTACGGCTGCCCAGTCGACACAGATGTTGAAGTCGTCGCAGAACTCGAGGAACTCCTTCCTCGTGAACTGTGTTCCGTTATCGGTGATGATGGAGTCCGGGACTCCGAACCGATAAACGATGTCGCGGAAGAAGTTGGCCGCCTGCACCGAGGTGATGGTGGCGATCGGCTTTGCTTCTATCCACTTGGTGAACTTGTCCACCGCGACGAGCAGGTGGGTCAAGCCCCCGGGCACCTTTTTGAAGGGCCCGACCAGATCGAGTCCCCAAACAGCGAATGGCCATGTGATGGGAATCGTCTGCAAGGCTTGCGCCGGAAGATGCGTCTGCCAGGCAAAGAATTGACACCCCTCGCAGGTGCGAACAATTTGCTCGACGTCAGCCACGGCGGTCGGCCAGAAGAAACCTTGACGGAAGGCCTTCCCTACGAGGGACCGTGGTGCGGCGTGGTGGCCACAGATTCTGGCATGGATGTCAAGCAGCAGCTGCTTCCCTTGGTCGGTGAGGATGCACTTCTGGAGGACTCCGGAAGGGCTCCTCTTGTAGAGATCTGCTCTGACTAGGACAAAGGATCTTGCCCGCCGAGCGAGGCGTCGGGCCTCAGTCGGGTCGGCGGGGAGCGATCCGTCAGTCAACCGGTCGATGAAGGGTTTCCTCGATCGAGTCGGCAAAGACGCTGGTAGTCGCTGGCGGACGGTTCCGTGTCCGACCGCTCGGCGGTCGGATCGGTCGCGCCCGGTGAGTCGGTCGTCTGCTCGGTTGGCGAGTCCAGTCGGACGGAAGGTTTTTGGAGGTCGGAGACAAAGATCCCAGGCGGGACCGGTCCCCTACTGGAGGCGAGATTGGCTAGGTAGTCGGCCTCACTGTTTTAGCGTCGGTAGCTATGGTGAAGCTCGAAACCCTTGAGTCTTTCCTCGAGCCTACGCACCTCCCAGCAGTATGCTGCCATGCGAGCGTCACGAGGCTCCAAGGCCTTCATGACTTGGTCGACAACGAGCTTGGAGTCACCGCGTACGTAGAGCCGACGCGCGCCGAGGTCGGCAGCGATCCGAAGACCGTTGACGAGCGCTTCGTACTCGGTGACATTGTTGGTCGCGTCGAAGAGTAATCGGATGGCGTACTGGAGCTTGTTTCCGAGTGGGGAAACAATGACACCCTCAGCACCCGCTCCGTTCTTGGTGTAGGACCCATCGAAGTACATCGTCCAGTACTCGGGGTCTTCGAGCATCGATGACGCCTGTGCCTTGGTCCACTCGGCGACGAATTAAGTCGGCCAAGACCTGTGACTTGATCACCGTCCAGGGGACGTACGATATGTCATGGCCATTGAGCTCAAGTGCCTACTTGGCTATTCTTCCTGAAGCGTTGCAGTTGTGGACGATCTCGCCGAGCGGCGAGGAGGTCACCACGGAGACGGGATGTCGGTCGAAGTAGTGGACCAGCTTCCTCTTCGTGATGAGCACCGCATAGAGCAGCTTCTGCACCTCCGGGTACGGAGCCTTGGACTCGGAGAGTACTTCACTGATGAAATACACCGGTCGTTGTACCTTGAGTAAATGGCCTTCTTCGGCTCGCTCCACAACAAGCGCCGCACTGACGACCTGGGTCGTGGCGGCGATGTAGAGGAGGAGTGGCTCCCCTGGTGCTGGGGCGACCAGCACTGGAGGTGAGGTCAGGAATACCTTCAGTCGGTCGAGGGTTTCCTGCGCTTCCTGGGTCCATTTGAAATGATCGGATTTCTTGAGCAGCTTGTAGAGAGGCATTCCGCGCTCGTCGAGGCGAGACACAAAACAGCTCAAGGCTGCAAGGCATCCTGTCAGCTTTTGGACTCCTTTTAGGTTGTCCGCCGGGCCCATCCTCATGATCGTAGAGATCTTCTCCCGATTGGCTTCGATGCCGCACTCGGAGATGATGAAGCCGAGTAGTTTCCCCTTGGGGACCCCAAAAACGCATTTCTCGGGGTTGAGCTTTATGCGAAACCGTCGAGGTTCGCAAAAGTCTCCTCTAAGTCGGCGACGAGGTCGTCAGCCTTCTTAGTCTTGACGACGATGTCGTCAACGTACGCCTCGATGTTACGGCCGATCAGGTCTTCGAAACACGTTTGCATACATCGCTGGTATGTAGCACCCGCGTTCTTCAGACCAAATGGCATCGTTACGTAACAAAACGAGCCAAACGGAGTGATGAAAGAAGTCGCGAGCTGGTCGGACTCTTTCATCGCTATCTGGTGGTAGCCCGAGTAGGCATCCAGAAAGGACAGGGATTCGCACCCTGCGGTGGAGTCGACGACTTGGTCGATGCATGGCAATGGGAATGGGTCCTTGGGACACGCCTTGTTCAGGCTCGTGTAGTCAACACACATCCTCCATTGCCCAGACTTCTTTCTTACAAGGACAGGGTTGGCTAGCCACTCGGGGTGGCGCACCTCTTTTACAAACCCTGCCGCCAAAAGCTTAGCGATCTCCCCCCTATGATCTTGCGCTTCTCTTCGTCGAAGCGGCGCAAGTGTTGGGCGACCGGCCTCGAGCCAAGTCAAATATTCAAGGAGTGCTCGGCGACTTCCCTTGGGATGCCTGGCATGTCGGAGGGCTTCCATGCGAAGATATCTCGATTAGCGCGGAGGAAGTAGATGAGCGCGCCTTCCTATTTGGCGGGGAGCATGACTCCGAGCCACACGGTCTTGGCTGGATCCTGGGGATCGACCGCAACCTCCTTCGTGTCCTCGGCGGACTTGAAGGATCCGGGCCCCGACTTGTTGGAGTCGGGGGCAGACTCGGAGGTTTCCCTCCGGAGACTTTCGAGCTCGGCGGACGCGATGATTGTCGGCCTTGACTCACAACCGCTCTTCGCTGATTGTAGGCGAGTGAAAGGGCCTTGCCACGGTGATTACTCCCCATGGTCCCAGCATCTTCAGCTTGAGGTAGGTGTAGTTGGAGACTGCCATGAACTTGGCGTAACATGGCCTCCCCAAGATGGCGTGTTAGGAGCCAGGGAACCCCATGACCTCAAAAGTGAGGGTCTCGGTGTGGAAGTTTTCCGGGCTCCCGAAGGTGACGGGCAGGTCGACCTGCCCGAGTGGATAGGCCTGCTGGCCAGGGATGACGCAGTGGAAAGGCGCCTTGCTCGGTCGAAGATTCGAGCGAGGTATCCCCATGGCGTCAAATGTCTCAACATACAG
Organism: Guadua angustifolia; assembly: GCA_036346375.1. Taxonomy (NCBI): domain Eukaryota; kingdom Viridiplantae; phylum Streptophyta; class Magnoliopsida; order Poales; family Poaceae; genus Guadua; species Guadua angustifolia. Next base: position 7,052,768 of record CM070520.1, read on the forward strand.
GATGTTGAGACGGTTGCCGCCGTCCATGGGCACCTTGGACAGGCACTTTGGTCCCACGACGGGGGTGACAACCAGCGGATATCTCCCTGGGTGCGGGACGTGGTCGGGATGGTTGGTCCGATCAAAGGTGATCGGTGACTCCGACCACCGGAGGTATTTGGGCACGGCGGGAGCCGCCGTGTGGACCTCGCGGTGGGCGAGCTTGAGCCGCCGCTTGTCGGCGTAGCACGTCGGCCCGCCGAAGATCATGAGGCAGCCGTCGGGATACGGGAACTCGGCGTCCGCCTCCTTGTCCCCGGCATCTGGTGTCGGGTCCCGCTTCTTCCCTTTGCCCCGCGTGGGGGTTCTAGAAATGAAACGCTTCAGGGTCTCGCAGTCCCTGTACTTGTGTTTGACGGGGTACCCGTGATGCGGACACGGGCTGTCCATCAGCTACCCAAAGTGGTCGGGCGCCTGCTGCTTGGCGGGGCGGTCGACAGCCGCGACCATATGGCCTTCGCGGCCCTGCTTCCCCTTCCGCTTTCGCTTGTCGAAGCGGTCGGAGGGAGCGCCGACGTCAGCGCCGGCGCTTTGCTTGGCCTTCCCCTTGTCGAAGATGGCCCCCACAGCCTCCTCGCCGGAGGCGTGGTTGGTGGCGATGTCCAGAAGCTCCTTGATGGTCCTGGGCTTGGCGTAGCCCAGCTTGTGGATCAGAGTTTTGGAGGTGGTGCCATTGATGAACACCCCAATGACGTCGGCGTCGCAGATGTCGGGGAGCTCATTGCATTGCTAGGAGAATCACCGGATGTAATCCTGGAGAGACTCCCCTGGCTGCTGCTTGCAGCCCTTCAGGTCCCAGGAGTTCCTAGGGCACTTGTAGGTGCCCTGGAAATTGCCGACGAAGAGGTTCTTCAGATCGGCGCAGTTCCTGATGGTCTTCACAGGCAAGTACTCGAGCCAGGCTCGAGCCGAGTCCACGAGGTAGATGGGGAGGTACTGGATGATGAAAAGATCATCAGTAGCTCCCCCCGCCCGACATGCGAGCCGGTAATCTTCCAACCAAACACTGGGGTTTGTCGCCCCAGTGTACTTGGTGATGTTGACAGGCGCCCAGAACATGGCAGGGAAATCCGCGTTGCGGATCTCCCGATAGAACGCCCGAGGCCCAGGGCCGTCGGGGCTTGGGCTGCGGTCGTGGCACCAGCCGCTGTCCATGGCTCGCGATTGGGCCGCGGTGTCTATCGCCCTTCTCCGCGCCTTGAGGGTGGCACGGATGTCGCGACTGTCGCCCTGGCGCTGGTGCACCGGAGTGCGCGAGGCCTGGGGCCGCCCAAGGAGCGGCGCCATCTTCGCCAGACCCCGCTAATCCGGAGCGGCAGCGCGGCTTGGGTGGCTCGAGGAGGCGCCCGAGTGGTGGGAGTCGAGCCTCAGTCGTCTTGCCGCGGTACGCTCCACTAACCGGAGGTTCGGTACCAGCCCGCCTCCGGGTCCTTGGGCTCAGGGATGTCGCGGAGTAGCATGGCTGCCGCAGCGACATTCTGGCCGGGCGCGGGAAGAAAAAGATGACCGTCGCACCCTCGGCGATTGATGTTGAACTGGCGCGCGCCGCAGCGCCAGCGCAGATTGGGAGCCAGTGACGACCTGCCTCCAGTCGGCTCGAGTTGGTCAAGCTTGGCCTTTTGGGCCTCTAGCTCATCGCGGCTTCTTTGGCTCGGCCTTTTCGATCGGTACTCGCCTCCTGCGCCGGCTTGTTGGGCGATAACCCCGAGCCTTGAAGGTTGCAACCGGATCGCCCGCGCCCGCCATGTTGCACTCACGAGAGTATGGCCTGTCTGTGGCGTGCTCCGCGTTGGAGCTAGAGCCGTGGCTGGAGGAGTCCTCCAGCAAGTCGTGGACGGAGGCCGGCTGATAGCCGGCCATCGCCACGAGGTATGAGCCCGCGGGGGATGGCGTCGCCGTTTGCTTGAGCTCACACGCGCTGCCACCGGAGGTGGCGTAGCGCCTGACAGACTCCGGCGTCGAGGTCCACGTGGGGGCCTCAAGCCGGAGGTTGCCAAGGACGTCGGCGATGGAGTCCAGGCTCTTAGCGGAAGCCTGGACCCGAGAGGTGGCGGGGATGAGCACGAGCTCGCCCGCCGGGGTGACGACGAAGTCGAGGGAGCCGAAACGAATCCAACTCCTCAACGCAGTCGCGCCGTCGTGGGTGAAAGAAGCCATCAAGGAGGCGATCGAGTCTGGAAACGAAGACGCGATGTGTATGAGCCCCTACAGCGCACTAACCGCCGGTGTTTCATATCTTGGCAAGTAAATTTGTAAGTTAAGGGGCCGCGCGTTCCCTCTCCGTGAATGGTTGACTCAGGGAGCCCAAGATGTATACTGGTTCGGGCCGAACGTCCCTACTTCCAGTTCGTGTGGTGGTTATGTATTGCTTTGGGTGCAGAAGACTGCGTGGGTTACAAGCGAGGGCTATGGCCGGGCCTTATGCGCCTCGTCCGAGTGGAAGAGCTCGGGAGCTCGGGAGGAGCTAAGGGCTCAAAGCTGTAGGAGCGTCCGAGCTATGAGTGCAAGAGTTCGTAAGCCTATGCTTATGTGTTCGATTGATCCATCCCCCTCCCTTGAGGGTCCTGCCTCCCTTTATATAGGCGGAGGGAGCAGGTTACACGGGAGTTTGGAAAAGAAAAGTAGGGGTACGCTACGCCCGGTGGTCCCGGTCTCCGGCCTTGACGACTGACAGGTTCCTGTTTATCCCATGCTGTGTTGGTAGACACAACGGGCAGCGTTCCGTCGGGAAGGTGTGCACTTGCCCTCTGTGCGCCTGTCATACGCTAACGCCGTCACGCTGTGCTCTGGCGCTACCTCGGGAGGGAGCACGTCTCTACACTGCGCATGACGGGGCGAAGGGACCGGTACTTGACTTTGGCGGTCCCCTAGCCACCTTGGGAAGGAGCCACTTGCCCCAGTATGGCCGTTGTGTCCACGGGGCAGGTGACCAGCTTGGGGCCGACCAGCAACGTGGCGGAGGTCGCCGAGTTGGAGCTCGTTGGGGCCTCGACTTGAGGCCGGTCGGACTCATGGGGCTCCCACCCGAGGCAGTCGGGTGGCGGGGGCTCCCGGCCGAGTCCGTGTCAGAGCCTCTGAGGGGCGCCTCGACACCGAGGCCAGGTCGGACTTGTGGGGGCTCCCGACCCGAGGCCAGGTCGGAGCGCCCCTGGTGGGCTTGATCGAGGCCGAGGATCCTTCGTGACCCAATGAAGCCTTCGACCAGAACGGGGTCTAAGATGGCCCATTTAGTGTTCCGATCAATATTCAGTAATAATCCCATCTGTGAGGGACGGAGACTTTGGGAATACCCCCTCCAGCACTCTGTATCACTGCCAATCTTGCCGCCATGTCCGAACGACTGAGAGAGAAACGATCTTGAAATAGATGTATACCTTGCTGTGGGATACCCCTGGTATAAGTATTCGTCAGTACATAACCTTGTTCTTGCATTTATCAACAATCACTCTTTTAGCTTTAGCACTTAACTTTCATATTTTAGCACTTTTTGAGCAGGATCAAGATAGCCAAGAAAGTTCAATTATGACAAAATTTAATTCAAGTTGTCATTCCATTTAAATAGTCATGTCATAAACTACACCATATGTGTATGAATATGAAGTTGCAAAGATCTTGAAACATAAACATGACTTCAAATGACATATGTGTATGAAATACAATGCTCAGTACTTTTTCATTGTTTTTTATTTTTTTTGTTTTTCATTTAAAAAACACACAAAATAAAAAACAAGTTACAAAACATCACAAAACTTCAAAAACTCCCCCCTAAAAAATAACTATCTTAAAAACCTTCTTCAAAATTGTCACCTGATGAGATTAATTTTAAAAACAAAAAAAAAACTGAAAGAACAATCCTCCCAAAAAGGAAACGAAAGAAATTTTTACCAAAAATCCATTAACTCCCCCTCAAATGGATAACCAATGAAATCAAAAGAGATGTGATGATATACATATGCTTGAGTTATCATGGTATGTTCAGTTAAGCATAAACATGAATCATGATAAATAAATTCTAAGCATGAAAAGGCATGATATAAGATATAACATTTTTGAACATGCTAGGGGATACATATGAGCATATAAACAAACATCTCATCTCATATCACAATTAGATATATGTGAATGTAAAAGACATGAGTGTATAAAATAGCTCACAAAGTAGGTGAAGAATTATCGCAAATGCCTCTTGAAGGCCATCTCAAGGGTGAGAACCATCCAAGTCTTGATCCCATCTTGCAAAAGACCAAGATTCACTAAGCTTCTGTTCTCCAACCCGCATCTGAAAAACCTACATAGCACTAGAAGATGTCGAGATCTCGGTACTAGGGTTAGAAATAAAGCATTTAGGAATCCAGTACTAAGACACACGACAAGTAGGCACAACACAAATATGCTTGTACACAAAATCAGATTTGTCCTTTCTCGTGTTTCTAGCAACAAAAGGTGTTTGCATCACCCTAGACACAAAATGAGGAGTAAAACGTGCCTGTCTGAAATTAGACCTAGTCTTAGCCTTTTCTTTCTTTTACTGTTTGGCTAGCCTAAAGCAAAAATCTACTAAATGTTCATCTCTATCACAATGAGTGCAAGTGTACTTAACATGATGTTTAGTTTTAGAAACAGAAGCAACATTTGCATTCATCACAGTAGAAGGCAAAACACCAGCAGACTTAAAAATAATTTTCTTAGGCTCATTAACAATTTCAAATTTTCCACTTTCAAGTGCCTTAACAACAGTGGGAGCATGTGATTTATGATGAGCATAAGAATCAAAACCTAAACCTTTGTTATGAGTGCTGACTCTTGATTGAAATCCAGAATCATGTTTAGGTTTTTCTTTCCTTTAGTGAAACATTCTAAAGATTTTTCCAAGTAATCAACCTTTCGAGAAAGAGTTAAACAGTTTTTACAGGGAACACCCACTTTTCCTTTTTGTTTGCGACAGGTTGAGCATGAAAGAACCTCATGAGTGAGCAGAGCATCTATCATTAGAGAAACCCTAGCATTTGCATCATGCAACTTCAATTCTAGAGTGGAGCATTTAGAACATGGAGTTGAATCATGCAAATCAGTAGTTGAATAGCTAGCATTTTTAACATGTTTCTCATTTTCCTTCTTTTCAGCATTAACTTGCTCAAGCAAAGAAGCGTGTTCTTTTCTGAGTGAATTAAGCTCAGTGTAAATTAAGTCACATGATTTACAAGTATCATCATCAGGAATCAAAGATTTAAGTCTATCAATTTCAGCATTCAAAGATTCCACAAGAACATCATGTTTCTTAATTTTCTTGTTGCGTTTATCAAGCAATTTACCGAGACGAGCAACAACAATAGCCAATTCATCGTAAGAAGGTTCTACCTCATTGAAGTCGTTGTTGTGATCGTCCTCGGTGAAGCTTTTATCACTTCTAGCCATGAGACACAACCCTGTCAGTCCATGCTTGCTTGGACCTGTTGTGTCATCTTCACTGCTCTCCGAATTTACATCGCTCAAATTGACTTATTCAAGAGCAGAAAGGACTCGGTGGACAACTTTGTGGTTTTCAAAGTTTCTCTTCTTGCTACTGCTTGGAGAGAACTTCTTCTTCTCTTTTCTTTTATCATTGTCCTTCTCTTCCCCTGATGCTTTACCTGCAAGTTTAGGACAATTTGGACGAATGTGGTTGAGATCACCACACTCATAGCATCTTGGAGGGCCACCACCAACTCTCTTCCTCATTCGCACATTCTACAAGGTTTTATTAAAACGAGAAGAGAATAGTGCCAAGTCTTTTCAGGAAATTATTCAATCTGTTTATCGGTTAGTGAAGACAAGAAAGACAAAGCAAAACTTGAAGAAGCATTATCTGAGACATGCTAGACTAGGAGGTCAATGCAATTGATTTATTATCATTCTTCCTGGCAATAACATCCAATTCATGAGTTTTTAATTTAGAGAAAAGAACATCTACAGTAATTTCACTCATGACAGTTGATTCTCTAATGGATGTAACTTTCATCTCCCAAATAGACATGTCTAATGCACCAAGCAGTTGTCATTAGTAGCCTTATCAAAGAAAACCCCAACAGCACGTAAATTGCTAAGAATCTTATTGAAACGTGCAAAGAAATCATCTAGTGACTCACCAGACTTCATGTCAAATCGCATATATTCTTTCTTATATATATCTTGACGAATCTCTTTGATAGTGTTAGAACCCTCATGGTAATCACAAAGAGATTTCCATACCTCATATGCAGACTTGAGATGGATCACGCGGTCGAAGTCACTTCTTTCCAATCCTTGGATGATCAAATTCCGTGCTTTGCTGTTTGCTTCAATATATGCTCGATTGGTGTCATTGACTTCATCATTCTCAGGAACTTGATATGGCTTGTATACCTTCTCCTCAGTTCCTCCATGAACCTAGTTCCGATTCCGTCATCGACCACGTTCGCCCTCGAGCAACACCTGCACATGAATAAACAAACAAATCCGAGCACAAGTCCACGACTTGACTCAAAGTCAATCCATACAACCACTCACATGAGCGCGTTGTATCAAGCAAAATCATCATCATGCTATCACCAGCATATCAAACAATCATCTCAAACAGCATATGCACAAGCACCACACATGCCATAATCACAACCACTTTGCAATGCCAATTTCATTACTCAGCCAATTTTTCAGCACATGATTTCACAGTTCCCTTATCCTCCTGTGGCCGCCGTGCCGCCGAGGTTAGTCCTTGTCGGCGCCAACACCATCACCGGCGGCGCGCTCACCGGCGCCGAGTCCATGAACCTGGCGCGGTTTTTTTGCCGTAAAAGAGAGCAAACAAAAAAAGAGGCCGCATGGTGGAACCGTCGGATCGAGTCTTCCCTCCAATGAGCGAGCCCGTTTAATTGAGACGGGAAGGGAATGCTCCGTTACGCTCGCTCACAGCCAACAGCTCCATTACAATAAGCTGCTTTTCAAAAAAAAAAAAAAGGACTAGGGAGTAGTAGGGAGCGATTGAAGCACGCAATTATTGCAGGGTGCGTGATCGATCAGGTAGGTAGAGCTAGGTATGGAGCCACTGAGCATCATGAGCGCGATCTTCAAGCTAGGTCGCACAGGAGATCTCCAAGGCGGCGAGGACGGCTCACCGTAACAGGAGCAAGTGCCTGGAGCTCGCCGAGAGCGCGCAGGTCGTCGGCGACCTCCTGGACGATTCCAAGGCGGCCAACTACACGGCGACGAGGAGGAGGGTGCTAGGCAGGCTCAGGGATGCATGCCCTTGACGACGCGCTCGAGCTCGTCGAGTCTTTGCCGGCGCGGCGGCTGGTTCTCCAAGCTCCTGGCAAACGGCAGGCTCGACGACGTCGAGAGGAGGATCAACAACTGCCTCCTAGAACTCGGCATCGCCAACGACGCCCGCCTGGAGAAGCAAGCCATCCAGCTCGATCGCCGTTGTTCGTGACGATCAACTCGGCACAAACGCAAAAGCCGGCTCAGCAAATCCGATAGGCACGCATATATCTATATCATCATGTATGATATATCATGTTCCACTACTTCTGTAAGAGAGAGCCACATCATCGTGGAGGAGATCAATGGCAACGCGAAGAAGATAGACGTTGCCATCAAAGGCAACAATAACAGTACAGCAGCAGGCAGCAGCTGCTGGCAGAAGAAGAAACAAGGGGACACAATCGGTGGAAAAAAAAAGCCGCAGCCGGGCATAATTGCAAAATTGAGCTTTTATTGATTTTTAGAGTATTTTTTAGAAAATTTATTCTTTTTCTTGGTTTGCTCTAAATTTTATCTTGCCAACTTGGTCATGATCTTTACTTTCTCTTTCATTTGGACCAAGTTAAGCTTTGCAATTAAATTACTTTCTTCTTTCTTATTCAAACTCAACCTGTGCTTTTTGGGGTTTGTCAATATACTCATCAAGAAGGAGGATGAAAGACTATATGGAGATCTACCCACCATTTATTCGGTTGATTTTTGATCAAAACCGGCCTGTTAATTTTTTATTTTCTTTGAATTTTTTCAAAAAATTTAAATTCTCAACCCTTCGGTTTCTGATGATGAGCGATTTTCGATTTGATATTTTTGAATTTTGATTTGAACATTTTTTTTTCAAATCGGTATTGTTAAAACCTGCTCGTGCGGCTGGGGCAGGCAGATTTGATGTGGTACCGGAGAGAGCTCTGGGGCGCTGTACTGCAGGCTGAGGCCACGACGCAAGAAAGAAAGATAGGGCAAGAAAACATAAAGAAAAAAAAGTTGAAAAACTGAGAAAAATTTAAACGGCTATTTTACTTATGTTTTCATGTAAAAGATCAGGCTGTTCCGTATTTTTAATTTGAGAAATAAATTAATGAGATTTGATCAGGGCAAAGATAGATTTGTGATGACCAAATGTTCAGCATATCTAGCTATAAGACACAGCTTCAAAATTCACGCTACATAATTTTTTTCATTTATTTAGTTTAAATATCATAAATACAATTAAGCACGATTATAGGAAGACAAAACTAGCTGCGTGATACTGCAAATTCGTGGTATTTATCTCCGGACGCTCTTTTTTTTTTTCCTTTATCCGAGGACCCTATACGTACTTTAATGGTCTCAGACATATCCAGTGCAATCAGGGAAATGGTGCAATCACTATGCAATTCAACTAAGAAAAGTTTCAAAAAATTCTAAAAAAAATCATGGATGTACATCTCATCTTACCCCATCTATATATAAAATTTTATGATCAAATTCGTCCTATGCTAGAAGTTACAAAAAAGACAAATTTGAGGTGCATTTGAACTATTCAAGTTTGTCAGAAATTTGTCTTTTTTATTACTCTTAACATATGACGAATTTGATCATGAAATTTTATATGTAGATGGGGTAAGATGAGATGTACATCCATGATTTTTTTTTAGAATTTTTTGAAATTTTTCTTAGTTGGATTGCACGGTGATTGCACCACTTCCCTGATTACACTGGATATACCCCTAGGAAAAGACTTTCAAACAGATCCTATATATACCGCCGATGGCCGTACCCGTCTTGCGTTGGCATGGGTGCAGCCGTGGAGTTCAGAGTCTTCAGACAACACCGTGTTAACGTACGTTTTCCCTTTGAGAGATGCTCTTTTTGATTAATTTGATGATGAGCGTCAAATTCGTAGAAACCTCACCAGCGAGCTTCTTTAATCAGACAAGCTATTGCAGTCAGCCAAGAAAGGTGCTTTAATTGCTTGATTAGTTCGATGATGAGCGCCAAATACGTAGAAACTTTACCAGCAAGTTTCTTTAATCATATCAGACAAGCAATTAAAGCAGAAACACTGCTCTGTACACATTATTTTACTCCAAAATTCATGTGATCTTAGTTCGAAGATAAGTTAATCATGTATAACTTTATACCAACAACTTGATGAAAATATTCAACTGCATTTTTTTCTTTTTTGAAATGCGTGTTTTCACCCAAGACGCTAGGGATCGAACCCAGATAGAACTAATGGGAGTAGGGGTGTAAATGGAGCGGATAATTTCCGACCGATCCGAGTCCGAATTCATTTAAAACCCGATTCAAATCCGAAAAAATGATATCCGGTTATATCCGGATTCGATCTGGATTCGAATCCACCTATCCGAAAAAAATATGGGTTAAGATATAGGAAGAGAAGTATCCGATTCATATCCGATCCGTACCCGCATATCCGAGATATCCGAAAAATATCAGTGTAAATTAGTGAAATAGATATCCGATAACAGATCTGATAAACATAAACATTATACATCATATAAGTTCATATGTTGATTGAAATTATACTTGGCTACATATTATTCTTATGTAGGGAAGATACTTATTATTGAATTTAAAACACTTATATGTTTTAAAGGTTCTAATTAATAAAGTTTTGTGTATGGTTGATCGATCCTAATATGCATGACATATATGGTTTCTGCTTTCACGCATTATCCGACTAACTATTCGTGACCGAGACTAACTGTATCCGGAACGATCTATGTATTCGCTCCGTATTCGCGACCGAAGTAATTTGTATTCGTATTCGAATCCGGCACTGTCCGTATTCGATTCTATATCCGAGAAAAAATTTAGAATAGGATACGGAATAAGTGAAATCCGTCCGTATCCAATCCGTTTGCACCTCTAAATGGGTGGGTCAGCTCCGTACGGTTGCTCTTTTCGTTTGTTGAAAAAGGGAAAGAAAAGGAGTATGCGTGCCGATCCGCTCTGCACCAAGACGCTAAAAAAAGAAAGGCCAGAACTAATGGGAGGGTCAGCTTCGTACGGCTGCTCTTTTCGTTTGCTGAAAAAGGGAAAGAAAAGGAGTACGCGTGCCCATCCACTCCGCACCAATTAATTCGCAAAAAAAGAAAGGCCATGCATGCATCTCCTAGAGGTTGATGGTATGCGTGTGACGCACCCAGCCGGGCCTGATCGCCGGTGCCCCCACTTGGTCAGGTAACAAAGGTCAAAGGGGCACTTGCTCTATGCATTAAATGGCAATATGGGTGGTCCGTCCAGTTCCCACATAATCTGACGGTTTGAAACGTTCAATAAATGAAGCAGAACAAGGGCCATTAATCTGACGGCATGTACAATGATATAGACAGTTATTGTCTATAACAGGATGACATATCATTTATAGACAGCGTTAGAGACAACTCATGCAATGGTATAGACAACACATTTATGAGTAGATAGCTTCTTCCCACACACAATCTGTCTTAATTCTCGTGCTAGAGTCGACTCTAGATTAAGAGACGGCTCAACTCCCTATACACACCCTCTCTCATCTACGTCATTTTTTATTCTACGTGGCAAAGCTTAGAGACTGCTGACATGTACCATTGTACATGCTCTTACTAGATATGCTCCATCATCGAGACAGTGATTCTCTCAGTGCTCCATGGCTAAATGTGATTCCTGACCAATACCATAAGATATGCACCGTCATCAAGGCAGTGTTTCTCTCAGTACAGAGTTCCCAACCTTTTGGACTCTGCAGTCTGCACCAATACGCTATAAAAAAGAAAGGCCATGCATGCATCCTGATCACCTCCTGCAGGATTCCATCAAAATGAACATGCATGCATGCTGACATAAGCAATGATTTGACGTTTGCTTTATATATAATATTCAACAATTGATCTTGTAGAGGCTATATCTTTTGATTCAAGCGCTGGATTTGTGATCCGTTTGATTCTCCATACTCCTTGCTAATATTGGATAGGTTACACTTAGAAAAAATATTAGCAACACGCGAGCCCTGCACGTCATAGTATTGATCCGAAGAATTTTGTACGCCACATGATGCTCTTACATCATGTACTTTTCACTGTCATACGAGTCACTGAATTTTTATTTTTATCATTTTGTATGTAATGAATTTTGCGTGCAAAAATTCATCTAACAGAATATCTGTAATACTTAATTTCCCAAAGGAGCATGTTTGGTTGAGAAGGAGGGCATATATATGTCCCATCACCCAAAAATGCACTTTGAAGTAGAGGAAAAGTGGTGGAAAAGTTTTAGACAAGGACACTTGTGACTCTTGTGCGTGTACTATTGGTGAAGCCCAAGCATTGCTCCATGTCCCAGCAGTCAAACTATGCATGAGATTGTACTTACAGATTCAATTCATTAGCCTTCGAACCATTGCAAAGAAAAGGAATAAAGTAAGAGGGTGGCTTTCTAAAAGTTGTATAAATATTAAAATATAAATAAAAGCTAAATATTGATTGCTTATTACCCTTCGTGAATGCATGCATATATGTCCGAAGTATTGCCACGACACTTTGGTGACCGCCAAAGTCGCTGAAACTTCACCGGCAAGTTACGATACGTACTAGAGCCATGCATCCATCAGTAGTATAGCAAACATGCACGATCGATCGTTTATTGCACTAGCTGCAGTTTGTGGGTGTTGCTAGATCTCATGCTAATTAAGATGCTCTTCCTTGTGGATGGTGGTATGGTATGCACAGATGCAAATTGAAAGTACACAAATCCCACACCCAGATATCATATCCTAGGTGGATGGTATGCACGTGTCACGCACCCGGCCTCATCGCCAACGTTATCGCAGAGCTCGTCGGTGCCCCCACAAGTGCGCTCCACGCCACGTACGGCGCGCGCCCCGGCCATCGGCGCACAGATGCGCAGCCTCCGCTGCCGTCCGCAGCACTACAGCAAAATGTGATCAATCATTGATGTAATGATGCCACTCTTCAAGAATAAAGTTGTTCTCCGACTGCCGGGGTGATTAGCTAGCTAGCCAGCGAGGACTAGGGAGCAATTAAAGCATAACATCTTATTGTGACAAGTGAAGACATCTCCTTAATTTTCTCACTTTTCTTCTACTCAAATCCTCTCCCATCGCGATACTTGACAATATCCCCTTCATCCCTTTTCCTCCCCGTTCAATTTCCCCAAACTCAAATGTTTTTGTTTTTCAAAATTATAAAATCAGTAATATCTTGTATAATAGTGAGAGATATGTTATTTCTGGAATATGGTAAAAGTCAACATATCAGATATGAACTATAAAATCTAAGAAAATCAGATGTACATGTTTTCAAAAATTCTTTAAAAATACCATACGTAAGGGAGGTGATATTCTATAATGGTGCAAAATTTGAAGAAAAATACTATATGCAGGGGAGGTGATATTCTATAATGGTGTAAAATTTAAAGATAAAAATCATTCTTAGTTGAAAGTTACGACTAAATAAAAAAATTTATATATAAACTACAAGTAGTATTTGTTAGTCATGGCTATGAAAAAAAAAGGCTTGTGCGGGCGGCGTCTGGCAAGGGGAAAGAAAACGGCGCAGGGAAAAAAGTTTTGCGGCGGCGGCACCAGAGAGGAGCTACGTCACGTACGCTGGGGCAACGCAAGCAACGCTACGTCACGTATGGCGTGTGCAGGCTGCGTTCAGCAGACGCTACGTCACGGGCACCACAGAGAACCTCTTGGCAGCAAAGAAAAAAAAAGTGAAAGAGGTGGCCTGCCACTCTGCACACCAAGACGCTAAAAATAGAAAGGCCAGAACTAATGGGAGGGTCAGCTTCGTACGGTGGCTTTTTTCGTTTGCTGAAAAAGGGAAAGAAAAGGAGTACCGAGTATGCGTGCCCGTCCACTCTGCACCGGTACGCTAAAAAAAGAATGGCCATGCATGCTGATCACCTCCCGCACGATACCGTCAAAAAGAATAGCCGTGCATGCATGCTGACATAAGCAATGGTTTGACGTTTGGTTTATATATATATATTATTCAACTATTGATCTTGTAGAGGCTATATCTTTTGATTCGAGCGCTGGAATTTTGATCCGTTTGATTCTTCATGTTCCTTGCGAAGAATCCTTCTATACGAGTCTAATATTAGATAGATTAGGCATATAAAAAATATTAGCGACATGCGAGCCTGCATGTCATAGTATTGATCCGGATAATTTTGTACGCTGCATGGTGCTCTTATGTCATGTACTTTTCACTGTCATACAAGCCACTGAATTTTTATAAACTTTTTTTTATAAATTTTTTATCATTCTTTTGTTTAATAATTTTGTGTACAAAAATTTATCAAACAGAATTATCTGTAATACTTAATTTCTCAAAGGAACATGTTTGGTTGAGAAGGAGGGCATATATATGTCCCATCAGCCAAAAATGAACTTTGAAGTATTAAAAAAAAAGACTGGATTTTAGAGGAAAGATGGTGGAAAAGTTTTAGACAAGGACACTTGTGACACTTGTGCGTGTACTATAGGTGAAGCCCAAGCATTGCTCCATGTCCCAGCAGGCAAACCATGCATGAAATTGTGCTTGGTGATACATGCATATTCAATTCATTAGTCTTCCAACCTTTGCAAAGGAAGGAAAAAAGTAAAGGTGACCGCCAAATTAAGTCGCTGAAACGTCACCGGCAAGTTAGATACGTACTAGAGCCATGCATCCAGCAGTAGTATAGCAAACATGCACGGCACGATCGATCGTTCATTGCACTAGCTGCAGTTTGTGAGTGTTGCTCTCATGCTAATTAAGATGCCACTTCCTTGTGGACGGTGGTATGGTACGTTTGCACAGATGCAAATTGAAAGTACGTACACAAATCCCACCCAGATATCATCTCTCCTAGGTGGATGGTATGCACGTGTCACGCTCCCATAAGTGCGCTCCACGCCACGGCGCCCCGGCCATCGGCGCAGACGCGCAGCCTCCGCTGCATGCCGTCCGCAGCACTACAGCAAAATGTGATCAATCATTGATGCAATGATGCCACTCTTCAAGAATAAGGGTGTGTTTGGCAGGAATTCAACGGTGAAACTGAAAATTCTAGTTTCACTAGATTCGTGAAGCTGGAGTTGTAAGTATATTAAGAGTGTTTAGATGGATCATCTTGTTTACATTTTAGACCAAAAATATAAACTTAATTCACTTTATTTTAGCCTATAAGTTTCAGATCTCAGGTGAAACTAGAATCTGGAGCTCTACCAAACAGACTCTAAAGTTGTTCTCCGACTGCCGGGGTGATTAGCTAGCCAGCGAGGACTAGGGAGCAATTAAAGCACTCACTCGCAGGGTGATCAGGAAAAGAAAGACAAAATAAATGAAAAATCACTTCAAGCAGGGGCTGGTGCTCACCTTCTTCTAGCTCTGAATGACGGAGCTCCTCTGGTCTAAATTCAAAAAAAAAAATTAAGTATGCAAGGTAGCGAAAAAAACATAGTAATTACCTTCTGAGTATTGTTAATTTATTCGTAAGACATGCATATACCATTGAATTTTGCACCAACAAAAAGCTTCGCATAGAGTCTAAGATCACCTCAATCGGAGTTCAAAGTAAAAAAGTTACGGGTGTTTTACTATTTTCGCCAAACCGTTTGGCAAAAATAGCTATTTTCACCATACCAGTTGGTGAAAATAGGCTAATCTCGGTTATCAAGGTTCAAAATGAGTATTAATGCCAGATTAACCTATTGTCGTCAAACCGTTTGACGAAGATGTATTATTTTTGCAATTTTTTTAATCCGCGTATTAATGTCGCAATTTCTAAAAAAAATAATATTATTTTAAAAAAATCATTAATGTTGGATGTTCAGTCTACCGCTCATGTTCGACGCTATCGAAAATCATGCATTGGATGGAAGCCTCGGCATTGAGAAGGAGGACGCTTTCAGAGGCGAAAGGCCATAGTGAGAGAGCTTAATTATGTGATCCATGGATCCAAACATGGTCTGGGATAGTTCCACAAACCTATACAGGGTGATAGGATACAGGTTGTGTCAGACACCTGTTGATGTCATAAAACACTAAAGGAAAACATAAACATACTTCACGCAGGCTGTTCTTATCGTTATTTGTACCAAAAATAAATGCTCCAACCTATATACACTACAGGAATCCGATCTATTTACGTATTGGCCGACGTAAATAATGTAGGTATTTACGTCGGCTAGACCTGGCCGACATAAATACTGGAAGTTATTTACGTCGGGCAGAGCCTAGTCGACGTAAATACTGGAGACACCAGATAACCTAATATCGATTCTGGCCAGCTCTATTTGGACATCACAAATATCAATCCATTCAGATCGATCGGACAGTTCAAGACACCAAAATATCAAGCCATTCGACCATGCATTCATATAAACCAATATCAATCTGTCCATTCGTATGACACAGTTCAATTTTCAAACATGACATATATATGACACATAGAAAATTCAATTTGCAAACATGACCTACAACACATAGAAACTTCAATTTGCAAACATGACCTACAACACATAGAAACTTTAGTTTGCAAACATGACATATGACACAGTTGAACCATACTACTCGTTGTCCATACAAACATCAATTTGACGTAGTATCTTCAAAATGATACCCACTACCGGCGTCGCCTCCTGAGTTTAAGAAGTCGCTAACTGACGGTGGAGTCCTCGAAGAAGAAGCGCTGGTGCCTCCAACATGTGCATCCGGTGTGCGGGCCGCCGAACCCTATATCAATGAACATATGTTAGAGATAGCTAAATTACATTAAAACAAATTTAAAATATGTAGGCAACACGCATGTTGAAGTTTTCATTTCTACTCTTGTCATAAGTCGTGACCTTTGTCCATAGCTACTTCAGCTCCTCGATCAAAGGCCGCATAAAGATGTCTAATTGCTTTCTAGGATGGTCCGACCCTGGTATGATAAGGGATAAGAACACGTACTCATCTTTCATGCACAACGAAGGTAGAAGATTGTACGGAATTGAGAAGACAGGCCAACAGGAGTACGACGCGGCACTCATATTGAAAGGCGAGAATCCATCAGTCGCCAAACCGATACGAATATTTCTTGGCTCTTTCGCGAAGTCTTCGTCATGGCGGTTCAATGCCTTCCAAGCCTCACCATCAGATGGATAAACCATGAAACCTTCATTCAAACGCACATCTTCCTTATGCCACCTCATATGCCGCGCAGTCTCCTTAGATAGGTATATTCTTTGTAGTCTTGGTGTTAAAGGAAAGTAACGTAGAACCTTCATCGGTGTCGACGTTGTCACCAAATTTCCCTCTCCATCAGTTATTTGTACAAATCTACACTTGTCGCAGAGTCGACATTGACTGTCATCTACGTTCTCCTTCTAAAACAACATGCAATTGTCAACGCACACATTTATCTTCTCGTAAGGCTTCTATAGACTAGCCAACATCTTCTTTGAATAGTACATATTTTTTGGCAACTTATGGTTTTCTGGGAGGACATCACCAATCAAGTTGACCAACTCGTTGTAACAGCCTTGGGAGAATCCGTACTTTGCTTTTATAGCCATAAGTCTTGTTACAAAGGCAAGAAGTGAAACCTTAGTGTACTCATGCAAAGGCTTATCCGAAAGCATCTAGAAGCCTATAGAATTCCTCAACTGCCGGGGTTGGGCGATCCTCTTGAACTGCAGCTCGATCCTCCGAAACATTCTGAAATTATCGGCCTAAGTCCTCAACCATCTCATCCATCCTATCCTCCACTATATCGATAGTATCTGCTTGATCAGATGTCTCTCTCCTCTGTGGCTCACCATGTTCGTACCACGTATGGTAATTCGGCATAAAGCCAAATTTGCACAGTGGCACCATCACATCTTCGTCTCTCGAGAGAAAAGACAACACTTAGCATAAGGACACTTTGCTAACCCACCAGGAGGAGTTGGGGAGAAAACCTGATCCAGAAAACATGTGTGTTTACTTTCCAATTTTGCGTGTGATTCATAGATCTATCCCAGCCATCATACATCCACCCGCGGTCCCCTGCCATCTTTTCGACTATTGAATGCAAAAACAATATGTGAGAATGGGTTAAACTACCTAATTTTAAATATGACAATAAACTACCTTAATTTAAATTAGTAAAGAAACTACCATAATTTAATAAACTAACATAAATTAATTACATAAATCAATGTACACTAGCAACAAAATTCTAGAACAGACATCATACTCGACGATAAGATTTTTTCCCAGTGTTCCATCTAAGAATTTACAGTAGAGTTACCAACTGAGAGTGATGTTTCATGAATTCGAGTTTCTCTAAATTTGAGCGCCCATTGCAATAATATTGTCACCTAAACTAACAAGAATCATGTCTAGGCCTCTGTTAAATACACATCCGTATTGTACACCAGCAATCCCTAGGTATCAAGTGAATGACCCAAGAGAAATTAAAAAACAAGCTCATGCTTTACTAATATAGAATTGAAAACCCATCTACAACTTATAAAAATCAACATAAACATCATTCATTCAATGTGACAACTTGAAACAAACATTGCAGACAATATCCTAAGTGGCAACACATCAACACGAAAATGGATACTTACTAGGTGACAACACATCACATCAATATCCTAAGTGACAACACATCAATACTTTAAGCTTCTAACAGCATTGACATAATTGCATCCCACAAGGCGCCCTATATACTTACTTAATGCGTCCGGTGGGAGGACGGAAGGCGAAACGACATCCGGCGGCGGGCGGCGGCGAGGCGGTCGTGGCGGCGATGAGTACTCGGCGGGAGGACGGGAGGCGGTGGGCAGCGTGGGCGAGTGAGGCATGGGCGTGGCGGCGGCGGCGATCAGCGTGGGCGGCGGCGATCGGGCGTGGGCGCGGCGGGGCAGCGTCTGGCGTGGCGTCTGAAGGGTGGCGAGGCGGTCTTGGCGAGGTGGCGTGGTGGCGGCGGCGGCGGCGAAACCTGACGGAGAGCGGCTGGTGGCGGCGGGTGGCGGCGCATGGCAACGCGAACGGCAAAGGCGGAAGCGCGGCGGAGACTCGGATCGGATCGCGTCGGTCGGTGGATGCGGCGGCTATGGAAATTAGAGCACCGCGCGGGAATACATGCCGTCCTATTTACGTCGGATGTAAATAGGCCAGGCCGACGTAAATAGGCCACAGTTGGATCGCCGTTGTTTACGTCGTCGGCCAGGCCGACGTAAATAGAACTCTCACCTTTTAAATTTTTTCCCGCGTGGACAGTCTATATTTACGTTGGCCGGGCCGATGTAAATAAACCACGTGGCATATTTACGTCGGCTCGCCCGACGTAAACATGTCAGCAGGATTTTTAATTTTTTTAGGCGCGGTTGGGCGGTGTAAATAGCATTATTTACGTCGGTCTTACTTAGCCGACATAAATAGAATCGTTTTTACGTCGGTTCTTTTTAAGTCGACGTAAATATATTTGATCGACGTAGATAGATCGGATTCCTGCAGTGATATATCCATCTCCTAGGTGGATTGCATGCACGTACTCACGCACCCAGCCTGCTCGGCATTGGCGCAGCCTCCACTGCCATCCGCAGTACATCAAAATGCCTACGTATATCGGTATATGCATGTATATACGTACGGTCGTGGCATGTGGCATGCTTTAAGTAACTTACATGGGTGTACGTACGTATTCCACAAGCGCACACGAGAAGAGAGAAGCAAAACTGTGTGGAATTAAAATGTGCGAGGTGTGGAAACGTCAAGGAAAAGCGCTTGAAGTTGCCACGTACATATCACTCGAAGGCAGGCCGGCCGGTCCGACGTACTATAAAACACCAGGGAACCCTCGGTTTTCACTAACGATGCTCGTAGCTACTGGCGCTTGTGGCGGCCGCAGCGTGATGAGTTCCTCCCACAAATCAATCCTCCTCCTTCAATTCGCTGGCGACAGTGTGTGTTCAGTTCAGTTTTTCTCATCGCCTGACTTTTCTGCGCTCGCTTATCTGCAGGGCATCCACCGAGGAAGGCTGCCAAGGCTATTTATACCTCCATCTTGTGAGTATTAGTCGGCTGTGTGCAATTGCAGAGGCTGGATTTTAATCCTTTATCAAAAAAAAAATCTTGTGAGTATTAGCGTTTGGTAGCAATTTTTGAACAATATATAGTCTCCCTAATTAATAATCTTCTTATTCGTTTCTGACTGTCTCTCCCACTCTGGCCGCGCTACCTAATACGATTTCAGTTTGCTTGCAAGGCTTGCCCAGAGAGCTACGGTCAGAACAATATCGGTTAGATTTCTTACAACACTCTCCTCCCAAATTGAGAGAGAGAGAGAGAGAGATTAATTATGCCACTTTGTTTCTTCAATTTTGAATTTAAACCAAGTCATTAAATACGCTCTTACAGAGTTTTCTTACGTAGTTGAGCTCAACGTTTTTCCTCATCTCAAGCATGTTTATATCATTATATGGTCACAGTGGCAGGCTCGGCACTGACCAGAGGTCGGTGTATAGGCCTCAACCCCCAAGGTACGATAACCATACGTACAAGTATATTGAAATTTAGAGTTTTATCATCCTTAAAAGGTACCACCAAATTCTTTTTATAAAGGTTTTATTATCCTTGGGAGATACCATGAGGTACCACAAAATTGATCTTAAACTCTTACTTCTTGGTACCTCTACAGTTTAAATTTTTGGTACCTCTTGGTACTAGCACAATATATATTATGGTAACTCACAGGGACATTAAAAGTTCTCTTAGTTTTAATATGTTGTGATTCTTGGTACCTCCACCATTTAAACTTTAGTACCTCTTGGTGCTACCTCAATGTAAATTCTAGTACCCTGATAAAAAGTCTCATATTTTGATACCCTTCTCAGTAGGAGTTTCATTCTTATTAAATAACATAACACATTATCATGTTTGGTGATATGGCAAGATAATTATGAAGAGAGAGATAGAGAGAGTTTCATGGGAGGTGAGAGAGTTTCATCTAGATGAAACCTGAGATACACAGTTACCTAGACAAAAGCTGACATGGCACTCATATATGGTTCACTAATTTCTCTCTTGTATCTACTGTTGTATACTGCTCAGTAGACAACAAGAGGCGTGCATGGATAACAACGTGGAGGAGGCTTCAACTTTTCAGCTCCAGTTTATCTGCAACACGCTCAAGACTCCCATTTACACGCACAAAACAATATGGGCATGCAACGGCCAACCTGTAGAAGTTGCGATCTGTAACTGTAAGGATGACCAGGTGATCACATCTGGTCAACTCTCTTCATTGGACGTTGAGATCGTGGCTCTGCCGGGCGATTTCCACCCGGAGGATAATTCGACTGCAGAGGATTTCGACAGACAGATAGTCATCAGCCGAGATGGACAAGGATCTGTATTGGAAGGGCGCTGTTTTGGCGCGCTGCTCAATGGGAAGCGCTCCTTCGATGGCATCCGTTTCAAGGAAGGGTCTTCCAGGACCAGCACGAAGCAGTTCACCCTCGCAGCAAGAGTTGTGAGGAGCCAAAACTTCGGAGGACTTCGAGTTCACGAAGCATTCATGGGTCCTGTCAATGTGAAGGATCGCCGAAGTGAGGGTAAGCTAGCCGCCTAGCATGACCGATTAGTTCCTAGCAATCTGCTACCACTGTCTGTCTACTACTCTACTTCAAGGTTCAAGAATCATTACTCGTTTATGGTTTCACGAGAATTTTTATAGTACATAAATTGTTTATTTTTTATCAAATGGATCAGATTAGCTAGAATTTATTTATACTTTCTCTGATAGTAAAGTAGTAAAAATACTTTTAACAAATCAACGGTTTGATTTGATTTCTATTACCTACTATATACTACCAGTATAATACATTCTAAAATTTCTCTCCTTATATGTACAACTTTTTTTTTCTTCTTTCTTGTAGCAAATGAAAAGAGTGACCGTCCAAAGCTGAACAATGAAGTATATCGACTGAAGGGAATTGCGAAAAATGGACCGTACTTTCAGAAGCTCCAAAAGGAGTCCATCAGGACCGTGCAGGACTTTTTGAAGGCTTACAACACATATCCTGAACGGCTCCGTAATGTATATATATATCCTCTCTGCTTTCTCTCGACATTTTTATTTCGAATTTCTCTGTCGGCACTTATTCTAGGAATGCATATGTGCCACATACGTTCTACTTTCATTTACAGGGAAGAAAAGTTTCAAACAGATACTAACCTGTACAGAAATTACTTTTTCCCCATGAGGCAAGAATTTGAGTAGTAATACTAGTACATAGATCGATATAACACACAAACTTACCGTCATCAGCACGTACCCGTCTCCTTCAACTCTTGAAAATTTTGCAAATAACTGAATATTCATGCTTGAATAAAAAAAACTTGCCTTCAGAAAACAAATTGAAAATCCTAGGTATTTTGTAGATCACTTTCACATGGTCACACATATTTATCATTGGCATGCAGATTCTCGAGATAAACTCACATAGGTCCAAGTGGTGGGAGACGATGACTAGACATGCGCTGGACTGTGATCTCGGAGACATGCAAAAGCTGAAAAAATACACGATTGCAGGGGGAAATGTTGTGCCTTTCTTTAATTGTGTGCATGATCTTGTTGGAGCAGAATTCTATGGCCATTACGTTGGAAAGGAGAAGTTTGACGAATTGCAAAAGGTTCAATCCAAACATCCTGCATGCAGTTGCTGCCCTTGCATTTGACACTACCTTGATGAATTAGTATCGAATGTGTTATTTGGTTACAGGCTGTTGTAGATGGGCTGAAAGAACAAGCATATAATGAGTTGGAGGGTATTGAATTGGATTATGTAATGAAAGACGGTTGTCCTATAAAAATTTCTACTAGTATAAATGTTGTTGGCCACCCACCCTATCCGATGCAAGATGCAATACCACAGCCAAGCCCTCCTGATCAGCATGCAACATATCAAGGTCAGAAACCGGCTTCTCGATGCTTTGCCTTCACTGTTCACAACTTATGAGAGTTTCACATTCAGGTACGACATTACAATATATTGCAGCCGTTGATAACTCGGGTCTAGCTGAGATTAATCAGCATATGCCTCAGACGCTTCCTAAACATGCAAACTGCAACATCGCTGCACTTGTCCCAGGAGCTGGTGGATCAGAACCGTTTCTGCTTGATCAAGGTACGTAAGTTGGTTTTGTAATCTCTTTCCCTTTTAGTTGTCCAAGATCTTAGGATGGCCTAGAAAGTGTGCTTCCTTATATTTGATTTCAGAACGGGCGTCCGTGCGTGCCAGTGCTGCTAGGGAGGATGACCCTTCATCCTCGGCATTTTATAGCCAGGACATGATGGCTGCAGTAAGTAGAGTGATCTATATATTGCAATTAATAACTTCTTTTTTAGGAAATTGAAAGTAGAGTGATCTTGTCATGCATGCTTGAGCTCGGTGCTGGAATTGTTTCACGTACGTTTATGACTTGTTTTACGCAGGGAACTTGGGCTAATGAGGTCTTTCGTGCATCAGATTTTATGAACCAGCCAATGTTCACTTGTTCACCGCCCTACGGTACAGGCATCTTCTCTGTCACCATCACATGCCAAGATGAGATTGCATTCATGCATGCATGGCTTTGCATGAACCAAAAAAAACTACAAACTCTGATTTTATCCAATATTAAGAGGAAAATTTGTTGAGCTAATACACAACACTTTAGCATGCAATTTGAAACTTGAATATGTATAGACAAATCATGACCAGGATATATTCCCTTAATTTTTTATTTTGAATTTCTGTTATAATTTATTATACTTGACCTGGACTCTTTTTTTTAATCTAAGCCATTATAACTCGAATCCATTAGATAGAGTTAGATATTTTTATTTAAATAATAACATCTAATAGCTACTATAGTTCAACTTAGTTACGGTTTACTAGATTATAGGACAGATATTTTGTTCTTTTAGAATTTTTAGCATATTTCTATTTTTAAAATATCCGATGGCGTAGTTATGGTCCACTAGATTAAGGGCTTTACTTTTTTGTAAGAATTTCTAATCTATTTTTTTTCTTAGCAACTCTCTACGATCTTTTAATATAATACATAGATGGCCTGCTGTGTCCCTGAAAATCGTCACCTGAAGTGATCTGAACATTCTAACATTTTAGTCACTCTTTCTTTCGTTCGTTGCAGGGGTTTTTTATGGCAACAATCAGCTATTTGAATCATCAAACAACCTCGTGTCATATCATCCGGAGCATGATTACCACCCTGCTGGGGAAACTGAATCACAAGCCGGCGGTATCCTTCCTATTGACAACATTCCTCCATACATATCAATACAAGATCCTCACAAAATCAAGAATCAGAGTGCTGTAAGCTTGGTCGCCGGACCCTGACTATTTGCTTTGTTTGGCAGGTTATAGGAGTGCTGTCGGCTCGGTCGCCCGTCCTTGGGATGGCCAGGGTGTGGCCGCCGCTCCTCACGCCCAGGCCATGAGCACTGTTGCTTACGCCGCGTGTGAGGGGGCCCCTCCTCAGGCGGTCCCCCGAGCACTCCCATCATCGCCAGCCACGAAGGGTGGGGGTGCTAACGCCCTTGGGAAGAGAAAGACGGTGAGTGGCAGGGACACGGGTCCTTTCGCGAGACGAGCGAGGGAGCGCCCGCCTTTGGCCCCTCCGTCCACCACGTTAGGCCCGTCCAGCGAGCCTGAATCGCTCCTCAAATCAGGGACCTCTGATAGCTCACAAGAAATAGAAGGCTATATTGACATCAAGACTGATGAGCTAGTCGCTACCCTGACTAAGGCCACAGGGGTGGAGGATGCTGGATACGCATATCGTGAGTATATTGGATCTTTCTTTTGTTCCGTGGGAGATATTTGGCTAGGGGTGGGCATTCGGTTTTTTGTTTAATCGATTTGGTTTTTTCTGTTTTAAAATAATTCGGTTTTTGAAAACTAGAAACCGAATTTCTCGGACAAAAATAAAAAAAACCGAACCGAATTAACCAAAATATTTTGGTTCGGTTATTTCGGTTTTTCGGTTAACCGAAATATAAATAACACTAGGTAGATTAGATTTAGCCCTTCTTATATTGCAACATAGAGTATGGATAAACCCACACAATATTCATATGCCATTATAATATAAGCATAAGAGAATATATGAATATACTAAACACACGCATAAATGTATTATAACATGAGAATTGTTTAGTGGCTTTAGGAAGAATACTATAAATGTGGTATTGTACA
This sequence comes from Guadua angustifolia, assembly GCA_036346375.1. Taxonomy (NCBI): domain Eukaryota; kingdom Viridiplantae; phylum Streptophyta; class Magnoliopsida; order Poales; family Poaceae; genus Guadua; species Guadua angustifolia. The sequence goes on from CM070520.1 coordinate 7,077,318, forward strand.
TTGGCTATTCGGTTATTTCGGTTTTTGAAAGCGAAAAACCGAACCTAACACCAAAAACCGAATTATACCAAAACAAAAACCGAAAGAACCGAAATAATCGGTTAATTTGGTTCAATTCGGTAATTCGGTTTCAGTTTAAAAATGTCCACCCCTATATTTGGCTTCGGTCTCTGTAGATACGTTGAATCTACATTTCTTTTACCTTTTTAACTTGCATCACTTCTCCGTTGCAGCCACCGTGGAGCCTGAGATGCTAAAGGTGGGGGTAGATGCCCAGACCTGGCCAAGCAGGCGGCAAGACGCCTACCGATTAAAAATCGACACGGCCCGTTTAGGCACGGCCCGTTCGGCCCGATTAATAAGCGGGCGTGCCGCTTACCGGCAGCGTCGAGGTTAGGCCAAGCACGGCCATGGGGGTTCTGGCCGTCTTGCGTCTTAACAGGTTTGATGGTATGTGCAGAACGTCTTAGGCCCATTAGCCCGTTAGCGCCAAAAAAATTCAAAAAAATCCGAAAAAATTAGGAAAAATAGGAAAAATGCAAAAAAAAATGAAAAAATTCAGAAAAAATGAAAAAAAATCGGGATTTTTTCGAAATTTTTCGGATTTTTAAAGTCTCTAACGGCTATAAAACGGCTATTTTTAAAATAAGCGGGCTAAGCGGTCGTCTTTGGTCCTAATCGTCTTGCGTCAGTAAATGGGCGCGGGCCGTCTTAGTGCCGGCCGTCTTGCGTCTTGCCCGCCGTCTTGTGATCTTGCCGCCCAAGCACTGCGACGGCGAGTGGGCGGGCACGACCTGCCCGTTCTGATCGTCTTGCGTCGTGATTCGGCCAGACCAACAGAGACCGTGCCGCGGGTCGGCCCGTTTGGCCCGGCCCATTTGGCCACCTCTCATGCCACCACTTCTTTTGTGCCTCCCAAGGCACCTAGGGAGAGGGTGTTGAGTCCCTGCTCGCCCGTGCGTGCTGAACCAACGCAAGAGGGGGATCAGGGTGGATCCTCCAGTGTGTTTCCTGGATATGCTATCCCCCACATACTAAATGCAGAGGCCATTGAGATGACCCGTTTCTTGGTGACACATCAGGTGCAAAGGTATATGGAGAACTTGGTGTCCAACAGCCCCCAAAAGTTTTTGGAGGTGCTTAGGAAGAAGCTAGCGACTATCATGACCCTTCAATACCAGGTACTATGGATGCCTTTTTCCTTGTAAATTCCATGGACTCAAGGTTTTTATGTGTTTCATTTGACGCCTTTCATCTTCTCCTTTTTGTAGGCCACAACGATGACCAATGTGCTCTATGACAAGGTCCCTAACATGATACAGGAGATGTTAGTGGCTATGGCTCAGCGTTGCCCTGAGGAGGACCCTGAGATCCTTAAGAGGGCCTTGTGAGAGGCCCAAGAGAGTCAAAGGGCGGCGGAGGCCAAGTTGAAGAAGGTGGAGGCTGAACTAGAAAGGTCTCAGAGATGAGCCAAAGACTCGAGGGACGACTTGGAGAGGGCTTATGAGATGATAAAGACTGTACGTGGGCGAACTACGACGCCAACAACTAGAGGTTTCATGTAGATCGGAAAAGCAATAAGAGAAAAAAATAGCTCATATGCTTAATTTTCATGGCAGCATATATACAGCTAAAGTTTGAAGATTGCCCATTGAAAGGAATTATCCCTAATACTTCATTTCCCAAAGGAATATGTTTGGTTGACCGGGGAGGGCATATGCCACCATCATCTAAAAATCTGTAGTTTTCTGAATAAAAGATAAAATTTATATTTTTTTGATAGATTGTAAAAAAACCTGTAGTTTTATTACCATTTCCTAACTTCCACTGGAGCCGTAGATGCAAGCAAACAAAAAAAGAGGCCGCGTGGTACCCTTCCTACGTCGGGGCGGCTGGGATTAGCTCTCAATGCACCTCTCCGTCTGGAATATAGGAATTTTTAACGATTCCTGCGTTCCATGTGGAGACTCTTCCGTACGTCCTTACTCCTATCATCGTCATGGAATTTTTTTTTTTTTGAAAACAGCAGAAGCTGTGATTATATTAGATTAGAAGAAGGGGTGATAATACATTGTCAGGAGATGAGAGGAATAGGCCGGTAACAACCATAAGAGGGCCGCAGAGGGCGTGGACCCAACCTGAGTAGCTAGAGGAATAGAAACACTAAAGAAAAACTCTAAAAACACACATAAAGATTGTTGATGTCGGTGTAGAATGCTCGTTAGGTGCTTTGCTCCTGCTAGGATCCAGGTGGCAGCTTCATCTTTGATCGTTTGGAGGATTTGGTCCTGAGAGGCCTATTTTCTCTGAAAAACTCTATTGTTTCGCTCTTTCCACCATTCTCAACAGGTCAGGATGATCAGAGTTTGAACACCCTTTCGCAGAGGGTGGCGCCTAATCGGTGAAGATTCCATTGTTCAAGGCACGCCGATGGCCCCATTGGTCCGGCTACAGCGCTGGAATGCGGACCCATTGAGCAATGGAAGACCATATCAACCGAAGCTGGTCACATTCAACAAAGAGGTGGAAGACTGTTTCTAGATTCCGATTGCACATTTGGCAAAAATATTGGTTTGGCCAACCTCTAAGTTGCAATCTTTGCGCTGTCCATAATCGATTCTGCATTGCTAGCCATAGAAAAATCTTTGAGCGTAATGGCGCCCATGCAGTCCAGATTGTTGACAGAAACGACTCTGAATGCACCCGCTGAATTGGATGTTATATGCTGATGAGGCCGAATAGGCAACCTGTGAGGTTTGCGTCCATATGAAACCATCCTCTCTGTCCGGACTGAGCAGCGTGGAGTGCACTTTAACCCATAGATCGACAAATTGTGGTAGCAACTGGGAGGTTAGGTGCCGCCGAATGTGCCGCATCCAATTATTGTTGTGCAGGGCATCGGCAACCAATATGTTTTTCCTCCTGGAGAGCTTGTAAAGTCTTGGAGCGATTTGGGATGGTGCCTGACCATGCAACCATCTGGAATTCCAGAAGCTAGCTCTTTGCCCGTTTCCAATGATGACTTTGGTGACAGCCATGAAGAGTTGCTGGTCATTTCGGTCACACGGAGTTGGCAGCCCTTTCCACGGTCTATCTGGGTCTGTATATTTGAGCCAGAGCCATCGTCATGGAATTAAACTAAATACGCAATTTTTCGTGATAGAAATATATTTTATTTCTATCAATGCCAACCTACCGTCGGATCGAGACTGGAGAGCGGGAGCGCCGTTGACCTCGAGTGTTCCCTCCAATGAGCGAGCCCCTTTGGTTGAGAGACGGGAAGGGAATGCTCGCACCTAATGAGCATCGATCAAAGATCCCCTGGCCAGGTTGTAACTCTCTCTGTCTCTCTCTTTGAGACTATGGCCAGTTGCAACTTGAGGACTTCCCCAGTACTAAATCTGAAGATTTTACACATAAAACCATCATTGTATCTGCTTGGTCGCTAAAAATTATTTTTTCCCCCATTTTCTTTCCCCTCTTTCAATTTTTTTCCTTAGGTTTTCTCCAGAGTTCCTGCTTTATTTTAATTAGAAATCTATATCCAACAGAACGAAAAAAAAATAAAAGCTGGCTATTACAAGCAACAGCATGGATCTTATACTCGTACATTCTGGGATGAAAACGGATAGTAATTCGGATATCAATTTTTTTGTCTTTATTCTTCAATGGGAAACAAATAGGATATAGAATTTTCTATCCGAATTCATATTCTTGTTTGTGGTGTTGAGCTTATTCAAATTCATAAAAATGAACCTCAAATTCATTATATATTTATTTAAATGATAGAAACAAAATTAGGATATCAATCGGATACGGATTCGGATATTTTTCACCTTTTTATTTATGGGAAGCAAATAATGCGTAATTTTTTATCTAATTTTATAATCTTATTTTTTATAATGATCTTGCTAAAGTGTTAAAAAATGAAAACCAAAATCGTTATATATCTATTTTAAAATGTCGAATTTATTCAGAATTCGGATATCCGTTTTCATCCCTTGCCAGAGATCGAAATGCGGCGGGGAGGCAGAGCAGAGGAGGAGGAGAGGAAGGGGAAGGAAGGAAGGTCGCGTAAGTTTGCAAGTGGACGCTTTGGTCTTTGCTTAACGCGGGAGATCGTAGTGGCGACGGGCTAGGAATACTCGCGCGTTTTTTCCTTGCGTTCGTGAGAGAGAGAGAGAGAGAGAGAGAGAAGGAAAAACAAATCAAGGCAAAAGGCATTCTTTTTCTTTATCTGACAAGTGACAAGTCAAGGTCGTCTCGTTTGTCCTGTCTGGCCCTGCTGATTGCAAAGACGATTACTTACATTGTACTTTGAAAAGATTTAGGATTCAGGACACATTGTGTCTGTGCTGCCAATCATATTATTACTCCGGTGCGTGTTGGATTTGCCAGAAACAGAGAGTGAACGAATTTTCCAACGCAAGGCTGGCAGCCTGGACGCTGAAGCCTGAAAGCATCGACACCGGTGAGATTTGATCAGGGCAAAGATATACACCGGTAAGAGGAGAAAGAAGGTTAGTGACAAATCTGTTTTAATTGTCTTTCCGGTCGAATTCATTGGTAGTTTGGTACTCAGCTTCAACGGATCCTATACCGCCGATAGCCGTACGCCCGTACCCGTCTTGCTCATGCTCGTCGTCCCCTTCACTAGATGTCCTCTTCTCCTCGGTTGCGAACCGCCCCCCACCCGCCAGCTGGCATCGCACCGACATGAGTAGAGTTGAGGCACCGCGTTAACGTTTTCCTCTTGGCAAACGCTGGGTTCATTGCGTGATTAGTTCGATAATGAGCGCCAAATTCGTAGAAACTTCAGCAAGTTTCTTTAGTCAGACAAGCTATATTGTGGCGATCCATTAGCAAGATCAATAGTATATAATATACTCGATTGCTGATCAAGACGAATTCTAGAGGAAAAATTACAAGTCTAAAAGCTAGTCCTAGTCGATGAAAGTAAATAAAAGTTGATCGAGTTGGTTGATCATTGGATGTCTTCTGTTTTGCCCATCGCCCTTTTTTGATCATTGGATGTCTTCTGTTTTGCCCATCACCTTTTTTATAGCATTAAGGCCGATCGTATTCTTGTCTAATTCTCACAAAAATATGATTCATATCAGCCTTAATCTCCAAAAACAATCTTTTACTTAAACCGATGTCAGCTAAAATCCTTATCTATATTTACCTTATCCTTCCAAATCGGCTACAACTACCAAATTAGTGACATCTGCCAGACCGGCTAAGAGCACCAAATTTTGGTGTCAACAGACACATAGGACTCATCGGTGATCAACAGTCTGATGAAGCTAAGAAAGTATAATATGGCAAAATTGGCCACGTGATTGCAAATTCGTGATATTTGTCTCAAGACACTCTCACTTTTTACCTTTATTCGAGGACACTGTACTTTAGTGGTTATTCGCTGAAACATACCATAGACAATATTATACATATCCGACCAAAGGTGGAGAGATAAGCTTATTGAAAAGTCTATTTTGCCTTTACAGTTAGATTAATTGGTACTCGGCTCAAACTAATCCTATACAACCGATAGCCATAACCGTCTTGCATTGACATGAGTGCAGTTCAGACACCGCTAGGGGTGGGTATCGAGCTGATTCGACTCGACTCGGTAGACTCGGTAAGGTAACGAGCCAGCTCGAACTCGACTCGTTAACTTAACGAGCTAGAAGTTCAACTCGACTCGACTCGTTATAAACTCGAGTTGGCTCGAATTAGCTCGTTAAGCTCGTTAGTAATGTGAGCAAGAGAGCATACATATTTGATTCATATATGCATATTAACTCAAATTTGAAAACATGATAGTATAGTTTTTTTACGGGATAATACATGATAGTAATTTCTAGGTGAGCTCACCCATTCAGTTAGGAATTGCTGGCCCTTCGGTCTGTTAATATCAACAGCCTTGCGCCCAGTGACAAGTTCCACTAAAACAACCCCAAATGAGTAGACATCAGCCTTCTCAGTTATTTGCCCACTCTGAGCATATTCAGGTGCCAGATAACTGCACATAATCAAAAAGAGGCTCAGAATTGCAAATTTTCAGAAGTTGCACCTGATCAAATTTCAGAACTTACCCAAACGTGCCAATGACTCTTGTCTCAACACCCATGTCTCCGTCAGGTTGCCATCTAGCCAAGCCAAAATCTCCAACCTGTTACACCATAATGAAGAAACTTCAATAGCACAATGTAATGACTGTCAAGACATAAGACCAGTAATGGCAGCGGGAATGACAAATCTGTCACAATTTACATCATCATGTCAATGAATCAGTAGCATGCATCTTAATGCATGATTTTCAAGATCCAATGTAATCTAGGCAAGTTGTATGATTTTATAGTAACATCATTTTCACAAAATTACAAACAGAAAATTTCAGTGCAATAAACACAGAAATGATTACAATTTACAAATTACCACACAATGACACAAAGGTATCACAAATTCACAAGAGTAGCTGGAAGCCTGGAACATGGATAGTATTCATAGTAACCTGAAAAATGGACAAAAGCACAGTAACTTGGAGCGCCGATGGATCCAGGAGCCGGAGGGGAGGAGCTCGACTGGGAGGCGGCGGTGTGACTTGTGAGCAAAGCAAGGCCTAGTCGGTGGACGGCCGGAGGGAGGAGCTCGGAAGAATGTTGCTCGGATCTGGAGGGGAGGAGTCCGCGGCGGGTGGACGGTAGCCGGTAGGAGGGGAGGAGCCAGAGCCCGAAGGGGAGGCGCCGAGGCGGGATCCGACGGCCGACGGCCCGAGGGGAATGGCTCGCTGGCGCCTGGTGAGAGACGGGAGCAAGGGAACGAGGGTGGCGGCGAAGTAAGGGCGAGGGCGGAGTAAGGGCGGCGGCGGCGGAGCAAGGGCGAGGCCTGAGCGGATGGGAACGGGAGCAAGGGCGAGGGCCCGAGCGGACAATAAACTCGTTAGGGGATTTAGGGATTTAGCCATTTAGGGGATTTAGGGTTTTTTTCCATGTAGTTCGATTAACTCATTAGCTCGCTCGATAACTCATTAGCTCGGCTCGTTTAACTCATTTTTTTAACGAGTTCAAAACATAGCTCGACTCGACTCGTTAAGAAACGAGTTCGAGCCGAGTCGAGTCGAGTTTGCGAGTACTCGTTTAACTCGCGAGTTTCGAGTTTTTTTCCACCCCTAGACACCGCGTGAACGTTTTTCCTTTTGATCATTGAGTGATTAGTTCGATAATGAGCGCCAATTTCGTAGAAACTTCACTAGCAAGTTTCTTTAATCAGATAAGTTATTGTAGCCATCCATTACCAAGATCAATAGTATATAATATGACATACACGACTGTTGATATTGTAGTTTATGAGTTAGGTACGTACGTACCATGAGGTCTTGCTCATCACCCCTGAAATCACACACACTGTCAAGTCATTGTCTGCAAAATTGTTTCGCTGAAACTTCACCGGCAAGCTTCTTCATTTACTCTGACAAGCCATCCATGCATGTATTAGCAGCAAAACCAGTAGAATAGCAAAACACGATCGTCTATGGTTGTTGCTCATGCTAAGATGCCACTTGCTTGTCAAGAAGAGACCAAAATTAATACTGTAACACAATGTTTTGCTCCAAAATTTGGGTAACTATCTTATGAGTCTACTTTTATACGTACAGCTTGACGAAAATAATCAACTGCATATATAGTGGCGTTGAGTGGACTGTAAGAGAGGAACCGGGCCCATTCTGTAGATCCAGCTCAAGGCCCACTTTTGTCAAACGCAGGCCTTGATCTTGGCAGCCCAATTATCACACTTGAAAGGCAATGATTTTGAGAATTTTTTTTATTTAATATTTATTTTAAAACATTTTTTCAGAACTAATCGCCCGCGCAAAAAAATTTGCAGAACTACCCGCCCGTTGCCCTGATGCAGGCGATCGCATTCATCTTGGGGCGATCGGTGGCAGCTAACGGTGCAATTCGGCGTCTAACAGCGGTACGTGAAATATTAAAAAATACAGGTCATGACTGGGCGATTAGACAACTAAGCAACTTTTTTTTGCAATTTTGTGGTTAATTGTTTGTACAATAATTGTTGCATTGAACCGGGAACAATTACGAAATAAAAAAACTTCTTGTTGTTTCGTACATCAGAAAAATTATTTTCGTTTGTTAGTGATACGCATCCCACTTAGGGATTTTAAGTGAGCTCAGATCGTCCGCGAATCTGGCGAAAAAATACAAGAAACATCACGGGCGACCTACGCAACGCGGGCTACCACTTACGTATGGGCGAGATAGCCAGACATTGGCCCGGTCGAAGTTAAAACAAGGAAAAGCACTCATGACTCTGAAACCGTGGAAATTGTGGCCACTAAGGGTTTTCGACCATGGGACAGCCGGATCTAGTCCAAAAAATACGAGAAAAATCAAGAGCGACCTACACAACGCGTGCTACTACTTACGTATGGGTGAGATAGCCAGACGTTGCCCCGGCAGGAAGTTGCGAAAATCGAAAAAGGCACTCGCGGCCATGAAACCACAGAAATCGTGGGCATTTAGGGGTTTTCGTAGGCCCGCGGAACAAGTCAGATACGGCCCAAAAAATACGGGAAAAATCAAGGGCGACCTATGCAACGCGGGCTACCACTTACTTATGGGCGAGATAGCCAGGCGTTGCCCCGGTAGGAAGTTACGAAAATCGAAAAAGGCACTCGCGGCCATGAAACCACAGAAGTTAGGACGTCGAAAAATTTTGAAATTTTTTATGGAGGTTCCTGATAAATCAGTGATATTATCATAAAAATTTGAAATGATTTTAAGATGTGCAGAATTTTTTAAATTTCAAACAATACGACTGTCCTGATAAAACGCTGGCCGACAAGTTTGGACCGAATGAAAAATGAAACGAACCACGTTAAAAAATATTTAAAATTTTTTGTCCATGGTTATGTTGCATCACTAAAGTTCCCATAAAATTTTCATATAATGATCAAGCTCTATGAATTTTTAAAAATTCAGACAGTGCTAGTGTCCGATATGGCAAAATTCATACAGAGCACTCTATGCTAATTTTTAAAAATTTATAAAGCTTGATAAAAATTTTATGGGAACATTAGTGATGCATCATAACCATAGACAAAAAATTTCAAAATTTTATGAACACTTAAATTATTTGTTGAACATATATAAGGGCACATACAATCAAAGTTTAGATGATAAAATAAGCAATAGATTAGATTATATTACAAGGGCATTACAACGATGTGAAATTGCTTGCGAACTAACTAACGAAAGCAATGTTCGTCATGGTAGAACAAATGATCGTTCGGCCTATCTCGGGTACAAATGAATGATGTCCAACATTTTACGCATATTACTCGTCCGTGTTAATTTTGCGATTTGTCCTCGGACACCACTCAGTCCCTACTATGAAAGAACTCCATGGGGATCCGCAGTTCTCCCAGCTGTCGCCGATTGGGTGGCCTATGCCGTACGTCTCGGGTGTGTAAGACATATTTTTTTGGTCTTTTTTATGTGGATTTCTGTCCTCCCATATGGGCATGTCATCCCGATTCCCGGCGTCCCCTATGTTAATACCACCCGGGTTCCCGGTTGGTCTGCGCAACGCATGAAGGATTTGTTGCGTGGTGCGGACCTCGGCCGGCTGCTTCCCCTTGTCCCTTCTTCTTCGAGAGGAGGAACTCTCTTGCACCTCTGGTGTGTTGGCTGTTGGCGCAGACATGCGGAGACGCCTCCTCTGTTTCGGCTCGCACTCCACTATATGGTGCAGAAGGTGTGTGTTGGGCTTATCCTTGGACAACCGGAGCGTGCCGCGATCAATGCAATATGCCGCTTTGGTCGTTGAATAACACCGTAGGCGTACTCGGTCCAGCTTTTCGGGCGGTAGTGGCACCACGGAGAGTTGCTCCCCGGTTATCCCATATAGGAAGCATGAGATGTAGGTGGTGCGTCTCGGGTCCACCAGTTGAAGTAGGCGCACCATTCATCCTCGGCCAAGGGAACACGGTAGAATCTCGGTCCGCTAGATCATCGTGGCGGTATCAACCACCGCTGCGAGCCATGTTCGCAAGCGTCGGGGCTTGCGGGTGGCCTCAAGGTGGTTTCTCCTTTGACTTGAGCAAATTCGCAAGTTTCCTTTTGAACTCCTGTGTGCGATGAACTGGTTTAGAACTACTACTTTTGTGAGTTTAACATGAGTATGTCGCATGAAACTCACCGATTGGTTGGCCCCTTGCCCACCGGCCCTAAGCTCTGGTCGATCTAGAAAAGGGACATATCCTGGCGGCCTCTCCCACCGGGTGAAGTTCTCGGGCGAAGCGGGGTAGGCGTCGTGGCAGTTGGAGAGAAATTCGTAGTCACGTGGTTCTGGCCCGTCGATCCATTGGAAGAAGCAACACCGGTCCTTGTGCTGAGATAAGAAAGAACGATGCATGAAATGGTAGTGTTACCCTGTATTGTGTGGACACCAGTAGGTTTACCTCGTAGTTGCATCCACAATGAGTGGATGTGTGCGTCACTCCATGGGTAGATTGCATCATATTCGCCGGTAGGTTGCAGTCGCATTTGGGTCGGGGCAACTCCGACAGAACTTTGGCGTCGACGCTACTGGCATCCGGATATTCGGGGAGGGATGACTTCGCTTCTTTGAGGCGACGTGAGAAACGACATTGTGCCCTAATTTGTGTAGATTCGGTGGCGTTTATTCTTTGGTTTGGCTGTGTTGGATGTCTACCCTCGGCCTGTTTTATAGTGGTGATGAGGGGTTACTCCACACAACTGCACCGTCAATGCCTTTTCACCTTGGTTGTTCCTCTACTGCCGTGGGCGATTGCCCAATATTAAGGCGATCGCCCCATTTCAGGGCGATATTTACCATCGCAGGCGGTGTGCCTCGACACGACATGTTGTGATAATGTCGAGAGGCATCGCCGATGGTAAATATCGCCCTGAAATGGGGCGATCGCCCAATATCAGGGCGATCGCCCCATTTCAGGGCGATATTTACCATCGGGCAGTGTGCCTCCTGACATTTTCACAGCATGCTATTTTTTTATAGTTTACTATACGAAAAACAATTTGAAACAAATATTAAATACAAATATGATGGGCCCTATCCCTCCAGTATCGGGCGATCGCCCCATACCCGGGCGATATTTACCCTTTATAACCTTCGCTCTCGCTCGCGGCACGAAGTTGCGAAAATAAGTCGAGGTACCACCTATCTATTGTCGAGTTAGCCGGGCGTTGCTCCGGCACGAAGTTGCGAAAATAAGTAAATGGTCTGCATGCGACATGGCTAAGAAAAGAAAACCTACATAAATGCAAGCACTTAGTTCATATAGTTAGACAACATGGTGGTGAAGATAAATAAATTACAAGCGTCATACGTGCAATAAATCGATCATGATGGCGCCTCTGAATCGCCGGTTGGAATGCGTGAGTGGCGGCGGCGACGGACGACCCTCCTACCCCGGCCCTACGGTGCGGCGCGAGGTAGTGTAGTCTGTCGGCGACTCGGGTGTCTGCTGGGGTGGTGGGCCGAGGTACTCACTGGACATGAACTGCTCCACGTCGAAAGGATCCTTGGCGCCAACGTCGTCGTAGCCCGAGTAGCCGTAAGCACCGTGGGGCCCTGCTGCGGCATGAGACGAAGACTGGCCCGCGTCACCCCACCCTGGCCACTGCGACTGTGCGAGAGTCGAAGGCTGGCCCTCCTCACCCCACTGTGGCCACTGCGTCTGTGCGGGAGGACACGAGGGCTCAGCTCGGTGACGTCCGCACGCTTCTGACCGGGCCGGGCGAGGGCACGGCTCCACTAGGGGAAGTCTTGGTGACGGGATGTCTTTGCGCACAAGACCACGTCTCGGCCCCCTCGGCCTCGGCAGGTGAGTAGGCCGCACACCCGCCCCAACCCGGCGCGAAGCCGAGGAAAAAGCTCCTGCTGCTGAACGCCGGTGAGCTCGACGTCCGCCTCGAGGCCCACCATCACGGACTCCACCTCCCCGTACATCTGCCCTGCAAGACGTGCCTGCAAGTAATGCCAGCTCGATATGAGGTAATTTACATAAAAACATACGTGTAGGGTGACGGGGGTGACCCTTACCGCGTAGTTCCCCCTCTGGGACATCTCTGAAGGGTACGTCTCCGACACCGATGCCGGAGCTGTGGCATACTCTGCGGTGTGTACCCAACCTCGAGCCGAAGTCATGGCATGAACCGATCCATGTAATCGGCGTATGTGGCATCGTAAATGCGGGCGGGTCTCGGCCACCGTGTCCACCGTCGCCTCTGCCCACTGCAACACCCATGGTGCCAAGCGAGGAAAGAACGGAGTGCCCAGTGGATGCCCCGACCGAGTCATCCTGCAATGCAAAAACGACAATTCACATACAACATGCATTCCGCGGGAATAGTAAGTACTCTGCTCATGACACCTACTTATATGCGGACGTGAGGCGGTGTGAGTAGTCGGGGGAAACTCGGAAGAGGCGAGCGCCGAAGACTTTCGGTCGGCGAGTACTCGACGCGCCTGGTCGAAGAGGAGGGCCTTACGGTGAGCAGAGCGATGGTCACGCCAAAGAAAGCGAAGACGGCCGTGAGGTGCTCGGAAGTGGACCTCGCGCGGGTCAGACGGTGTCCACCGCACGTCCTCGTCGTGCAGCAGGTCAAACTCCCGAACGAACTTGGCGTACACCTTCTTGACCTGCTGGTGGGCATACACCCGCTGCGGGGAAAAAAGTAGTGCATGTTATTAAAGTGTCCAAAGTATGGGGTTAGATACAAGGGGCATACTGTATTTGAACCCAATCTGAGCCCATAGTAGGCCAGTCGATCTGGTGGTGTTGGTGGTACAGGTCCTGTGAGTACGGAGACGGGTCAACAACAGGCCTACCGATGGAGAAGTGCTCCGGGACCACAGTGCAGTAGTAGAGTAGAACGCAGCTGTCAAGAGCGGCTCTCTCCCACTGGGAGACAGACCAAGCAAAGACCCCTGATAAGCACGCGAGCAGCGCAGAGCCCCACGACCTTGCACCATCTGTTTACAACAAACAAAGTTAGACATGTCTGTCATAAGAGAATTTAACTTAACGAAATGTGTTACCTCCTCCGGGTCTGCAGCGGCGATCGGCGGGCGAACTCGATCAAGCCGGTCCACCGTGTCCCCGCGGCGAGGCGGAACGGGTACCAACCGAACAGAACAATGAGTACGCCTCGGGCCGCGTGCGAGTCCTCGCGTCGGCCTCCGGGTGGAGAAGGTCACCGAAGATTCGGTACAATATTGTCGATGGTGAGTCGCGATCCGTTAAGTTACAACGAACGAAGTACTAACAAGTGAACTGGAAGACGACGCCATATACACCGTGCTTTCGTCCTTAATGGGGCACGACGGGGGCTCGGGGTGTCGCCGCACTGGGCGAAGTCGCCTCGGTGCGCAAGCCCGCGGCGGGGGCATCGTCTTGGACAACCGCTTCTCCCACGCAGGGAGCCCTAGGAGGTACGACCGCCCTGCGGCGTGGGAGCCATCTCTCGCACGGCGGTGGAACGTGTGTCTCCGGTCTCCACCGGTCCACGAGCACGGCCGCCAGGGACCGGTCGTCTGAGAAGCTCGAGACGTCACGGGCCCTCCGCAGATCGTCTGCTCCACCATCCGTGAAGCGGAAGTAAGCCGGCACTCAGTAAATTGCATGTAGTGCGAGGCGTCATTAAAATTCCATTAACAGTAAGCAAAAGAGTACGAAAAGTCGCCAACTTATGTGGAACCCAGCTGGTCGATCAGAAGAAACTCCCGGCACCCGAGACCATGATGTCCCCGGCCGTCGCCCTCTGCGGACAACCTAGACCGGTGGGTCAAGTCCACCTCTGGTCTAGCGGCTCGAGAAGCGTCCAAGAAGACGCCCAACTCGCGCCATCGTCGCCTGTGCCTGCGTGGTTACAAAGCAAATTCATGGTTAGAAAGCAAATAAAGCAAACTGGACGATTAGTAAGTATAGGAGCCAAATAAAAACAAACCGGATAATAAGTGCATGGTACACGTTACACCTAGCAAAAATTAAATGAAAAGTAATAAAATGTTCTATATTCAAATATATCCACGATCGCGCACATACAACAAATAACTGGTATATACAATCAAATATTACATTGACGGGGACAACAAATAACTGGTACATAGAATCAAAAATTACATGATGGGGACAACAAATAGCTGGTACATAGAATTACATTATCCACAATTACGACGCGCAGACTCGTCCGTGATCGTTCCTATCGCCGTGTCTGCGGACGCCTCGACTTTCGCTTCAACATTCGGATGTCGGTACCCATCGATGCCCTAGAGGGTGCCGCCGTGAACGATCCATCGACTCGTGCACCGTACACCTCGTTATGCCCGTGTTGAAAATACTTTGCTTGTAGTAGTAGTGGGAGATATCACGACGACATGATGGTGTGTCTCGCTGCTGCGGCAATCACGTCGCGAAAGCACGGCAAGTGCAGCGAGCGGCTTCGGCAGAGCACTCACGGTCGGCATCTCGAATGCGCCGCAGATGGAAAGTCCTCTCCCGGTGGGCACCTCTTCGACCTCGGTCACCGCAGTGCACGTGGTACCTCCGTTCCACGCCACTCTCCGGTGTCAAGCGATGTGTCTGTGCCTTCCGTGTCTTGTTGGCCATGTACGTAGAGACAACCGTCGAGTACGACAGGCGATTGTCCGACATACATGTAGCGGAGGCCTTGTACCGCTCAACGAAATATCTTTGGGTGCCTAGTAACACACTCTCAACAATGCCCACCAACGGATGGCATCTCGCGCCTTTCATTACCCAGTTGTAAATCTCCGCCAGGTTGGTTGTTATTATTCCATAACGGGAACCGCCCTCGTCATGCAGAAGGGACCATTTCTCCAACGGCTCGTGTCGTATCCAGTCCGTGAAACTCTTTATGCTTGTCCCCGGCCTACGCCGAATGTTTGGTGCGTCGGTCGGGAGCGCACACAAGGCTGTGGGGTCATCTCCTTGCTCGTGGTACACCATAGGGTTCCTCGATGAACTAGCGTCGTCCCTTGGATTCAGTGATTGCTTCTGGGTTAGTTCATTCAACGTCCTCCACAGCGAGTCGAACTTCCTCCACTGGTTCTGTTTGCTGATCGCTGAACATGTTCATAAGTCGCTTGTCCTCGAATCGACGGAAAAATTGGCACCCATGTGCCTCATGCACCACCGCTCTTGAGTCCGCCACTTTGCTGCACCCACGGCGTCGGACCCTTGTTGCATATCCACGATCGCCCTCAGCAGCCCTGCATGTCGGTCATGGATGACACATACATCAGGGCGGTCCTAGACAACTGCCATCTTGACTCTTTCAAGAAACCAGTACCAGCTCTCCGTGTTTTCCCCCTCCACGAAGGCCAATGCGACCGTAGAACACGGTTGTTGGCGTCCACCGCGATTGCAGTCAGAATCTGGCCCTTGTATTTCCCTGTGAGGAATGTGCCGTCCATGCAAATGACCGGGCGACAGTGTCGGAAGGCATTTATGCATGCGCCGAGGGCGAAGAAGGCCTGCTGCAAGACCCACTTGCCAGCGCACGCACCATCCGCGGGAAACTCCGCAAGGTCGATGACCGTTCCAGGATTCCTACTTGATATTGCCTTGAGCAAGTATGGAATATTCTCGTAAGAAGCCTCGTATGTCCCGAACCGTATTTGCAAAGCTGTTCTTTTTGCTCTCCATGCCTTTCCGTAGCTAATCTTGTATGAAACCTCTCCTCCACGGCTCGATAATGGATCGAGGTGCAGTGCGGATTGTCCACGATCGACCATAAAACACATTTGCCACCCAAGTGGATGATGATTGCGGTGCTCCTACTCCGCTTCCTCCGGTTAGCGATTATGCTCGTCACTATGGAACATTTCGAGAGTCCCTCCACTTCCCTTGTATGCATGCACCGCCATGGGCACGAGTCAACTAGGCACTTCACGTCGTAGTCTTTTTCTTTGGACTTCACTACCCTAAATTGCCGCCGAAGAGACATTGACCAGTACTTCACCGCATCCATCACAGCCTCCTTGTCTTTATATCGACCCCTACTGCGACCTCGTTCTCATGATACTCCCATGCATCTCTGTTCCTTCATGCATTGTTAGGTCTTCAAATTGTAATTAGTCCACGACCAAGGCAGCACCTCAGAGTATTGTCCTCCTCGTCCGAAGCGTTCGCCATCGGGACTTCCTCATCCGCACGGTCCTCCTCCTTCATCAAGTCAACTATGTGCTCCACCTCCTCCCCCTCCTCGGCCACCCCCCGCGCCTCCACGGTTGCCTCCTCGCCCCCCCGCTCTCGTCGCCACCTCCAACCTCGTGTCCCCCGTCTCCGGGGTCCTCGCCACCTTCATCATCGCATTGTTGCATATCTGTCCTCCCCTCCTCCGTAATATCTACCCCGACATCACGAACCTCCGACACCGATGGAGGTACCTGGTACCACTCTACCAGCAACATGAGCGTCCAGCCCCGCTCTACAGCGTACCCAATATAGCTCCTCCATGCCGATGTCGCGTTAATAGGAACCAAGACTCCATAAAAAGTTCACAAGACGGCTTACTCTTGCTCTAACCCGGTAGAACACTGGGTATCCAAACCGAACATCCAAACATCCACTCCAACAAACCCTGTATGTCTTCTCTCTCGGCCTAGATATACCCCAGATGATATTGAAAATGCCGACAAATCGACTCCATCCGGTCCTCGTGCTATCTCCCCATCTCCATAGAATATTTGAAAATACAATTTCTCCGACATGTCATACGCCTACAACGTCGAACCGAAAAAAACATCATTTCTCCATCTAACCGTGTCATGCATTACTATATAAATGTTACATTATATTGTCAAATTTTTTACTCTCTTGATTTCTAACGATTGCACGACATTTTCAAATTTTTTACTCTACTAATTTCTAGCGTAGTACTGATTGCTGACGATATGTTCCTAGCCTACCATGTTTTTCAATATACTCTAAAATAATATGTATAAAACGAATGGTCATCATTCTAAGAAATACGACTATAAATAAGTAATTCGACTACCCATTTTTTCATTACGGAATTGGTACTATATATTATTCATTTGTCTTAATCTTAAAAGCGTATATATACATGATATATCGTACTTCCTACAATTTCTACGCCGCAATTTTCAAACATTATGCATAACATGTGGATAACCTACCATTTTAAATTAACAATATTATATTTCTACTCATTACATTTATAAATATTATCTAATATTTCTATTACATGGAATCTCAATTTTTCTAAATCTTGCACAATCCTAATATTTCCAAACACTTAATACTACATTAATTTCTAAAATTTCTTAAAAAACCACCACATAAATTACAAACTAAATACTACATATAAATTAAATTTCTAAATACTAGACAATCCTAAATCGTACATTAAATTTCTAAATACTATATTGATTCTCAACATTTCTAAATACTACAATCCTAATATTTCTAAATACTACATTAAATCTCTAAACATTGCCTAATATTTCTACTACCCCATCGTACTATATTAAATTTCTATATTACTACATTTCTACATTTCTAAACATTACAAAATACTAAAATTTTAAAAAAATTACATATAAATTCTTGGACTTACCTTCAAAAAGCAGCGAATATTTTTCCCTCTTTTCCTTCCCTCTTTTTTCCTCTCTTTTTTCCTCTCCTTCCTCTCCTCTTCTTCTCCCAGCGCACGCTCGCTCGCTCGCTGCTCTCGCTCGGTCGGCCGGCAAAATGAGCACAGTGTCGCTCGCGCGGGGATTAAAATACCACCAATCGCCTGGGGCCCAGGCGATCGCCCCAGCCATGGGCGACGGCCTGCCGACGGTCGACGCGTGGCGTGCGCGGGCGTTTGGTCCGTTTGTGACCGTTAGGGCTGGGCACCGATCGCCCGAGCAGGGGGCGATCGCCCCATACTGGGGCGACGGGCGGGTAGATTTGAAATTTTTTTGCGCGGGCGATTAGTTCTGAAAAAATGTTTTAAAATAAATATTAAATAAAAAAATTCATGATTTTGAAGGAAGCAGAGCAGCTTCCACATCCGGCTTAATGGCGAATTGGAGAGTGGAGACCGGGAGCGCGGTTGACCTCGAGTCTTCCCCCCAATGATCTTTCTTTCTCCTTCCCACGTCGGCAGCTGCCACCCCTGATTTCGGATCGGAAATTTCGGATCAGAAAGGTACTCCTTTCCACGTTGGATCATTGGAGTAACCGTTGATTTCGAGTCTTCCCTGTGGAGTTTGGCGTGGAAACTCCGCTGAATCGTCGGATCGAGACTGGATTTCCATGCCGGATCATTGGAGTAACCGTTGATTTCGAGTCTTCCCTGCGGAATTATTAAAAAATCACTATTTAGATTGAATTTGTCTTTTTTATATCCTTCAAATGCGGTTGAGTTTAGTCCTAAAATTTTACAGGGTTATAGCTCATCTCCTAATGTATGGTAATTTTTTAAGAATTTTTGAAAATTTGTACATATGATTTTCACAAAATTTATACAGTAAAAATAATTTACACTAGATATGTCCCGTGATCAATTGATGCCACTCTTCAATATTATAGTTGTTCTCCGACTGCCGGGGTGATTAGCTAGCCAGTAAGGACCAGGGAGCAATTAAAGCACGCACTCGCAGGGTGATCAGGTAGCAGGTAGGGCTAGGTATGGAGCCACCGAGCACCATGAAGGCATGAACACAATCTTCAAGGGTATCTCGGTTTTTGGGTATTACAAATGCCCTGTAAAAGACTGCAGAGGTAGCTACGTACTTAATTAATTCTGTATTTTAGTTTTTAGTGTGAAACCATACTCCCTTAAAACATTCTTAGAAATCCATAAACAAGTGAAGTACATAGATGGGAGCTTTTTACTTAATAACAGCTGCATTTAATACACAATATGCCATGCCTTAAGCGCGGGGAAACGCCTTTCCTTATGAGTATCGTGGAAAATATGCCAGGGGAGGTGTGGTTGGAAACAAATTCTGTGGAGGAGGCATACAAATTTAATTATGTGCATCTTCATTTCTATAGATGCCACGTGTCTATCTAACTGAATCTCAACCTTATCTCACCAACAATGTCATTAATTGGAGGAGTGAGAAATCAAGAGTGGGATGGAGTGAGAAATTAAATGAATGATTGAGATTAACAAGATGCACACGTGGCATCTATCGGAGTAGAGATCTATAGAGTTAAGTTTGCATACCTCCTCCACGAAAATTTTTTCCGGGGTGGAAGGGAGGAACGTACTCGATCGTAAGCGCGGGGAAACACCTCTCGTAATAAAAAAGATACAGATATGGGAGGGGAGGCGTGGGACGATCGTAAGCGCGTGCATACGCAAACGCCGATGAAAAGCTATTGAAGATACCATACAACATCACTCAAAGGCAACTCGGCGCCTCCGCAGGCAATCCGCGTGACCGCGCCATTAAAGGTCTCTCCGTGAGTTTTTTCGTTAATTAGCAAAGCTCTCAGCTTCCTCTGTGAGAGACACAGAGAGAGATAGAGAGAGAGCTCAGTAGACAACAACAAGACGTACGCATGGATAACAACGTGGAGGAGGCTTCAACTGTTGAGCTCCGGTTTATCCACAACACGCTCAAGACTCCCATTTACACGCACAAACCAATATCGGCATTCGACGGCCAACCTGTAGACGTTGCGATCTATAGGGATGGCCACATGATCGAATCTGGTCCACTCTCTTCACTGAACGTTGAGATCGTGGCTCTGTGGGGCGATTTCCAGCCGGAGGATAATGCGACTGCAGAGGATTTCGACAGATGGATAGTCATCAGCCGAGATGGACAAGGATCTGTATTGGAAGGGTGCTGTTTGCGCAGGCTGCTCAATGGGAGGCAATCCTTCGATGGCATCCGTTTCAAGGAAGGGTCCTGCAGGACTAGCACGAGGCAGTTCACCCTCGCAGCAAGAGTTGTGAGGGGCCAAGACATCGGAGGACTTCGAGTTCGCGAAGCATTCATGGGTCCTGTCAATGTGAAGGATCGCCGAAGTGAGGGTAAGCTAGCCGCCTAGCACGACCGATTAGTTCCTAGCAATCTACTACCACTGTCTGTCTACTTCAAAGTTCAAGAAGCGTTACTCTCTGAGAATTTTACGGTACACTGAATTCCTAATAATCTGCTATCACTGTCTGTCTGCTTCAAGGATCTTTGAGAATTTTACGGTACACTGAAATTTACGTAAACTGAATTCTTAACAATCTGCTACCACTGTCTGTCTGTTTCAAGCATCCAAGAGTTATGCCATGATTGAAGAGTGTTATGCCATGATTGCAGTGAACACCCAAGATTCGCTCCATACATCGTTTGGTGACCGCCCACCTGAAATCAAGAGCACGGTGCAGGTCCCAGCCACCTGTTCTTCTGTCTCCTGTGTGCGACAGGCGCCGCGGAGAGAAGCGCCTGCGCCAGGATTTTGTGGGTTTCGTGGCACACGATGGAGTGGTCCGCAAGAAAGCATTGTTACGAGCGACTGTAATCAGTCTTTCCGAAAGATAAATATGTGTAGTGCTACTCCATCAATTGAAAATTGTAGGGTATCTGTGTATTTTTAGATTTAATTTTAACCAATAACTAGTTTAATAATATACAGATACCATTGTATTCATATTTAAATGTATTTCTTATGGTTTTGATTTTGTAACTATGCAAAAAGTATTGTAAAAGAAGTTAATGGTCAGAACTCAATTTTAAATATCACACCAAGTTAAACTGTGCCTTATATTTTTCTACAGAGAGAGAGAGAGTACTTTATTATTTTGTAGTTACACATGATAGTTGATACTGTAGTTTATGAGTTGGGTACGTGCGTACCCTGAGGCTACTTGCTTTTCAAGAAGAAACACTACACTGTACACATTATTTTTACTCCAAAGCTCATGTGATCTTAGTAGGATCGAACGGTTGCATGATAAGTTAATCCAGTTCACACGAATAACTTGATGAAAATAATCAACAGAATTTTTTTCCTTTTTTTTTTAAATGCGTGTTTCCACCCATGACGATCGATCCTTGATGAGCTAATGGAGGGTCATGTTCATTGTCAAGTCGCCGAAGTGAGGGTAAGCTAGCCGCCTAGCATGACCGATTAGTTCCTAGCAATCTGCTACCACTGCCTATCTACTTCAAGGTTCAAGAAGCATTACTCATTGAGAATTTTATGGTACACTGAATTCGATATAAATCGTTCAATTTTTTGATCCAATAGATCATGTTAGTTAAAATTTATTTATATTTCTTTTGGTAGTAAAACAGTAGAAATATTCTTAACAAATCAATGACTGGATTTGATTTCTACTACTCACTATAAACTTACTAGTATAATGCACCCTAAAATTTCTTCTTATATGTACAACTTCTTTTTTGTTCTTTCTTGTAGCACATGAAAAGAGCGACCGTCCAAAGCTGAACGATGAAGTATATCGACTGAAGGGAATTGCGAAAAACGGACTGTACTTCCAGAGGCTCCAAAAGGGGTCCATCATGATCGTGCAGGACTTTTTGAAGGCTTACAACACATATCCTGGACGGCTCCGTAACGTACATATATATCCTCTCTTCTCTCGACATCGGCACTTATTTTAGGAATGCATATGTGCCACATTCTGTTCTACTTTCATTTACAGGGAAGAAAAGTTTCAAACAGATACTAACCTGTACAGAAATTGCTTTTCCCCCACGAGGCAAGAATTTGAGTAGTAATACTACTACATAGATATAACACACAAAATTACCGTCATCAGCATGTACCCCGTCTCCTTCAAAACCTAAAAAGTTTTGCAAATAATTGAATATACATGCTTGAATAAAAAAAAAACTTGTCTTCAGAAAACAAATTGAAAATCCTAGGTATTTTGTAGATTACTTTCACATGGTCACGCATATGTATCATTGGCATGCAGATTCTTGAGATAAACTCACAAAGGTCCAAGTGCTGGGAGAGGATGACTAGACATGCCCTGAACTGTGATCTCGGAGACATGCAAAAGCTGAAAAAATACACGATTGCAGAGGAAAATGTTGCGCTTTTCTTTAATTGTGTGCATGATCTTGTTGGAGCAGAATTCCTTGGCGGTTACGTTGCAAATGGCCGTTACGTTGCAAAGGAGAAGTTTGATGAATTGCAAAAGGTTCAATCCAAACATCCTGCATGCAGTTGCTGCCCTTGCATTTGACACTACCTTGATGAATTAATATCGAATGTGCTATTTGGTTGCAGGCTGTTGTAGATAGGCTGAAAGAACAAGCATATAATGTGTTGGAGGGTATTGAATTGGATTATGTAATGAAAGACGGTCGTCCTGTAAAAATTTCTACTAGTATATATGCTGTTGGCCTCCCACCCTTTCCAATGCAAGATGCAATACCACAGCCAAACCCTCCCGATCAGCATGCAACATATCAAGGTCAGAAACTGGCTTCTCGATGCTTTGTCTTCACTGTTCACAACTTATGATAGTTTCACATTCAGGTTTGACATTAGAATATATTGCAGCTGTTGATAACTCGGGTCCATCTGAGATTAATCAGCATTTGTCTCAGACGCTTCCTGAACATGCAAACTGCAACATCGCTACACTTGTCTCAGGAGCTGGTGGATCAGAACAGTTTCTGCCTGAACATCACCAAGCCAGTACTGCTGCTTGTGAAAATGACCCTTCATCCTCAGCAGTAAGTAGCGTGATATATATATTGCTATTAATAACTTCTTTTTAGGAAATTGAAAGCAGAGTGATCTTGTCATGCATGCTTGAGCTCGGTGCTGGAATTGTTTCACGTTTATGACTTGTTTTACGCAGGGAATTTTTGATGAGATCCTACGTGAATTAGGTTTGGACGGAATGGACCAGCTCTGTACTCCCGATCAGCATGCGACATATCAAGGTCAGAAACTGGCTTCTCGATGCTTTGTCTTCATTGTTCACAGCTTATGATAGCTTCACATTCATGTACATGCTTCTTCTATGTTACCATCACATGACAAGATGGGATTGCATTCATGCATGCATGGCTTTGCATGAACCAAAATAACTACAACTCTGATTTTAACCAATATTAAGAGGAAAATTTGTTGAGCTAATACACAACACTTTAGCATGCAATTTGAAACTTGAATATGTATAGACAAGTTCATGACCAAGATATATTCCCTTAATTTTTTTATTCCGAATTTCTGTTATAATTTATTATACTTGACGTGGACTCTTTTTTTTAATCTAAACCGTTATAACTCGGGTCCGTTAGATAATTTTATTTAAATAATAACACCTAATAGCTACTATAGTTCAACTTAGTTAAAATCCACCAGATTAAGGGGTAGATGTTTTGTTCTTTTAGAATTTCTAGCATATTCCTATTTTTAAAATATCCGATGGCGTAGTTATAATCCACTAGATTAAGGGCTAGATGTTTTGCTTTTTTTAAGAATTTCTAGCGTATTTTTTTTCTTAGCAACTCTGCTTATAATATAATAGATAGATGGCCTGCTGTGTCCCTGAAAATCGTCATCTGAAGTGATCTGAACATTCTAACATTTTAGTCACTCTTTCTTTTGTTCGTTGCAGATGGCATCAATCAGCTATCTAAATCATCAAAAAACCTCCTGTCGTGTCATCCGGAGCATGATTACCACCCTGCTGGGGAAACTGAATCACAAGCCGGCGGTATTCTTCCTATTGACAGCATTCCTCCATAGATATAAATACAAGATCTTCACAAAATCAAGAATCAGAGTGCTGTAAGCTTGGTCGCCGGACCCTGACTGTTTGCTTTGTTTGGCAGGTTCTAGGAGTGCTGTCGGCTCGGTCGCCCGTCCTTGGGATGGCCAGGGTGTGGCCGCCGCTCCTCACGCCCAGGCCATGAGCACTGCCGCTTACGCCGCGGGTGAGGGGGCCCCTCCTCAGGCGGTCCCCCGAGCACTCCCATCATCGCCAGCCACGAAGGGTGGGGGTGCTAACACGGCCCTTGGGAAGAGAAAAGCCGTGAGTGGCACGGACACGGGTCCTTTCCCGAGACGAGCGAGGGAGCGCTCGCCTTCGGACCCTCCTTCCACCACGTTAGGCCCGTCCATTGAGCCTGAATCGGTCCTCAAATCAGGGAGCTTCGATAGCTCACAAGAAACAGAGGGCCATATTGACATCAAGACTGATGAGCTAGTCGCTACCCCGACTAAGGCCACAAGGGTGGAGGATGCTCGACACGTATATCGTGAGTATATTGGATCTTTCTTTTGTTGCATGGGAGGTATTTGGCTTTGGTCTCTATAGATACGTTGAATCTACATTTCTTTTACCTTTTTAACTTGCATCACTTCTGTGAGGACCCTCCCCCCTAATCCCCTCCATCATCATGCATAATCAATCATAAACATTGCATAAGCATCATCATTAGCTATTAAGCATGCAGTAGGAAGTAATCAGCATAAACATCTCATTATCTTGCTGATAGGCATTGCATAAAGGAGTAAGCATCCATGCATACCTTGGACCAGTAGAGGAGTAAAAAGAATGGCAGTAAAAGGAGTGGGCTGGTAAAAAGTAAAACAACAGTGTAGTCAAAAGGAGCAAGAGATTCATCCCCCTTGTCTCCAGCACAACACCCAAGAAAGCTAATAGCTACTAGGATGCATAGCATCTCCTATAGAATGCCAGGCTTCTCTTTTGCCCAGCTCCATTCGGCTATCTCACATACGGTGTTAGTAGAATCTTTCAAAAATCTAAAATTAACCACCTTTTAAACTAAAACGTAATTATGTAATAAGAGTATTTTGGGAAAGGTGATCTTTGGGTGGAGTTAGAGTTGGTAGATTTAATTGGGAGGATGTAACATTCAAAATTTGAGATTATGAGTGTTTGAATTTTAAAAATGAACCATTTAATTTTCCTCAAATTAATCAAGCTTAATTTGAATTTTTCAAAAATAAAAGAATTTAATTTGACTAATCTATCTATCAAACTAAAGATTTCCAGTTTTAGTTGGGTTCTTTGTGCTTCAAGAAATTTTCTGTATTTTTGGAGATTTTTATGAATTTATTTCCTTTTTTTCGAATTTCTGGGATTTTCTAAATTCGGAAAATGATTTAATTTTCTTTTTCTCTCCTCATGCCGAATCACTCTCGGCCCGTTCCTATTCCACTTCCTGACCTATTTTCCTCTCGGCTTTTTTCCCAACCCAAATTTTGTCAAGAAAAACCCTAGCTCAAGCCAATCTCAGCCATCGGTTTTGATCATGCGGTCCAAAGTGTGCCACATAGCCGCGTGTTCTAGACCGTTGGATCATCGCCTTCTGATCGATCGATAGCGCCACGTCGCTTGCGGTTCTCATTGCCCGCGATAAACCCTAATTGCCATCCTTAATTTTCGCAACGGGCCCGCCTCCCGAGGCTATTTAAGGCCCCCGAGGTTCGCCTCTCCGTGCCGCCCCTTTTGCCCCTTCTCCCATCGCCTGAGACCCCTCCTATCGCTGTTGTGAGCTCGCCGAAGTTCTTCGTCGTGCTCGTGGGTTCCCCGTCGCGTTTCGCCCTCTCCGGTGAGCTCCCACTGCTTCCGTCGGTGCCGTTGAATTCCCCACGTCGCCCGCGTCATGTTGCCCCTAGCTCGGTTGCGCCTCGTCTCGGTTTTGCCTACGCCGCCACCGTCTTCTTTCGCTCCAGTGGGCGTACAGCTGCTGTGCCACAGTTAGACCTGTCGTCGCCGCCTCGCCTCGTGCCATCCGTTCGAACCGCCTCGGCCCACCAGATGTGCGCCACGTGGTCGGACAAATCGAGATGCGTCGGCCGCCTCACCTCATCGGATGCGTCCACATCGCATCGCGTCGCATGGTGCCACGTGCTAGCCACGTTCGCACCGTTTCGCTCCGTTAGCGCCGCATGTAGCCCTGTGGTTGCCGTGTCATTTCGCCGCCTTGCCGTGTCAGCGCTGCTTCGGGTTCCACGCCTGCGACGCTTCACCTCCGCGTGGCAGCCGCGTCAGCGCCATGTTGATGCCACGTCAGCCCTAGTCGCTCTAATGGCGTCCACATCAACGTGGTCCGCCACGCCATCCTGATTCTCTCGGTGATCCCAGTCCACGGTGAGCCGAGCGATTGATGTGCAGGCCCCACACGTCAGTCGGAGTATCCTTTTCTTTTTCTAATTTTTCTGAAAATTCAAAACTCCAGCTAATCACGTGTTGACACGTGTCGGCCCTTTCTGTTTTTTCTGATTTTCTAACCCGAGAGACTTCTAGGAGCCCGTTCTCCTTCGTCCGAGCTCCGATTCCAATTATTCAAATTTTTAAATTCATCTAAATTCATGGCCTATCTTCTAGTACCATTCTTTTCAATTTTTGAATTTTATTTGAATTTATTTTATTTATTTGTTCTTGTTTCACGTGTAGACGACACAGTCGAATCGCAGACGAATCAACAGGCAGAGATAGAACCAGCAGAAGTCAATGAAGGCAAGTCTTCCTTTAACATGTTGATCCCAAATTTTATGAAAATCTTATGTTGTTTTAAATTATGCATGCTTACTTTTATGCAAAGTACTTTTACTATGGGGTTAAGGTTTAGTTAAATACCAACTTGTTATACCCTCATTGGCATTATTCATGACGAACCTTTGTCACCCTAGATGATACTAGTTAATTTATCTGGTGATAACCAATACTGTAGCATGGGACGGTAGAACTACTTAGTTTAGCTTAAACGTTTCGGTATAATACCATTGTGGAAAACTTTTCAAATATTATTCAAACTTATTTATGAGACTGTAGCGATTGGTATTGCTGTTGTTATTTAATTAAAATAAAGTGGAAATGGCTTAGACTGGGGCGGATGGATGTTTGGTGGGTGCTAGATGCACGAGACTTTGTAAAGTGATTGTTCCGCCCTAGTCAATTAAGGATTGAAGCGTGTGTTACCATGGACTGGGCACTACCGTACAACCACAAATCTATATGGGTACGACCTGGCTAATTAATTTATGCGTCTCGTTATTGGCTTCGCCATTTGGTAGGATGTGGGTGCCAGATGTAGACACTTGCAAGGCGCAAGAGGGAGCTTCTGTACTGGGTGGCTAGAACCCTAACAGCGGTGAAACCTTAGCGGGCGAAGTTAGTAGCGGTGTCGTACATTGTAAAGGCCTTGTCATGATCTCTCTGCTGACACACCAAAGGAAATGTGTTAATTGCATGGAGACAAGAGTCGATCATATCTTGTGGGTAAAATTGTATACACTCTGCAGAATTAAAACTACTTAAGTAGCCGTGCCCACGGTCAAGGGTAGGTAAGGTACGCTAGCACATTGTAGATCTTATGGTTTTGTTTTAAATGAAAATGATGGTTTGGGAATCCATGAGTAGTTGGAACTCACGGGTTTTGGTTTGGCGGTTGGAGCCAGTCAGGTGGTTGGAACATGTGTAGTTGTTATATCAAATTCAATCATTTATTCAATTACATTTTGTTAAATGATACTTTACGAAATTACTATTGTTATGTAAAGTTAAACTCTGCTTTATGCTAAAAGAACCATATTATGCCTTCAATTATTCAACCATGCATATAGTTATCATGCATTATATTTCCAAAACTTGCGGAGTACATTTTGTGCTCATCCTTGCAACATCCCAACTTTCCACAGAGGAGTGCGCTGAAGCTGAAGGTAACTACAAGTTCTACGCTTGTGGTTATGATGAAGGCGATCCGGAATACTAACACGCGTACCCCAGTCGATTGCCTGTTGGGCATATGGATTCGCTTATTTTACTGCTGTTGATTTATTTCCGCTACTTATTGAATTCAAACCATGAGACTGCCTATTTGTAATAATTTGACCATAAGGCTAACGCTCTTTTTACTTAATTAATATTATTTGATTCGTGATATGATTGTGTTATCATCACTGTTTCCACTGTATGTGCTAGTTTTTCCTGGACTAGCACGGTTACATACAAAGGGTTCGGATTTGGGAATCCGGTCCCGACAAAGGAAAAATCATTTACTGCATTTATATATTATTGCTTATTAAGTACTTCGTACTCACCCTTGCTTAACCCTTCTTTTTCTTAAACGGTGAGGTCCTTGGACAATCCTCAGAGGCATAGTTGAAGGACCACTCCCAGGAGCAAGACTTACCAAAGGATGGCTATTACTACTAGTACTATATAGGATATATTTCATATTTCAATACAAAATTAGTATGATGTTTGCCTTAACCCCTAATAATAGTGTTTATAAATAATAATTAGATGTAATCTAGTTATTTTTAATATAATATATATATATCAAGAGAAAGGGAGTATGGTTGTCCATGTGTGCGCCAAAAATCAATTGCAAAAGTGGCGTTAAGTGGACCGTAAGAGAGGAACTGGGCCCAGCCTGTAGATTCAGCTCAAGGCCCACTTTTGTCAAATGCAAGCCCACAGGCCCATATCTTTGGCACCCCAATATCACACTTTAAAGGCAATGATTTTAAAGGAATCGTAGCAGCTTCCAGCCTTCCACATCCGGCTCCGTGGCGTCAACTCATGGTGCGTCGTCGCCGTTAGCGGCGGAGGCTTTGCGAGTCGCCGTGCCGATCTTGGTGAAGACCGTCGGCCAGCAGTACATCGGCAGCTGCCACCCCGGATTCAAGGTCCAGTGGCTGCCTACCTACGTCGGGGCGGCTGCAATTAGCTCTCAACGCATCTCTCCCTTTGGAATACAAGAATTTTTTCCAATTCCTACTTCCCAAGTGAAGACTCAGTTATAGCTAGTGTCCTTACGCCTATCATCCTCATGGAATTAAACTAAACACGCAGTTTTTCGTGATAGAAATATATTTTATTTCTATCAATGCCTACGTACCGTCGGATCGAGACTGGAGAGCGAGAGCGCTGTTGACCTCGAGTATTCCCTCCGATGAGCCCCTTTAGTTGAGAGACGGGAAGGAAATACTCCGTTACGCTCGCACCTAATGAGCATCGATCAAAGATCCCCTAGCCAGGTTGTAACTCTTTTTTTCTTTTTCTTTTATCGACTATGGCCAGTTGCAGCTTGAGTATTTCCCCAGTATTAAATCTGAAGATTTTACATACAAAACCATCATTGTATCTGCTTGGTCACTAAAAATATTTTTTCCCCATTTTATTTCCCCTCTTTCAATTTTTTTCCTTAGGTTTTCTGCAGAGTTCCTGCTTTAATTTAATTAGAAATCTATATCCAACAGAAAGAAAAAAAAAAGTTGGCTATTACAAGCAACAGCATGGATCTTATACTCGTGCATTCATACATACGCATATGAATAAACTGAAGCAAATTTGTCTAACAAAAATAAACTGAAGCAAAGTACTCGTGCTAGCTATACTTGGAACGGGGAAAATGTTATGAGCAAGCTAAAGAAACAGCTGGGGCGAAAGGGGGTGAACTCACTGGCAGCGGCAGCGGGAGCAGCAGCGTCGGGGTCGCTTCGCCGGCGATGATCCCCGCGGGTCCTGACCACCAGCACCGCCGCCCTTCTCCTCCTCCTCCCAGTCCGGATGAGGCCGAGAGAGCTACATTGCCGGAGCAAGAGAGGGAGGTAGCAGAGATCGAAATGGGGCGGGGAGGCAGAGCAGAGGAGAGGAAGGGGAAGGAAGGAAGGACGCGTGCGCTTACAAGTGGGCATCGGGCGTTTATAAATAATAGCGCGGGAGGTCGTAGTGGCGATGGGCTAGGAATACTCGCCCGTTTTCCTTGTGCTCGTGAGAGCGAGAGAGAGAAAAAAAAAGAAAAAACAAATCAAGGCACGAGCGCTTCTTTATCTGACAAGTCAAGAGTCGTCTCGTTTGTCCTGTCTGGCCTCTGCTGGTGAATTTTATACTGTTTTGGCTCGTTGAAATGAGTTTTTTTTTAACAGTCTTCAGCGCGAATAATACATTTACTAATGTTGGCAAACTTCCGGTGCTGGAAGCGATTTGAGCCGAGCCGGCCGCGCAGCTCGGTTCAAATTTTTTTTCGCGTTTAGGTTTCTCGAAAAATTCGTAATTATGTAGAGATCCTTTCCGCGGTTTTTTTATGAAGATGACCTTCTGGTTCAGAAAAATTGCGGATCTTTCGTGAGAGGATCCTAAATAGCTGCTGAAAAAAATGAAGTGACGTTTGGATCATTCGGCTATTTTTCGCGAAAAGGATCTTTTTGATTTAGCGCGATCGCGAATTCTTCGTGAGAGAACCCCAGATAGATGCGAAAAAAACGTGATTACGTTTGTGTCCTTTCAACGTATCGTGCTGGCTCCCTCGCGTGGCTCGCGTGCGGCCGGCCGGCTCCGCTCATTTTTTTTCATGTGTAGGTCCCTAAAAAAATACGTAATCACGTGTAAGTCCTTCCCATGGTTTTTTACGAAAATGACCTTTTAATTCAGAAAAAACGTGAATCTTTCGTGAAAGGGCCCTAAATAAATACCAAAAAAACTTAGTTACGTTTGGATCATTCCATCTGTTTTTCACGAAAAGGACATTTCGATTTAGCACGATCGCGATTCCGTCGTGAGAGGACCCCAAATAAATGTAAAAAAACATGGTGATTTAAAAAAAAGACACCATTGAAAAAAACGAAATGTTTATGCGAAAAAAATAATGCACACGACGTATCACACCGCGAAAACTATCCTAGTTATTCACGGAACTGGCCCTTTGGCTCGATGAGACAATGGTTGGGAGCCGCTGCATCGACTGAGCCACGGACGAGAGGCGCTGCAGACACTAAGCCGCGGACAGGAGGAGCTGCGCTATGAAACCTTTATGATCTCCGCATTCGGTATGTATAAATAACTAGTATGTACTTCTGGGATATGCTGAGAGGCCCAATGGAGTACGGTGATGTAATTGCGCTATATTTGAAGCCATAGATAGAGTTACTTCCGACGGTTAGTCAGAATACAACTGTTAGTTGCGAATCTGGTGGAACGACCTAGAATAGGTGCCTCCGACTCGAGTAAAAGGGTTGGAGATGTAACATTGGATTAGTGATAAACATTTAGGGGCCTCACAAGATGGGGTTATAATGGGTAAAGTGGTACAGTCGACCTACGCAACGTTAAATCATGAATTCATGTCTGTCTTCTGAATTGGAGGCTATATAAGCTAAGTCTACCTCATATACGAGTATTAGTATCTCTTTTCATAAAATAAAACATACAACCTTTAAAGAAAACCAAAAACCTAATTTCAGTAAAAATTAGAATTTCAGAGAAAATGATCATGGGATGAATGTGAGAGAAAATCATATATTGCATTTGCTATTAATGCTTACTGAGTACCTTCTACTCGCTCTTATTTAAATCCCCCTTCGGCCTAGAGGGTGTTCTATGGATCCACCTACAAAGCGTGGGGTGAGGATTACTCACAGGGCCAGGACTACGAGGAGTACAACCAGGGGGTTTAGGTGGCTTGTTAGGCCGTATCACAACTTTTGGCGATCTTCAGGTTAACTAGTTAGAAGTGTCATTATTTTTTGTTGTACTTAGATCGTATGTATAATTAATGTATTGGACTTGTAAACCTGTGTGATAATATATTGTAATAAATTTTCATTGTAGTTTGTAATTATCGTTCTGCTAAAACACTCTGAATACAGTGTATTAACTAATAAAATGTCAGGTGTGCTCGATATTTTATTAGTTAATATACCGATATCAGTATAATTAACTCAGTTTAATATTAGTGATACTGTTATTACTCTAGACTAGTTATGCGGGTTGCCACACCATAACATTTTGAATTGCATTTAGGCTCGCCTCAAGAAAAGAAAGACATAATAAATGAAAAATCACTTCAAGTGAAAAGTTTTTCCAAGTACGCAAGGTAGTGAACAGGAGCATAGTAATTACCTTATGAGTACTGTTAAGCTCTTCGTAAGAAATTTATATAACATTGAATTTTGCACCAACAATGTTATAGAGAGAGTTGAAGGAAATCGTCGCTTCTGTCTCCGGAATGCATGCAGTACGGATAAAATCACCTACTCGTCTCTAATAAGGGATCAAATATGAGCCTATGTAGAGTAACTTCTTATCTAGTTGGGAACTCTCTCTGACAAACTCACCTCCTCGTCCCTAATAAGGGAGTGTGGCGTGGTTTGGGTAAGATTTTGTTTTTGGATATATCTTTTTTTGTTAGAGGTTTTTCAAGAAGATGGGAGGGTTGGTCATAATTAGCACAGTTGCAAAAACTATACAGCTGCCACCTAGATGTCCATCTCCTAGGTGGATATATAAGATGCAGTGCTGTGACGGCCTGTGCACGTCGTCATCGCAGAGCATGTAGCCAGGTGCCCCCGCAAGTGCGCTCCAGACGAGCAGCACCCACGGCGCCCCGGCCATTGGCGCAGCCTCCACTGTCGTCCGCACGGATGCGCACTACATCAAATTTTCTACGCATATGCGTTAGGGATAAGAAAAAAGAAACTGGTTGGTGGGATTTTTTTTTGGCTCGGTACAAAATTACTTCAATTACACTGAGAGTAGTGTTTCAATGTTTTTTCTCGCAATGCAAGTTGTACATATCTTGAAACAAGCGAAGGGGCAAGTAATCACTATTTACCTTTAATTTATGTTTTAATATTTATACAATTGTCAAAAAGAAAAGTATGGAAGTATTTCTCTTATACTTAGTTATTGGTTAAACATCGAAATGAGCTAATTTTGAATGAAATTGGATTTTATTCTAGCTCGACTCGGCTCATTAGCTCGATTCTAAATATACTTCCAAACTATAAATAAAATGATATGAAATCAAACTATAACAATTTCGAAAAAAACACGATAAGATGATAATTTGGCTCAATGTCGTCCACCCCTAATATGCTTGTATATACGAACATTGCGTGCAGCCGTGCAGCATGCTTAGGTAACTTACTTGAACCGTACGTACTCCACAAGTGCACACGAGAAGACAGAAGCAAAACAGTGTGGAAAATACGAGAGGTAGAAACGCCGAGGAGAAGCCCCTTGAAGTTACCACATCACTCGAGGGCAAGGCACGCTGGTGCCTCGGCAGCAATCCACGACTATAAAAGAAAAACCAGGGGTTCCCTCCGTGAGTAATCGTAACAAAGCTCTCAGCTTACTCTGAGAGAGAGAGAGAGAGAGAGAGAGAGAGAGAGAGAGAGAGAGAGCGCTTCCTCCAAGCAGCGTGAGTTCCTCCCACAAATCAATCATCCTCCTTCAATTCGCTGGCGACAGTCCTGTGTGTTCAGTTCAGTTTTCCTCATCGCCTAACTTTTCTGCGCTTGCTTATCTGCAAGGGCATCCACCGAGGAAGGCTGCCAAGGCAATTTTTCGCTCCATTTTGTGAGTACTAGAATTTGGTAGCAATGTTTTAACAATATGGTCTCCCTAGTTAATAATCTTTTTATTCGTATCTATCTGACTCTCACTCCCTCTCTCGCTACGTTCACTAATACGATCTGTATGCTTGCAAGGCTTGCCCAGAGAGCTACGGTCAAAATAATAATCGGTTATCGGTTTCTTACAACACTCCTCCCGAATTTAGAGAGAGAGAGAGAGAGAGAGAGAGATTAATTATGCCACTTTGTTTCTTCAATTTTGAATTTAAACCTAGTCACTAAATACTGATGAAGACATCACTCTTACATATGCAACTAATACTTCTCTGCATACCTTACAAGTGCGAGGACCAATCATATAAGTACGTGCACATCAATTGAATTGTTAGGTAACTCCGCTTTTAAGAGTGAATTCTGTTTCTAATGAGAATATAATGCTGCTTGATGTGTATGATTTATTTATCCTTAGAAATCATGGAGAGTACTACAATGGATCCAAAGGCTACAAGACGAAGGATCATAAGGAAGATTCAAGCCTAACCCAGGCTGACAGCTTCAACTCCTCTTCCTGGTGGCCACCACTTTCACAAGCACACCAGGCTAGCCTAACTACATTTGGAGGCCTCCATAACATAGTTTCGCGCTACCTTTGCCAATTGGGCTTCAATTTATGTAATAGGAAGGCTCGGGAAGGACACCAAGAGGAGTCTGTGTCCACCTCCTGGCCGCACCTCCTTTAGATGCTTATTTAAGTTAGCTAAACTCCCTCACGAGACTTGGATTTTGCTAGATTAGATTTTCACGTGAAACTTCTGTATTCTTCGTTTGAGTTAACAGATGTCCCCTGCATGCATATAAACGAGAAACAAATTAATTAGTCTACATACAGCTGTTGAGAGAAGCTGTTATAATTTATAGAGATGCCATACCTAGCTAGCTAGCGTCGGAATATAGTAAGTAATCATCTTCTTATTTTCTTTTTGAACTTTTAGTTGCAGGAGTAGTAATCTTGTTAGTACGGGTGAAGGTTATCGTACTTACATACCTGGATGCTCCCTGCAATGGAATGGAGGGGACAATTGGTGTCGGAATCTATCGCCAAGTGGTAGAGTTGGAGGTGCATATCAATATTCTTCTGCATCTGACGCAGATGTTCGGCCTGCTTCCAGCCCATGAAGAAGCGGAACAAGACGCTGCTGTCCCGGAACGACCTGACTAGAATGGCCGCTTTCTGCAGCGTGTCCTTCAGCCCTTCCGTTACTTCCCTTACTGCCTGGTGCTGGTGCTGCATCAATATCTCCGCTTCTGGCAGAATCTGTAGAAGGCCTTGTAGCATCTGCACACACTGCTCGAGCTGCAGGTACTCCTCATCGTTGGAGTAAAAAGTCAGCACAAGCTGAAGGATCAGCGAGAAAAGCGTTATCGCGTCCATCCCAGGCAGCTGAGCAAAGGTGGCGGCCTCGGTCAGGCAGTCCCAGGGTCGCCACATATTATCTTTGCTCTTTCTTGTGGGCGGCGATTAACTGCTGTTCGGTGATCAAGCAAAAAGTTAGATCAAGCACTGCAAGCTAATGAGATTAACAATTACAAGCATGGAGGTAATACATGTATGAAGAAACTAAGAGATCATGTAATGGTTTACTCATATTTGTGATAAGTAATTTACTTTGTTTGAGCTAATAGTACTCAAGTTTGAGTTTAAAATCAGTTTGCTATGGTTTTGAGCAATTTGAGTCAACTGGTTGTAACCTTAATTGGTTGGAGCCTCGACTAGTCTTAGCCTTCAGTGTTTGTGGCTTTAAGTGATCAAGACTGGTTGTAACATATTGTAGACTGGTCGGGATAAGTTGCAAACTAGTCATGACAAATTATGTATCATTCTAGGTATGTGTTAATTTGATTATATATGTTGGATATTGATATGTGATGTGTTTACTTGTCAGTGATGGTTGTAGGACTTTGAAGTTAAGTCATGGTGAGGCGAAAGAGACCGGGACTAGGCTAGGAGAACTGAGGTCCAGACGATTAAGGTAGTGCCGAAGATGACTGATGTTGGGGAGTAAATGCATGTCGAGAAGACAAGTGAATGGTGCAGGTACTAACTTAAACTCTACTCAACAGAAGAAGCATATTTGGATCAAATATTTGCAGGTTTGATAGCGATTAAGTTAGTGGTGTGCAAATGTGTGTGTCAAAACCCATTGTGTTGTTGGGTTTCAGGTTAGCCCATGAATAGGTAAGGGAGTTAATTCCAGCCATTCATGAGGTTTCTTATGGGATAAAGAAATCATTCAAGAATGGAGATTACTTTATATTGACTATAAATAGAGGGGTAGGGAATGCCTCTTCCCGACGATTTTACAGTTTATGAGAAGGATTTTATTTTCCTTATGCTCTCTTGAGTTTTGCCTACCTAGTTGTAAGGCTTTGTAACCATTCCTCTCATGTAGAAATAAAAATCATTTTCATGCTCAAGTTTATACTCATTTGGTTGCTCTTCCCTCTTGAGTTTTGATCTCCTTGTGATTTCTTTCTCTCTTATTTTTCTTGTTGCCAAGAATGAATAATGGTTGAATGAACTTTCTATAGGTCATATCTCAATCATCTAGTCAAGCTGCAACTCTTTCTTCTATGTTCTTACAAGAAACATATCTTTTTTGCTTGAAAAGAGAAAGAAACATATCTTTTTTTCTTTAAAACATATCTTTTATTTGATTACAAGCAAGGAGGTAATACATGCATGAAGAAACAAACGATCCTGGTCCGTAAGAGCATCTCCAGCAGAGCCCCTAAACCAGCCTCTAAACCTTAAAATAGGGAGTTTAGTAAAAAATACAGATCCAACATGGCCCCTAATCCAGCCCCTAAAATTAGGAGGCCCCTAAATTTGCCTCCTCAGCCCCAATTCCCACGAAGCCCCTAAACCAGCCCCTAAACCTTAAAATAGGGAGTTAAGTGAAGGATGGCTTGCATTAGTTCGCTGCATGCTCTCTTGCTTTTATTTGCTATGCCTATTTCAGAAGAAATTTTTCATGGGGTGAGATTAAATGATAGATACATGGTAAATGATTAAGCAATTCGGCGATTCCAATCTACCTGAGGGAGGAGGAGTACCAACGGCATGATCCACTTATATTGAATGAGTTCTTAAAGATACACTAGGAGATTAAAGACAGTGAAATACATGAGAGGATTCGAGATGATCGTATTGAGCGTTTGTGGGCAATTCACAGCGCTTCGTAGTTTGATTCATTGTTCGGAGTTTCTATTTATCTATTTATCATGTTTTGAAAATTTTAAATTTAAATTTTAAATATCATGTTTTTAAATTGTAAATGTTAATATGCTTATGTTTTATGTATTACAAATATTTTTGATTGAATTTTAGTGGTGTCAAATGAAGATTATACATAGTGGATATGTCAAAATAGGAGAAAAAGTAAAATAGGGGCTGAGATTTAGGGGATGTTGCTAGACTTGTGCTCTGAAAACAGGGCTCCAAAAAATAGGAGGAGTCTCTAAATCTAAAATAGAGGCCCTGTTTTAGAAACCCTCGCTGAAGATGCTCTTAAGGAGGCAAGAAAGAAGTGGGTACCTCCTATTTATTCTGCACAACGTCAGGCACACACACCTCGCTCGCACCTCCGCTTAGATAAAGCTTTAGCGGATGCACGCAGCAAAATAGTAAAGCATTAGAGTAGATGAGAGCTGGCTACTGCATATTAGGTCATTATTTCCACGTTTATTAGGGTTTGTATAGTTTAATTTATCTAATACTCCACAGTCCACACTATAATGAACTACGTTGGTTTCACTTCGAATAAAAAAAGGAAAAGTGGTCTGTTTCCCACCCTATGTATTTAAAATAAACATGTTATCGTGCCTTCTGTTATCCCTTCACCAGAATTTAATCATGTAGTTCCTGAGATGAAAACTAAGCGAGCACATACAGATGTAGTACTATTGCAACGGACTTGCACCGAACTTCCAGTCCTTTCAGCACACCACCGGAGTTGTTTCTGCATGCCCAGAAAAGTTTCGCTCCTTCCACTATATATATATATCGGCGACACTGGTTCCAGACTATTTCCTATCACAGATGTCCACCTTTCGAGTAAAATGGAAGAGTTGGAACTCCTCTCGATCTCCATGATCCCTCCAATGGATTTTGTCTCAGTGTGCGCGGTTCTCCGCTGGAAATTACGGGGAAGACATCGATCCATGCTGGCTCCCCACTGCATCACCCCAAGAAAGAAATTATCCAAGGATGCTCTGAGGGCCCTCTCAAAAAATTTCAAGAATTTGAAAATTTAGTAGCTTAGTTAAAGTAGTGAAGTTGATTTAAATATATTAGTAGCACTGTTAGATTTGTTAAAAATCGCGTAGGTTTAATCATGATTTGAATTTTTTATGGTAGGCTAGGCACGCTCTGAGGACCATTCTCAAAAAATTTCAAAAATTTACAACATAATTTAATAGCTCAATCAAACAAACGAAGATGGAAAAAATCAAAAAAAAAATTGCTTTCAACAGATTCAAATTCGAGACATCACAGTCGCACCGCAAGGCTTCTGCCACCTGAGCTATGTGCCACATGTGAAATATGATGCACAATAAATTTATGAGCTTATGTAGAATAGTACTGTAGAAACTACAGTGTTTGGTGTGACGTGACGGCATGAGTGGCCGGCTACCGTACCTCTCGAGAATAGAGTAGATATAGATAGTGGGAAATGGTTTTGAACTACCGCAACCAGGTCATCGAGGTAGAGAGTTGTTTCAGGGCTTTAAGGAAGAGAGGACGAGGCATAGCCACCACTATAAATGAGAAGAGCGATGGCTGTCGTTTGTACAGCTTTTTGTGAGAGAATATGGAGGAATTTATTGTTCACAAGAGGGCATTGTCTCTTCCTAGGGCAATGTCAAAGAGGAGCGACTTTGATCAAAACTGAAAATCCAACAAAAAAATCAGAAATTCTAAAAAATAAAATAAAAAACACAAAGATGTAACTTCGGGATAGTCGACTCAAGTGCTTAGAAAAATGGAGTTGCTATAAAAAATGATACGTGAGATACCAAGAATTAATACAGCTGTAATATTTTGAGCATAGTAGACAAATATCTATGGGGTGATTGATTGGATGAAATATTATAAGTCTGTATAGATTTTTAAGATCTTGAAGAAAGGTTTTTGCTTATGTCACACAAAATCTTATTGTGCAGCGAACATTTACTTGTGTGAATGAGATGTTTACTTTGATAAATGAGTTGAAATGAGGTGTGCTCTAGTGGATGGTTTCTAGGTATCTTTAGTTATTTTTCTACTATTCACTACTAGGCTAGTTGAGTTGCACCGTTGATATCATCTTTATTAAACTTCATCGCCCATGATATCTTATGAGTGCTCTTTCTTGTGGGCGATCATTAACTGCAGCTCTGCGGCCAAGGAAAAAGTTAGATCAAGTCTGCAAGCTGACAAGATTAACAATCGCAAGCAAGGGAGGTAATACATGCATGAAGAAACAAACGATCCAAGTGCTTAAGGAGGAAAGAAAAAAAGTTGGCATGCACCTCCTCCCTCTCTTAATCTGCAGTTCTGCACAACCTCAGACACACAATCTCTCTCGCTCACTCGGCTTAGATAAAAATCCTTTTTAGCGGGTGAAGGAAAGAAAGTACGTGGTGAAGCAGCTGTCGGTATATATAGGCGGTGAAGTGGTATGTGTCCCGGCCCCATGCTCCCGAGGGACTCACGTAGCGTCTCCTGAACGCAGCCCGCACACGCACGGGAACACGATTAAACCTGGGATTCCCTCGGGAGCATGCGGCCCGGCAGCCAGAGAGAAACTCTTGGCGGCAGGTACGAGGAGCGGCAAAAAATTTTAAGTCGGAGCTTTCTTTGAACCAAAAGTTTTTTAAATCAAAACCTTTTGAATCCAAGTTTTAAGAGTTGAAACTTTTTTATTTGAAGTTTTTTGGGTTGAAACGTTCTGATTTGAATTTTTTTATTTAAAACTTTTCGTGTTGAAACTTTCCGAGTTGAAACTTTCTGAGTTGAAACTTCCTAATCTGAAAATTTTTTATTTAGATTTTTTTAGTTGAAACTTTCGATTTAAAATTTTCAATGTTTAAATGTTTTAATTTTAATTTTTTTAGTTAGAGAGGAAAGAAGAGGGTGGGAAAAGTGAGTAGGAAAAAGGAAAAGAAGAAAGTGGATAAAAAAGATTACACATAGTATTTTAAAAAGTGACCTAAAATCTGTTATTTTAGGGTAATCCTCGTAATAATGGTTCCCCTAACGCCTGTAGATGCTCTAGCATTTTGCCTTGGGAGTGTAGCTCACTAAAGTACGGGTAAACTAGCATGCATATCTCTTTGAACGGGATCTTCTATGCCAGATATTTTTTTGTGTCTACTAATTCTTGTGTGCATGAAAGCTTTTCAAGTATTTAAGCAACCATTTGTCGAGTACAAATTACTAGTATTAATCCGAAAGTTTCCTATTTAATTACAGAGTTTTTATGAGAAATTAGATAAGTATAAAGTTTAATTACCCATGCTAAAATTTTACGAGTTGAATTTTTTTGTCAACTTGAAATTTTCCAAGTTCAAATTTTGCGAGTTGAGTTTAAATCTTTTAAGAGCATAACATCTTATTGTGACAAGTGACGATATCTCCTTAATTTTCTCACTTTTCTTCTACTCAAATCCTCTCTCATTGCGATACTTGACAATATCCCCTTCATCCCTTCTCCTCCCGTTCAATTTCCCCAAACTCAAATGTTTTTGTTTTTCAAAATTATAAAATCAGTAATATCTTGTATAATAGTG
This sequence comes from Guadua angustifolia, assembly GCA_036346375.1. NCBI lineage: Eukaryota > Viridiplantae > Streptophyta > Magnoliopsida > Poales > Poaceae > Guadua > Guadua angustifolia. The sequence goes on from CM070520.1 coordinate 7,117,531, forward strand.
AGTAATATGTTATTTCTAGATGGTGAAAGTCAACATATCAGATATAAACTATAAAATCTAAGAAAATCATATGTAAATATTTTCAAAATTCTTTAAAAATACCATACGTAGGGGAGGTGATATTTTATAATAGTGCAAAATTTGAAGAAAAATACTATATGCAGGGGAGGTGATATTCTATAATGGTGTAAAATTTAAAGATAAAAATCATTCTTATTTGAAAGTTACGACTAAATAAAAAAATTTATATATAATCTACAAGTAGTATTTGTTAGTTATGGCTATAAAAAAAAGGCTTGTGCGGGCGGCGGCGGGCAAGGGGAAAGAAAACGGCGCAAGGAAAAAAGTTTGGGAGATACTAGCGCTCGGACGTCCGTTCGCTGTTCATCCCACCGGATGTCTCTAGCAATATTTTTTTTCTACGTGTGCAACATTTTTTTCCGACGCGTGCAACATTTTTTTGAACGCTTGCAACATCTGTTTACTGTAGCGATTTTCACTGTTTGTCGAAGAAAAATATTATACACGTTGGTAAGAAATATTGCACATATATAAAAAATATTATAGTATATCTGAAAATTTCGAACGTCCGAACAAATGAAAAAAGTTTTGAGGCCGCGGCACACAGATACGTCACGTACGCGACCCTGGGGCAACGCAAGCAACGCTACGTCACGTATGGCGTGTGCAGGCTGCGTTCAGCAGACGCTACGTCACGGGCACCACAGAGAACCTCTTGGCGGCAGGTAAGTGGGGCAGCAAAGAAAAAAAAAAGTGAAAGAGGTATCAAGAAAGGCAACATATCCGATGCATTTCTTTCGTAAAGAATCGTCTGTTGAACCAAAAAAGTTTCAAAAATTCTGAAAAAAATCATGGATGTCGGCAACGATCGTGGTGCAATCGGGCCTCCGTGCAATCACCGTGCAATCCAACTAAGAAAAGTTTCGAAAAATTCTGAAAAAATCATGGATGTACATCTCATCTTACCCCATCTACATATAAAATTTCAAGATCAAATTCGTCCTATGCTAGAAGTTACAAAAGACAAATTTCTGACAAACTTAAAAAGTTCAAATGCACCTCAAATTTGTCTTTTTGTAACTTCTAGCATAGGACGAGTTTAATCATGAAATTTTATATGTAGATGGGGTAAGATGAGATGTACATCCATGATTTTTTTCAGAATTTTTGAAACTTTTCTTAGTTGGATTGCACGGTGATTGCATGGAGGGTCGAACATTATTACGTTGTTTGATACATATCATTTCAATATAAAATTTCATGATCAAATTCATCCTATAATAGCGGTTACAAAAAAACAAGCAGCAAAATGAATAGTGATGAACAGTAAAAATCACTGTTCATGCGAAATTTGTCTTTTGTAACTGCTAGTATAAGATGAATTTGATCATGAAATTTTATATGTAGGTGGGGTGAGTTGAGATGTATATCCATGATTTTTTCAGAATTTTTGAAACTTTTTAGTTCAGTTGCACTGGGTTTCACCGAGGGTGATTGCACGAGATATTTTTCCATCGAGAAAACAGAGAAAGGATAGGAAAAAAAAAGAGAAACTCTCATAAAAAAACTTGGAATATTATTTTAGAGTTATACTTTCACGTAAAGGTATCACTGTGAGTATTTTGCATTTCTAATTTGAGAAAAAAAATCAATGAGTACATATTCCGATTTACTAATTCCTATTTATGTACAATTGCTTTCTAGTTTGAGTATTTAATCCAAGATTTCAAAATTTGTTTTCGATCTATATCTCGAAGGTGAACAAAATCCGAAATTTTGATGAGATTTCAGAATTTCAGAAATCTAGATGAAATTCAAAAATAAAAATTCAAATCCAAAATTTTTTGACTGGAATTTCCAAGATTTCGACAGAAATTGCAAATTTCAACTAAATGAAAAATGGTTCAAACAATGCTAGAAAATTTTGAAAATTCTCTATGATTTTAGACTGCTAAAGAATAAAGATGGTGCCATAACAAGAGAACCTCTCAGTGGCAGCACAAGTAAGAGAAGAGCAGCGAAGGAAAAAAAAAGTAAAAGAGGTGGCCTGCCGACTGGGCTAGCAAGAAAACAGAGAAAGAACAGGAAGAAGAAGAAGAGACAAAAAAAAAACAAGAAAAATTGGTAAAAACTTGGAAGATTATTTCAGAGTTGTGCCTTCATGTAAAAGGGTCCTTGTGAGTACTTTGTATTTCTAATTTGAGAAAAAAAATCAGCGAGTACAGATTCTTGAACACTCTGGTTCCCAAAGGCCAGATGGTGATGGAAAATGCGCGTCGAGATGACCTAATTGGGGCGCAATCCTACGTCATCCACGAATTTTTTACTGTTGTAGTCTCAAATTTTTATTTTTTACAGAACTAGCCTCTTGCGACTTTTTTTACAAAATAGCCCCCTGGCTCACAAATCCCATGCACAGGTAGGGATGACAATTTTACCCATAGGTTTGGGTATCCGTGGGTACTCAACCCGATAAGAGCGGGTATGGGTAGTACTTTAGACCCATGGATTTATAGGTTTGGGTACCCGATAAGCCCATAGGATGGGTGTGCTGTTAATTTGTACCCATGTGTACCCAATAGGTATCTTATGACATATGGGCCCACTTTTTAGAGGTATATTAGAAAAACAAACTCACTGACTGCTCGGCTGAGTCGCCTCCTCCTAAATTCCCCTCACCCCCATTGCCTTCCTCCCCTTGTCCCCATCGCCTGATTGCCTCGACCTCCCTCCCCTCGGCTCTACCTCCCTCGGCAGCCGACGCCTGCACCTCCACTCGCCTCGCCTCCCTCGGCGTCGACTCCTCCTATCGGCTCTCTCCGGCCCAACGCGCATAGTGCCCAAAAGAAGAGAGAGAAAGGAGAGGCGAAAAGGAGATAGAGGGAGAGGCGACCCCTACTCACCCGAAACGCACTGCCCCCCGTGCATACCCCCGAGGTCTAGTGTTCCAGCGGGCCGAGCCATGGTGAGGCCGCGGCCGACCAGAAGTGGCGACGTCGCCGGGATGAGGAGATCTGGAGGAAGCTCCACGAGGCCAGCTTTGACAAGGAGTCCGTCAGGCACTGTGACAAAGGTGGCGCCACGGCGCTAATCACTTGCATCACCCCTACTGGAGTCCAAGGTACCTCTCTCTCCCTCTCCTTGCTCTTGTGGTGTGGTCAATGCACTAGATTTTGGTTTCTTGGTTCAATGGTTTGTCATTCTTGGTGGATTTCTTTTGGGGAGGAGAGAAGAAACAATAGGTAAAAAGAATTAGCCGGTTGTCATTGGAGAATCACCCCCTGCCTCGCCTGTGTCTTTGCCTCCTCCGCCATGGCCACCTCCGTCGGCCTTTGGCGTCCGCGAGGGGGAGGAGCACGCGGCGGCTGTGGTGACCCCCACCTCTCCGCCTTCACCCTTCGGTGCTCGCGCACAAATCTATACCCATGGGTACCCATTGGTTTTGGGTATAGGCACAGATCTGTGTCCGTAAAGTTGAGTGGGTTTGGGTAGACGGGACTTTGTTCAGGTTCGAGTTTGGGTTTAAGGCAGTGGTACCCGGAGGTACCCACCCGATTACCATCCCTATGGACAGGGAGTGCGGAAAATACCGAGAGGTGAAACATGGCGATTTCTCGATGTTTGCCGACGTATCGCGGACTCTGAGCACGACAGCTGCATTTTCTGCTATGTAGGGGCGCGGGATTAAGCTTTTTCGCAGTGTGGTGCCGTGGGATTGCCTATTTTCCATGGTTTGGCGGCGCGGCATTCTGGTTTTCCGCCGCTACCGCTATGTGTCACATTGTGATTTTTACGCACTTGTTGCGAGATTTGTGTTTTCCACATTCTCCGTGCGCAGGATTTCTGGGTCAAGGAACTATTTTTATAGGAAATCGTACCAAGGCTAGTTCTTAAAAAAATTAAGGGTTACAGTGAAAAAATTTGTCATCCACCGCGGCGCCATAACAAAGAGGGCCTCTCTGACTAGGTGGTTAGCGCATCAATTCTAAAGTATTAAATATATATATCTCTACTACTTCTAATTACGAGTTGGTGGCGGTAGTCCGTTCTCCCCACTCCCCCCTCCGGCATACCCACAAAACCGTCATTGTTCCAATCTTCTATACATTGACGAACGGAGAAAGTTTTAATTCAGTTGGATATGCATACATGCGTGATCTGCGGTGTATCAGACTCTTATCTCAATCAGCCGATTTTATTTCTAAATACTGCATAGCCGATTCTTTTTTCATATACTGTACGCATGCAACTTTTGAGTTATCATGTGCCTTTGAATTGCCATATGCATCCTTTTCATTAAATATTTACTTGCATGTGTAGATAAGATCACCTTTTGTTTTTATCTAATCACGTATGGTCTGGATTACGATCGGCTAGCAGCATGTGTACGACTAAGCATGATGCGACTAGATAAGTTTGTTATCTCTATCTCTATTAATTCTAATTAGGAGTTGGTGGTAGTGCGTCCGTTCTCCACTCACCCCGACATGTGTGCGCACTCGCGTGGCTGAGTGGGAAGCAGACAGTGGCCACCTAGTAGATTAGATTGAATCATCCTATCGTGGGAGGTAAATGAATATGCATGGTTTATTTATTGCTTTCCTTTCTCCTATTGATCTAGCATTCGAATCGGCGGTGATTGCTCCCGATGCTTTTCAAATTGGATTGGATTGATTCCCTTTCAAAGGAAGCAGAGGTTCGATTCATGGAGTTGGGTCTCTTCTCACCTCTTTCCCTTTTGTTGCCTTCCTTAGTCGACGATTTCTTAATATGGATTCTATAGATATCTTCTCGGTTGCTAAATCTATATAATCCCACAGCTTCTTGCCTCTCTTGCAGATATGTTGAGTTTATCCGTTGAGCAAAGGTAATGGGCGACCTTCCTGATCTTGTCGATGCGGTGCAGGGGTAGATCGCCGGTGGTGGGTGGCGAGATAGGCCGGCGGCGTTACTGGAGCACACTGCGGTAGATGATGTCAGTAAGTTGAGGGAGGCGCTAGAGGGGGGAGGTGAGGAGGTGGTAGAGTTGGTTGATAGGGTGAGGCTATAGTATGGTCAGAGTAAGGCATACGAGCCACACACGTCGCTGATGGTAGCAGCCACATACGGATGACACCTAACTCTTCAATGCCTTTGCGCCCATGGGACAGTAGGTGGTGCCTCTTTTGGTTGATCGATCAATCTCGAATTATGTCGTTATAAATTTACAATATCAAGTGTTGTGATGTTATTATTTAAGTTTGTGAAATTAAAGATAATTTTAAGCTTGAGTTTGTAGACAGGTGCTTGGAATTTGTATGCTTCGATAAATTGATTTAAACATTTAACCATTGCACATTCAGAGTAAATATTACTATTCAGATAAGGTTAGTGCTCTTTGCAAATAATTGTTTTTCGCAAATTGAGTTTCCGTTGTATCGCACGGGTACATACCTAGTAAGTTTTCTAAATGACAGCCGACTCGATAGAGGGTTTGGCACGAGCCCAGCACACGCACACGCACGAGAAGATAACAAAACCGTGGGGAAAATATGTGAGGGGAGGTGGGTACGTCCCTCGATCGTAAACGCGTGGAAACGCTGAGGAGAAGTAATTGAAGTTACCACTGTTAAGATATAGATTAATTTGAGTTTATAAAGTCTTTAAAAGTTACCACTGTTAAGATATAGAATAATTTGAGTCTATATTTTTTTGACTCTATCTCTACGTGGAAAAATCCAAATATATCTCTTGTTACTTTTTATTATATGTGGCACCCTCTTATACAAGAAACAATTTAATAAAGAAAAACAAAATTCCTTCCTATATTATATATGCTCTATTTATACTTGCTGTACTTTAGTATATCATAACTGGTTAAAGACAGATAATATTATTTTACAACACATCGTCAGTGCTAAGCTAAGTATAAAGCATTAGATCTGTATCCAGCGAAAAATTAGCATGAACGAGAGCCGGGCATTCGTGCGGACGAGCGGAAGCGACTGGCGAGGCCGCGTGGTTCGTGGAGGCCGTCGCCACGTGCTTCCTCGAGGAGTGCCTCGACTCATGATCCTGATTCCTAAGCATGATGGGCTCCGCGATGCCGCACCGGGTGCGCAGCCGCATGACGATCCCGCTCATGATGGCCCGAAGACCAATCTAATCACGTTGCTTCTTGGGAGTTGGGACCAGGTAGAGGAGTTGTATATGTGAAAGGATTGGCTTTTTAACAGGATAATAGCACTGTTGGAATTTTTAAAAATTCATGACACCTAATCATTATATGAAAATTTTATGAGAATATTATGGATGTATCAGGATCATCCAGAAAAATTTTCAAAATTTTATAACCTCGTTTGTTCTAATTTTCATTCGGATGAAACTTGCCACTCAGCGCTTTACCAAGACAGTACCAATGTTTGAATTTTTAAAAATTCCTCATATTTGATCATCATCTAAAATGTTTACATAAATATCATAAATATGTCAGAAATTGCCACAAAAAATTTCAAAATTTTCTAACATCGTTTGTACTATTTTTCATCTGGTTCAAACTTGCCGATCAACGTTTCATCTACATAGTATCAATGTTTGAATTTTTAAAAATTCCACAGACCTGATAATCACCTGAAATTTTTATGAGAATATCTTTAATTTGTCAGGAATCTACAAAAAAATTTTCAAAATTTTTCGACATCGTTTGAACCAATTTTCAGTCAGTGCAATTTGGGCAAAATTTCGGGTAATTTTGTCGAAATTTCGGAAATTTCGGTACCAAACAAACCGGATTTGAATTTTGCTTTTTGAATTTTGAATGTACTTCGACCGAAATTACCGAATTTCGTCCAAAATTTCAGATTTCGAAGGGATTCGATTTTTTTCACAAAACGAAATTTTGATCCCTACATGGGATCACACAGAGTGCTCTCTAGGTCAGGTCAAGATAAGCTAGGTGACAATTCCCCATCACCATCAACCTGGTGACGGCCGTACGCATGGACGCTGCACTTGCCGAGCTCTTTCGCAGGGATGGAAAACGTTGGTAATCGTGCGATAATCGCTATTATCACCTCTATCGCTACGGCTCGGCATTCAAAACCGAGACGGAAACTGATCAATCTAAAATTCAAATTCAAAAAACTTATAAAATTTGCAAATTATACAAAATTTGCAAATCTATAAGAAGGAATGTAGACTCATCACACATGAGCACCACCATATTGTGTGACAACCATGTGTGGCCCATACGATTAATTTGATGCTAAAGTAAATTGGAGAGTTTCTTGACCACATCGTTGTCATTGAGAGTGCTATAAAAATCTCGCAATCAACCATTTAAAGCTTCATGTCATGATGAAAAAGCATATTCGGAGCGAGTTAGTCAAGTGGAATACTATTCGCTTTAGAGTAAACTACATATTTCTGGACAGTTTTTTTCGTCATAAGGACAAGTTCTTACAATTGATGGTCTTAGAGGAATTTCTTTCATCGCGCTTAGTTAATACTGTGGAGGGCAGGTACGTATATGAGTGCTTGTTGAGTTTGGACTAGTGGGACAATCTTTGTTCGGTTGTTAAATATGTGGAACTATTATACGTCTTGTTTTGTTTCGCCGACCAAGATAGGGTTCCAATATTAAGTGAGGTGGTACTGCGGTATAATATAATGCGATAGGAATATGATAGCTTTAAACCCCCGAACACATTACTCGTATGGGACAACCAACACCTTCTTGTCCAATCTCCAGGATGCTTTTGAAGCGCTTTCGGATGATACAGATACGGCAACGCAAGGTCTTCATGAGGTCGATTTTTTCAGAAGAAAGGTTGGATCGTTCTCTTCAGTGTTAGCTGAGAGGATGGCACATAATGCTAAAACTATCGCTGGTACGTTCCTTATATCATCTTAAATATAGTGACAATCCCGTATTACTACCTCCTACTGATTGTTGTCTTCCATTACTTCCAGCACATTGGTAGGGTGTTTTCGGTTCATGCATACCTACGCTCCGACAGTTGGCTTAGTGCATTATTTCCCATTGCGATTCTTCCAGCGGTTGCAAGCGTAACGGGAGTATGTTCGCATTCATCTACATTGTAAGTTGGTCTATGTGAACCACAACTTACAACTCAGAATCCAAAAACAAGAAAATAACAAGTCCACAGCCAAAGATGATCTATTTCAGCGCCTTGTGGAGCTCACACTATGTGACATAGAAAATCCAATCCAGCAGTAGATGGAGAAAGGAAGGTCCAATACTGACCCATTACATGATGAGGAGGATACAGAGATAGAGAGTGACACCCCCTCTCATCACACCTCGTGACAAACCCGGTAGATGCTCTTGCGTTGCGAAAGGATACTGGGTTACAAGCATCCTCGAATGGACAGACACGACAGTGGAGGAACTCATATGGAAAAAAGGAAGTACCAAACAGTGTCGATGAGGGAGCAAGAAAAAAGGAGAGTTCCATCAAAAGGAAAGGGGAAGCTTTCCAAACAACATGCACAATATGTAGGGAGTGATGGCTCAACTGATAGTACTCCCACAGCCTGTCGGAGCCTGTCGTACTGTAGCGACCCCCATTTTTACATAAAATGCAAAAATGGAAATCTTATGTGCACACAGTGCTAGTCCCTGGATCAGTAGCTAGTACGCACATTTACAACAATTGATATCACATCCATACTCTTTATTGCAAATAATAAAGATAATTTACATAATAAGATCTTACAATTCAGAGAGATGCAGCGGAAAGAATTAAAGTCTTGTAGTATGCCCATTCAACCCTCAGGCAACTGACAAGGTATAATCCCTAGAAAACTCGTTAACATCCCCGCATCCTGCATCGAATAATTCATCGAGCTATTCTGATTCTTCACCTAAAAACCACGAATAAGTAAGGGTGAGTACTTGCGTACTCAGCAAGACTTTACCAAATCCTAGAATATATGCAGGCCATTTCAAAGGAAAGGCTTTCATGGTTAATTTGCAGAAAGCTAGTTTGCAAAAGAATTTACTGAATTGTAGAACATAAACGAAATTTAAATAAAAGCAGTTTAATATATAAGTATAAAACAATAAATTTCACGAACCTCAGTTCTTTCGATCATCTCCATGAATTAATCATTGACATCATATGTCAATCCGAAATAATTCCTTTTCAACAAGGATATCCAATCCAAATCATGATGCTTGACAAGATATATCGAATCCACATTTTGTAAAATAAAACAGACTAACTATGTGATGACTTTACTAAGTGCCCATGATGGTAGCGCTAATCGATTAGTTTTACTCTGCAGAGTTGTACAGCTTTACCCACAAGACATGACTTAACTCTTTGTGCAAGCTATTAGCACACTTCCTTTGGTGTGCCGCAGAGAGTCATGACATAACCGTTCGATTACTTAATCCTAACTTTGCACCAGCACGGGACGAAAACCCATACCCTGGAAGAAGAACTCAGAGCATAGAAATGATGGAAGAACTTCCCCAGAAGTACGGCGTGCACCGTTGTATCGGAAAACGTTGGTTCCATGATCACCCTGTGGACGCCCTTCGAGCAATCCATTAAGGAACAAATTGCATTACTACAAACCTACCAATGTGCAAAGCTAGTTTTAAATAATTTAATTGGTTAAGACGCCCCATAACAGGACTTGTGGTTGTACGGTTATCTTGGCCTGAAAACAACCCATAGTTCGGTCCTTAATCCGACACAGGCAATAATCTCCCCCTAATCTACGTGCAAACACTTCTGCACACTTGGCTATTGCCAATAATTGCCCGCATCAATATTATTATAGTTTGATTTTCATTTTTAATTAAAATAACCAAAAATCACCATCATGTCTCAACATGTCTAAGAACCATCATCATGCCTCAGCATATCCAAGTATCATTTGATCAATGTCTCAATTTGATGTATACTAAGTCTAAAGCATGGCTAAGCAAGATTATTAAACATCGTGTATACCCAGATTGACAATATATATTGTCTAACCATGATTCTAAGGTATCAAGGTTCACAAATTCATTTAAATCAAGGAGGTTTCATGAATCAATAGGTATAACTACCATTACCCACAATATAGCAGAGTTTAATAAATATACGCATGCAATCAAAATATTTAATGAAAACATTTATAAAATTAGGATCAACATGGTCAAAGGAGGGTGCTTGCCTTGCTTATTTGTTGTTTACGACAACGTTGAGGTTGTAGTCGACGATGGAAGTAGTTACGTCGGATTCTACGCGTCGTCCGATAATAATAACATAGCAACATGGCAAATAATAAATCTCAATAAGGCAAAAGAAAACAGATAGAAAAATTCAAATAAAACAATATCATAAAACAGGTATGGTTTGATCATTTTATTATTTATATTAGTATGTGCTCATACTAGTTAATTATTTACATATGTATTCATTTCTTATTTCTTAACAACTTTTGATTCAAGTATTAATGAAACTTGTTTCATAAATTTTATTTCTGTATTCTATAATTCCAGAGTACCATATTCATGCATTTTATTATTTATAACTTCAGATTTATGAAACTAAAAATTACTTAATTAAATTTTATACTACTTTCTTGCTATTTACAATAACGTAAATATTTCCTATAGTGAACCCTAATTATTTTTGCATATTCAGGTTCCTAAAGTCATAAGGATTCTAACAAAATTTACTTTATTTAATTTTGAGATTATTTGCAGAATTTTTATGTATAGCATATTTTGATTCTTTTCTTTAAATTCAAATTCAAATTTTGGACAGAGTTGAATTTCAAAATATTTTTGCATATTCTGAATCTACATGAATTTAGATGAATTTAGGAATTCATCTCATTCCATTTTGACTGATGATTCAAAAGTTATAAGTAAATGAATATATTCGGGTTGATAAATGCTGGAAAATAAGGAAATTGCCAAAAATGGAAATTACGTGTTCTCACAGAGGTTTAGGCTTTCCGGTTTTGGCGAGGCCGAGTTGAACTGCTGACGGCTGGGCCCCATATGGCAGCGACAGCAGCTGAGCGCCTGCGGCTGACAACGAGGGCCCGCCTGGCAGAGAGACGACGCAGTGCAGAGACTGGCGAGGGGACCCGCTCGGCAGCGACCCGAAGCAGAGCGGTGATTTGCGAAGCTCGCCGGCGGCGAAGCGACACCGGAACGGAGGAATCAGTACCGGCATGAGCTTCATCACGCTATTGCACACTCAGGGGAGGGCTTGAAAGCTATCGGAGATGGCCGGAGGTGGGTCGGCGCCGAGAGCCAGCGGCGGCGCCATGACCGGAGTGGTGAAGCTCCAATGTTTCTGGTGATTTCTTCGAAAGGATGGCGAAGTGAGCATCAGTGACATCTAATGGTTCCATTTTAACCTTCATTTGAAAGGGAAAATAAGTGGAAGAAGGTCCTCACCGTGCGCCATGGGCGGCGGTAGGAAGAGCTCGGGGCGACGGCTCGTCGGAGAAGAAAAACTTGAATTGACGGTGGGGTAAGGTTTTAGTGGTCACGAGGAAGCTTCAGTGTTGATTATTCGAGCTAATTTGGTATGTGGAAGAATTGGGGTGGAGTTTCCCCTTTTCGGTTCTTGCCGGCTCCGGAGAAGAAGCTGGAGATTGCTCGCACGGGAGAGGCTCGGGGTGAGGGATCTGGCTATGCTGGTTTCCTGGGGTGCGTTTGGGTTGGCTTTTATAGCTGAGCTGAGGCGGTTCGTTTCTAGCTTGGCGCAGAAGAGGGATGGAGAGGCAACGATGCCAGTTCATGCCGTGGCAATGAAATGTCGTGCGAATTACTTGCCGTGGCAGCGATTGGGTAGGGCGCAAGTAAGCTGACCCTGCTGGTCAGTGCCAACCTTGTGCCGTGGCAGTGTTCTTGTTGGTCAGGGGCTTGCCGTGGCAAGAATTGACAGAGCGGAGGAGTCGGCTGAGTGATTTCGTGAGGGAGAAGAAGGCACTAGAGAGGGGGCTGACGTGTGGGGACACTTGGCAAAGAGGATGTCGGCAAGGCTAATGACCGGGCCAGCTTAAAGCATTGGGTCCACCGGTAAGTCACAGAAACGGGACAGCTCAAGGGAATTCTCTGGATAGATTTGGCTTGGTCCGAAAGATTGAGCTAGCATACCGACTCCAGATTTTTTGAAGATTTTTACTGGGGTCGGCAAGATAAATATCAAATTCCAGTAAAAGTTTTAGATAAAAACTCTTGGTATAAATTTTACTAAAATTCTGACAATGCACTATTTAAATTTCTAGTTATTCTGTTTTAGATTTATTAGAGTGTCCAAATGATTTTATTTATTTTTGAAAATTTGTTTTTCAAATTTATTTGATCTAAGAATGCTTTTATAAAATTTTCAGAATTTTATCTTTGATATTTAAATTATAAAAATTCTGACATTGCTATTTTCAGCTTTATTAATTTTCTGTTTTAAAAGCAAAAGCTCAAGAAAACTCCAATAATTTAAGAAAAACCGAGAAATAAACATTTCAAATTAAAAATCACATTTCAATTTCATTCTTATAGTTTATTTGCTTTGGAAGAAATAGTTTTTAATATTGCTATTTATCATTTCCTTAAGATTAAAATACATGAAAATGAGGAAAGAGCATTGTTTTAAATTAAAAGTTTGATTTAAATTGAAATTTTTATTCAATTCCATTTTTAAATTCAAAAACTTTTATTTTTCCTATTTTTGAATTTTTGGGGATGTTACACGTACTAAGAATCCAATGACAGTAGCTCCAAGACGGACATCGATGACGGTCAAGCCCCTGCTGATGCCTCCATCCCTCCCACTTCCCATTCAGAAGCTTCTATTGCTATACAATTTATAGGGGAGTCTCAGTACACTCATGCCATACAGGATAGAGACCATGGGCTCCACAATCACCTAGAACGACTGTTGCAGTCAAGGGAAGGGCCCATCGACACAGCCGTGATGCACCACAACATAGATGTAGCTCGTGCAGCGTCGCCAAGACGTAGGAGAGTTATGGCCCATATGACTACTTTATTTCGGATTCATCCACACAACCTGCCATTTAATGGGTATATGAGTGGCAAGATCTAGAATTTTATGCCATGTTGCACAAACAGTGGGAAACGACTAGCTCGTGGATGGGCAAAGCTGGCATGAATGTAAGGCAGAGTTGCTAGCTACACGAGATTTGCTGATGATGTCCACAAAAGAATACAACATATCCAACCAAGTGTATAACCAATAATACTACTCATAGCTTCTAAGATAATGTTTTATTTCATTTCAACTCGATTTTTTACTAACATCGAGCAATACATATAGGTACACCATGGCATATGTATTATAATGGAAGACTGACGAAGCTATGTCGAGTGAGAACATTCATTCTAGGTGAGAGGCTTAATTCAAATTTCATTTGATTTGCTATTGAAATGAATGTAACTAAAATATAAACTTGGTCGATTAATTTGTGTATGTATTGAAATGAAGTATTATTTATTGATAACTTGACATATTACTTCTACATGTCTATTTCACAACTTCACATTGTTCAAAATATAGCAAAGGTCATGCCATATTTTTCCTAAAATTATTCATATTTTTCCATAGTTATGCTATTGTTGCAAAACATGCACTTTACAATTTGACATGGTCTCAACATATAGGAATGATCATGCCGCAATTTTGTCATATTTCTCCCTAATATTTTGTGCATTTGTGATATTTTACTAATTTTTTATCCTTTTTACGCCTTCTACTAATTTTTCACATCTTTCAGGAATTTTCCCGCTTTTTCCCCTCTATTTTTCAGTTTGTCACGATTTTTGAACAAAATTGGTCGATAATCGGCCTGAAACCAGGCGATTTTCGTTCATTTTCGATTGATTTTCGTCACGGTTGGCACGCCTCAGCTTTGGTTTTGATTTTGAATTTGAATTCACAAAACACACGATTTTCCAAGATTTTCGGTGAAAATCGGTTTAGGCCATTGCTCGATTTTCCATGGCTATTCAGTTTTGCAAACCCTGGCTCTCGACGCCAAACAAAATTTTCTACCGGTGTCAATCAAAACAACATCTAATTTCAACCAAGATCAAACGATTAAACCTATTTTAAGCCATATGTAAGTTAGTGGTACATAAGTTAATTATATCTACACAGTTTTAATCCACTAGATTATTTTCTTCTAACTGCTTAGATTACTTGATTAATCTGATTAGAGAATTAGGACTTACATAGTTACTGTTCATATAAAAAATCATGAGAGGTGTTTCTATACTTTTCTTTTTGATAGTTACATAAATATTAAAGCATGAATGAAGGGTAGATGATGATTATTTACCCTTTCGCTTACTTTAAAACTTATGCAACTTGTATTAAGTGAAAAAACATTGAAGCACTGCTCAAAAATCGTATTTGGTTGGCGGTGCCAAGAATGCTGCCACCTAGCCATCAGTCATGCCCAGAATAATGTTGTGCCCCGCGCACTGTACGCTCACGCCCTGTCGTACATACTTTCTGATTGCTCATGCCTAATAGTACCTACTAGGAAATTTTTCGCGGCGTAACACATTGCGCGTGTCATTTTTTCGAAGAAAAAAATGTTTTTTCGGCGGCGTTTAATTTTCTAAATCGTCAAAATAACGAGTGAAACGGGGGAAAATAGAGAGATAGAGTTGTAGAAATATCTCTTTCGACGAATTATTTGGAAAATATTGGAGACCGAGCTGAAAAATAGCGGCGGGGAAAAAGTCTAGAGGGAAAAGGGCAAAAAATTATTAGAGATGTCAACTTTCTTTTTGTCGAGTTTAATACTCTACGCGTTCACCGAGTAATAATACATGTTTTTAAAAATATTAAAAACTCGCGGCGTAATACGCCACGCGTGTCGTTTTTTCATAGGAAAATTTTATTTTTTTCTCGGCGGTGTTTTATTTTTTAAATCGTCGAAATGAGGAAAAAAATAGAGAAATAAAGTTGTAGAAATATCTCTTTCGATTTAATTATTTGGAAAATATTGGAGATTGAGCCGAAAACCGCGGGGAAAAAGTCTAGAGGAAAAGGGTGAAAAATTATTAGAGATGACAACCTTCTTTTGTCGAGCTTAACACTCTACGCGTTTATGGAGTAATAATACATGTTTTAAAAATATTAGAGATCAATGCGTCATGAGTAATAATACATGTTTTAAAAATATCGAGATCAAGATGGGAAACCGAGCTGGGAAAAAAGTCTAGAGATAGAGCTGCACAAATATTTTTCGCGACAAAAACTTTTTTTTTGGGAAAACGGAGAAAGGACATGTTTTAAAAATATTAGAGACTCGCGGCGTAACACGCCGCTGTGTCGTTTTTTTCAGAGGGATTTTTTTTCAAGCGCTTTTATTTTTAAATTGTCGAAATAATGAGCTAAACGGAAAAAAGTAGAGGATAGAGTCAGAGAAATATCTCTTTCGTTGAATTATTTGAAAATATTGAAGACCAAGCTAGAAAATCGAGGTGGAGAAAAAGTCTAGAGGAAAAAGGGTGAAAAATTATTAAAGATGACAACCTTCTTTTGTCGAGCTTAACACTGTACGCGTTCATAGAGTAATAATACATGTTTTAAAAAATATCAGAGACCGACGCGTCTGTGGAGTAATAATACATGCTTTAAAAAATATTAGAAATCGAGATGGGAAATCGAGGTGGGAAAAAAGTCTAGAGATAGAGCTGCACATATATTTCTAGCGACAAAAACATTTTTTCCCGAGAAAAACGGAGAAAGGACCTAGACGTAAAGAGCAAGGACTTGAATGTTACATTTTTGGACTTGTCCGCTATCCTTAAAAATTAGAAAAGGGCTTGTTCGCGATTTGAATTGAACGGGAGGTTCTTTTCGTAAAATGACGCACGAGAGACCCGAACGCGAATTTAGAGAAAAAAATCTTCATCTCACAAAAAATCATGAAGGACCTATTCGTAATTTACAAAAGGACCAAATCACGAAAAAAATTTTGAGCCGAACCGCCGACTCGACTCAAATCGCTGCAGTGCCGACAATTCTTCAAGATTTAGGAGGGGCATTATACTAAACTCGAAGGATTCGCCGCCTAGGAGACCAGCCGCGTCGCGCCGAGCTGCATGGGAGCCGGCTCGGCTCGTTTTTTTTTCGCTTGTAGGTCTCTCAAAAAATGTGTAATTACATGTAGGTCTTCCCCGCTGTTTTTTACAAAAAGGACTTTTTGGTTCAGAAAAATCGCAAATTTTTCATGAAAGGACCCTAAATAAATACCGAAAAAAAAGCGTAGCTGCGTTTGTATCATTCCAACTATTTTTCACGAAAAGAACCTTTCGATTTAGCGCAATCACGGATCCTTCGTGAAAGGACTCCAGATAGATGCAAAAAAACATGATTGCGTTTATACCCTTTCAACCGTTTCACATGTTTTCTCGACGATTTAAAGAAAACACCACTAAAAAAATAAAATTGTTTCTGAAAAAAAAAAAAAAAATGCTCGCGCTGCGAAAACCTTCGTAGTAGTTATGAGTACAACAAGAAAAGGTCACCCCGCACATCTCACATACTTTCTGATTGCTCATGAGTACAACGAGAAAAGGTCGCCAGCTATTAACGAAATTCTTCATACACATATAAGCACAAAATAGTCCTTTTTTATTTCATATGCATATTTACAACAGTATTCTCTTCAAATTCTAGTTTGTGTGGATTAATTTCTTGTTCCTTTTTGCTCTATATAGAATATTGCAGCAATTAATGTAGTCAAGTTGTTCTCTTTTTTGTTTTGGAGGCATCACCAACAAAAAATACTTGTTACTGTTGAAGAATTAGACAGTTTCCAGATTAAATTCCGAATATAGATCATGAACAGCAACACATAAACTAGCATGCATCTCTCTAACACACTAGACAGTACGAACATCATGATCATCTTGATAGACATAATTAACCACAAAATTAGGGCGATCGAACGCATCAATGTAAGAAGAAGATGCAGCGACGAGATGGTGCGCTTATGTGTTGACGTGGTCGACGTTGGCGATGGCGGCGTTGCAGAGCCGCCGCTACGACGACGTCCAGCAGCAGGAGTAGGAAGACTAGCCGTGGTGACGATCTTGAGCAGTCGCGCGAAGCGCTTCTCAAAAACCTTATTCGCTCTCTCCGTGCAGATCGCATGACGAAGGGTTCCGGAGACCGCTCTCCCGATTGCGTATGCACGCCGGCGCCGGATGGAGAAGGCTACGATGCGGCGCAACAACGAGGTGGCAAAACCCTAATGTGTGTTCTGTATGTCTACACGGGTAGCAGGACGCAGAATATATAGGGATAGTCTGGTAACCGTGACCGAACGTGACTCGAAGACGTGCCACAAACGGACTCGGTTACAGTATCCTTATATCATACTAACTGCCACGATTCCGAGTAGCAAAAGAATAAACTGCAAAAGGAAGCTGCTTCACGCAAGGCCTTGGACCGGATTTCGGCGGACCATTCACGCAGTGCCGCCTTGACGCCCTCCCCGCCCCGCCTGCCCGAGCCCGACCCGGCGAGGCGAGGCGAAGGCGTGTGGGCTTCTCTTCTTCTCCTTGCCATGCTTCTAGGAAGGTGGAGAGCTCTCCTTATAAATTGGTCATCCTCCACCTCCACAAGCAATATGGGACTAATGCTTGTACACATGCCTCCTCATGAATGGGTCTTTGAGATTTTCTAGGATTTATTTGTCTCAATTAAGTGGGCTTGGCCTAAATAATCCAACAATCCCCACCAGATCTCAAGGTCCATTTAGAGATTTGCCAATACTCACTCTTGCTTAATATACCAAATGCTTTCAAGAGAGACCTGTTGAACTTCGCCTAGAGCTCCAAGCTACACCCATCCACAACTTGAACAATGGACTATGCCTTGAATTGCAAGTTTTGTGTGAACAGTTTCACTCAAAGTCATAATCGACACTGGCTGCCAAGAGCCTTCTCCATGGTGGAGCATATGAGTCGTACTCCATGGTCTCTTCATGAGCTTACTAGAGATCACCCAAGTCTCATAGATCGCGACTTTTAGACAATCGGGCTCATATAGGTGTGTTCTTTCAAGAATGCTCAGAGAACAAAGATCTTCGCTAGTTATAGCCAATAGAAACACATTAAGGCATATCGCCATCCCGCCTTACAAAGATTTTGAGAGTATTGCATCTTCACTTAGAGAGGGTAACAGACATTCTCCTCGATTCGCTAATAGCTTGTTTTACCCAGACCCAATTCACGGGATCTCCGATCACAAAGGTCGGGTTACCACTATTGCAACTTATATGGGTCTCATACCCATCTCCTCGATGCACCTTCTATCACATTCCGTGATAGTCCTTCAGTAAAGGATCTCGCCAGTTTTTGTCTGCTTTGAATATAAGTCACACTTATTACTCCGGAGTTTCTCAATTTCTCGACAGACTTCATGCGTTTTTAACGTGTCTTGATGACTTCGATTATCCTTAGTAATCGTTCACTTTAGCAATCACAGCATTGATTATCACATTCATAAGGATAGCGGTATCGGTTTTTCAACCACCCAAGAAGTCCATCAAGAGCTCACGCACCTAATCTGGCTCTACGCTGGTCAGATCTAAAGCGATGAGCTCCGCCTCCATGGTTGACCTTGTCAAGATGGTCTGCTTGCAGGACCTCCATGACACCGCACCACCACCAATGGTAAACACATATCCACCGTGGCATAGAGCTCATCTACATCGAAATCCAGATTCGAAGTCATCAGATCCTCAAGCAATCGCAGGTGCCTCGAATAGTGAATCGCATAACTCATAGTACCTTTCAAATAGCGCATTACCCTTTCAAGTGCATGCCAATGATCCGAACCGGGTTTGACATGAACCTACTCAATTTGCTCACAAAGAATGATATATCAGTCTCGTTGCACCAAAGAAGATACATGAGCGAACCGACAACTGAGAATATCTCAATTGGTTTAAGCCAATTCTCTTATTCTTTCTTAGTGTCACACTGGGATCATAAGGAGTGGGAGAGGGCTTGTCAGTCCATAAAGCCAAACTAGCTCAAGACATTCTCCACATAGTGGGATTGCGAAAGAGTAATCCCACTCTCATCCTTAATAAGTTTGATGTTCAGAATTACATCAACTTCTCCCAGATCTTTCATATCAAATTTCTTTGACAGAAAAGACTTGACCTCATTGATCACATCAATATTTGTGCCAAAGATCAGTATATCGTCCACATAAAGGCACAATATAACTCCTTCACCCCCACCATAGCGATAGTATACACATCTATCGGCCTCATTAATGACAAAGTTCGCAGGTCAAAGTGGTGTCGAACTTCTCATGCCATTGCTTAGGTGCTTGTTTCAGGCCATACAAAGATTTCAATAATTTACACACCTTGCTCTTTTGACCCTTTACTACATACCCATCAGTCGCTCAATGTAGATTTCCTCATCTAACTCTCCATTAGGAAAGCCATCTTCACGTCCATCCGATGAACGAGAAGACCATATGAGGCACCAGGAAAGTAATACCGAATGGTGGTCATTCTAGCAACAGTGAATAAGTATCAAAGAAATCTTCACTTTCTTTTTGGGTGTAACCCTTAGCCACAAGCCGAGCCTTGTACTTTTCAATAGTACCATCGTGCCTAAGCTTCTTCTTGAACACCCACTTACAACCCACAGTTTACACCCATAGGGCCGTTCAGTCACCTCCCAAGTCCCATTGGCAGAATCGAGTCCATCTCATTCTCGATGACTTCTTTCCAATTATCTCGCATCCGGAGATGCATATGCCTCTCGCAATGGACGTGGGAGTATCATCCACAAGGTACATAATGAAATCATTGCCAAAGGATTTTCAATCCTCTCTCTTGCTCTTTCTAGGAGCTTCATTGTCATCCTCCTCTAGGATTTTCTCGAGTGGTTGCTCGAAGACTCAACAGTGTAATAGTCTCAGAATTATCTCGTAAGAAAAACTAGAAGTGCTATGCATATGTTTCATCGAAATATATTCTCAAAAACGAGCATCACGAGACTCCATAATAGTATCAACATACATATCGTGCACATCGATTTAACTACTAAAAATCTATAAGCGACGCTCACGAGCATATCCCGTAAAGACACAATCCATCGTCTTAGGCCCGAGCTTACGCTTTTTGATAATCGGTACATTGACTTTCGCCAAGCATCCCCATGTGCGTAAGTAAGAAAGTGATGGTTTTCTTCCAACCCACTTCTCGTAAGGGTCTTTCCATGTTTCATTGGGAACTCTATTCAGACATGACATGAAGTCAACACACCTCCCCCACCATGCCTTAGATAAACCAAAGAAGGTTCTAACATGGCATTCACCAAGTCACCAACAGGCGATTTTTCCTCTCGGCAATCCCGTTTGATTCAAGTAGTAGGAGGTGTCCTCTCATGAATAATACCATGTTCGCACGAAATCATCAAAGATTTTGGGAAAAAATTCGCCACCACGATCCGACCTAAGACGTTTGATCTTTCTCTCTAGTTGATTTTCAACTTCACTTTATAGATTTTAAAGTAGTCTAGCTGCCTCGCCCTTAGTTTTCAACAAGTAAACATAGCAAAATCTAGTTGCATCATCAATCAATGTCATGAAATATCTCTTTCCACCTTTTGTCAACACACCATTCATCTCGCATACAGATCGTAATGTATGAGTTCTAGAGGTGCCAAGTTCTCTCCTCACCGCCTTGTGAGGCTTTCGAGGTTGCTTCGATTGCACACAACTATGGCACTTAGAACCTTTGGCAA
Source organism: Guadua angustifolia (assembly GCA_036346375.1). NCBI lineage: Eukaryota > Viridiplantae > Streptophyta > Magnoliopsida > Poales > Poaceae > Guadua > Guadua angustifolia. The sequence continues at coordinate 7,138,325 of CM070520.1, forward strand.
TAGTGAAATTGAATTAAACTCATGCCGAAAGCGATTCATAAGACCAAAATTAATGTGGCATAAAAGAGAGTGCCAAGTACTGTGATCATCATTAACACTACCACATATATGGTTCACAGACTTATTATTGAAATCTGAAGGGAAAAGCGGAACAAGCCTCCGTGACTCATAGCCTTTACCAATAAATAATCCATGCTTGGACACAACTACTTTATTGGACTCTAACACTACCTTAAACCCATCTCTCGCATAGAAGGGAGCTATTAACGAGATTCTTGTTGATAGAAGGACATGCAGACGCTCTCACCGCACGATCTTTCCCGGTGAACTTCAGATCCATGCGCTGCCATGAATGAAGCATGTGACCCATTCCCCATCGTGACGGAAGAATCCCGAATGACCGATAAGAAGAGAACATATTGATGTCGAACACACATGAACGTTAGCACCGTATCAATCCACCAACCGGAAGACTGAAATATCGAGAATACTGTAAGGTAAATTACCATACCGCGCGTCTCAAAGATTGCTAGCGGTCATTGTGTTGATGACCTTGGACGTCTGTCCTTTGTTGGCCTTTTTTCCTCGATGGTCGCACGATCGGGGCATTCCTTGGAAAAGTGTCCGACCACCACATGTGAAGCAGGCAGCCACCTTTGTTCATCTTCTTCTTCTTGAAGTTGGTAGTCTTGTTAGGCTTATTTTTCCCTTTGTTCTTGCCGTAGTTCTTTCGAACTATGTTGGCGCTGGATCGCCCTCGCTCCTTTACCATTGAAATCCTTAGCCGAGCCTCTCTTCAACATCAAGGACGCCATCGTTTTCGATCGATATCTTTGTCCTCTTATGTTTTAGAGTTGTGCCGAAACTCCTTCACGAGGGAGGCAGTTTTGCAATGATGCAACCGGCCACAAAAGGATCGGGTAAGACACATTCTAGGAGTTCGAGTTCCTTGACAATGCATCAGATCTCATGGGCTTGCTCTACAATGAGCGATTATCGGCCATCTTATAGTCATGAAAGTTCTCCATGACATACGCTTCATCGCCCGCGATCCGATGCAATCAACTTGGCGTTCGATGTATCCCACAAGACTTTCGCGTCTCGTTATGTGCATGTACACATCACACGACGGTCGGCAAGAACGCTAAGAATGCATCCCACGAAGAGAGTATTGGCATCCGTGAAACTCTTCGCCGCTCGGCAGAGAGATCACCTTCAGTTTGCCTTTACTAACCCGAATACATTCATAGCCGTAAGCCGAGCGTGACCTTGACTTGCCACCTCTTAAAGTGCACACCAGAGAATTTCTCCGGCCTCAGTGCGTCGGCAAAACCAGCCATTGATAATCCAGGAAATTGTCTACAATAAGGTTTTTGGATTGTTGAATAATTAGACGCTTCAGATTAAATTCGAATATAGATCATGAACAAACAACACATAAACTAGCATGCATCTCTAACACACTAGACAAGGCGAACATCATGATCATCTTGATAGACATAATTAACCACAAGATTAGGGCGATCGAACGTCATCGAATGAAGAAGAAGATGCAAGCGACGAGATGGTGCGCTTGCAAAGTGTTGACGTGGTCGACGCGATGGCGGCGCCGCAGAGCAGCCACGACGACGTCCAGCAGCAGGAGCAGGAAGACGAGCCGTGGTGACGATCTTGAGCAGTCGCGCGAAGCGCTTCCCAAAAACCTTATTCGCCCTCTCCCGGTGCAGGATCGCAAAGACGAAGGGTTCCGGAGACCTGCTCTCCCGATTGCAGATGCACGTCGGCGCTCGGGATGGAGAAGGCTACGATGGCGGTGCAGCAACGAGAGGTGGCAAAACCCTAATGTGTGTTCTGTATGTCTACACGGGTAGCAGGGCGCAGAATATATAGGGATAGCCTGGTAACCGTGACCGAACGTGACTCGAAGACGTGCCACGAACGGACTCGGTTACAGTATCCTTATCGCATACTAACTGCCACGATTCCGAGTAGCAAAATAATAAACGCAAAGGAAATCGGCTCACGCAAGGCCTTGGACCGGATTTCGCGGACCATTCACGAAGGTGCCTGACGCCCGCCCTCCGCCCGCCCGAAAGCTCGGGCGAGGCGAGGCGAGGCGAGCGCGTGTGGGCTTTCTTCTTCTCCTTGCCATGCTTCTAGGAAGGTGAGAGAGCTCTCCTTATAAATTGGTCATCCTCCACCTCCACAAGCAATATAGGACTAATGCTTGCACACATGCCTCCTTATCAATGGGCCTTTGAGATTTTCTAGGATTTATTTGTCTCAATTAAGTGGGCTTGGCCCAAATAATCCAACAGTTACAGACTACTCAGGTAATATATTAATTCTAATTTTGTCTGGCGAGGATATTAGTGATCATCTATATATTACCCAGGTGGAAAGACCATATTATACCATCTATTGCTAATTTATAACTTTATGCCAGATCTGAATGAAAAAAGGAAGGACTCTTTTTTGTTGTGTTTTTCGAGTAGAAAGTTTAGTTTCTGCTAATTATATAAATTTTTGAAAGCTAGTTTTTCATGTTGGGTTGAAACTTGAAAGTAGTTCATTTTACTTTTAAAAGCAGTTTGTATTCCCCCCGCCCTTTTGAAAGGGGAAGTTTTGGCTGCGTCTACGCGCGGGATAGGGAAGCACGCGAGAAGTAGCACGCCTATAGAACGACACGTGGATCTCTAGGAGCGCGCGCAGCCAAGGTTCTTATTAGTTTTCGATTCATTACCCTCTAAAATCTAAAATTTTTGATGAAATCTCATTATTTTGAATGAAAATTCAGATAAAATCTGAAAAGTAAAATTCAATTCCAGTTTATTTATCAAGATTTTCAAGATCTTGCTGAAATTTGCCGAGATCTCGGTGATTTTTAACCGAACAAAACTTAGTCCAAAACTCGTCAAACAATTTTGAAATTTTTTGTGGATGATCCTAACATATTAATAACATTCTCATAAAAATTTTAGAGGATCATCAAGCCTAAAGAATTTTTCAAAATTCTGATAATGCTACTATCCCGATAAAAGATCAACTGGCGGGTAAATTTCAACCGAATGGAAAATAGTGCAAACCACGTTAGAAACTTTTGAAAATATTTGTGGATGATCCTGACACATCCATAATATTTGTATAAAATTTTTAGATGATGAAGCTTGAGGAGTTTTCAAAAATTCTGACGATTACATCGAACGCTAACCAACAAATTTTGACCAAATGAAAAATGGTTCAAATCATGTTAGAAAAATTTTGGTGAATGGTTTTGATGTATCACTAATATTTTCATAAAATTTTTAGATGATGATAAAGCTTGATAAATTTTTTAAAAATTGTGATGTTGCTACTGTCCTGATAAAAGCCTTACGATGCTACATGTATTGCATTCATAGATTTGATTGAGCAACTAAAAAAAGTTAAATTTTTTTGAAACTTTTATATAAAGTTTCTGAGAGGGTGATTAAGCTCTTATAAAAATTTTAGATCATGATCACATTTGAGCAATTTTATAAAATTCTAACAATGTTAGTATCTCAGTTATATTCATTTTGTTTTTACTTTTTTGAAGATAACAAATGAAATTAAAATATTTTGAAATTTTTGTATGATTCTAGGTTTCTCAAGATGGTTCTATAAATTTTTCATAGCATGGTAAGGCTTTTATAATTTTATAAAAATCCAATAGTATTTCTGTAATTTTATAAAAGTCTCGAAATTCAGTTTTTAACATATTTTCATAGAATATAATATTATTAAGGGTTATTGACTCAAATCCGCCCTCAAATTTGAAAACCCAGGACAAGAACATGAATTTTCAATGAAAAATAGCAAAATCTCATCGGTACTACAGCATTTCAATTTTTTTTAATTTCTTTTACTCCGCCCAGCATCTTCGAAACCATCCACCTTCGAATTCCGAGATCTCAATCAAATTCGGCGAGATTTTGTTCCTTGCTCACAATTTGACGCTAAGCTTGACCGTGGACTAGTCTCTTCCTTCGCCATATTCTTTGTCGACGCCTTCGCGACAGTGTAACTGTCTTAAGCCTGTTGCGCTCTTTTGACGCGTCTGCCGTTTGCGATACTCGTTGCGATGTTACAGTCGTTGCGCGAACACGGCTTCTCTTTCTTTGATTTCTGGGTGGTTTGGGTTTTCCAAGCGATTCAGACGGACCGAGCTCGTCCTGGTTGTGTACGTGACAAAATCTTTGCATTCAGTGCTGCGCCGGTACTTCACGGGCATGCTGCGTGAGGAATTCTGGTCCAGGCGCTGACAAGGGCCCACGTGTAGTATTGGATAGGTAAACCATGTCCGGGAACCGTGACAACTTATACTCCCACACGTGTGAATTTTAATAGAGAGGAAAATTCCTTTGAATAAAAATAAAAAACCAAAGTATTGTAACCCAACGTAAATAGAGATCGGGGAAATTTTTCTCAAAAATAAATAAATATTTTAAAAATAAAAAACAAAAGTATTGTAGCTTTCGCTGTAGAAACTAAAATCATGGCGTGTGTGGGCGACGGAGGTCTCCAAGAATCTACCTATAGACTAGCTAAGAGATGGAGACTTGAGCCTAGTCAAGCCTCTTGATGGCTACGCCACTGGGTGCGAGATGGCTTTTCCCTTTGAATCCATCCCACTTGTCTGCTTAGACCATCTCCAACGCTTTCCCCTCACCAGTCCCGTCCCCGTTGCGATGGGAAAAAGACCGCGAGGGGAAACCGAGCCACGCTCCAAGCGAGTCCCTTCGCGGACGGGAGAAGCACGGGATAGGAAAGAGAATCCCCGCGGCAGGTTCTCTCTCCGATCCTTCGGCCGTCTCCTTGTCATGAGTACCAACGTCACTGTCTGTTCGCTCGCCGGATCCGGAGATTACGCCGCCATAGGAAGGCTTGAGGTGAACGAGCAGCAAGCGGCGACGACGAGCTCACCGTGCATCTGCAGCAGCGAGACGACGACGAGTCCAATGGCATCTCCGTGGCAGTACACCTCTTCCACCCCCGGACTCGTCTTGGATTGCTCCTGTGATGACCTGGTTGCAATGGGTATAGCCAGAACTACCGGATTTGGGAACGATTTTGATTAGGGTTTCATTTTGGGTTGTTGTACTGATGGGGAGATGCGGATTTGGGTGATTAGGGTTTACATCTTGTGCGGCAAACAAATACCCACTGCAACCTTTCCCAAAACTTCAATCACAGATCCAAAACGAAACCCTAATCAGTATTCCAAATTCCGCCAGTAAGCTCAAAGAATCAAAACTTGAATTGAACCCCAAGATCGAAATGGCATGCGTATCCCCCAACTAAAAGTGAATGCCTTGTCCAAATTCTACCAGCAAATTGTAAATTTACGATCATAGGCCCTACTAATTAGTTAAATACTTCGGATCTGAATGCTCCTGCGCGCTGGTTTTGATCTGTGCTGTTATATATAAGGAATGCTGAAATACACTTGTATCCGAGAAAATTGTCATTGTGCCACTTTGGACATGCGGCTTCACCCAAATACCATTATTAACGTGGCAATCGTCAAAATGCCACTTTCAACCCGCGGCAACTCGTTTCCATGCCATTTTGGAGTTTTTTTGTACATTTACCGGATAATAGCATGGAGAAATGACCTCTTTGCCCTCGCACGCACTAAAAACGCACTGGGTTTCAATCTGCGCTATCGTTTCATCGCTGCCGGGCGCGTTCTCCTCTCGCGCCGCCGCTCGCTGTCGTTCCTCTGCGTTCCGACCGGAAGACGGCGACGCCGATCTCCTCTCGCTCCGCCAAGATCGGCCTCGCCTCCGAGCGCAGATCGCCGCCGCCGTCCTGTCGCGCCGGGCGCCGCTTTCGCCTCCACGCCGGCGGATATTCCACCGTGCCGCTTAGCTGCATCGGTCTCTGCCTTCGTCGTCCGTTGCTCGCCCGAGAGATCCTCGCCCGACAGCTCCATGAAGATCGCCCGAGAGCTCCGTCCGCTTCTCTGGTGCCAGTTTTCTTTTCTTTGGTGCCTCACGCCCGTGAACAAGGAGCCAAAGCCTTTTCTTTGGTCTTTGTGAAGAAGCTCCTGGATAGAACGAGGTTTATCTCGAGCTGTTCTTCTGTGATACGACCATCATCCTGGGCGTGTAGCTGTTTTTACTGCAGATTGATGTTCTATGCTGGGACTGGGAGAGAACGGAGAGAAGCATCCGAAGCAGGCTTTGCCCGTGAAGATCGGATTTCAATTCCTTCAACCGGATTTCATCCCGAGTCTAGCACAGTGTACAGTGCCGAGGGCAAAAAGGTCATTTCTCCATGCTATTATCCGGTAAATGCACAAAAAACTCCAAAATAGCATGGAAACGAGTTGCCGCGGGTTAAAAGTGGTATTTTGGCGATTGCCACGTTAATAATGGCATTTGGGTGAAGCCGCATGTCCAAAATGGCACAATGACAATTTTCTCCTTGTATCCATATCATGTTTGTTATTTAGTGTAGCTGAAATGAAGCTGCCCTCATATATAGCTGAAATGAAGATCTGTTAATGCTTGGCATGCATGATGCTATTGTTATTGTGCCTAGCCCGCTCTTCTTGAACAGCTTCGAGTGCTGTTCTGTTGTAAGTTTTCTCAGATTATGCACTGATTCTCGCTGGCTGGAGGGAGAGGTATTACTCGGTGATGACATTGGGTTGCTTAATGAATATGACATTTTATTGCATGAAGTAGACCTTGAACTGATAGAATTGCATGTTTGATATTATAGATTGATTTCACTGCTCTGTCTAATTTGTGATCATGAACTGCTCGTGATTTATTCTGTCAGTATCAAATCTCTGTATATTCCTGTTGGTTCGGTTGATAAGATCGATAATTATTGATCTTATTACATCAGATAGAATAGGTTGTTCATCCTGTTTGTTCAGAACATTATTGCCGAATTCAATTAGTAAGACATCTGAGTTAATTCTACTGGTAGAAATACTTAGTTGCTAGGCAGATTTCTTCCTGTTGGTTTGGTTAGATAGTGTTGTTGATACTGATATATCATTTTCTTAACTGTCGGTTGATATTATATCACTCTGCTCATATCTTTATGTTCTGATGATATGTTGCCACTTGCTGAACTGAACATGAATTAATCTTATAACAGTGAAATATATATGTATATATATTCCTGTACATGCTAAGGTGCTAAGAGTTTAAGGTCTAGTTCATTAAATTAAATTGTCAAGCCCTTTTGTGATTGAAGTGAAGATTCTAATCTTCTTTCTAACCCAATAATCTGAGAGTAATCACACTTCAGTACCTTCATTTTGCCGTAGTTGTCATGATTCAATATATGAATGACATAGTGCTGTTTTCATGTGATCTATTGCCAATGTGTCATTTCGGATGATCATGAATCATGTTGTTTTGCTCATATTATTATATGGAATAAGTAATAAAAACTTGCTCTTATTATCGCATCTTTTCCAACAATCCACAAACACTCGGAAACTTTTTACACGAGATGAACATCATCCCGCTTTAGGTTTGACAACTATATAGTAGTTCAACAGGACATGAGGCTGAACCCTTCCTGTTCGTGTTGATGTCGTTTTATAGATGGAGGCCCAGAGACTTCGGACAGTCATCTCAAAGATGCGAGAGATGCTCGAGGCAAGCGCCGACGACCTCTTGAAGGTGGTGTGGGATAACTTCAGTCCGACTGATGCTAGTTGGGTCGTCGACCTAAACATGGCACTGCTACATGTCAAGGCCATAGCCGAGAGCCTCCAGCAGATGTCGTTGGCCACTGTAGAATTTGAGATAACACCTCCTGCCAGTGTCGACGTAGAAAGTGCAGATCTCGAGGCCGCTGAAGAGGCTAGCATAGATCACTCGGATAAAGATAGCGAGAACTCCTCCCCAATTAGCGATTGGTCTATTGAGTCCGACCGTTCCTGGCACCTTACCTAGATGTATTGTTGTTTACACGTTGGTAATGTCTTTTCTATTTCAATTTCGCCTGTCATTGTAATGTAGATGCTTTCATAATGGTAAGCATCTCGACAGAGGTTGGATGATTATGGTAATGTACTAAAGGTCTCAGATTATGAACCTTGTCAGCTTGAACGCAAACCGATTTATTACGACTCATGCTATTTACCTTGCAACCTTCTTACATCGTGTTAAATCGCTTGATGCAATGTATTTCACCTCTTTTGGTCCCGTGAATTGGATATGAACATTCATACAAAAGAACTCTTTCATGTACTCACTCATTCGCTAATTTTAGGTGGGACGAACCAATGGACCCATTGTACACGAATTTTCTACAGGACGACTCAATTGAGCTCCCTTGGACGACATCACCATCAGAGCTGAACACAGCTCTCCCGGGAGATTTCGAGAGGACTATGGCCGAGTTGGACGTGGTGGTCGCTCCCATTGGAGGACATGGTACAAACATGCAACCCGTGAATGCGAATTCGACGATCTAGTTTACCTCCGGGGCTGTACCATCATTTTCCCTATAAAATATGTTAGAACAATGTAACACATTAATATCATTTATGCTTCCTGGCATCCCGAAAAAAGCATGCCAAATCCATAAGTCATACGAAGCAACCGCCTTGAGGACTATGGAAGGCTTGCGAGTATGCCCTGTGAAAGCCCCTTGCCATGCTTTCGGGCAGTTTTTCCAGGTCCAATGCATGCGGTCGATGCTACCAAGCATTCCAGGGAAACCCCTGTGCTCACCAACAACTAGGAGTCTACTAATGTCTTCTGGGTTAGGAGATCGAAGATACTCCTCCCCGAAAACCTGGACCACCGCCTTCACGAACTTCTTGAGAGCTGGAATGGCCGTACTTTCCCCAATACGGAGGTACTCGTCCACAGCGTCAGCAGGAACACCGTAAGCTAGTTGACGGAGAGCGGCTGTTGCTTTCTGAAGAGGTGACAAACCAAGCTTCCCGCTTGCATCCCTACTTTGCTGGAACCAAACGTCGTGTCCTTCGATAGCATTCGTTATGCGCAAAAATAGGGAGTAGCTCATCCGAAACCTGCGTATGCGAAACGACTTAGATATAATGAAACCTTACAAGTACATCATTCATATTTGCTAGAACTACTGGTTTGTTACCTCCGCTTGAAAAATGTGTGGCCGTACACGGGGGAGGAAGCGAAGTAATCACCATAAAGACGAGCCGCCCCTTCAACGTGACTCGGCTGATCACCGCATGGCTCGAACCGATCCTCGCCGACGGTTCAGACTCAAGGCTTCCATCTCCTCCTCCTCTGCGATTGCTAAGAGAAGGAGTCCTCATCATCAAGAAGGATTGTTCATCACTTGAGGAAGAATTGAACCGACTCATTGTGAGGTTGGCAGTGGGTTATGGGTGACTAACCTGATGAATGCAATCCCTCATTATATAGAATTGCTGGGTTGGATGACAGGGGAGGAGGAAAAGTTAGGTATTTCTCGAACGGAAGGAATGGGAAGGGAATCATTGGAGTGCATTGGCGGAAGGAACGGAATCGGGAAGGATTCCTTCAGTGGGCTAGGAAGGATTGAAACTCTGGGAATCCCTTGGAGATGGTCTTACTGGCCGTCTTGTACTCGAGTCTGAGACGCATCTCATGTTACACCAAGAAAGCTCCATTCTTAAAACAACAAAATCAATTGATAATGCCCAATTTTCCACAGGGAGAAGGCGATCATTGACACAAATGATAATGTCTTTGAAGCACACAAACGATTCAACATTACATCAAGACTTGATTATTTAGTCAAATCAAGCACTTGTACAAGCAATGCATTGGGATTGGCCCCATCGTAAAGCCGGCTTTCAAGGTACAACTTCACATTAGAGCAGTCCCAACCTTTCACTTAGCTGGTGTCCATAGAATTAATTACGCTGCCAACTAAGCAAAAATCTGATGTGGCGTAGGAATTAAGGAAGAGAGAGAAGGAAAAACAAAGAAACTGTATCTCATGCTAGAAACTGGGTCGACGTGGGCACCAAGACGCAAGAAACGAGTAAAATCGGGGTTGGACGTTTATGCGCGCTAACCAAACTGTGTTTGTGCATGCATTGGTTTATTGCTCTCTCTCTCTCTCTCCTCTAGACACTACTCATGGAAACTATAGGTTGAAAAACTATGCATTGGTTTATTGCTCTCGCTCATAAAAACTATGAGTTGGGACTGCCCTTAGAGCATCTCCAACAGTATCCAATATTTTAACTCCTAATACTTTCAGATTGGGACCTTCCCAAAAATCTTTAGGCCTTAAAAAAAGGCCATCCTCCAACAACTCTCTTATTTTTCCCAAAACATTGGGAGTGCGGACAGAGCGCGGAAAAATGAGGCGTCGGGGTGCTGTTTTTGGGCGTGCCAAAATTTGAGGAGCCAGGAAGAGGAACTGTTGGAGTATATTTTTTTGCAATCAAGCCTAAAATCAGATTTTGGGAAGAGATTTTAGACATTGTTGAAGATGCTCTTAGAGAATAACATGCCGTCCACTTCACCTAAAAAAACAAAACAACAAATAAAATGATACTAAAAGTAGCACGTATTCTCTCGCACAATAACAGCAAACAGAAAACAACACATCTATATGACTCACACTTTAGCTTGTTTAATCAACACGTAGGAATGAATCGAATGACTAGCTCAATGCATGTGCTTTGTTACGAATAACAAAAATCATATTACTCTTGGCATGTCAAGTCAGCATTGTTGGGATCGTCTAGTCTAGCGTATGCCCTCAGCTCCACCTCTGCACTCAATCATATCACACCTTCATGCCATCAGTTTCACCACACCCCTGGATCTGTTTCACTAGATTTGTTTGTTTGTATATTATTTTTAATGCCAGAAAATATTAGAGAGGTAAAATTGTTTGTTGGTATATTGTTTTTTGTTTTTCATAGATAGCTTTTAGGGAGATAGAAAGAGAAGATGGAGCTGAGAGAAACAGATAACCACAAAAGCGGGAGACAAACCACCGCTGCCAACTTTTTAAAACTAGTTAAAATCCTGTGTGTTGCTACGGATGATTTGTTTATCTTAACAGAGAGAGGAAATCTTTTTTAAGAAATAAAAAAGGAAATTCATTTTAATATAGTTTTTTTAAAACAATTAAAAAAATCTTAGAAAAATATTACTTTAAAAAGTCGTAGAAAAATCTTTTTTAAAAAAATTTGAAGGTCTTGAAAATTTAACAGAGGGAGGATTTTTTTTAAAAGGAAACTTATGGTAACTTAGACATACTTTTGTAACCCTTCTAAAAGAGATGTTACAGTCTACGGGTTCTCTTTCTTTGATTTCTGGGTGGTTTGGGTTTTCCAAGCGATTCGGGCTGGGCTCGTCCTGGGCGTGTACGTGACAAAATCCCTGTATTCAGTGCTGCGCCGTCCACGTGGAGTACTTCACCGGCATGCTGAGTGAGGAATTCTGGTCCAGGTTCTGACAAGAGGGCCACGTGTGGTATTGGTTAAGTGTTACCATGTCCGGAACTGCGTCAACTTAGTGCCAGTTTGTTTGGTTTTTTTGGTTAATTTTGAATTCTGACTTCAAAAATAAAATAAAAAACAAACAGTTCGGTTTTAGAATTCAATTCTTAGAATATAATCTACCCATATACATTATAATCCATAATCTATTTTATATGTGCTTTTAGATTCTAACTTTTAAAGAATCAGCTTCTCTACACCACAATCTAGAATCGGCTTTTAGAGAATCTAAGGCCCCGTTTGGTACGGTTCCAGATTCTAGTAGAAATGGAAACGGTTCTCGATTCTGGTAGAAACGCTTCGTAGAATCGAATCCGGAGGAATGGGTTGCTAGTCGATTCGACCACGGTGTGTAAAAATCAGAAACGATTCGTTTTGAAACGTTCCGAATCCTATTCCGTTTGGTTAGATTTATTTCAGATTCTAGGAGAAACAGTTCGGTTCCAAGTTGCCAAACGGGGCCTAAAGCTAAAACAAGCAGGCCCTTATAATCCCTCATGTTTGCCGCCGACGAACCACGTATTTTAACGGAGAGAAAACTTTCATTAAAAAGAAATAAAAAAACCAAAGTATTGCAACCCAACGTTAAGAGAGATAGGGGAATTTTTTCAAAAATAAATAAATACTTTTTAAAAAGAAATAAAAAATAAAAATGTTGTATCTTAATCTGTGGAAACTACAGTAAGGGGGTGTTTGACACAGCTTTAGTTCTACTAAAATTCGTGAAGTTGGTGGAGTAGAGTATTTCTAACTTCAGAAATTTATGGAGCTGGAATTATGCGTACATTAAGAATATTTAGGTGGATCATGTTGTTTACATTTTTAGACTTAAAATATAAACTTAATTTGCTTTATTTTAACCTATAAACTCCAAATTTAAAATAAAACTAGGATCTAAAATTATGCCAAACAAAAACCTAAGTCGAGATATTTGTGTGGCCGACGGAGGTCTCCAAGAATATATCTATAGACTAGCTAAGAGATAAGAGACTAGAGCCTAGTCAAACCTCGTGTTGGCGATGCCACCAGCTGCGAGATATAGCCCTTAGAATCCTTCTTGTCTGCCTATATTTGTGTGGCCGACGGAGGTCTCCAAGAATCTATCTATAGACTAGCTAAGAGATAAGAGACTTGACCCTAGTCAAACCTCGTGTTGGCGACGCCACTGGCTGCGAGATATAGCCCTTAGAATCCTTCTTGTCTGCCTATATTTGTGTGGCCGACGGAGGTCTCCAAGAATCTATCTATAGACTAGCTAAGAGATAAGAGACTTGACCCTAGTCAAACCTCGTGTTGGCGACGCCACTGGCTACGAGATATAGCCCTTAGAATCTTTCTTGTTCGCCTATATTTGTGTGGCCGACGGAGGTCTCCAAGAATCTATGCGAGATATAGCCCTTAGAATCCTTCTTGTCTGCTTACTGGCTATCTTGTATTCGAGTCTGAAAAGCATCTCATGGTACACCGAGAAAGCTCCATTCTTGAAACAACAAAATAAAATTAAGCAATCAATTGAGGCCCTATTTAGAGGATTTTAAGTCAGTTTTAATTTTGAAAAGTTAATAAGTCATTTAAACAGCTTAGCTTTTAAGCAGTTTTGGTATAAACCAAAAGTTATATATAACTAGCAAAAACCGAAAGCTAAAAGCTAGGTTAGACCTGTTTTTGCAGCTTATTGCTGAGAGAAATTAGCCATTTGTCAAATACTCTCTTATAAAAAATTACAACTATTTTTCAGTACAGAAAATAAAAAAATAATTTTTCAGAAAAATTACAGCCTTCAAACAGACGTTCATAATGCACAATTCCACAGGGAGAAGGCGATCATTGACACAATTGATCACGTCTTTGAAGCACACAAACGATTCAACAATGCATCTAGACTTGATTATTTTAGTCAAATCAAACACTCGTACAAGCAATGCAGTGGTATTGACCCCATCATAAAGCTGGCTTTAAAGGTACAACTCCACATTAGAGAATAGCATACCGTTGCCGTGTGGGGCCATGGTTCATAGACCATATCCACAGTTTTGCCCTGGTCCACAGTGAACTAGGTTCACAACAAAGTGCCATTGACGCGTGGGGCCACATTGGTTCTAACGTGACACGATGACGCAACAACATCTACCGCTCTCCGGACATGGTCCTATCTTTAATCCAGCAGGATGTTCAGAACTGGAAGTTGGCTCTCTGCAACGGTCTCCAGTAGATCCTACCGGATAGACTAGGCTAGTGAATGGGGTTGTGGTGGTTTATCTCTCCCTCCAGTCCTGGCTCTGTTTTTTCGATTTGTGTAAGTTTGGCCTCTGGTCGGGCTCGGCTATGGGCTTCTCGACTTCCTGTATAACTTTGTCCTTTGGTTATCTCTTTCTTTAATACATGGCAGAGCTCCTGCCGTCTTTTCGAAAAAAAAGACGCAAGTGTTGACATCGGCGATACACAACCAAAATAGCTGACCAGGTGCAACGTGGCTGCCACGCGGAGTCGACATGGACAACATGGTGGCACGGGCTCAGGTGGGTGCTTCCAGCAAGGAGACGGTGGCGCAAACTCGCCGGAGATGAGGAAGGCGAGGTGGGTTTTGGCATTTCGGTGGCTAGTATGCACATTTACAACAATTGGAATCACAACCACACATCATATGATTAAAACAAAAGGTATTTATACATTATATTTTACAACTTAGAGTGTGTGTGTGTGTGTGTGTGTGTGTGTGTATATATATATAACACAGAAGAAGCAAAGTCTTGTAATGTGTCCATCCATCCCGCAGGCAACTGACAAGCTATAAATCTCTAGAAAGATCGCGTCATTTAAAATTCCCACAACTTGCGACGAAAGGCATTCTTCGAAGCATTGTTTCCTTATTCACCTAAAACAATAGATTAAGTAAGGTTGAGTACTTTCGTACTCTAGAAGAGTTAAGGTGGTATTTGTAAATGCAATAATGCATGTTAAATCAAAGATGGCTTCTAAGGTTAATTTGCATAAAATGATATTGAATTTGTAAATCAAGTTTTCATTTGCAAACGGAATTTGTAAGAACAAGTTTGACTGATAAGAAATAAGTAAAGCATAAGTAATAACTCACGGTCCTCCATGACTTGAGCCTTGAGACGATAATTACTTGCCAGCACCATTTTTTGCCAAAACAGACGAAACCATTCCATTTTGAAAATAATAAAATAGCTAACTATGTGATGACGTTACCAAATATTTTTGACCGTAGGCGCAACTAATCAATTAGATTTATATTTTATAGAGGTGTACAGCTTTACCCACAAATCATGACCTTTGGCATGTGGCCGGAATATTTTTCCAAATTGTGGTAATACATATCCTAAACAGCATTTCTAGGTTGTTCTTTACAAAATTCTCATTTAGACAAGATATTTTGTGAGCTACCGAAAATGAATAAATGATCACAAAGTTGACGTTCTAAGGAATCGAATTTCGTTTTAGGTTTGAGACTATACCATACATGATTATTAATTCATTTTTCTGACATTAGTAAGGTTTGATCCTAGAAATGTTTTAGAACTAGTTTTGCATCATTTTGATCTTAGCCGTGATAGTTTATAAGCATATGAAGATTATAGTCTTTTACAGACTCTATTCCAAATTAAACCTTTTCCCGGCTAATATGATCTTACCTTTGAGAATATGCTGGGACTAGTCCTACTTAATCTAATACTTGAGGTATGAGGCTTTGTACATATATTTTTTATTCTCAACTATATATATCATAGGGTGGTATATTTCGGCTAAGTACAAACTATGATTTGTGATAATGATTCTTGTGGTATTACAAGGTCTGATTCTTATAAGATATTTTAGATTTGGTTTTTCATGAACCATGAATTTACTTTTCATTATATATAGATGAGTATATATTTTTGTAGGGACAAGCTTGTGGTTTTTGTGCATATTAAACTTCGCATACGTCACATTTTAGTGTTTTTGACTCAAAAGCATTTAAGCAGTAATAAATTCAGTTTCATGTTCCCTCTTGAGACATGCATTTGTACATATGTGCAATATTGCTAGTTAATCTATATAAGCATATACGTACATACATAGATACATATGTCTTTTGCACTAGGGTCTTATCCTTATTCTTGAAACAATTCAAATTAAGATTGTCTCATAAGTATTTTGGCATACCGAGGTAATCTACTAAATTATTAGTATTTAGAAATCAATTCTACTCATGTTGGATTTCTTTTGCATGAACTATGTATTTTTGAATATTTATAGTATTGCAATCAATCTTTATTAGAAAATGATTCAAAAAAAGGATGAAATATTTGTAGTATTGCAATCAACCTTTATTAGAAAATGATTCAAAAAAAAGGATGAAATTCAAAATTTTTTTATATTTGGGTTCCTAGAAGCTTAAGGATTTCATCAAAACTGGTTTCATTTAATTATGAGTTTGTTTGCAAAATTTTTGTGTATAACATATATTTAGGCCTTTTCTTGAAATTTGAATTTCAAGTTCATCTAGTGGTCTTTTTCAAAATATTTTTTGCATGTTCTGGAAGAATTTTATTTTATATGAATTTATAAATTTGTCTCATTTTATTTGGATCACAAATGCAAAAGATATTCACAAATGATGTTGGCTCAGTTTAGGAAAACAAAATAAAAAAAGGAAAATACGTCTTCTTATATTGGAAAGCGTCCTTTAGCATTGAACTAGCTTTACCTTCGCCCACTGACTACTAGGGCCCGTCGGTCAGAGAAACGAAGCAGAGCAACTCTGCCATGGTTTCGTTGGCTGTAAGGAGAGGGCGGCGCCGGATGGCCGGTGGGCAGAGGAGCTAGAGTAGGTTGTCACACATCCAAGAGAAGTCTCGGTGGTGATCGGCGGTGACCGGAACAATGCTCCCATTGAGACCAGCGGCAGCAGAAGGAATGGTTCGTTGGAGAAGGAAACCAAGTGAGTCTTGGTTCGAATGAATAACATGGTGAGCATCAGAGAGTAGTACTCATTCCATTTTACTAGTTTGTGGGAGTTAGAGATCAACCTAGCTATTCCGCCACCGTGCGCCGTGGTCGAGGAAGACAGGCAATAGTGGCAGTGAGCTTTTGGGTGAAGAATCCCCAAGATTTTTTAGGGCTTTTAATCTTTGATGGCTTCTAATGCTATGGCGTATGGCAACATGGATATGATCAATTGTATCATCCGAATTTTGTGGTTCTTAGAGCTTTCAGCTTCCTTGGTAATGGCGGGTTTGGGAATGAAATTGAGTTCTCTCGGCTGGTGAAGAGTAGGAGAAAGATGAGGGGAAGAGGTGTGCAGCACTTTGCGATCTAAGAGGCGATATATTATCAATATATTCGAGCAATAATCATCGATAACATGAACCCTAGGCAAGGCTCATGTTAGTTGTTTTAAAAGGGATAAAAGGAGCAGCGTCCCATGTGGCGCTATAGTAGGCAGTATGGTATCATGCGCAAGGTTCACAAAATCGTCAAAACTGCTCGAAAATCGTGATTTTCAACCATATCGAGACGGTTCAACAATCAAAACAGGTCGGTAAATTGGTCTAATTAAAAAATACAAAAAAATTGAAAAAATTATGCGAACGTAAATCGGTTGATTTTCGGTCAAAATTTACCAGTTTTCGGTTAAAATCAACCGGTTTTAGGTAAAAATCGTGGGGCAGTGGTCAGCACCCACCATTTGTTCGGTCGATTTTTGGTCAAGAACGACCTGTCAATTTTTTATTTTTTTGAAGTTTTTCAAAAAATTTAAATTCTTAACCCTTCGATTTCTGATGATGAGTGATTTTTGATTTGATATTTTTAATTTTCGAATTTTGATTTTTGAACGTTTTTTTTCAAATTGGTATTGTTAACTTGCTCGTGCGGCTGGGCCAGGCAGATTTGATGCGGTACCGGAGAGAGCTCCGGGGCGCTGTACTGCTGGCTGAGGCCACGACACAAGAAAGAAGATACGGCGAGCAAACACAAAGAAAAAAAAGTTGAAAACTGAGAAAAATTTAAACGACTATTTTACTTATGTTTTCATGTAAAAGATCACGCTGTTCCATATTTTTAATTTGAGAAAAAAATTAATGAGATTTGATCAGGGCAAAGATATAGATGCCCATTTGTGATAATCGACCAAAATGTTCAGCATATCGAGCTATAAGACTCAGCTTCAAAATTCACGCTACAATTTTTTTCATTTATTTTATTTAAATATCATAAATACAATTAAGCACGATTATAGGAAGACAAAACTAGCTGCGTGATACTGCAAATTCGTGGTATTTATCTCACGACGCTCATTTTTTTTACCTCTATCTGAGGACCCTATACTTTAATGGTCCCAGACAAAGATAATAACGTTTTCTAACTAAAGAGGGGAGATAAGCTTAGGATGAAATACCCCAAAATTCTCCAAATGAATTAATTGGATTTTATTTGTTTTTTTTTCAGATTTTTCTTGAATTTACTTGAGCTCCTTTTGAATTCTTTCCGTTTTGGGAAAATGGCCCCGCTTTCTGCTTTTCCTTTTGGGAATTCGCCTCGCCCAATTGGCCTCGGCCCGCTTTTCGCTTTCCCGACCCATTTTCCCCTCGGGCCGCCTCCCCCTTGGGCCTCGATTGCGCTCGGCCTGCTCCCACCGCAGCTAGGGGTGGAAAACGAGCCAATTGAACTTTTTTTCGAGCTTTCTTCGACACTAATTTATTCTTATTTATTATAGTCTTCTGTATTGTTTGAGACCCAACTTCGAGCCGAGCCTAACGAGCCGAGCCGAAGTTGACTTTTGTTCCAAATCAACTAATTTTTATTTTAAAAGAAAAATGAATGTAATCGGAGCAATTTTGAAATGAGCCACCGAGCCACTCAACGAGCTTTTTTCCAAATTTCTAGTCCAGCAGCCCAACCCAGCGCTAACCCCCTTCTCCTCGCTTTGTAAATAAGCAGCCTGTGCTCACCGCCTGCCGCCTGAGTCAACTTCCGCGCCGCTTGGCTTTTCCGCTGCCTCCCGACGCCTCCCTGTTCCCCATTCTCCTCCTCCGCCGGCCACGTGCCTCCCACTTGTGACCGAAATCCGCGCCACACGCCACTGCTCAGATCCTCGCCTCCTCTCCTCTCTGCTCCCCTATAAACCCCTTCACCCCGCTCAACTCAGATCGAGTTCGCCAGTGAGCTCCCTCCCCTCTCCGCTACCTCTCTCCCCCTTCGACGACCTCCTCCGCCGTGTCGCCCCATCGTCTTCCTGCGTCCGCCGCCACTCCACCGCCCGCTCGCCTGTGAGACCCGTCGGATGAACAGAACCTCCATGTGATTATTGTGCTATTCCTGGATCAAGAGCTAGCACTCACATGTTTACAACAATTGGAAATCACAACCATACAATATAATGATTAAGCGGAAACGATAATATAAAGAATTATTACAACTCGAGAATTTAGCAAAAAGAAGCAATATCCTCTGATTTGCCCATCCAATCCCGCAGTAACCGACCGTGCATAAACTTCAGATAGAACACGACGGAGAAAAACCGCAACTCGCGATTTAACAAACCTCGAAGTTGCGCTAACTCAACCACCTACAATATAATTAGGCAAGGGTGAGTACTTTACGTACTCAAGAAGACTTGAGCAAAACCTATAATATATGCAGCCATTTCAAAGGAAAGGCTACTCTGATTAATTTGCATAAAGCGAAATTGAATTTGTAAATCAAGTTATTTGCAAACGGAATTTATAAGAGCATATGATTGATAACAAATAAATAAAGCATAATAACACTCACAGTCCTCCATGACGTGAGCGACGAATCACTGAATTCCTGAAATCCAACAATGTCAGCCCTTCGACATAAAGCACAGTTGCAAAAGCAAATGGAACCAACCCTTTTGAAAATAATAAAACATTTAACTCGCGCAGAATTCACCAAGACACCCATGACCGCTGTACGGCTAATCAATTAGATTTAAACTCGCAGAGGTGTACAATCGACCCACAAGGAATGATCAACTCACCACGTCACCGTGGATCGCCATACAAGAGTATGCGAATGAGCGATCATACATAGTCATTAAATTCTAGACAAGGCTTTACCCCACCGGACGTTAACCCTCGCCAAAACAGAGACACTCACCCAAGCCGTGGATCCACATTAATCACACCCAACACCACGTCTCTGTCCATGGCAAGGCGTACACTGCTGTAACCGCCAAAGATTACCCATACGAATCGCATAGAAGCCCCTCACAAGCAATCCGTATCGGAATGCCTCCGCTAGCTCCCGCCTACCAATGAGCAAAGCCATGTCTAAACAATTTAATAAGCTAAGGCTACCCCATTCTCACCCTTGTGGTTTGTACGGATTTTCTTGGATCAAGCTACACGATGTTCGGTCCTTAGTTGTGACACGGGCGACACTTCACCCTACACTACGTGCAATTCCTTACGCACATCCGGCTATTGCCAGTAATCGCCCGCATCAAAGCATAGTTTCATTTTGGGTTTTTAATCAAAATTACCCACCACCAACAGTGCCATTTCCAAGGTTTTCAGGAAACAAATGTTGCTTTGATCATGTACATTGCTGATTCTAAAGCATGGCTAAGCATGAATAATATGAACGCATATACCCATGATGACATTAAGTAGTGCCTAACCTCAATCTATGGTTATCAAGGTTCACAGGTCATAAGTATCAAAGGAGGATCACGAGACAACAGGTATAAATACCAATCCACGAAATAGCAATTTACATAAAGTAATCGCATGCATAAAGCAATTTGATGCACAAAAGGAATATAAAATACTGGGCTCAATATGGTCAAAGGATGCTTGCCTTGCTTAATTATCGCATACAGTGAAGACGAGGATTGCGGTCGACGAAGGTGACGATTTAAACAAAGAACGCGGGTTCTACACGCCGAATAACGGAAAATAGCCAAAATACTAACTTCAATAAGAGCGAAAGAAATAGATAGCAAGAACAAATAAGAACTCATCACAAGAACAGGGATTGCTCTTTTATGATATTATTAATCTTAATTTATGAATTCAAGATGCAAAGATTGTTTGGATTAATAGAATTAATCGTTAATTGCAAGCTCATTGATTTTACTATGCACAATATGAGATGACTGCCAATCCTTATTGTTTACGGTTTTGCTCTATTAGGATTCGGATTCAAAGCAAGATAAAATGAGAATATTTCCTTAGATTACGGTAGATTATATCCTAAAGATCAATTCTAGACTATTCTTTATTAAATTCGGATTTGGGTGAATTGCTTTGCAAGTTAATGAAAAAGCTTAAATGATCATATTATACTATCGATGATTAGTTCTTTATCTTTAATTGATTTTGCATACAATCAGATTTACAGAGTTAGATCCATTGATTCAAAGCTACTAGGATTATTTTCATGATATTTTAAGAAGGTTCGGTGATAAAAATAACTTAACTCTGATTCCTTCATTATTACCTAAAGTTTATTCATTAGCATTACGGTCTCAAAGTAATGTGATTACTTAGGTTATTAAGCTATTAAGATTAATATGTGAATCGCGATGAAATGAGATTATCTTTTCAGTATTAGGGTAGACTATACTTTGAAGAACACTACTAAACCAGTTCCACAAGTTTTAGGATTTTGGGCGAGGCTATAATCTTGTTGCTAAAATGGTTCATGTTATATTTAAAGACTTCACTATTTAAAATCGGCAAGAGAGGGATTGATGATTAACGATTAAGGGTTTTAGGCTATTTGGATTAATATGTAAAACATGATGAAATATGGTTATTTCTTTATACTAAGATGATTTATACTTTGTATAACAATCCTAAGCTAATTCCATGAATTTTAGGCTTTGGCTGATACATTATATTCATTATTGAAAAGGCTTAAGTGATATTGTTAAGTTAACGATAATCGGAATCGGCAGGAAATGAGACTAAAGGTTAATCACTTAAGGGTTTTGATCTAATGAGATTAATATCCAAACCTTAATGAAATAAGATTCTTTTTATAGAATATGGTAGTATGAACTTTGTACAGTGCTACTAGACTAGTTTTACTGATTTCGGTGTTTAAACGAGTTATTTTATCTACTGCTAAAGTAGTCTAAATGATCACAATGCGAATCCCTAAATCGGCCAACTTTATATTGTGATTGCAACTACAATATACATGATCTTCGATTCATTTTTCAGGTATTAGCAGGAAGTAACCCATGGAGTGTTTTAAAGCTGGTTCCACATTAACTGTGTTGGCGCGTAATAGTTTATACATGCATACGAAAGAATAAAGTCTTTTATAAACTTAATTAGTTACTTTTGTTAATCACTGAATTCTTATATTTAAAAATATGTTAAGATTGGCTCTACTTATTCATGTACATCTTTGCTAATATTCTTTCCATGAAACACTTCTAAATTATGATTTTGTTCATATACATAAGTATGTGTATATATATACAAAGACTAGTATGAAGCATTGAAATTGAGCATATGTTTAATTATTTAGAAATCCTAAAAGTTGTGCTTAATTATCCATTTTCAGCACACATTAACATCAGAATATCATATTCTTAACAATTATTAAAATCAATAATATTCTTTAAGCATTTCAATTTATCAATCCTTATTTCTTTTTTATTTAATTAAAGCATGAATTTATTTGATGATGGAGACTAACTTAAAACATAAATATTTTTATATATTTGAACTCATTTCAGAACAAGGATTTCAAAATATTCAATTTCATTTATTTTGATTAAGTCTAATCTAATCTTTTTCTTAGCACATAAATGCTCATAATAGTGAGTTCACATTCTTTTAAATTTAAGTAGTTGTTCTGCAATATAAAAATTCAATATTTTTGTATATTTGAATTCATTCTGATATTAACATTATATAAAAATTTATATTATTATTTATTATCTTATTATTCACAGATTTGATGTAAAGATCATATTAAGGACATAAACAAATTTAATTTAAATAATTCTTTCTGAAATTCTAAAATTCAATATTCTTGTATATTTAGAATCTTACTGACTTTATATGAATATACAAATTTATTCCATTAAATGTTGATTAGAATTGCAAAAGATATACAAGATGGAAATCAATTCGGAATTGAAAAATCAAAATACGCTTTACCTACAGAGAAGCGCCTTGTGAATGCAGTCTTCTTCCACCTGAGACCTCTGACTACTTGGCCCCATCACGCAGTGATAGAAAACAGGGGCACGGCTAGGGCTGAACGGCGAGTGCACTCCGGCGATCCTCCGGCGAATGCGACGGCACTAGGAGATTCATCTCAGCGAGGCGCATCCGGGGAAGGTGTCAACGCAGCGGAAGAGTTACTGGGGAGGGGCGCAGCCGGAGGAGGGCGGCGGCGCTAATGGCGATCGGCCTGGAGGACGAACCACGGAGGGGGAGTTCGAATGGATAGCTAAATGAGCATCACGGGGCCACGGTGAGTCCGTTTTTGGGTTCATCTCAGCCGGAGAGATACTGGTTTGGGCTGCCCACGGTGGCCGGCCATGGAGAAGGAGGGGCGCACGGCTGCAGCTCGAGTTCACATGGAGAAGTCCGATTCTTTTTGAGGGGTATTGATTCTTAGGAGGCAAGGATGGTGAAACCCGAAGCAATTTGGGAATGGTTTATTCCATCACTTGAATTGCATTCGGCTTGAAGCTTCGGGAGTTTCGGTCATGGCGGCAAGGAAGAAGCACTGGGGTGTTTGGGCTGAGGAGAAGAGAGAAGAATAGAGGGGAAGTTTGGGCGCTGCTTCGGCGACCACAGTGCTCTATTTATAGATGGGAAACCAAGCGGATGAGCCCTCCCCCGGTTGAGCTTGGTCTCGGTTGTTCTCTCTGCAATGCACAGGAGGAGGCATGGGCGCTGAAGCTTCGCGAGACTGAGCGAACGTGGCGATGATCGGGGCTGAGCTGAGGTGAAGATGACGCAGTGATGAGACCGAACGAAGAGGCGATTCATTGAACGAGCTCTCGGTCAAGCTGCGCTGGAGTGTCTCGCTCGGGGGGTCTTCCGTTCGGTCGCAAGCACAGGGAGAAGAAACAACTGACAGGCGGGGCCAGGGGACCACCGGCAGTGAAGGGAGATGACCAAAAGAGATAGTCTCCGATTTTATTGAGCTGCTAATTGGGAGTAGGAATTTGTCAAACTTTTTGACCAGGGTCTTTGAATAGATTTTTATGGCTGGTAAAATTTTGAGGTAAAGATAAGTTACCGAAAAATTTATAAAATTCTGACAACAGTGACTGCTCTAAATTCCTGTTTCGGATTTCTATTTTTGATTGAGATCAATTTAAGTTTATTATTTTTGAAATTTTGTTTTTATAAATTATTTGATCTCAAAATGCTTCTGTAAAATTTTCAGCTCAAAATATGGTTCAATTATTTTATGTAAATTCTGACATTGCAAATTCTAGATTTTTAGGGTTTCTGTTTTTAAATTCTAAAAAGTCCTAAAGCACATTATTAATTTATAATATTTTTACCAGAGGTATATATTGCATTTAGGGTTTTATGATAAATTTTTCAGCTCCATTTGAGTTTTATAAATATTTTATAAATTCTGACAATTCATTGTTTTGATTTAAAAGTTGACTCTTTATTTTATTCCTTTATTTCTTCATGTATAAAATTTCATTTTATTGCCAAAATGATTTACTTATATGCTCAGGGTTCTCAGGGCAAATTTTCTAAATTTTTACTTTTTGCTTCTTGGCCTTTTTCTCTTTTCTTGATTTTACTTGCAACACAAAATCCAAGAAAATACAAACAAAGCAAACAATATTCAGAAATCCCAAAATATTCACAATCAAATTTAAATATTATAAATTTACTGTTCTTAATTTTCGGTCATTACAGATCTACCCCTTACGTAAATCTCAATCCCGAGATTTGGCGGATCTAAGGGAAAGTATTTCTAAAAGAAGTTGGAAACTTCTCCTTGAGTCGGTCTTCTCGTTTCCGAGCTGTTTCTTCCTCAGAATGATTGCTTCGTTGAATCTTGATCGTCTTGTGGGATGTATTACGAGTGTGTATGCTCACTTCTTTTAAGATTTTAGCCTGATACTTCGATAAGTTGAATCAAATTGTAAGTCGATTTCATTTAGTAGGGTGAGCTCGTATGAGACGAAGACATTTTTACTAATTGCGATACATAGAAGACATTTTGAACACTGGAGCGAAGATGACAACTCTAATTTATATGCTTTTTTTTCTCCCATCCTCTCAACAATATGATATAGCCTAATACATCGTGGCGCTAGTTTACCCTAGATTTGGAAACGGTGAATACCACGAACTTTGCAAATCTTGAGGACGAAATAGATTTGGGAATTCTTTCTCGGAGATGACTTTGTCGCTCTTGTTGATACTTCATCTTCATTGCAGTTACTTTACTGGATCTTCGTCTTGCAATTCCAAGTTGACGTGCGAAGAAGTAGAGAAGAATTCTATTTGAGTTTTAGGTAAGTAGATGAGAGATACTAATACTTTCTACATACCTCTTTTAATTGAATAACTAAGATTGTCGATAAAGGTAGCTTAACCCATAAGGTGGCATGTGATATGTTTACAATTTTTGAGGTGAGAGATAGGTTGCATTGTCATTAGATTCGTCTGGAAAAACTGAATGTTCAATACCATAAAGGGTATTTGAATACAATGGTTGATCTGTATAATCTAACATTAGCTGATGAAATGAGCTGAGCACAAATGTCATTTCAGGTTGACTTTAAATTGAAATCAAGGTAGAGATAATTCAAGGACTGGATTGAGGTAAGAGGATTATAAGATGATTCTGGTAATTTAACTTGTTTGATCATTTTAATAGACAGGGGGTTTTTGATTTTCTTTGGATTTGTCAACTATGAAGGAATAAAATGTATAGAATCAAAAGATTGATTGCAAGTGCTGAATATACAAGGAACATACTCAACACCACATTAAGTGCAGGGTACATTCATACGAGAAAGATGTTTACGTTCAAGGCCTGATGTTGAGGCAGGGGTTGTTTTAAGTTCTTGATGTTTTTCTAAGTCTTTGAGGTAGATTAGAAATTACTGATGTCTTTCTTGTCGAGATGAATTAAAACTCTTCTTGGGTAGGCGTTGGCTAAGTATCTAAGTTCTTCTCGATTGATACAAGTGACATTATCCATTTTATTCGAAACAACAGAAAGGTTGTTCGCTAATATTATAAAATAGATGATCAGGAAGTGATTAGGATCAAAGAGTAGATCATGGAACTAAACTTGAATCCTGGTAGAGTTCATTTACATAAGTATTGTACCTAGTGCTACATATGGCAGATCATAAACTTCTTTTCGCGAATTAGCATTGTAGGTAAATACCATGAATGACTGGATTGACATTTTGGGTTGGATTAATAGACATTTAAGGAATTGTTTGTTCGCAGATCCTGGAACATGTGGGTTATGGGCCCACCACGCGCCAAGCTGACTCGATTTAGGCAATTGTTTTGAATGACTTGGATTAATCATTTTGTGTCAGATTGAATGCAGGTCTAAGAGCTGGTTGATTTTCCTTTCCTTGGGCAAGTATAGGTGTGACGCCCATGTTTACCACGGTAGAAACAAATGGAATGGGCTTTTCGGTTTTGCATATCAGTTAACTGTCCATTGGTGTTGTTGGAGGGATGAACAGATGGTGATTGAGATGGAGAATGAAGTTAAGCAAAATTCTTTTAGGGACAAGTATTCTTGCGCATTTTTTTTTCTATCTGATTCTTCGAGTAAACCACTTCAGATTTTATTTCTCTCTACTCTGGAGAGTTATAAACTTGACTGATGTAACTTTTGGTATAGTTATGGTTGTAGAATATATTTATTCAACTTGCGGACGTTGTTTAGCAACATGGTTCCTTTTCGTGACAGTTGAATTACTCACACTTTTCTCGTAGTATTTTGTTCAGTTAGTTGTATGCTTAATATTATTTTCCTTACGAATTTTAGCCTGTTGTTCCTTAGGACATTCTTTAGCTTAATGTCTTTCTTAGTGAAGATAGTTAGGATCGAATGTTGTTCCTTTAATTCTTTAAGCACTGTTTCCTATACAACCGATTTTTTTCTAATAACCAAATCCTAAGCAACCAAGGATTGGAGTTTCACTTGTTGAGGCTGAAGTGCAGTGGTGATTAATGAATCAAAGGGGTATTGAAATGGACAATAATCTTGACCTTCGCGACAGTAACAAATGGTATTACCTACAGGAGGTTTTTTTTTCAGGGTAATAATTTCCTTCATAGCAAGAACAATCGATTTCACTTTCATCATTTGTGTGTCCTATTTTTCCATGGCGAGTGCAAGCATGATTGTTAGATCGATTGGTTTAACGACATTTCAAAGAAAATTATGGAGGTGTCAAATAAGGTATAGAAATAGATTTTTAGTCTAAACCTTTTTCTTTTCTGACAAAGGCTACACCAAGGTTGGAAATATTTTGTGCTAGTGGTTAGAGCAGAGGGATGTGCATTTGGTGATTTGTTCAATTATGGTGAGCAAAGGCAGCAAATGGGCAATCAATGTAATGTGGATGCTTGGTTTTGGCCAAGACACGAGTGTTGGTTGTTTCTTGTCACGGAGCGTAAAAGTTTGTGTATGATGCTTTTATTCGATTCTGAAGCATTAGTGCCAAGGTTGGAGATTTTGGCATTCATTTTTCTTAGTTAGGTTCTTGCAACGTAGATAAGGTGCGTTAACAATTTGTACCGAGAATCGTTAACAAGAACAAATTAGTGTAAGAAGAGGCACATAATATGTTAAAACGTTCGAGATGAATAAAAGGATGCATCTTAACCAGAATTGTTTAGAGAGGGCCAAAGATTGACTTCAAGGGGAGTATTCAAATACAATTGCTATTTGAATAACTCAATGAATATTAATGAGATTAGTAGCAATTAAATCTCATTCAAGGCTGACCTTGTAAAACATAAATATGAAGTGAAAGTTTACATTGAGTAAGGCAGCGACAATTCAATGAATAAGCTGAAGGTCGGTCATAAAGCTAAAGATTTTATTACTCATTACTTTCAGTAGTTGTATTAATGAATTATGTCGCAGGCATCCTGCAACAATATTTGTTAGAGTAAAGCCATTTAAACAGAATTCTATTGGATTAGATGCGTTTTACGACCGCGTTCGACAAGACGTTGGAATCGGAAAAGAATGGTTAGATAAGGGTTATCTATATTATGAAGTACTACCTGATTCTTTCCAATTAACTCTAGTTGTGGTTTCCATGTAGATTAAGTAGATTCTAGTTTGGTTTATAAGGCAACATTTCGTTCTTTAAAAATCTTTTTAATTAAAATTTTCTTATTAAGCAGGGTTAACGCATCGTAAATTTCAACCTAGTGGTTTAACCTTCACGAGAGTAACCCGAAAGAACACAAAAGATTTGCAACAAAATTTCAACAACACGTAGTAATATGTATATATTTAACTTAATGCATAGGAAGGGTATCTATGTTCTTTCCTTTCATCGCCATATGTATTTTACGCACATAAGGTTTATTTGCATAGCTAGAATAATGTGTAGTTTGTATAATACTATCTTTTATTGTAGGTTATTTAGCTTACGAGTTTCTTTTAATCTTCGCACCACTTGTCGATGTCGGCATTCCTGTGTTTCGATGAAGTCGGAGAAGTTGAGATGCTTGTCGCTTCTATTTAATTTCTTGAAGTTGTTGACGAGACATCACGCATTTATAACGATTTGTTACCGAAATTATTTCCAGAGGATTTGGTTGATAGTTTTCATTTTGCAAGAAGATAAGGAAAGAAATATTTCTAAAAAGAATAATTTAAGAATGGAGAAAGAATAACTTAGGTGTAGAGAAAGGAATTCTACAGAGGAACGAATACCTGAGACGAGGAGATGAAATTTATAGACAGTGAAAATAGCATATGTGCAATCGATGCTATGAGTAACATTAATTGTACACATACTCTTTTTATATTTCTTATAGAAACTAAATTTTGATTTTTTTTTCCAGTTTTCATTTTTATCATTCTTTCAAGGTTTCTATTCGAAGAATACTTTTCGGTTCCAACTCATTTTTATGACATATAATTTTAGCGAAGTGGTGAAGTGAGTTTTGAGGCAGGTTAAAAGTTATTATTAGAACATTTAAGTTTTAACTAGCCTAAAGCAAAGATAAGCCGCTTTAATGTTACTAATTTGATAAGATTTTAAACTTGGTTTATATGTGAGTGGTGTGATCTCAAGCAAAGCTAAGAGTAGTAATAGAGACTATACTACTAATCTTGATAAGGTTTTATTTTTGAGAAATGGTTACATAGGTAAGAAACCTGCATGAGAGAGGAGGTAGGTTCATAAAAGTTCTATGGAGGGAAGATACAGACTATGTTATGATTTTTTTCATTTATCCTATGGTTTGAGATATCCATATTCATGCATGAGGACAATTTATTATGAAACTTTAACCTAGAGGTTAAGTTCACACATAAATCAGTCCTGACATTCAGAAATAAAAACCAACTTCAAGTAGCGAAACATAACGACAACGTAAATTGCTCCATATAACTAGAGCAGAATAATATGCTACGCGTGAGGGTTCCTACCTTAAGCTAGATCATAAGACATTCTAATCTTCTACTCCTTTACTGGTGGGTGGTATTGCCTCTCCATGAAGTAGGATCTTCAAGTTGTGCTTCCGTTTTGTCGAAGTGGCGAAGCGTTGTCTAACTTCCTTGAGATGGTTGTCGTAGACATTGTAGGCTTCATTGGCCGGCTTGAAGCATGGCAGCGACATGTCTCGGACACCTTCAGAATCAACAGTGACGAAAAACCATTTTTAAGGAAAGAGGCATTCGTTTACAAAACAAAATGAAAGTAGAGATAAGAGTAGAGTCTTAGGAATGAGGAAGGGATAGCAAAGCCTACATTTTGCAAATATATTAGCTTTTGGAAGTAAGATTTTGAATTCTCATATTCCAATGCTAACGACCATTCTATCTAAGGTTTATCCTACGGTCAGTATAGCTCGATACCAACTCTGTGAGACCCGCTCGATGAACAGGAACCTCCATGTGATTACTGTGCTATTCCCTGGATCAGTAGCTAGCACTCACATGTTTACAACAATTGGAAATCACAACCATACAATATAATGATTAAGCGGAAACGATAATATAAAGAATTATTACAACTCAGAGAATTTAGCAGAAAAAGAAGCAATATCCTACAGTTTGCCCATCCAATCCCAAGCAGTAACCGACCGAGCATAAACTTCAGATAGAACACGACGGAGAAAAACCCGCAACTCTGCGATTTAACAAACCTCGAAGTGCGCTAACTCAACCACCTACAATATAATTAGGCAAGGGTGAGTACTTTACGTACTCAAGAAGACTTGAGCAAAACCTATAATATATGCAAAGCCATTTCAAAGGAAAGGCTACTACAGCTTAATTTGCATAAAGCGAAATTGAATTTGTAAATCAAGTTATTTGCAAACGGAATTTATAAGAGCATATGATTGATAACAAATAAATAAAGCATAATAACACTTACAGGTCCTCCATGACGTGAGCGATTTAATCATCAATTCACGAAATCCAACAATGTCACCCTTCGACATAAAGCACGGTTGCAAAAGCAAATGGAACCAACCCTTTTGAAAATAATAAAACATTTAACTCGCGCAGAATTCACCAAGACACCCATGACCGCGGTACGGCTAATCAATTAGATTTAAACTCGCAGAGGTGTACAATCGACCCACAAGGAATGATCAACTCACCACGTCACCGTGGATCGCCATACAAGAGTATGCGAATGAGCGATCATACATAGTCATTAAATTCCTAGACAAGGCTTTACCCGGCCGGGACGTTAACCTCGCCCAAAACAGAGACACTCACCCAAGCCGTGGATCCACATTAATCACACCCAACACCACGCTCGTCCATGGCAAGGCGACACCGCTTAACCGCCGAGCGATTACCCATACGAATCGCATAGAAGCCCTCACAAGCAATCCAGATCGGAATGCCTCCGCTAGCTCTCCGCCTACCAATGAGCAAAGCCATGTCTAAACAATTTAATAAGCTAAGGCTACCCCATTCTCACCCTTGTGGTTTGTACGGATTTTCTTGGATCAAGCTACGATGTTCGGTCCTTAGTTGTGACAGGCGACACTTCACCCTACACTACGTGCAATTCCTTACGCACATCCATTATTGCCAAGAATCGCCGCATCAAAGCATAGTTTCATTTTGGGTTTTAATCAAAATTACCCACCACCAACATGCCATTTCCAAGGTTTTCAGGAAACAAATGTTGCTTTGATCATGTACATTGCTGATTCTAAAGCATGGCTAAGCATGAATAATATGAACGCATATACCCATGATGACATTAAGTAGTGCCTAACCTCAATCTATGGTTATCAAGGTTCACAGGTCATAAGTATCAAAGGAGGATCACGAGACAACAGGTATAAATACCAATCCACGAAATAGCAATTTACATAAAGTAATCGCATGCATAAAGCAATTTGATGCACAAAAGGAATATAAAATACTGGGCTCAATATGGTCAAAGGATGCTTGCCTTGCTTAATTATCGCATACAGTGAAGACGAGGATTGTGGTCGACGAAGGTGACGACGAAACAGCAACGTCGGGTTCTACACGCTGAATAACGGAAAATAGCCAAAATACTAACTTCAATAAGAGCGAAAGAAATAGATAGTAAGAACAAATAAGAACTCATCACAAGAACAGGGATTGCTCTTTTATGATATTATTAATCTTAATTTATGAATTCAAGATGCAAAGATTGTTTGGATTAATAGAATTAATCGTTAATTGCAAGCTCATTGATTTTACTATGCACAATATGAGATGACTGCCAATCCTTATTGTTTACGGTTTTGCTCTATTAGGATTCGGATTCAAAGCAAGATAAAATGAGAATATTTCCTTAGATTACGGTAGATTATATCCTAAAGATCAATTCTAGACTATTCTTTATTAAATTCGGATTTGGGTGAATTGCTTTGCAAGTTAATGAAAAAGCTTAAATGGTCATATTATACTATCGATGATTAGTTCTTTATCTTTAATTGATTTTGCATACAATCAGATTTACACAGGTTAGATCCATTGATTCAGGCTACTAGGATTATTTTCATGATATTTTAAGAAGGTTCTGGTGATAAAAATAACTTAACTACAGATTCCTTCATTATTACCTAAAGTTTATTCATTCGCATTACGGTCTAAAGTAATGTGATTACTTAGGGTTATTAAGCTATTAAGATTAATATGTGAATCGCGATGAAATGAGATTATCTTTTCGTATTAGGGTAGACTATACTTTGAAGAACACTACTAAACCAGTTCCACAAGTTTTAGGATTTTGGGCGAGGCTATAATCTTGTTGCTAAAATGGTTCATGTTATATTTAAAGACTTCACTATTTAAAATCGGCAAGAGAGGGGATTGACAGATTAACGATTAAGGGTTTTAGGCTATTTGGATTAATATGTAAAACATGATGAAATATGGTTATTTCTTTATACTAAGATGATTTATACTTTGTATAACAATCCTAAGCTAATTCCATGAATTTTAGGCTTTGGGCGATACATTATATTCATTATTGAAAAGGCTTAAGTGATATTGTTAAGTTAACGATAATCGGAATCGGCAGAAATGAGACTAAAGGTTAATCACTTAAGGGTTTTGATCTAATGAGATTAATATCCAAACCTTAATGAAATAAGATTCTTTTTATAGAATATGGTAGTATGAACTTTGTACAGTGCTACTAGACTAGTTTTCTTGATTTCGTGTTTAAACGAGTTATTTTATCTCTCGCTAAAGTAGTCTAAATGATCACAATGCTAATCCCTAAATCGGCCAACTTTATATTGTGATTGCAACTACAATATACATGATCTTCGATTCATTTTTCAGGTATTAGCGAGAAGTAACCCATGGAGTGTTTTAAAGCTGGTTCCACATTAATCTGGTGTTGGCGCAATAGTTTATACATATCTGAAAGAATAAAGTCTTTTATAAACTTAATTAGTTACTTTTGTTAATCACTGAATTCTTATATTTAAAAATATGTTAAGATTGGCTCTACTTATTCATGTACATCTTTGCTAATATTCTTTCCATGAAACACTTCTAAATTATGATTTTGTTCATATACATAAGTATGTGTATATATATACAAAGACTAGTATGAAGCATTGAAATTGAGCATATGTTTAATTATTTAGAAATCCTAAAAGTTGTGCTTAATTATCCATTTTCAGCACACATTAACATCAGAATATCATATTCTTAACAATTATTAAAATCAATAATATTCTTTAAGCATTTCAATTTATCAATCCTTATTTCTTTTTAAATAATTAAAGCATGAATTTATTTGATGATGGAGACTAACTTAAAACATAAATATTTTTATATATTTGAACTCATTTCAGAACAAGGATTTCAAAAATATTCAATTTCATTTATTTTGATTAAGTCTAATCTAATCTTTTTCTTAGCACATAAATGCTCATAATAGTGAGTTCACATTCTTTTAAATTTAAGTAGTTGTTCGCAATATAAAAATTCAATATTTTTGTATATTTGAATTCATTCTGATATTAACATTATATAAAAATTTATATTATTATTTATTATCTTATTATTCACAGATTTGATGTAAAGATCATATTAAGGACATAAACAAATTTAATTTAAATAATTCTTTTCGAAATTCTAAAATTCAATATTCTTGTATATTTAGAATCTTACTGACTTTATATGAATATACAAATTTATTCCATTAAATGTTGATTAGAATTGCAAAAGATATACAAGATGGAAATCAATTGAATTGAAAATCAAAATACGCTTTACCTACAGAGAAGCGCCTTGTGAATGCGATCTTCTTCCACCGAGACCTCGACTACTTGGCCCCATCACGCAGTGATGTAAAACAGGGCACGGCTAGGGCTGAACGGCGAGTGCACTCCGCGATCCTCCGCGAATGCGACGGCACTAGGAGATTCATCTCGAGGCGCATCCGGGAAGGTGTCAACGCAATGGAAGAGTTATCGGGAGGGCGCCCGGAGGAGAGGCGGCGCTAATGGCGATCGGCTGGAGGACGAACCACGGAGGAGTTCGAATGGATAGCTAAATGAGCATCACGGGCCACGGTGAGTCCGTTTTGGGTTCATCTCAACGGAGAGATCTTGGTTTGGGCTGCCCACGGTGGCCGCCATGGAGAAGGAGGGCGCTACAGTGCTGACTCGAGTTCACATGGAGAAGTCCGATTCTTTTGAGGGTATTGATTCTTAGGAGGCAAGGATGGTGAAACCGAAGCAATTTGGGAATGGTTTATTCCATCACTTGAATTGCATTCGCTTGAAGCTTGGGAGTTTCGGTCATGGCGGCAAGGAAGAAGCACTGGGGTGTTTAATGAGGAGAAGAGAGAAGAATAGAGGGAAGTTTGGTATTTGCTTTGGCGACCAAAGGTTTCTATTTATAGATGGGAAACTAAGCGGATGAGCCCTCCCGGTTGAGCTTGGTCTCGGTTGTTCTCTCTGCAATGCACAGAGGAGGCATGGGCGCTGAAGCCATGAGACCGAGCGAACGTGGCGATGATCGGGCCGAGGTGAAGATGACGCAGATGATGAGACCGAACGAAGAGGCAATTCATTGAACGAGTCTCGGTCAAGCTGCGCTGGAGTGTCTCGCTCGGGGGTCTTCCGTTCGTCGCAAGCACAGGAGAAGAAACAACCGACAAAGGGGGCAGGGACCACCGGCAGTGAAGGGAGATGACCAAAAGAGATAGTCTCCGATTTTATTGAGCTGCTAATTGGGAGTAGGAATTTGTCAAACTTTTTGACCAGGGTCTTTGAATAGATTTTTATGGCTGGTAAAATTTTGAGGTAAAGATAAGTTACCGAAAAATTTATAAAATTCTGACAACAGTGACTGCTCTAAATTCCTGTTTCGGATTTCTATTTTTGATTGAGATCAATTTAAGTTTATTATTTTTGAAATTTTGTTTTTATAAATTATTTGATCTCAAAATGCTTCTGTAAAATTTTCAGCTCAAAATATGGTTCAATTATTTTATGTAAATTCTGACATTGCAAATTCTAGATTTTCGTGGTTTCTGTTTTTAAATTCTAAAAGTCCTAAAGCACATTATTAATTTATAATATTTTTACCAGAGGTATATATTGCATTGAGGGTTTTATGATAAATTTTTCAGCTCCATTTGAGTTTTATAAATATTTTATAAATTCTGACAATTCATTGTTTTGATTTAAAAGTTGACTCTTTATTTTATTCCTTTATTTCTTCATGTATAAAATTTCATTTTATTGCCAAAATGATTTACTTATATGCTCAGGGTTCTCAGGGCAAATTTTCTAAATTTTTACTTTTTGCTTCTTGGCCTTTTTTCTTTTCTTGATTTTACTTGCAACACAAAATCCAAGAAAATACAAACAAAGCAAACAATATTCAGAAATCCCAAAAATATTCACAATCAAATTTAAATATTATAAATTTACTGTTCTTAATTTTCGGGCTGTTACAGCCCCCGCTCCCTCTCTCTGTCTTTTGGGCCGCCAGTCACCTCTATGTCCCCTGGGTCCACCTCGGTCCACCCCGTCGCAAAGGTTCGTGGGTCGATGGCCATGGGTCACGATAGTGTCAGGCCGGACTGGTCATTGTACAGCCCATTATCTATTTAATTTTCGGATTTCTTTTGATTTTCGGATTTGATTATTATTTAAAATCCAAAAAATCATTTAAAAATCCAAAAAAATTCCCAATAATTCCAAAAAAATCCCAAAAATTCTCAAAAATCCAAAAATACCCAAAAATATATATTCTTGATCAAATCGAGTCGTTGAGTCCAAAAATGATCTCTGTTCTGCCGAGTCCAGTCCCCAAAATTTCCAAAATGCCCCCCAACCCATTCAGGCCATTTTCTCTCCGATTTTTTTTCGTTCTCTTTCTCTTGGTTGTTTTTGTTCGTTTATTTATTGGTTGTGTATTCTTGCGCTAGATCCAACGTTGGAGCAACCCTTGGAGCAAATCTCGGAGCATGAGCAGTCTTTGGAGCCGTACCAGGAGCATGAGCCATTCGGGACCACACATGATTTCGACTACTTCCCCCTAGGAGAAACCTCGACCCCGCAAGGCAAGCCACACCCTTGAACATTTTGAACCTAGTTCCCTTACAGTATATGTATATTTTTTTGTACTGCATTATTTCTGGTATTTTAGAAAACTAAAAAGGAGATAGTTTAGAATGACATGATTGATATAACCCAATATTCAACCTGTTGTTACTGATAGTTTAGAATGACATGATTAGATATAACCCAATGCTCAACCTGTTGTTACCCTTTAATCCTTTTTAACCTTAGGCTATAAAATATTGAACCGTCGTAAATTAGCAGTTAATATAATTTCACCTTTAGCTCAATTACTTAAAATCTCCGAGAGATGGCTCGGGTGATTTCCAAAAATTGCTACAGTTAGAGGGACAGTGTTGGGCTGACCACAGGAGGTGGATGCTGGTCCAACCCCCAACCGATGACAAAGCCAGGATGTGGTATGGTAGTTGGTACAGTGGGACCAATGGTTTGTGGTATGCAATTGGCTGAGTCTCAGGCACTTAAGGACCGATGTCTTGGGCAAAGTAAATAACTTCAATTTTCGCTCAACCATAAATTGGGCCGATCAGCCTTGTTGACCTGTTCTAATATAGCTCAGTACATTGTACTTCCCTTTGAAATACTTATAGAAGATAGCTACCATTCTGTTAAGAGAATGGATCGCGCAGCGGCTGGGGTGGAACATAAATGGGGTGGTCATTCGCTGGTTCTCATAACAGTAGGTATCCACAGTTGGCTAGATCGCATCTCCCA
The DNA here is from genome assembly GCA_036346375.1 of Guadua angustifolia. NCBI lineage: Eukaryota > Viridiplantae > Streptophyta > Magnoliopsida > Poales > Poaceae > Guadua > Guadua angustifolia. The sequence continues at coordinate 7,174,787 of CM070520.1, forward strand.
CCTTGACCAGTGGGTCCTGGAGACTGTAGATCCACGTAACCTACTAGGTAGGGGCTAAAGAAGGGAAGTCCAACAAAAGGCTATGATTATCTCGGACCGGTCGCATGCATTTAAGTTGCATGTTGTTCTCGAGTGGCATAACGGCCGAAGATATCTTATGGGTAAAGTTGAGTAGCTCTGCAGAGTGATATCAATGGTATTCGAATACGGCTTGCTTCCGGTAAATGAAGCTTAGTTAATCTAGGGTGATTCCTGTAACCGCACTCAAGTAGTTTTCATAATTAGAACTTGTCGTAAATTTGAACTTTGCAAATAAACACCTGTGGTATTATCTATTTTTTGATTTATGTTTCAAATGTAAAATAAAACTAATATTTAATAACTTGCATCCACAATACTTAAAACATGTGCCTACCTTTGTTTATCCCTACATGTAGTATTCAGAATTTCCATATGGATTGTTGAGTACTGTTGTGTACTCACCCTTGCTTCCTACCCCCCATTTAGATTTCCAAGAAGACGATGGATTCTAGGAGATCGTAGATGGAGATGATATTTAGTTTTGAAGGCCTTGATCTATCTGCTCAAGCCTTTCCTGTGGGTGTTTTGTGATATATCTAGTGCCAGCCGCACCCATTTGTAAAACTCCAGCCGTTAGGCCCTTAATTTATCTATATATTTTTTGCTTTCACACTTTTGTCTGGTAATGTATACTTGGTTACCTACAGCTAAAATCCTGGGTAGTTGTGAAGGTATTTATACGCACCCCCTGAAAAGGGCGGTCCATTACAAGTGGTATCAGAGCCTGGTTTGACCAGTAGATCAAGACCTTAACTCCTTAAGGTGGTTTAGGAATCTTTTCTAAAAAGTTATTTAAACATAAGCAATATAGGTTACAAAAATATATAAGCATATTTGCTATCTCCTTCTCACCCCCTTCTACCTTGCCTAAATTTCCATTTCCAAAAATTATTTTGAGGTTTTCCATTCTCAACTAACTTCAAAACTTTCGTGTTAGCAGATAGCACTTAGAGTTCCCTCGTCCATAGCTATTCTCAACGGTCGCTCAGAGGTGGTGGACCTGAGCCAGCTCGATGATGGCGAGGAGATTCCGCCGAAGTAGATTGTTAGCTTTAGATTGCACCTCTGCTGTAATAGGTCTTTTGGTAGTGTAATATGGGTCATACCGGACCTTAAAATGGTATTGTGTACAATTCCATAATATGAATGAAAAGCTATGTTCCCTATTTCACGCTAATTTGTTTTGTGCTATTATCGGTGTACTTTGCACCGGGGTACCCTCTCTACTGCAGGTCAGTTGGCCCAAATAGCGGCCTGGCCCAAATGGCGGCCTGGCGAGCAGGTGGGCGGTCATGCCCTTCTCGCCGGGCGGCGGTTCACGTGGCCTCGCGGCGCAGGTGGGCGATCATGCCTCGTCGCGAGGCGAGGCGGCCACGTGGCGCCTGGCGGCGGTGGGCGATTATGCCCCTTTCCACGGGCGCGGCCCATATGGCGGCTTGGCGGCGGTGGCGATCATGCCACCTTTCGCCGGGCGGCGGCCCACGTGGCGGCCTAGCGGCGGTGGGTGATCATGCCCTGCTCACCGGGCGAGTGGCCCATGAGGCGCCTTGGTGAGCCGGTGGGCGATCATGCCCAGCTCACTGGGCGAGCGGCCCACGTGGCGGCCTGGCGTGCGGGCGGGCGTTCGGACCCCACCCGCCAGGCCACGAAGGCAACCATAGGAATGAGGCAGAGGCTTCGCCTCGAAGTCTGCTTCCTCTGACATGCTGTGTCAAGACCATTGATTGCAAGGAATTCTACTATCGACACGACAACGGCCCATCCCTCTGACACCTCATACCAAACCCTTCGCAGGAACGTCACATCCCGGGCGGACCAGGCGAAGCCACGCAACGGCATTAAATGAAGCTTGAAGGACGAGGATATAGTGATGGGTGTAATAAATGAGTCGTGGTTTAGTATGATAAGACCACAGTGATGGGTGTAATAAATAGTTCATAGATCAGTATGATATCACCTTCCTACCTACCTGAGCCAGCCCGCTCTATATAAGGGAGCTCGGGTGCATGAGGAAGGGGGTCTCCCCTCGACTCGATCCTAGAAAGACTTAGTAGAAAAGAGCAGAGCGAATTGAAAGAACCGTTGTATCACCTCCATACTTCATCAACGGAGATCTAGCAGGACGTAGGGCTATTACCCAGCTTGGGGGCCCGAACCTGGGTACATTGTTGTGTTCCTTGACCTGTTGATCCCTGGAATCCCTCACGTGAGAGACATTAGGGTTTCCAATCGCGAAGACGCCCTCTACCGAACCCTATCCTCCATCCTTGGTGTAGTCAACCCTGTCCGTTGACAGGGTCCTGTCTGGTGAAATACGCCGACAGGGGAGCGCCAGGTAGGGGGCTAGTGGTTGGCTCACCCGGCCATCTCTCCAGTGCATTCCAGTCTTTTATCAACAGGAACCGCGCATCTGGTGATGGCGAGTTCGCACTCACAGCAACAAGAGGTGGCGGAGGCTAGTAGCGCCTAGAACACGTCCCGGCGCTCCCGTCGGACGAGGGACCGCCTCACGCCACCCCCGCAGGAGGGCGGTGGAGCCCCCCTGGCAGCGGCCGAACTTCCGGTTCGACGTCGACTGGCCATGGAGGCAGCCACTTCAGCCCAGAACCTGCATGCAGTCCGTCTCCTCCTGGACCACCCGCCGGTGGAACTTGCAGGAGACACCCCGGCCACGTCGTGGCTACGGGACATTGATGGCCTCATAGACGCGGCCCAACTCCGTGTAGGGATGCCCGACCGATCGGGGGCTGTCGGTACCCCTCGATCGAGGGTGCGTGTTGATCGCACCCAAGCTTCTAGCCGCCCAAGCGAGAAGCGCTCTGGCTAGGAGGGCCAGAGTAAGAGAAAGGGCGTGCAAGAAGAGGGTCCCGGCTCCGCGAGGAGGCGCGAGGACCTGAGGGCTCATCTGGAGAAGCGTCGCTAGCGGCGCGGCGGTGATTTGCGTGATCACCTGCAGCGTCGTCGCGCTCGCGATGGATGGATGGCTCCTAAGGGTGAGAGTTCCTCTCACGACTCTCGCCTTCAGAGCGAGGAGGAGGCCCACTCCTCCGACTCTCTAAGGAGTCGCGATCCGCACTCCCTGACACGGTCTTTGTCGGGACCCGAATTTGCAAATCCGGACCCTCTGTGTATTCAGCACTAGTCCAGGATCACGCTAGTGCACACAGTCTCAACATTGGTACATATCACAGTCATAACCAACGAAATAATAAGTACTTTGATTAAATACTCAAACTAGTTGATCGACCTTATGGTCAAGTTACAAAGATCGCCTCAGGCGAAGACTTATTAAAATATTCAACTGCAGCGGAAATAAAATAACTCGTGGCGCCAACCAATTTGCCACAGTAATCGATCGGGCTCGCTCCCTAGTTAAATCGGCTCCTCTGATACTCCTCCTCGAAAGGGGTTGCTTCTTCTTCAAGCTGAGTTGTGTTGTTGTGGGGTGAGTACTTTGAGCACTCAAAGAAATCATGCATGAATGCAATTCTAATATTCTACATGCATGGCTTAGTACAAAGGATAGGCTATGGCTCATGTGCAGTACAGCATTTCAAATAAACAGCAATAGATGGCAAAGCAGTAAAACAGTAGTAGGAATAGTAGTTTTCACAAGCATTTCAATTGTAATCCATTTTTCCATCCTAAGTCAAATTTATCATCACCAACCCAAGCATTTTCCATCAACTATTCATTTTATGAAAATCTAACCCTTGGCCAGTAATCACCGAAGCGATGCTCAATACCGTGAGCACGGCTATTCAATAGGTTGTACACTCTGCAGAGGTTATACACTTTACCCACAAGATACGGTCAAATACCACCAAGGCAAATAACCGTAACGAAGCCTTTCCAAAGTTCCATCTAAACTCAAGACGCCGCTAAGGTTTCAACACTGGAGGGATGGTTACCACACCTGGGCCCCCTCTTGCGCCATGTGAGTTCTCATTCCGCTTCTCGGGCCTCACACCACCACGACAAGATTAAAGAATAGATTTCCCGGTTTACTCACTAAGCCCGCCCTATTGCGGAGCTTGTGGTCAGTATGAGAGACTCAGTTCAAATGCTCGCAAGGTTAAGTCCTTAGTTGACCGAGGCAAGACTAACCAAAAATGACTTTAACATCCAAAACCAATAAAACCAAATTCGGCCCAGCTTGCCACTCTTGGCCCACCAGAACAATCTTGCCACATGCCTCTGTCTAAATCATTTTCCCACCCCGGTTCTTTACCATTGCACCACGTGCCATCATCAACTCAATAACGCGTGTCTTATTCACAAATCATGTTCCATATCTCATTAAGTCAATATTAACTTTGGTATCCCAAAATCATAAAATGTCCACATGGCGAGGCTAAGCATACTACTTCGGTCTACTCAACCCATGTTGGCAAATTATTAATGTCCAACTATTAGTCCATAACCTAGGGTGACAAATGATTCATGGCATACAATCATATACGACAAGGTGACATACAGCAACTAGGCATTTAACTAATCCCAAAATCCATTCAAATCAACTTTTACTAAATTAGCATGCAATAAGTTAAATCAAATTAATTTTCTCTAATAGGTTCAACATGGTCAAACACAACTTGCCTTCAAAAAGTACTGATTCTGGCTCCTGAGCTTGCTCCTGGGTCAGAACCTCTCCCTCGAAACCTTCGGGCACTTCAACGTCTACGCGCATCGTAAACACAAACAATAAAATAAATAAACAGTGGGCAAACAGTGCTCAAAAATTCGATTAAAATTCATAAACAGAAAGATCACAATTTTACAAATTTATAGAAATTGGAATCACTCAAATCGGAGTTAAAACGCAAAAGTTATAAGCATTTGAAGTTTCAAAATATATTTAAAATCAATATACCGAATTAAATAAATATTTTCTTTTCGGAAAATCAATTATTGCGTCATCTATGACACGTGTCGCCACCAGAGAGTGACACATGGCCTTGCTGACGTCAGCCCTGACCGGCTATTTCTCTGACAAGTGGGTCCCACCGTGGCGCCGCGATGACGTCACGGGTGACGCCACGCGCCGACAAAGGCTTGGTGACGACAGGTGGGCCCGTCTTTGTCGGCGACTCATGCGACGCAGTGCGGCCGACGAGTGGGGCCCATTGTCGGCGACGCGGTGAACCCGTCTGCATCTTGGTGACAGTGGGTCCGCCTTGTCAGCGACTCGGTGAATAGTGCACAGTGCGTGGCGTGGTGCGACTGACGTGTGGGTCCGCGTCGTCAGTGACACGTGCACAGTCGCTCGTGCGGTGCGACTGACACGCGGGCCCGCCTTGTCAGCGTCTCATGCACAGTGAGGCGCGACGTGGCACTACGGCTGCCCTTGGATTTGCATCTAACGGCGGAGGTTAGAAGATGGGCTTTACTGTTTTGGGGCGACGTGGGCTCACCTCAGCGGTCGGATGGAGATCGGACGGTGTGGAAGCTCGCGAGATTCGGCGGTGTCGCGGCGGCGGCTGGCCGACGGGAGACGAAGAGCGAAGCGTAGCCGACGGCGTTCCGTGACTCTCCGGCGTGAAGGCGTAACGCTCCGACGCGTCTCGGCGAGAGGAACTCAAGGACCAACGGCGACGAACGGGATCTCCGTGGCGGGAACGGCTCAAGAACTTCGGCGGGTGGCCGGAAACTTGGCGGTCGAGTCGCGGCGGCGGCATCTCGGGTGACGTGCGGTGTACGGCTGGGTGCGGCGCGAGGTGAGGATCACGACACGGGCGGCGGCGCATTAAATAGTGCCCTCGGCTTCCGTGAAAGTCGCGGAAACCGAGGCCCACACGGCGGCGGCGGCGGACTCCGGCGGGGATTCGGATTGGTCGACGTGGCTACGCGTGAGCCGTCGGATGAGGATCGGACGGTCACCGCGTTAGGGTTTTTCCGAAGCGGGCCGCACAGTCCCCGGCCCAGTACTGTTCACCCGATTTTTAATTCTTTTTCCGAATAAAATAATTCCCGAAATTCAAATAATTTATTTGGGGCACTAGAAATATCAGAAAAATTCTGGAAAAATTCTCAAAAATATTTTAGGACATTTGTGACTCAAATAAAATATTTTCAGCAAAACTTTATTTTAATTTTTCCATTATTTTAATTAAGTTGATAAAGGGCTTAATTCAAAATAAATTCAAATATTCCATTTAAATCCAAATAAATCCAAATAAATTCCAGAAATTCCCAAAAATTCAAAATACCATTTAAATGCAAGAAAAGCAAAAATTGGGGTGTTACAAACCTCCCCCCCTTAACGGAATCTCGACCGAGAGATTGTATCGATCGAGGAATAGGTTAGAATTCCTTCTTGAGGTCTTCTTCACGCTCCCAAGTTGCTTCACTCTCGGAATGGTTATCTCCTTGAACTCTGCGAAGCGGGTCGATTTATTTCTCGTTTCTCGATCCATCGTGTCCAAGATCTTTAGGGTACTCTTCATAAGTCAAATCATACGCAATTCGACCGATTCTAGCGGCATCTGCTCTTTCCGCACTTTCGGAGACATTTCTTTAATTGTGACACATGGAACACATCATGCACTCTGCTAAAGGCTGCGGTAACTCCCGGTGACACGCTACTTCTCCTTACGACTTAGGATCTTGAACGGACCAACATATCTTGGTGCTAACTTCCCTTTAGTGTGGAACCTCTTAACTCCTCTGAGTGCTCGTGGACGGAGGGAGCTCCATCAACCTCCTGTCCTCCAAGACATTCCGGGCGCTCCAAATATCGAGCCAGGAGCTGCGCCCAGCCTTGCCCTTCTATGGCATAGCCCCGGGGGCTGGCTCGATCCCCCTGGGTCAGGTGTGCCTCCCCGTCACCTTCGAGGAGGAAAGCAACTACCGTATGGAGCTGGTCGACTTCGAAGTCGCCGACTTCAACCTCCCATACAATGCAATACTTGGCCGACCGGCATTGGCCAAGTTCATGGTGGCAACCCACTATGGATACATGGTGGGGAAGATACCAGGGCCTGGTGGCCCCATTATCATTCGGGTGGACAGGCCAGAAGCTTTGCGTTGCCACAAGCACGCACTGGACCTGGCTGGTGCCACCTGCGTGAAGCCGACTGATGCCGCCTTTCCAGGAGCCCCTCAGATGCAGACCCGTGCCTCGCCCGGCTCGACTGGTGAGGTAAAGATGGTCTCCCTGAGTGAGGGCGAGCCCGGGAAGACCGTCTTCATTGGTGCCAGCCTCAGCGCCAAATAGGAAGACGCTCTCGTCACCTTCCTCCGGTCTAACTCCGACGTGTTCGCCTGGCAACCGTCCGATATGACTGGGGTCCCTAGGGAGGTGATCGAGCACCAACTGGCAACGCTCCCTGAGGTGCGCCCGATCCGCCAAAAGGTCCAGCGTCAGGCACCAGAGCGGCAAGACGCCATTCGGGAGGAGGTAGAGAAGCTGCTGCACGCAGGGATCGTTCGAGAAGTCTCTCACCCCGAGTGGCTTGCCAACCCTGTGCTTGTCAAGAAATCCAACGGGAAGTGGCGGATGTGTGTCGACTTCACCGACCTCAACAAGGCCTGCCCGAAAGATCCTTACCCTCTGCCGCGCGTCGACCTTATTGTCGACTCGACGGTACGATGCGAGATGCTGTGCTTCCTGGACGCGTACTCCGGGTACCACCAGATTAGCATGGCGGCGGAAGACGGTGAAAAAACTGCTTTTGTAACCCCCATGGGTGTCTATTGTTATATCAGCATGGCTTTTGGGTTAAAAAATGCTGGTTCTACTTATCAATGCGCCATGCATATTACTTTCCGTCCACAGATAGGGCGCAATCTTGAGGTGTACGTCGACGACTTGGTTGTGAAAATTAAAAAGAGCGAAGAACTGATTAAAGACCTGGAGGAAACCTTCGCCAACCTCTAGAAGAATTACTTAAAGCTCAACCCCGAGAAGTGTGTGTTCGGCGTGCCCTCCGGAAAGTTGCTAGGGTTCCTCGTGTCCAGTTGGGGCATTGAGGCCAATCCTGACAAGATAGCAGCCATTGAACACATGAAGTCGCCAATTCGGCTCAAGCAGGTGCAGTGCCTGGCTGGTCGCCCGGCCTCCCTTAGGTGATTCATTGCCCGGCTGGGAGAAAAAAGCCTGCCCTTATTCAAGTTGCTAAAGAAAACAAACCACTTCGAGTGGACTGAGGAGGCTCAACGAACGTTTGAGGACTTAAAGCAGTACCTCTCCTCCCCGCCAGTACTGGTCGCCCCCAAGCCCGACGAACCATTGCTCCTGTACATCGCTGCTACCCCTGCAGTAGTGAGCGCCGTACTGGTGGCGGAGAGGGAAGGTGTCTAGAAGCCGGTCTACTACGTCAGCAAGATGCTACACGAGGCGGAGACCGGGTACCCGCAAGCATAGAAAATGTTGTACGCTGTCCTGGTGGCGTCCAGGAAGCTGCGGCACTACTTCTAGGGGTGAGAAATCACGGTGGTCACTGCCTCCCCGTGCGAGAGATCCTCCACAACCGGGAAGCCAAAGGCCGCATCGCCAAATGGTCGGTGGAACTGGGAGAATTCTGTCTCAAGTTTGTACCCCACACCGCCATCAAGAGCCAGAAGCTGGCGGAGTTTGTTGCCGAATGGACTCCCGCCACTCCTGAAGCTGAAGAAACTTCCGCGCCTTCCCCTTGGACTTTATTCTTCGACGGCTCCTTCAGGCTCGAAGGCGCGGGGGCTGGAGTTATCCTGGTCTCCCTGACCGGTGACACTCTCTAATACATGGTCGCCTTGGACTTCAAGGCAACCAATAACATCGCCGAGTACGAGGGCCTACTGGCAGGGCTGTGCGCTGCCTCGGCGTTAGGCGTTCGGCGCCTCCAAGTCAAAGGTGACTCCCTGCTGGTCATCAATCAGGTGTGGAAGGAATTTCAGTGTTTCGATCCTACCATGGCCGTCTACTTGGCAGAGGTTAGAAAGATGGAGCGCCACTTCGAAGGACTGGGATATATCCATATCCCTCGACGTGACAACCATATAGCAGATGGGCTTTCACAGTTCGTGTCCTCAAGAACCTCTGTTCCGGTTGGGGTCTTTGAAGAAAGACTATCGCGACCATCCGTCGGCGGCCTGCTGGACGACGGCAGTCAGACCATCGCGACCTCTGGCTCAGCGGGAGGCGGCAATTGTCGCGCCTCCAGCTCGGGAGGTAGGCATCGCGACACCTCGCCCCCCGTGTCCCGGAGGAAAGGCGGTCTTGGCGATGCGGCACCAAGGGAAAAGCTTGGCCAAGCGGAGTACCCGAGTGATCACGACGTGATCGCCACACTTAGCTGGGAAGGTCAGTGGATGGATCCTATCCTAGCCTTCCTACGAGACCGAGTGATCACTGACGATGATGCCTCAACTGAGAAAATTGCACGCAAGGCCAAGTGCTATACTCTGGTAGGTGGAAACCTATACCGCAGAGCAGAAACAGAATTCTACTGAAGTGCATCACTCGGGAAGAGAGGGGCAACCTGATCTCTGATATCCATGGAGGCATGTGTGGGGCCATATGTCCGGCCGGACGCTTGTCGGCAAAGCGTTTCGCCAAGGATTTTATTGGCCCATCGCCTCCGTGATGCTTATGAAGCTAGTGAGGAAATGCGGCATGTCAATTCTTCACCGAGCAAATCCATCGACCATTAAGCTCGCAAACTATCCCGCTCTCTGGCCGTTCGCGGTCTAGGGTTGATATCTGGGCCCGCTCTCGCTGGCCACGAAACTTCACTCACGATTCGTTGCCATCGACAAATTTACCAAGTGGGTGAAGCGAAGCGAGACGTGCCATCACAGCTTCCGTTGCTATCAAGTTCATCCATGGAATCTTCACCTGTTTTGGAGTCGCCAACCGCATCATCACCGACAACGGCACTCAGTTCACTAGCGTGGCTTTCCTGGAGTTTTGTGATGAGATGGGCACCAAGGTATGTGAAAGACCATGTGGAGGTCTATCCTTGTGTGTGATGAGTAATTGACAAGATTTGAGATTGGATTGATTTGGGAGAGTCTTTCGTGCTGATTTTTCTATTTCTTCTGGAGACTCTCTTCGGTGTTTGATTGCTTCTGAGTCCCGTGATCTCTCCTTCTGGCATAGGAGACTTGGTCACATTGGCTTTGATCATTTGACGAGTTAGCGTACCGCGATCTTATTCGTGGTTTGCCCAAACTCAAGATGGTCAAAGACTTAGTTTGCTCTCCCTGCCGACATGGCAAGATGGTTCTGGCTTCTCATCCTCCAACACCGTAGTGATGATCGATGCACCGTGACAGCTTTTACATATGGACCTTTGTTGGTCCGGCTAGAGTGCAATCGGCAGGAGGGAAGTGGTATGTCCTTGTCATTGTTGATGATTTTTGAGGTATTCTTGGGTATTTTTCATGGCCTCGAAGGATGAGACTTTCTCTCACTTCAGGGACTTGTTAGTAGGTTGTCTATTGAGCTCCTGTGTGCATTACGAGTTATCTGTGATGATAATGGCACGTAGTTCAAGAACTCCTACTTTGAGAGTTTCGTGTGGAGTCCGGTTTAGAGCATCGTTCTCTTCTCCCTACGTCCCTCAAAGAAATGGCGTAGTGGAAAGGAAGAACAGACCCTAGTTGAGATGGCTAGGACAATGCTAGATGAGTCAAGACTCTAGGAAATTTTAATGAGGCTATAGCTACTGCTTGTCATGTTTCCAATCGCGTTTTCTTGAGAGCACATTTGCATCGCACTTCTTATGAGTTTAGGTATGGGCGAAAGCCGGTGTTTCTCATTTTCGCGTTTTTGGTTGCAAGTGTTTTATCTTGAAGTCCGTAACCTAGATAAGTTTGAGTCTCGTTCTTCCGATGGTATCTTTTCGGGTTACTCGACTTCCTCTCGTAGCTATAGGGTGGAGTTGTGATGCGAATAGGATCATAGAGACTGTGGACGTGACCTTTGATGAGGCTAGCCCGGTGCTAGACCGATATTTTAGGCTCTTCTTATCCCTCCGAGACCATCTTTGTAGAGGATGAGGATGATGGAGATGATGGTGTTCCACCCGATCCGATTCCTCTACACCGAGGTGCCTCCTGCTTCCATTTCGCACCTCGTGGAGACCAACCCTTGCCTTCGGGCTCTTCTTGACAGTGGCTCTGTTCCTACCTCTTCTCCTCAAGAGGTAGAGGCCACTCGCTTCAGTCCACTACGACACATTCAGCGTTCTCATCCACCGAGGAGATCATTGGTGATCTATTTGAGCATGTTCGCGCTCAAAATCAGGCTTATCTTCTTTCGCCTTCACTCTGCCTTTGTTGCCTCTTTTGAGCCAAAGGATGTTACTCATGCATTATCCGATGAATCATGGATTAATGCTATGCATGAAGAACTGGAAAACTTTGAGAGGAACAAAGTTTGGCAGCTTGTAAAGCCCTCATCTGGTCATAATGTCATTGGGACCAAGTGGGTGTTTAAAAACAAGCAGAGTGAGGATGGGGTTGTTGTTCGCAACAAGGCTAGGCTAGTTGCACAGGGCTTCACTCAGGTTGAGGGTCTTGACTTTGAGGAGACCTTTGCCCTCAGTAGCTAGACTAGAGGCGATTAGAATCTGCTTGCATTCTCTGCATCCTGGGCTTCAAGCTCTATCAAATGGATGTCAAGAGTGCATTTCTCAATGGCTTCATTGAGGAAGAGGTGTATGTCAAGCAACCTCCAGGATTCGAGAACCCCAAATACCCGAACCATGTTTACAAGCTTTCCAAAGCCTTGTATGGACTTAAGCAGGCCCCTAGAGCTTGGTATGAGAGGCTTAAGTCCTATCTTCTCATCATGGTTTCAAAATGGGTATAGTAGACAAAACTTTATTCATCGACACCGAGATTCTCATTTTCTTCTCGTCCGATTTATGTGGACGATATTATCTTTGGTGGCTCATCTCGGTCTCTTGTGTCTCATTTTTACGAGGTGATGAGCACGAATTTGAGATGAGTATGATGGGTGAGTTGAGCTACTTCCTCGGCTTTCAAATCAAGCGGACTCGGGAGGTACTTTCGCACCAAGGTAAGTTCACTCGGGACCTTCGAGACGGTTTGATATGTCCGATGGAAAGCCCGTGATGACTCCTATGGCCACCATTGCTTCCTCGAGCCCGATGAGGATGGTGAGCCTGTTGATCAAGAGGAGTTCCGGAGCATGATTGGCTCCCTCTTGTATCTTCTCGCCTTTTGGCGGGACATACACTTTGTTGTGTGTATGTGCGCCGCTGAGCTTCTCTCACGCTCTCATCGCCCGGTGCGGTGAAACGCATCTTCAGTACCTTGAGCTACCATTGACTATGGTATCTGGTACTCTTCTTCCTCTTGTCTATCCCTTAGAGCCTTTTCCGATCTCGCTTTTCTTTGGTGTAGGATAGATAGGAAGAGCACTTCTGGCACTTGCCAATTCATTGGCACTTCTCTTGTTTCTTGGTCATCTAAGAAGCAGTCCGGAGTCGCACAGTCCACCGCTGAGGCCGAGTATGTTGTTGCAGCCAGTTGCTGTAGCCAGGTGCTCTGGATGAGATCGACCTTGCGGGACTTTGGGTTAGAGATAGAGAGTGTTCCACTTTTCTGTGATAACACTTCTACTATTTGCATTGCCAAGAACCCAGTGTAGCACTCCCGAACCAAGCACATTGATATTAGATATCACTTTCTTAGAGACCATATGGAGAAAGGAGACATAGTGCTTCAGTTTGTGGAGAGTGACCACCAATTGGCCGATATCTTTACCAAGCCTTTGGATAGCTCTAGGTTTGTTGCCTTGAGGAGTGAGCTTGGAGTTGTGTGCCCTTACTTTCTCTGTAAGGGGAGCTGATTTGTATATTATGTATTATATTTTATTTCAGTTTTTCCTTTCTTTTGTATTGCTCTGGGTGCTTATGGGTTTTATTCATTAAAGTTATGAGTTCACTTCACTTAGACTTCTGGCATGCTTTGCATGGACCTCTCATCTTGTGCTTTAGGTTGCTATCATGCTTAATTAGCTGTTCTCTCTTCTCTCTAGGTTGAGTTCCCTCACAGTCTTATAAGTCTAACAGGTGTTGGCCCCCCCTGGGTAGACAGGGTCTGTGTGCACTCCTTAGTTTGGGATCTAGAGGCAGCTTTCCTATGTTAGTCATTGGGGAAGATGAGAGCGAGTCTGAGCCGTAGTGTTCTCTACCATCTTTTCTATACTCTATAGCCACCCAGTACGCAGTTTCTTGACTTCTTCCATCCATTCTGTGTTTCTGGCTTTAATTGAGTTCTTTTCAACCTTTCTTGAGCTTAATCTTGCTAATAACTCAATTTGAACTAGATTTGTGCTTAAAATAGAATCACATGTTGAGGGGGAGTTTAAAAATCTATCTCATGCATTGCATATAGACTTGATTTTTCATTTTATGAGTTTTGTCTATTATGCAAATTATCCATGTTTCATTTTATACACCATGCTATATTATGAAGAAAATTACTTGCTTAGATATGTCCAAGTTCATTTATCTTGCTAAGCTTACAAAAATTGAAAAAATGAGCGTTAAAAGAAAAACTTGATAAAACATGTTGCTTTTACTTGTTAAGTTTCTTCTCTATGTGTTTTTGCCATGATTTGTGAAATTCTGGAATTCTCTAGAGTCTCTATAGCAACTTGGGTGAATCTTGTTTGATCCATACTTGAGTCCTTCACTAGCTTAACGATGAAAATGCTAAAAATAAAAGTGAAGCAAAATTGACTTTTTTTTGTGCGCATTAGACTCAACACCTCACATTCACAAGACGGCTTCTCATTGCACTTGAGATGAACTTGGAATGGGTTGTGTATGACCAAGATCATTCTCTTAAGAGTCTCTCTTGAGATGATCGATTATGGCTTGAGTCAATTGCTTTAAAAAATGAAAAAAAACATATGTGGGTAAAGAATGCAAATAATGTCAAACATTTGCACCCCGCTATGTCTTTCAAAGATTCAAAGAAAAATCTGCATACAATAAAAAAAGGCTCGAAGGACCTTGTGTGCACATCTAGATTCCCCAAAGTGTTGAGTAGGTTGAACTCTAGGTTTTTCATTTGATCCTTTAAATGGCTTTGCTTCTAGTTTTGAAACTAATGACAAGTGTTGCTCATGTTTCATCATGCTAAAAATGACATGGTTTTCATTAAATCTTACTAGCAAAATGATTATTTGCACTTGGACATAGCTGAGCTTAGTCTATTTTTGCCATAACTTAGCTTGGTGTCATAACTTGTCTTGTTGGTCACTTGGATAATCTTCAAAGCTCCCTTAGGCTGCATTACTTGCATAAAAACAACAAAAAAAGGGGGGGGGGGAAAGAAAATATCTTCTTGATGCCTATATTGCCAAAAGGGGGAGAAATCGTAGAAAAGGCATCACTTTGTACTTGATTCTTCTTATTTCTTATGATCTTTGTTAATCTTTGTTATATTTCATAGATCATAAGTTGCCAACTTGATCATGTCCTTGATTTTTATTTCTTTGATCAAGTTTGGCTTTGCATTCAAATTGCTTTCTTCTCTCTTATTCAAACTCAAAACTTATGCCTTTTCATGTGTTTGTCAATATACTCATCAAGGGGGAGATTGAAAGACCATGTGGAGGTCTATCCTTATGTGTGATGAGTAATTGACAAGATTTGAGATTGGATTGATTTGAAACTGAGTTTGATTTGAATTGGATCTTCAAATTGAAGCAATTTGAGTGTTGGTTGTTTTCCTAGTGCTACCGGCCAAAGTGAGTAACCGCACCATTGGGCTTAATTATGATCGATTAATGATTGTGGGATAATTATTGAAAATATTTGTGGGCATTGCTATGTGAAAGGTTTTCCTTGTCTTTGATGGTTGCAGGCGACGGTGTTAGGTCATGGTGAGGCGGAGGATGACCGGACTAGGCGAGAGCGTCGGAGGTCCAGACGGTCGGAGATCGCGGAAGATGATCGGAGACGGAGTCCTGCAAGTCAAGAAGACAAGGAAAGGAGATGATGCTAACTAGATGCTGCGTGGATCAATGAGGGCCGTCGGATTGCGGTCTAGTTGATAGGTTAGCGGGTCTAGGTAGTATGCTTTGAAAACCATGCAAGAAAACCCGGTATGTGTGTGGGTTTTGGGTTAGCCCTTGCATGGCTGTGTGAGTGGGTCAATCCTAGCCTTTAGATGAGTGTCCTAGTGTTGAGGGACTCATCCAAGGGTGGTAGGTGGACCAAGAGTAGTATAAATAGGAGTGGAGGGGTGGCCTCCTCCCCTTGAAGGTTTTAGTTGCTCCTTTGAGCTTTGCCCACATGAGGTGAGGCTTTGTAAACCTTCCCACCAGAAATACAAAGAAATTTCTTTACATTATTGTGAATTTAAATTCCGCATTTACATTATGTCTTTACTTTACGCAATTTAAATTCAGTATTTACGTTACGCATTTACTTTCCAGCAATCTACATTCAAGCAATTTGGATTTGGCTCCCCTCCTTCTAAATGCTGATCTTGGATGTTTTGAGTGTGTTCATATGATTTTACATCTCTTTTGCACTCCTTGATTAAGTTGAGATCATCTTTTCTTTCAAGTTCCAGTTCTGTCCAGAATTTGTTCTTCGCACAGCAGTTAGTATTTGATTTTTAGAAAAATCTAGAAAAATCATTTTTACGTTATTTTTGTTGGAGATTGTGCGGGACTCCCAGAACCATCTGTAGAAAAATGTTGGAGTTCACTTGTTGCACCTTTTGGGCGCCATGAGGTGAAAACCAAGCCCTAAATTTTCTACTCGAAGTTTCTGACTATCTATGTTCATAGATTTATGATGATTTTTTTACATGGCTTTTTGATCTGAAATTTCGTGGAGTTCTTCACGACTCATCTACTCATAGGGAGAAAAGTTTTAATAATTTTGTGAGCAGCAGGAACCCACCAACCTCCTGTTCAAATTAAAGACAGATTCTGGAAATATCTGCTTTTGCTTTTCTAAAAGAGACTTTTGTGTCTTGGCTTGATCTCTTTTAGAAAAGAAGTATTTGAATTGATTACTCTTTCTTTTGGACACTTGACAACCAGGATTGTGATTGAAAAATCCCTCACATATTTTATGGATAACATCCATATAAGCTAGGGATGCACATAGTTGTCTAGTTGTGCCGGTTTTTGCGGTTTTTCACGATTTCTTATGCGATCTTTTCACGATTTTAGTTGGAGTATTTTGGGGAAAATTTATTTGCGCACCATTCACCCCCTCTGCTCGCCATCTCGATCCTTCAAGATGCTTTACTTGCCGCCCATCTAAGGAGCAATGGTTGCTTAAAGCGCAACGCTACCGGTGCCGAGGGGCTTGAAGACCGAGCGTTTGACCGACTCCATAAGCGGGCGCGATGGATGGAAGAACTCCTACCGTGTTGTGGTCACTGAACCACACCCACGGGCGATCGGAGAAACCCCTTCTTCTCGGTCTCTGGCGAGAAGCTGTCCTCTGTCCGAAGTCGCGCCGCCGCCAAGGCGTCTCGGCGTTCAGCGAAGAAGGATAAGAAGACCATCGTGGCGAAGAAGTCAACCTTCTGGAGGAGGTGCGCGACCGAGCGACCTTGCGTGCTGCTCGGTACCAGCAAAGTCTCAGGTGGTACCACGCCACCTGGGTCCACGAGAGAACACTGGCAGTAGGCGACCTGGTCTTGCGCAGGATCCAGACGCATGCTGGGCTCCACAAACTGTCTCCCCAGTGGGAGGGCCCCTTTAAGGTGGTCTCAGTATCTCGGCCCGGTTGGCCACTGAGGACGACCAAGAGCTGACCAACTCCTACAACGTGGAGTTGTTGCGAAAATTTTATCCATAAGAACTGTAAGTGCTAGGTAGTTCGCTCCGATCAGCTACATGGGTGGACTTCCCCCTGGCTGATCAGCGACTGCTGGCAGTTGGTAAAGTTGTTTGCCTCAAAGGCTTTCGCTTTATTCCTCCTATTTGTGCCCTGGTGGGTAACGTTTCGTGTGGGTGTCATGGGTACCGATGATTTGGCCGCTCCTTGTCGATATGCGGTAACACCCGGCGTTCGCGCCGGGCGAGGACGGGCAACCAGGAGCACGAGTTTGGCACGGTGCTCAGACACGGCTCGCACACCTTGGGTTGGCTCCGCGAAGCACCGCTGGCTGTCGCTGCGAGCACCGCTGGCCTAATACCACTCACAGGAACCTCATCGCTTGCGCCATAGCCGCGGGCTGGTTCCGAGTCACAAGGGCTTAAGCTCCAAAAAAGGGACCGAGACAGCCTCGCGCGGGGGTTTACATTCCCTAATATATTTCCTGCATGCCTCGCGTAACATTGTGTTTTCAGTGACTACGTGCATCGCAGATGAAGTGCCGAAGCACTGACCCAATATAAACCTTCAAGACGGCCCCGTGACAAGCCTGGGGGCTGGTCGCCCAACATCCTATGACCAAGATAAGTTGCTAGTCTTAGCACTATCGACATATGTTTTGCGTCTGCACCTTGTTGGGTCAAGTTGCGCGTAGTTGTCACTGGCCCTGATAACCTGACGGCTCCTTGATTGATAAGGGGAAACCCCCAGTGTTCGCGTTGTGCAAGGATGGGTGACCAGGAGCGTGAGTGTGGCACGGTGCTCAAACACGGCTCGCACACCTCGGGTTGGCTCTGCGAAGCACCGCTGGTTGTCACCGCGAGCACCGCTGGCCCAATACCACTCCTTGGAACCTGTTGCCTCGCCGCGCGATGCTGCGGTTGGGCTCCAAGAGATCACAAGGATACAAGTTTCGAAATGGCGCGAGCCAGTGACAACCTTGTGCAAGGACCTAGACTCTATTTGTCTACTTCCTGCCTGTATTGCGTAATGTTCATTTGCGTTTGCAGCAATTGCGCGCGATCACCGAAGGAGCGCCGAAGCGCTAGCTTAACCTAAACGTTTGGGTTTGCATCGTGGCAAGGCTGGGGGCTAGTCGCCCAGCAGCTAAGTCAAGCAAACGCAATCAAGCAAACACGCACAAGTGAAACCCAAAAATGCCAACTTCATTACAATTACTAAGATTGTTTTGGCATACAGGAAGGCAAAGCAGAAACAAAGAAAACAAAGCAAGCAGCCCGGGCCATCAGCTGTCGTTGACGACTTGGATGTTCCGTCGCTATCCTCGCCTCGGCTCTGCTACCATCGCGCGTCGAAGTGCGGATCTGCACCGCCATCATGCCTTTGGCGGCGATGCCGTGGTTCGTGCGCCAAGACTGCGCTTGGGCCTCGTCTCCCTCAATGCCGTCCGCGACGGTCATTGGGTTGAAGGAGGCGTCGCGGCTGGCATAGCACGCCAGCACGAATGTTGCGGTGGCCACGGCGACTTGCCGCCCTTCCTGGATGGAGCGAGCGGCCATGGAAGCTGGTAGGTCGGAGAATGCCGTGGCAACCCGAGTTATGCAGTGTGCATACTGCATTGCTGTGGGCTCGAGCGGCTCGTGAAGATCCACTCCCAGTGGCTCCAAGGCCTTCGCTATGCGCCGGTAAGCTGGTCGGAGCATGACCGCGAGGTTGTGCAGCGCGCGACGCTGCTCCTCCACCGCCTGCTTCTGCGCTGCCTCGGCCTCCTGCGTCCGGGCAATCATGGCTGCCCCGGTTGCCCTCTCCTGGGCCAGTAGCGCCTCCCTCTTCTCCAGCTCCTCGCACAGCGCAACCATCTGCTGCGATGTCTAGGCTTCGCGTTGGGTGGCTGCTGTGAGCAGAGCGTTCGCGACTATGAGCGCTTCGCCAAGTTCGGCAAGCAGCTCACTCAGGCCAGTGGCGCGGGCGGCGAGGGCCACCGAAGTTGGGTGGGTAGAGGTACTAGCACCGGCGACGTCCATTCTGGCCGCTTCGGAGCCGCCAGGTTGCCCTTGAATAGAAGTCCCCGCTGCGTCCGTTAACGCTGTGGATGTCTGCGCGGCTGGGGCACCTTGACGGGCCACCCTTGGGGGCAACTTGAAGCTGAAGGAGGCCACCGGGAGTGCGAGCCCACCCAGGCGGGCGGAGGCAGCAGCTAGAGTCGGCGCCGATGGAGGTGAAGCCAATGGAGTCGGTGCCGCTGGAGGTAGCGCCGTTGAGGTCAACGCTGTAGGGGTTGGCGTCGGTACAGCCGGCGCCGGAGCCGGGGTGGCGGACGTTGTCGCCCCAGATGAAGACGCCACCACTCTGGGCGCGCTTGGTGAAGCGGCGGAGTCGGTGGCAGCAGAAGTCTGGCCCCCGGTACGGGCCCTCTTGGGGTCCGCACTCGAGGTGTCCGGAGTGATCGGCTGTTTGCTTGAGCTCCGATCGTCGGTCGAGGCCTGGTCCCTGATCACTAGGGGACCACGGGCCAGCAGCACTGCGGGGCCGGTAGAGTCCATCGCCGGGAACGACTGGATGATCCGGAGGTGCTCCGCGAACTCCAAATCGCAGAGCGGCCGGGCCTCGGCAGGAAAATCCAGACCGCTCGGCACTGGCGGGAGCAGCCCGGATAGCCATCTTGAGATGGAGGGGCCATCCAGATTTCCTTCGCCTAGCGGAAAAAGAAGACAAGGACGTTGGTTGATAGCGACCACGAAGAGGAATATATATTCATGAGAAGAGTAAAAGAACTTACGGCCTGGGCGCGTGCGGGTCATGTCGTGCGCCCCTATATATCGCCATGCGTAGGCGGGCACGACGACGAGGGGCCGATCCTCCAACCACAAAGTCTCGACCACGGCGCCTCAATCAGCGGTGTCCCGCAACCGGTTGATGCGGGCCGCCATTGCCAGGAGCTCCGCCATCTCTTCGACGGGTGAGCTCCAGCTCTTGCGCACCTCCTTTGTCGCGAGGGCATCCCAAGGAGGTCGACTCAGCGTAAATGCCGCCGACGAGAGCGATCGCCCGCCACGACTTCCAGTTGGATTTTGGCTGGAAGGGCATGTAGCGAGGGGCCGACCCATCGCGGAGACGTAAGTGGCAGCTCCCCGTGATCCCGCTGTCGGGGGTGCTGCGACAGATGAAGAAGTAGTGAAAAAAAGGAAGATTGGGCATCACCCCTACGAACATCTCGCAGAGGTGGGCGAAGATGGAAAGAGTGACAATAGAATTGGGGGTGAGGTGGAGATCATGTATTTCGTTGAAGTGAAGGATGGTGAAGAAGAATTCAGAAAATGGTGGCACTAGGCCCGCCAGGAGCCCCTAGGCAAAGGCAACAATCTCCCCAGATTCGCACCGCGGCGTGAGGGTCCCACGGCGAAGGTGGAGGGAACCCTCGGGCGCCATCTTGGAGAGCCATGTCACCCTATCCTCGCCGACAGTGGAAGGGAGAAGGGGTTACGCCATTGGAGTGGAAGCGAGGTCTTTGAGACGTGGAAAATGAAAGGACAAAGAGCAAAGTTCACGAGAAGCAGAAGAAGTGTGAACTGCTGGTCGGGGATACGCATATATATAGGCCCCTCACACAGACGGTTCGCGAACGAGCAAAAGTACACGTCGTTTCGGGTCCCGAGAAAAATCGGCGAAAGTGGGGAGGACCGAGGCGGTTGCGTGCTCAGAAGTGGTGGGTCCATCCAGGAACGCACCAACATTAAATGAGGTTTGAAAAGAAACTGGCGCGCATTCTGGGACGAACCCGGGGGCTACTATCGATGTACTTTGCACCGGGGTACCCTCTCCGCCGCAGATCAGTTTGCCCAGATGTGGCGGGCTGGCGTGCGGGCGGACGTTCGGACCCCACCCGCCAAGCCACGAAGGCAACCAAAGGAATGAGGCAGAGGCTTCACCTCGAAGTCTCCTTTCCCTGACATGTTGTGTCAGGGCCATTGATTGCAAGGAATTCTACTATCGACACGACGACGGCCCATCTCTCTGACACCTCATACCAAACTCGTCGCAGGAACATCACATCCCGGGCGGACCGAGCGAAGCCACGTAGCGGCATTAAATGAAGCTTGAAGGATGAGACTACAGTGATGAGTGTAATAAATGAGTCGTGGTTCAGTATGATAAGACCACAGTGATGGGTGTAATAAATGGGTCATAGATCAGTATGATATCACCTTCCTACCTGCCCGAGCCAGCCCACTCTATATAAGGGAGCTCGGGTGCATGAGGAAGGGGGTCTCCCCTCGACTCGATCCTAGAAAGACTTAGCAGAAAAGAGCAGAGCGAACTGAAAGAACTGTTGTATCACCTCCATACTTCATCAACGGAGATCTAACTGGACGTAGGGCTATTACCCAACTTGGGGGCTCGAACCTGGGTATATTGCTGTGTTCCTTGACCTGTTGATCCCTGGAATCCCTCGCGCGAGAGACATTAAAGTTTCCAACCGCGAAGACGCCCTCTACCGAACCCTATCCTCCATCCTCGGAGTAGTCAACCCTGTCCGTTGACGGGGTTCTGTCCGACGAAATACGCTGTTAGCTATGTATCTATATATCCCCACCACTAACTCAAATGCTCCTCCCTTTTGTCTGAGACCCTTACCTATTCATTCTGCTCTTACCCCAGACTCTAATTCTTACTTATCTTCTGCTTGCCCAAAACCTGCTGCAGAACCGAGTAAGGTCAGAATAAGCAAAAATGGTGGGAGTTGGATCACACCACAACCTGAGCGAGGAAGCAGAATATACAGGGAACCCAACCAGCCTGATACAAGTATTGGCTATGATGGCAAGAAACAGATACCAGGCCGAAAGGCATCAGACACAATTGATGGAGAGAATGTTAGACTAGCTCGCAGCTAGACCATACGAAGGTTACTACGCACAAGAGGGAAATATTGATGGATCGAGGTGGTCAGATTTCCAGAAGACCTGGCCCCCAGTCTTTTCAAGCTCTATAGAGCCGCTAGCCGCGGATGATTGGATAAGGGATATTCAGAGGAAGCTCAATACACTTCAATGCTCGGACAAAGAGCGAGTGTTATACGCCTCACATCAGCTACAAGAACAAGCCGCCGCTTGGTGGATGAACTTCCAGGCACAAAAGTCCGGACAAGAAATATCATGGCCGGAATTTGAGAAGGTCTTCCGAAAAGTCCATATCCCTGTGGGCTTAATGGCAGCTAAAAGAAGAGAATTTTTAGCGCTACACCAATATGGAACGGTATACGCTCGTCTTAGATTGATCTAGGCTTTGACCTTGTAGAGTTTCATGGTGATAACATGTTGGAAAACGTAGTCGTTCATCTGCGATCAATCATAAAGTCGTCGTCGCAATCACAAGAGCAAGAACAAAGAGACACACGATATAAGGTGAAATTCTCTCTCTCTTTATTAGATTAATTGAATATAATGGGGAACACCCAATATATATAGGGGAAGGAAAGAGAAGTTCGGATTCACCCACATAAATAAGAGGTAGAGTTCTAACCGAACACGATTGAACCTCTTTATCTCATAACATATTACACATCCGCAGAACCTCAATGGCTAGCTACTCTGTACCTGTCAACATCAGTATGAAATATGATGCTCAAGTCTGCCTTGCTATGAAGCACTGCCTGCCTTTGTAATGGCTTTCATTGCAGTTTTGTCCTCAGGGTTTAGAATATGATTAGGGAACGACCTGAACGTGTACTTCCTAAACAGAGAGAAAAGGCGAAAGGAGATTAACGGCGTTAAGAAAAGATTCAGCTGTTACCATCAGGCTCCAGGAATCGGCTCCCAGTAGTAACAACTCCTTGTGGTTTGAGTACCTTAGCCTGATCCAAGAAACACAAATGAACTCAGCGCGCGTTAGCGACATCCGGAGCTGGCCCCGGTGCACAAACGCGGCGAAAAGCAGGACCAAGCGAGCACACGGAGGAAACGAGGGCAACAAAGAGGAGCGCGCGACGACCGGAGCTGGCCCCGGTGCACAAACGCGGCGAAAAGCAGGACGGAGCAACCGAAAGGAAGAATCGGAAGGGGGAAAAGCGGAACTGGATGGGGACGGTCAGTCTAGAAACAACCGGAACAGCAAGGTGCGGCATCGCAACGTTGTCGCTAATCCACCGTGCGACCGGGACCTGGATGCAAATAGAGAAAACGCAAGGCCCTTTCTGAAGAGGGTGGGACGTGGCACGGCCCTCCGGCCAAGTTTAGAAAGGTATAATTAAAACACGCACTCGCAGGGTGATCAGGAAAAGAGAGACAAAATAAATGAAAAATCACTTGAAGTGATTTTTTTTTCAATTAGGTGCTGGTGCTCACCTTCTTCTAATAGTGAATGCCAGAGCTCCTCTGGTCTAAATTCAAAAAAAAAATCAAATTTAATTAGGAAGTTTTAAGAATATCTTTTCTAAGATGATATATGTCATCTTCTTTATACACCTCCCTCTTCCCTTTTCTCTACTCCTCCCATCCCTTCTTCCCTCTCTCACAAAAAATTTTAAAATTAGAACATTTAAACTTTGAAAGTTTTAAATAGGAAGTTTCAACTCGAAAAAAAATCAACTCAAAATTTTAAACTAAAAAAAATCAAATCAGAATGTTTCAACTCGAAAAGTTTCAAATTGAGTTTCAATACGAAAAAGTTTTAAATAAAAAATTTTCGAATCAGAAAGTTTCAAATCGTGAAGTTTCAACTCAAATAGTTTGAAGTTAGAAAACTTTCGACTCAAAAAACATTTGCTTGAAAAGTTTTGAACAAAAAATACTTTTGGGTAAAAAATTTGACTATAAAATTTAAAATCGGGAAATTTCAACTTAGAAACATGATCAAAAATTGGACTAAAAAATTTTAGACTCCAATAAAAAAATTGAACTCACAAAAAATCAGTCGATTTGGAGGCATCGTGACGAGGAGAAAAGCAACCGGATTGCGCTCGTTACGCGCATCGTGATGACGAGACCGAGAAAAGGGACGCGTGTCCGTATTCGGCTGGTGAACGCACGTCAAACTGGATGACGGCAACCGTAAACTAGTCTTTCTGTTTTTGGTAGAGGATTTTCCAGGAGATGGGGAGGATAGGTAGGTCATAATTAGGACATTGCAAAAAATATACAGCTCCCATCTAGGGCAACCTATCAAGGGAAAATCATCTTTACCGTAAAAAATTCATAAAACCAATGTATACAAGTTTTAAAAAATTCTTAAAAAATTATAGGTGAGCTTCGATAATCCTGCAAAATGTAAAGACTAATCTCAATCGTATTTGAAAGATATGAAAAAAACAAACAATGAAATAAATAGTGCTAAACAGTGAAAAATAAC
This sequence comes from Guadua angustifolia, assembly GCA_036346375.1. NCBI lineage: Eukaryota > Viridiplantae > Streptophyta > Magnoliopsida > Poales > Poaceae > Guadua > Guadua angustifolia. The sequence goes on from CM070520.1 coordinate 7,198,984, forward strand.
TATTCAGGCTGAATTTGTCTTTTTTATATCTTTCAAATACGATTGAGTTTGGTCTTCAAATTCTGCAGAATTGTAGAAACTCACCTCCCCTACGTATGGTAATTTTTTTGAGAAATTTTCAAAACTTATATACACAGGTTTCACGGAATTTTCATGGTAAAAATGGTTTTCACTGGATATGTTACTCCCATCCAGACATCTCCTAGGTGGATTGCATGCAAGATTAATAAAACCAAAAATAAAAACCCGTAAAGGTTTTCGCGGTATGGTTTTCACAAAAACCGCTCAAAAACTGTCAGAAACCAAAGGGTTAAAAATAAAAAAATTGAAAAAAATCGAAACCCGCCATTTTTTGCGAAAAACCGCTCGATTTTCTCAAAAAACTGCTCGGTTTTCATGAAAAACCAACCTGACTAATTGAATGTTCTTCGAAAATAGTTTTTGAACGGTTTTCAACGAAAACCATGGTTTTTCACAAAAACTGCACACATAAGTTTTTTCAAAATTTTTAATTAGAACGGTTTATCGAGCGGTTTTGAATCTCGAACCGGAACGATAAGATTAGGCCCCGTTTGGCAACTTGAAACCGGACTGTTTCTCCTAGAATCTGAAATAAATCCAACCAAACGGAATATGACTCGGAACGTTTCAAAGCGAATCGTTTCTGATTTTTACACACCGTGGTCGAATTGGCTAACAACCCGTTCCTCCGGATTCTGATTCTACCTGAAACGTTTCTACCAAGAATCCGGAACCGTTTCCGTTTCTACTAGAATCTGAAACCGTACCAAACGGGGCCTAAAAACCACGATTTTCACCGACTTTGTTAACCCTAATATTACATGTCCGTGCTCACGCACCCAGCCTGCTCGGCATTAATTGGCGCAGCCTCCACTGCCGTCCGCAGTACAACAAAATGCCAATATCGGTATATGCATTCGTGGCATGCAGCATGCTTTAAAAGTAACTTACTTGGACGTACGTATTCCACGAGCGCACCGCACACGAGAAGAGAGAAGCAAAACTGTGTGGAAAATACTAGAGAACTTAGTTGTGTTATCAAATACAATATTTATTTTGATAAATTGATAGATATGGAAAGTGTTGGTACATATATATAGTAATAAACTAGATGAGTGACAACGGCTTGCCACGCCACGATCGCTGCTCCCCTACACGAGCAAATTAAGAAAACATGTGAAACGTTTGAAAGAATATATAAACGTAATTATGTTTTTTGGCATTTATTTATGGCCTTCTCATGAAGGATCCGCGATTTTGCTGAACCGAAAGGCCTTTTTTTGTAAAAAATGGCTGAAAAGATCTAAACGTAATTACGTATTTTTTGCATTTATTTGAGGTTCTTTCACGAAGGTTCTGCAATTTCACTGAACCGAAAGGTTCAATTCGTAAAAAAACGGTTGGAAGGATCTACACGTAATTATGATTTTTTTGGACCTTTCACGGATGGACGACACATGGCATAGCTCTTTGGCTAGCAAACTTGACATCTTTAATATATGTATGATGCGAGGTGGAAATGTGAAGGAAATTTGCCATCTTTAATATAGGTATGATGTGAGGTGGAAACTTATCATCTTTAATATAGGTATGATGCGCTTGCTTGTCTGCAGGGCATCCACCGAGAAGGAAGGTCCCAGGCAATTTTTGGCTCCATTTTGTGAGTATTAGCGTTTGGTAGCAATTTTTGAACAAATATATAGTCTCCCTAGTTAATAATCTTGTTATTCGTTTCTATCTAACTCTCTCTCTCTCTCCCACTCTGGCTGCGCTAACTAATTAATACGATTTCAGTTTGCTTGCAAGGCTTGCCCAGAGAGCTACGGTCAAAATAATATCGGTTAGATTTCTTAAAACACTCCTCCCAAATTGAGAGAGAGCTTAATTATGCCACTTTGTTTCTTCAATTTTGAATTTAAACCAAGTCATTAAATACGCTCTTACAGAGTTTTCTTACGTAGTTGAGCTCAACGTTTTTCCTCATCTCAAGCATGTTTATATAGTCACAGTGCGTGGCAGGCTCGGCACTGACCAGAGGTCGGTGTATAGGCCTCAACCCTCAAGGTACGATAACCATACTTACAAGTATATTGAAATTTAGAGTTTTTATCATCCTTGAAAGGTACCACCAAATTATTTTTATAAAGGTTTTACTATCCTTGGGAGATACCATGAGGTACCACAAAATTGACCTTAAACTCTTACTTCTTGGTACCTCCAGTTTAAACTTTTGGTACCTCTTGGTACTAGCACACTATATATTTTGGTAACTCATAGGGGCATTAAAAGTTCTCTTAGTTTTAATATGTTGTACCTCTTGGTACCTCCACCATTTAAACTTCTAGTATCTCTTGGTGTTACCGCTGTGTAAATTCTAACACCCTAAGGATGATAAAAAGTCTCATATTTTGATACCCTCCTCAGAAGTTATTTACATTGAACTAGTAGTACCAGAAGTTTTGGTACCTCTTAAGGACAGTAAAATAAAAAGTCGCATACGATATATGGTTCACTAATTCTCTCTTGTATCTACTGTTGTATACTGCTCAGTAGACAACAACAAGAGGCGTGCATGGATAACAACGTGGAGGAGGCTTCAACTGTTCAGCTCCAGTTTATCTGCAACACACTCAAGACTCCCATTTACACGCACAAAACAATATCGGCATGCAACGGCCAACCTGTAGATGTTGCGATCTGTAGAGATAACCAGGTGATCACATCTGGTTCACTCTCTTCAGTGAACGTTGAGATCGTGGCTCTGCCGGGCGATTTCCGCCCGGAGGACAATTCGACTGCAGAGGAACGACAGACGGATAGTCATCAGCCGAGATGGACAAGGATCTGTATTGGAAGGATGCTGTTTGCGCACGCTGCTCAATGGGAGGCAATCCTTCGATGGCATCCGATTCAAGGAAGGGTCCTCTAGGACGAGCACGAGGCAGTTCACCCTCGCAGCAAGAGTTCGGAGGGGCCAAGACATTGGAGGACTTCGAGTTCACAAGCATTCGTGGGTTCTGTCACTGTGAAGTATCGCCGAAGTGAGGGTAAGCTAGTTGCCTACCTTGACGGCTGATTAGTTCCTAGCAATCTGCTACCACCGTCTGTCTACTTCAAGGTTCAAGAAGCATTACTTGTTTATGGTTTCTCATATGTACAACTTCTTTTTCTTCTTTCTTGTAGCAAATGAAAAGAGTGACCGTCCAAAGCTGAACGATGAAGTATATCGACTAAAGGGAATTGCGAAAAATGGACCGTACATCCAGAGGCTCCAAAAGGGGTCCATCCGGACCGTGCAGGACTTTTTAAAGGCTTACCACAGATATCCTGAACGGCTCCGTAATGTACATATATATCCTCTCTGCTTTCTCTCGACATTTTTATTTCGAATTTCTTTGTCGGCACTTATTTTAGGAATGCATATGTGCCACATTCTGTTCTACTTTCATTTACAGGGAAGAAAATTTTCAAACAGATGCTAACCTGTACAGAAATTGCTTTTTCCTCACGAGGCAAGAATTTGAGTAGTAATACTGGTACATAGATATAACAAACAAACTTACCATCATCAGCACGTACCCCGTCTCCTTCAGCACTTAAAAAGTCTTCCAAATAACTGAATATTCATGCTTGAATTAAAAAAACTTGTCTTCAGAAAACAAATTGAAAATCCTATGTATTTTGTAGATCCAATTCACATGGTCACACATATTTGTCATTGGCTTGCAGATTCTCGAGATAAACTCACATAGATCCAAGATCTGGGAGGCGATGACTACACATGCCCTGGACTGTTATCTCGGAGACATGCATAAGCTTATGAAGAGATCTTCGCATAGAGTCTAAGATCATCTAAATCGGAGTTCGGAGTAAAAAGTTACGGGTGTTTTACTATTGTCGCCAAACGGTTTGACGACTACTGTAGCTACAGTAATCACCAAACCATTTGGCGACTATTGGGTCATCTCGGTTATTTGTATTCAAACGGCAGGATTAACCTATTATCGCCAAACCGTTTGGCGATAATAATATAATCGCCAAACCGTTTAGCGATAATAGTATAATGGCCAAACGATTTGGCGACCGGATATTATTTCTGCAATTTTTTTAATGCGAGTATTAATATCGTAATTTCTAAAAAATAATATTATTTAAAAAAATTCGCTGTTGGCCTCCCACCATGTCCAATGCAAGATGCAATACCACAGCCAAACCCTCCTGATCAGCATGCAACATATCAAGGTCAGAAACTGCCTTCTCCAGGGGCGGAGCTACAGCTTGTCGTCGGTGTCAGTTGACACCGATGACTTTCTGCTAGCCCATTATACCTATATGCTAAATATTAGCTCTGACACCGGTAAATAACAAGGCTGACCCCTACAGCTGAGCGGCAATCGTAGAGAGAGCTTGGAATTATAAGAGATAATCACTATTGTACAAGCTAATTATACTGCAATATGCCAACATTTATTTTTCATTGTGTTACAATGTAGAAGTGCACTGACCCCGGCGGCAATATTTCCTGGCTTCGCCCCTGGCCTTCTCTATGCTTTGTCTTCAGTGTTCACAACTTATGATAGTTTCAAATTCAGGTTTTTTTTTTTTTTTGAAAGAGCAGCAAGAGAATTGCTGCAAATTTTTATTGACAGGAAGAGAGAGAGATTTGGTCCCAGTTTTTTATGGAGAAAAACCGGGGAAAAAACCTAACAACACCACCCCCAAGACAACCATACAACCACGCCACTACAACACGATCTGACACCACTCAACAAAAAACTGAGCTAAGGAAAAGATAGGGAAAAGAGAGAGAGAGAGAGCAGCGAAACTACAATGATAGCCTACAATGGTGTGGCAAAACCACGAGTGAGCACCACCTCCTTGATTGATATAGCTACCTGCTCTGGTATTCTAATCATCCCCTGGAAAATGCGCTGGTTTCTCTCTTGCCAGATATGCCACCAGAAGTAAATGATCAAACCATCCAACTGCCGCCATCTATCTTTGTCATATCGAGCTCGCAGTCTTCGCCACCATTTGTACACCGAACCTCTGTAGTTCAAGTTTTGCCACCTCTGCAAATTCCCCCAGTGCACAATACACTCCCACACTTGTCTAGTGAACGGACAATCCTTACAAAGGTGGCTTGATGTTTCCGATGCCACGTTGCAAAGGCTACAGGTTGTATTGCAGGGCCATCCCCTCTTGAGCATGTTATCTGCAGTTAAAATCTTGTTGTGCAGCAATGTCCATGCAAAGAAACGACATTTAGGTTCCACTTGCGCCTTCCATATGGGGGAAATTTTCATCTTGCAGTAAACCGTGTTGAATTGCATTAGGTAGGCCGTTTTTGTTGAGTACTGACCGTCAACGGTCCACCGCCAAGTTATCTGATCCTCCCTCGTTTCATCTCTATTAATTCGTCGGATCGCTTCAAAGAGTGCTACCAACTCCCTGATTTCCTTTTCCGAGGTTACCGGTGTACAAAAACGAATCCAGTAGCTGTTCGACAAGGCTTGATGGACCGAGATGTTTTTTCTCCGCGCGATTTGAAATAAGTTCGGTGCAATGTTTTTCGGTGCTTGACCCTCTACCCAACTTGACCTCCAAAAATCTGCCAGTTTACCGTTTCCTATGGTAACAATCGTGGAGGCATTAAAGAGGGTAACATCTGTTTTGTCACAAGGTAGATCCAATCCTGTCCAGGCTCGTTCATTGTTTTTCCAACGAAACCAAAGCCACCGAAGCCTAAGGGCTCTCGCGAAACGCTCCAGGTCCATGATCCCTAGACCCCCTTTGCTGATTGGCAGACAAGTCACCGGCCATTTAATCAGGCAGTGCCCTCCGCTCTGATTCGCGGTTCTTTCCCTGTCCAAAGAAAACTTCGTCTGAGTTTGTCAATACAACGTATTAACCACTTTTGAGCTGGGAAGACCGTGAGATGGTATATAGGTTGAGATGATAATACGGAAGGAAGACCTTATTCAAATTCAGGTTTGACATTGGAATATATTGCAGGTGTTGATAACTCAGGTCCAGCTGAGATTAATCAGCATATGTCTCAGACGCTTCCTGAACATGCAAACTGCAACATCGCTACACTTGTCTCAGGTGCTGGTGGATCAGAACCTGATCATCACCGAGCCAGTGCTGCTCGGGAAAATGACCCTTCATCCTCAGCAGTAAGCAGCGTGATATATATATTGCTATTAATAACTTCTTTTTAGGAAATTGAAAGCAGAGTGATCTTGTCATGCATGCTTGAGCTTGGTGCTGGAATTGTTTCACGTTTATGACTTGTTTTACGCAGGGAACTTTTGATGAGATCTTACGTGATTTAGATATGGACGAATGGACCAGCTCTATACTCCACTGACCTACGGTACATGCATCTTCTATGTCACCGTCACATGCGAAGATGAGGTTGCATTCATGCATGCATGGCTTTCCATGTACCAAAATAACTACATCTCTGATTTTAACCAGTATCAAGAGGAAAATTTGTTGAACTATTACACTTGACACTTAGCATGCAATTCGAAACTTGAATATGTATAGACAAAGTTGATGAACAAGGTATATTCCCGTAATTTCTGTCTTTCGAAAAGTGGCCTGCTGTGTCCCTGAAAAGCATCGTCTGAACTGATCTGAACATTCTAGCATTTGATTCACTCTTTCTTTCGTTTGATTCACTCTTTCGTTCGTTCGTTGCAGGGTTTCTAGGATCGGATCAGGGTGGCCCATTAACTTGAATTCCAAAAGTATCATATTGTCTCTCTTAAGTGAGAAAAATCTCTCAAGTAGAGAAAAGGTAACTTAAAAGATAGTGCGCTTGCCACCACCTCTTGAGTAATGACACTCGGCATGAGAATGATATACATAAGGTGGATATTTGCGCATTTGTGTATTTTTGCGTGACTTGTCAGTGCTGTAGTATGTCTTGTGGCACTTCGAATTCATTTTTTGTTTTGCTGCATTTTGCAATTATCTCTCTATTCATTTTATTTAAATTCAATTTAAGCATCTGTTTTAATTCGGTGAAAGTGTCATTAATGCCGTCAGTTTCAATTCTGTCTATTCATTATGTTTTAATTCGGTGTAAGTGTCATTAACGCTGTCAATTTCAATTATCTCTCTATTCATTCTGTTTAAATGCAATTTAAACATCTGTTTTAATTCGGTGCAAGTGTCATTAACGTCGTCAGTTTCAATTATCTCTGTATTCATTCTGTTTAAATGCGATTTAAATATCTGTTTTAATTCAGTGTAAGTGTCATTAACGCCATCAGTTTCTAGTGAGTTAATTGACTTATGCAGTCAATTACTAGTAACTGCAACATTCAACTGACATAATATTGTCAGTTACTGATAGTGCGTGTATATAAATACTTGGACATGTTCAGGACAGAGACACTGAATTTCTCCTCCATTCTTCCTCCTCTCTAAATTGTTGTACTGTTGTATTGCACTGTTCAACCTCACCGCCTTCCTTGGCATGCCCTGTGAAGGAGGGTGAGCAGCATATTTGAGTTATTGTTGTAGAGTTCACTTGCACGGGACAACAAAAAAGTTTTTTGGGCAGCGCATCAGTGCAGATCGAAACCCAGCGCAGATTGAAGCACACTTGATTCTACAGGGTTTCAAAAGGGGTATACATGTTGGACCTGTCACGGTAAAGAGTAGATTATGCAGGGACCAAGTAGTACTACCATCGTGGACGAAATCGACGATACTCTAGATATCGTGGACGAAGTCAATGATACTCTGGATGATATCGACTGTACTTTGGATGACAATCTGGATCAGATGCTAAGGGATGCAGAGGGCAACCGTAATGAGTGGGAGTACATAAAATTCCGAGGCTTGGTGGATGACTCGGAGAAACCTTTGTTCCCGGATTGTAAGTCCAAATACACAATGTTGTCGTCCATGTTGGAACTGTTGAAATTAAAGGCAAGCAACGGTTGGTCCGACAAGAGTTTCACGGCATTGTTAGGTTTGCTAGCAGATATGCTTCCGAAGGGAAACGAATTGCCAACAACCACCTACAAAGCCAAACATGTTTTGTCCCTTGGAAATGGAAGTAGAAAGAATACATGCCTGTCCGAATGACTGTATCCTGTACCGCAAATAGTACGCAAACTTGCATGTATGTCCGGTGTGCAATGCATCCCGGTACAAGCGTAAAAAAAGATCGGATGATGACGAGGAGGGCATGGAGGTGAAGAAAGAACCTCCCGCTAAGGTGGCGTGGTATTTGCCTATAATTCCCTGTTTGAAGTGTTTGTTTGTGAATCCAAAAGAGACAAAATTGCTTCAATGGTACTCGGATGAGCGTAAAAACGATGGAATGACTAGGCACCCTGCTGATTCGACACAGTGGAGAAACATCGATAGGAGGTTTGAAGAATTCGCAGTAGATCCGAGGAATATAAGATTTGGATTGAGTACAGATGGAATGAATCCTTTCGGCAACATGATCAGCCGTCATAGCACTTGGCCTGTAAACTGGTTTATTCTAACACATAGGCTGAGTTTGTTTAGGCTGGAGCTTGAGCTTATTTGGCTGGAGCTGGAAGAAAGCTACTGAGCTGGAAGAAGTCTTTGGAGCTGGATGAGGATGGCAATTTTTGTAAATAATAGTTAAGTTGTAAGGGTACTGGGAAGTGGGATTTTTAGAAGCTCCAGCCATCCCGAGAAGCATCGTTTTCCTTGCTTCTCTCGCGTAGTGCAAATTGGGCTAGAAGCTTCTTCTTTCCATCTAGTTGGAAAAATACTGTTTGTTTTGGCTTGTGGCTTATAGAGGTATAGAAGCCAAATAAGCCCAAGCTCAAGCCTAAACAAACTGAGCCATAGTCTACAACACATATAGCTTGTGCTGCAAAAAAACTCACAAAACCAGTCTTTTCCAACACACATTGCAACATTATAGCTTGTGTTGTTGGGAAACTCTACTGCAACACATACTACGTGTTGCTAACACCAAAGTGTAGAATCATTGACTCAATATCCTTAGAAACATAGTCAGTCTAATAACCATGCAACACATAATAGTCATGTTGCTGCACTTGAAAGATGTGTTGTTGGGTTAACATAAGAAAAATTGTGATTCAACGAACACCGATAAATACTATGTAATGCAGGGGTGAAAAACGGGTCGGGTAATACCCGACCCATATCCGGATCCGACGAAAATTTTACTCGAAAATTCGGATACGGGTATTTTTTGTCGGGTCGGATACGGGTAATTACCTGGATACTTTTGTTTTGGATACGGAACAGCAGATACCCGGTAAATACCCGAATTTTCGGGTCGGATACGGGTACTCGGATAATACTAAAAATCGGTACCCGGTTCGTGAGCCAAGCCCAATAGCAATAGCTGTTGTCCGGCCGGCCCATTGGCAATTTGGCATTAGGGAAAAAAAGTAAGAACTAACAAACCCTAAACTCATCACCATTCCCCACACCAAGATCTCACGATCTCCAGACTCCATTCGCCTGACTCGGCGACTCCGATCCGCCGGCCACAGACTCCAGACGCCAAGACCCGCCACCGTCCAAAGGCCCACAGCCACCATCTCCGGCAGCTGCAGCTCCGGATCCGCCTCCCCGCAGCAGCTCGCGCCGACGCCACCGTAGCTCTGGCTCTGCCGCCCCACCGCATCTCCGGCTCCCGCCGCAGCCCCGCCGCCACCATCGCGCGCTCAAAGTCTCAGAGGAGTGGTTTGACGGTTATCTTTTGTGTAAATATGTTTGTCGATATGCTAATGTAATGAATTCTTACCATTGCTTGTGTAGAGTAACCCGCACTCATAGCCATAGCAGGGAATTGACTCATTGCATGTTTCTCTTTGCGATGTATTTTGTTTGATGGATCTTGATTTTCTCCACTATAAGCCCTTTTTGGTTGGAAATCAAGTTGCACTGAAGTATCCTTATCCATGTATGCTGAATAAGCATAGTCATATATACCACTGGTTCTTGACTTATGAGATAAATCAGTAGGCTGGAGTGCTGCAACTTTATGCTTTTCCATGTCTTTTAACTCTGAAGGAGAATATGACACATACTTACTAGATATCCTTGTATGTGCTGCAGTATCAACACCCATGGCAAAATCAGTGGATTTCCGTTTTGGGACTCCTCCAGGGGCACTGGTTTTATTCTTCACCACTCTGTTGTCTTCATGATAGTATTCACCATAAGAACCAAAGTTGCTACTAGCTAATTTCTTCCCAAAATGTGCAGCACCTCTTGCAGAGGATTTTCCAGGCATGTTGCTGATGCTCAAATAATCACCTGGAGCACCCTGATTATTTCCAATATAGGCACCCTGATTCTTCTCCTTTTCTTTGGGGCAACATTTGTTGATGTACCAGGTTCACTGCAAATGGTCACATTGACGTATATCATCCATGATGTCATATATGTAATGCATGTGCACATGTAAAAATGTGTTTCTGTTATTTGACCATTGCTTTGATTACATTGGCAAAAATCATCCATGCTGCCATATATGAATACACGTGGCATGTGCACAATCATGTGTTGCTTTTAGTTTGATATGTAGCTTTGATTACTATAAGCTTGTTCTTACATGCCACAATTGTGGCATTCTGTGTTTTTTTATGTCAAATGGCACAAATTTGTATAGTGAATAGTTCAAAGTTCAGATTGCTTAAGTGGCTCATAATTTCTTTGCTCTTAATCTAAATGTTCAGATTGCTTAAGGTGTTCAGATTGCAACACTGATGGTTCATACTTCATATGAGCTAGGGCAGTCAAAATTGATGTTAAAACTCATGGAAGATGATCCTTTCTCTATATATCCTTGGAATGGTAAGTTCACTGTTCAATCTGTAGCCATTTGATTTAAATTTCCCATTTCTGAGTGACTATAACCAAAATTCCTTTGTATCCATCAACAGTCTACAATTATGAGGCCTGCGACCATGATTAGCACAGAGGATCGGATTTTGAACAGATGGGCACAATTCACAAAAAATTGGAGTTTCCTCCCACTTGTTGCTGGTGGATCTACAAAGTAATTGAGTTTGCCTCTTGACTGTTCTCATAACGCCTTGACTTGAAAAGGAGTCTAGAACATGAAATGGTCTGCTCCTGTACATCTTAAAATGACTTTACCAGCAGGTGAATTACTTGAATGCAACCTTTTGCAGGATTCAGCCTGTTTATGTTGTGGATGTTGCTGCTGCTATTGTCAATTCGCTCAAGGATGATGGCACCAGCGTGGGAAAGACCTATGAGCTTGGTGGACCTGAAGTTTACACTGTTCATGAGCTGGTAATTATCCTACACAACTGTTATGCAACAATGAATAAATATTGAACTTGTATGAGAAAAAAAGATGAAAATGCTCTTTGATGTTACAGGGTGAGCTGATGTATGAAACAATACGTGCATGGCCGCAACATGTTAATGCTCCTCTTCCCATTGCAAGGGTACAGATTTAAATTGCAGCATTCATCAGTTAAAACAACCTGAGCTCAGGTGGCCTCATATATCGACTTTGTGCTTCTTGTTTTGCAGGCTATTGCTTCTCCAAGGGAAATTCACATAGGCATAAACTCTGTTATGTTGTTTGAAGTATGAACAAATGGTGGTTTTTTACATGTACTTTCCATTTTCTCTGTACTCACTATAACTAAATATCTAAATTTTGGCTTCCTGCACATGATGACATGAAGCAGTTTTTGGTAGCTGATTCAGAAAGCTAAAATTGAACTGAAAACTAAAAGGGATGGTTCTCCAACTAAGTTATATAATGATTGCTTGTTACCATTTGCAATTTACATACATCAGATAGTTTGTTGCTACATTATAATTATTCACTGTCAAATACTCAAGTTGATTTCACTACAACTTTGTTCAGTAGTGTTGCGTTTCTAGTGTTGATCATTATCTTACTTACATATTAATAATTTTAGGCCAACAAACATTGCCCACACTGATAATTTTTCTTGACTACCTTGCTCTGACATTGTTTTTCTGTCCAGAAAACTATACCTTTTCAGGATGTGACTGATATTCGTAAAGCAAAAACAGCTGTTATTTTCCCTAATGCCATAGAAATTATTGCTGGCGCCAAAAGGGTGAGGAACCTATCACTGTCTCGATTTCCAGCATAATATTAGATCTCAGGCACTCAAGTTGCATTACTTGCAGCACTTCTTTGGATCTTTTTTGTCACGTGATGAAGCCTATCGCATTATAGTAGATGGTTGGGAGCAGCATATCAGTGATGCTAGATTGATCCTTGAGCGTCAGGTTAGCAGACTTGTGTATACGAAATATTAACAATAACTTCTATTTGTTCACATGGTAGCATACCAGTTGCTGCTTAGGAGTTAGAAAGTTCATTTGTATAAAGTAGTTTGTACTTGCTCTATTTCTGCACTACAGGATACAAAATCAGCAAGCAGCAGTGACGAAAATGGTTATGTTTTGTTGGAAGGAGCAAAGGAATCTAGACAAGATGATGATTCATCACCATTAGACAGGTTTTTGCATCCTCGGATTTAGCACCATCAAATGGACTTTACTCCTTTATAATTTTTTTATTAATGTTGAATTGAGTCTATTGGACAGTAGGCCTGCCAATGGTACAGCTGTCACGAGTGGCAGTGCTGATACTGGTGATTCAAACATCAGTATTTCCAAGAGGTTTTCAAAAGTGCTGGAGAATGGAGCTGAAGACAACACTACTGCACATAACCCATTCAGCTTGGGGCCATTTGATGATGATTCCCCTAATGGTTTGTTTGGGTCATCTTTTTCTTTGCCTTTTTTGACGTGATCAGTTCTTCTACTAGGCTTTTCTTGCATGACTATTTTGCTAATTGGCCATCACACCTTTTTTCCCAGTACCTGAATCCTATACTTTGATCACGGAGTCGAAGTTGCAGGTTTGCCAGAATTTATTTATTTTTAGTACTATTAAGTATCAGCATAACTTCACCCTGCTAACTTCCTAATAACAGGAAGCCGATGGAGGGCGGTGGGAAGCCGGAGGGCGCCGGCATTCTGCGAATGCTACAGCTCGGGGCCATGATCATCGTTTGGTGCCTCGTGCCTCCTCAACGTCTACAACAAGCTGGTCTGTTCTTATCACCATTTCCCCTTCCCTTCAGTTTACCTTCTATCATGTCCATTGCATACAACATTGTAACGCTCATAGTGCCATTGCTATGGGAATGGAACCCCAGGTGAATGCCCCCTTTGCTGTGAGCCCCTCCATTATCCTCCATATGCTCTCGGCGTGTGATCTAGACCCTAAAGATCTCACCACTCTGGACACAAGTCACACACCTACACTCTTATGTTTCCATGTTTTAGCGGACATTGCTACTGATGATGAGCTTCTCTGGCGTGTTAGGCTACATGTAGCTGGACAGTGCTACTGATGATGAACTTAGTTTGAACTAAAAATCTAGGTTACCATCTCAATCTTGTAGCTGGATGTGCATTTCATATGGAAGAGGACTAAGGTTAATATTGCCAAGACTTGGTCTTTAGGAATTAGGATGTTCTAATCATACTGTGTCAAACGAAGCTTCTTAATACTAGCTTGCCAATGACATTACATAGACTACAAAAGTTTTTGATAGTTTCTAACTACAATATCTAGATGACTAGTTGTGATAAATGCACTTTCAATCCTTTGCTTTTGTGCTTATTTTAGTCATGCTTTTATATTAGCATTTATCCTTACTGTAGCATAATAAGATAGTTAATGTATGTTAATTATATCTTGGTTCAATTTTATTGCACTCGTGTCCTTTAATATTTACATACATGCGTTTTTGTTGTTGTTTTTGTAGGCTCAAAAATTAATGGTTGAGTTATATATTTGGATGTTTACTTCATCAAGGGATCAAGAAGCAAGGAATTTAGTAGTAGGAGGAGTAGTCTAGTTGTTGTTTCATATTCTTTTGCTGTTGTTTTTGCACATGACAATATAGTGACAGTAGCATATAGTAGTAGTATGTCATATTTCATATTTTTGATCTTAGACTGGATCATGTTCTCAGTTCTTGTGTAATGAGCAAATCAATTGTTTTTTTTTCGTATGTGCAACAATGTACAACACCTTTATTTAAATTCAATGCAATATACCTATTGATCATTGTTCATGTTGAATTGTATTGTATTATCAAATAAAAATTATTTGTGATAAATATATTTTTATTCATATATATGAAACAAATAAATAAATCATACTTTACATGCATATTTATTTGTGCTGCAAAAGACCACTTATGTGATGCTAACAAATGTTAGCTATGTTGAAAACATGTTTTGTTATATATTAAAAAATGTGTTGCTACTTTGCAACACATATACGTATATATAACAATACCTAGTTTGTGTTGCAGGGAGCTACCTCAGCAACACCACCTATAACATCACTTATATTAATATGTGTTGCTAGCGATGCTTGCAACACATACATAGATATAGTAGCATATGTGTATGTTGCTATAGCTCGTTCCTGTTGTAGTGTCGTGTGTACAACCTTCCTCCTTAATTATGTATGAAGCGAAAATACATATTGATGTCTATACTCATCGAAGATCCGAATCAACCTGGGAACGATATTGATGTGTACCTAGCATCATTGGTGGAAGATCTCAACATATTGTGGGCTTCTGTAGTGCAGGTATGGGATACTCACAAATGAGAGTACTTCATTTTGCGTTGCCTGTTGTTCTGCACCATAAATGATTATCTTGCCTGTCGACATTTGGGGTAACGGATCCCCCCCCAAGGTTACTTGTTGAATGAGGGATCAACCAGAGCCCCTTTTTCGCGAAGGGTTTGGCGTCCGAGGATGCCGCTGAGCTTGGACAGGATGGTCAGAAGTGATGATGAGACAATGGACAAGAGATTTTTATCATGGTTCGGGCCTCTCACGATGGAGATAACAGCCCTACGTCCAGTGGCTTTACTACTGCTTGAGTGTTTACAGGGTGCTTGCGCGAATATGCTGTGTGTGTTTCTATGGGAGTTCATCACTTTTTCCTTCTTACAACGGGGTATTTATAGGCGATTTCAATCTTACAGCATTTATAACCGAATGACATGCCACTACTGTGCCCGAACGTGGCCGTAATAGACTCCTTTACTTTCCGCCATGCTGTGACGTGGGCGTAGTGGGCTCAGAATGTGGTCGTACGGTCCTTTGAGCCGCCGCGTGATTAATGCCACGTCGTCCTCATGGACCAAGTACGACCTGTCGATCATGCCCGGGATCTTCCTTTAGTTCTGGCCGACCGTCGCATTCCTTCGAGCAAGCACGCTCGGGAAACTCGACGGCTCTGCGACCTGGAGTTCGCAGAGCGCCTCTAGATCATCCAATCCTTTCCGGCGATGGACTCCACTGGTCCCGCCGTGATGCCGGCCCGCGGCCCCTTGGTGATTAGGGATCAGCCCCGGGCTGACGACCGGAGCACAGGCAAATGGCCAATTGCTCCTGACGTCCCGGGCACAGACCACAAGAGGGCCTACATCGGGGGCCAAACTCCTGCTGCCGCCGACTCCGCCGCCGTAAGCGCGCCGAGGCAAGAAGATCTTCATCTGGGCGACGACGCCGTCGCCTCCTCCGGCGCTATTGCTGCTGCACCGACGCCGACTCCTGCGGCGCTGTCTCCACCGGCGCCGTCTCCACCGGCGCCAACTCCAGCAGCGTCGACTCCAACCGCCGCTGGTGCCCGCCAAAGCGGGCTCACGGTCCCAGCCATCTCCTTCAGCTTCAAGTCGCCCCCGAGGGCGGATCGCCAAGGTGCCCCAGCCGCGCAGACATCCGCAGCGCCAACAGACGCGGCGGGCACTTCTGCTCAAGGGCAGCCTGGCGGCTCCGAAGCAACCGGACTGGACGTCGCTGGGGCCAGCACTTCTGCTCCCCCTGCTCCGATCGTCCCCGCCGCCCGTGCCACCGGCCTGCATGCGCTGCTCACCGAGCTTGGCGAAGCGCTCACAGCCGTGAGCACTCTCCTCACAGCAGCCACCCAGCGCGAAGCCCATGTGACATAGCAGGTGGCGGCGTTGCATGGGAATATGGAGAGGAAAGAGGCGCAGCTGGCCCAAGAGAGGGCTACCGGGGCGACTTTACTCGCCCGGGCGCAGGAGGCCGAGGCAGTGCGGAGGGAGGTGGCAGAGGAGCGGCGGCAGACGCTGCACAACATCATGACCATGCTCCGGCCATCCTACCGGCGCATGGCGAGGGTCTTGGAGTCGCTGAGGGTGGACCTTTGCGAGCCGCTGAGCCTGCGATGCAAGACGCCCACTCGGTTCTGCGGTGCTCTCCGGCCTACCAGCCGCCATGGCCGCCGCTCCGTCCAGGAAGGGCAGCAAGTCGCCAGGGCCACCGCGACCTTCGTGCTGGCATGCTACGCCAGTTGCGACGCCGCCTTCAACGCAATGACCGTCGCGGACGGCATTGAGGGAGACGAGGCCCAGGCACAGGTGCGCGTGCACGAAGCTGCAGAATACGTCGTCGACATGATGGCAGTGGAGGGCCCAGACCTTGGCGAGGTGGCGGCGGAGCCAGAGGCCGAAGAGGCCGACGGGGGCATCCAAGTCGCCAACGACGATTGATGTCCCTGGCCGCTTCTTTTGTTTTCTTCATTTCTTCTTTGTTACTGTACATGTTTGCATGCCAGAACAACATTAGTAATCGTAATGACATTATCACCTCCGTGTTTTACCTGTACATGTTTGCCTGCTCATGTTTTGGTCATGTTTGCTCAACTCAATCATCAGGCATATCAGCCTCTAGCCTTGTCATGGTGCGAACCTAAACACTCAGGTTAGGTCGATACTTAGGCTTTTTTGAGTGATTGCAATAACGCGAACAAAGATTAGGAAGAACATGCAGGATATAGACAAGCAAAGTTTTAAGTCTGCGCGTAAGAGTGTCACTGACTCCTGCCCTTTTGGAACTTATATCCTCATGATCTCTTGGAACCTGACCACAGCGTTGTGCAACAAGGAAGCAGGCTCCCAGGAGCGGTACCGGGCTTGCGATGCTTGCGGTGACAGCAAGCGGTGCTTCGCAGAGCTAACCTGAGGTGTGCGAGCCGCGTTTGAGTCACCGTGCCACACTCGCACTCCTGTTCACCCGTCCTTGTAACACAAACGCTGGGCATTTCCTTTTATCAATGGGGAGCCATCAGGTTACCAGGGCCAGTGACAGCCATGCATAACTCAAGCCAACAGGGTGCAGATGCGAAAGACAAGTCGATACCGTTGAGGCGAGTAACTTATCTTTGCTATAGGTCGCCGGGCGACCAGTCCCCAGGCTGGTCAAGGAAGCCAACACTCGGCGAGCAGGGCGTGGTTGCCCACCTGCTCGCCCGGCGGGCAGGGCGTGGTCGCCCGACCGCCCGTTAGGCTGCCACGGGGCCATCTTGGATGTTTGAGCTAGGTCGGTGTTCCAGCACTTCATCTGTGATTGCACGTAGCTACTGAAAGCATAAGTAGGCACTATGCAAAGCATGCAGGAAACATACTGAAGAACGTAAGTTTTTGCACGGGTATATCATGGTCCCTTTCTTTGGAACTTAGGCTCTTGCGATTCGGAACCAGCCCGCGGCGTTGCGTGGCATGGGAGCAGGTTCCTAGGAGCGGTATTGGGCTTGCGGTGCTCGCGGTGACAGCCAGCGGTGCTTCGGAGCAGGTTCCTATGGGCTTGCGGTGCTCGTACTACTCCAGCCTTCCAATGTGCAAAGCTAGTTTTAAGTAACTTAATAGATTAAGGCTGTTCCATACCAGCACTTGTGGTTGTACGGTTATCTTGGCCTGAAAACAACCCATAGTTCGGTCCTTAATCCGACACAGGCAATAGTCTCCCCCTACACTACGTGCAAATCCATGCACCTCCGGCTATTGCCAATAATTACCCGCATCAAAACATAGTTTTATTTTCATTTTTAACCAAAATACTAATAACCATCATCATGTCTCAATATTTTCAAGTTTCATCTGATCAAGTTTTCCAATTGATTTGTCCTAAGTCTAAAGCATGACTAAGCATGATTATTAACCATCGCATATGCCCAAATTGACATCAGATATTGTCTAACCATAATTCTAGGGTTATCAAGGTTCACATGTCAATACTAAGGGAATTTCATAAAACAACAGGTATATCTACCAGTACCCACAAAGTAGCAGTATTTAATGAATATACGCATGCAATAAAACATTTGTAAAACTGGGATAAACATTCGATACGTTTTTACCCCTACCTGTCATCCTCATTGAATTAAACTAAACACGCAATTTTTCGTGACAGATTTTTGTTTTTTTGTTTTTGTTTTTTTGAAGTGGCGATAGAAACAATTGATTAATAAGCTAGCCGTGGACCAGTCTTTCACGAGGTCGGTCTAGAACTGTAGATAACAAGATGCTAATATGCGTCGATGGTTCAAATGGAGTATCCTTTGTATACTCTTTGAACAACAAATCCTGTGACCTGGTGGCAATGCCTATTCATTCCTTGGTCTTTGTGGTTTCAATAGTCACATGGATAGTTGCAAGTGACCGCTGAAGTGTTGCAGCGGTTCCTTCACCAACTTCTGGTTGGAATTTGAAGTCAACAGTCCACACTTCACTGTCCTAGGTTTAATTAGCTAGGTCATGACTTTCGTTTATTTGATCCCTCTGTGGTGTGCAAACATTTTGGACTACTGACTATCTGTTATATTTTCGCCTTGTATTGGAAACTTCTGCTTTTTTTGCTCATTGATACGATTGTGCTTCTGTTTTACCTTGTTTAGATCTGATTTTGGGGGCACAAACTTCAAAATATATGATAGCAAGCCACCATATGATGACGCTAAAGCATCAAGTAGTCGATCTAGTCGACGTTTTGGAAGCAGAAGAATCAGTCCCCAAGTTTCATCTGGCATCTGGCAAACTATGAAGTTGGACAGGTTTCATACAAATACAACCTGCTCAAATCCAGATTCCAGAGGCCCTAGGAGAATGTACTGTGCACTCGATTGCCCTTCAACTCAAGAGACCTGGGAAAACTCCCTCATGCATGACAAAGTTCAGGAAGCCATCTGTATATTTTAAAAAAAAAAATAAGAGAGATACTATCTTTGTATATGCTTTTCTGTGTTTGATTTTCTAGGGGCACTAAATGAAGTTTAATATTTCTAAAAATAACAGTTGCATCTGTGAAGAATTTGCAGCTTGTTGCTGCCGCCGACCCCCAATGATCCTGCTATAGCTCCAGGGATGAGGAGACAGTTCTGCTGCAGTTCGGTAAGGTTGATGACGATATCTTCACAATGGATTACCAGCAGCCACTCTCGGCATTTCAAGCCTTTGCCATCAGCCTCAGCAGCTTCGGTACCAAGCTACCTTGTGAATAGCAATACAGTTTGATGCTCTTCATATTGCCATGTGTTTGTAGTAGTGAATGCTTCTGCAGTTCTTGTTGTTGTTGTGGTTCAGTAATTTGGCATTTTCTTGTTCTTTTTAGTTTGGATATGAAGGTACTATTTATATCATGTTCTTGTACAAGAAATGTAACCATTTCATCGAATGGATTTAGTTCCAATAAGGATATTGTGCTGTATAAACTTTTGCTCTAAACTGAAGCAAAAGATAAATTAAAAGGAACAAGAAAATGTACATAAGTTCTTGGTAAAGTGATTTTTTTCCTTTTAGCCAGGGCATCAACTCAGGACTTGTTTGGGAAAGATGAAGCTTAATTCAGCTATGCTATGAAGTATCCTGTATAAGGTGTTGGGGCAGTTTTGCCGATAAGCTTGTCAAGTCTCCCTTGTACTGTAGAATTTCAAAAAAGTTTTAAAAATTTACAACATAGTAGCCCAATTAAATCGGCGAATTTGATGTAAAAAATGAGGCAAAAATCACATTCAGCCAGATTTAAACCTGAGACCTCACAACGCATGGCTGAGCCTCTGCGGCGGACCGTGGCCCAAACGGAAGGCCGAAAGATCCCGTGTACTGTGCGTGCTCCCAAACGGAAGGCCAAAAGATCCGGTGCGTGCGGCGACCGCGATCGTGCCAGACGGGATGGATGGCTGTGGCTGGCATGCCAACAAAGAACAAGTTCGATTCGAGGGCATTTGCGGGCCCTGCTCTTCGGCCCTTCGCATGGACACCGCTTCCACTTGTGTTTACGTGATAGGTCGGCACTTCTGGTTGGAATTTGAAGTCAACAGTCAACACTTCACTGTCCTAGGTTTAATTAGGTCATGACTTTCGTTTGTTTGATTCCTCTGTGGTGTCCAAACATTTTGGACTACTGACTATCTGTAATTCTTTCGCGTTGTATTGGAAACTTTTGCTTTTTTTTTTGAAAGAACAGACGAGCTGTTAATATATTGAGAAAAGAGGTAGAGAAGGAACAAGGTTCTTAAGAGTTACAAGGTGCAGGGTTCTACACCGACGAGAAAGACTAGGAAAAAGAAACAAGACACCAAAGAAATACTAAATAAAAAATATAATAAATAAAAACTTTGCTTGCTAAGGAGGGCGGTTTAGCAATTTTGAGAGGTGCTTCGCCCCTGCGAACGTCCAGGCAGATGCTTCGTCCTTAACCGACTGTAGGATTTCATCATTGGTCGCATACAACGCGCGAAAAATTCTATTATTACGCTCTTTCCACCAACTCCAGCAAGTCAAGATGACTAAACTTTTGACGCCTTTCCGCAGCGATGATGGGCAGTTTAGCCGACGCAAGTTCCATTGCTCGAAATTCGTAGGGTAATCTGATGTGTCAGGTGTGTCCGGTCGGAGTGACGGAATGCGTACCCATTGCGCAATGGATGACCATAACTGTCGGGCTTGGAGGCATTCCACCAGGAGATGAAGAGTCGTTTCTAAGCTTCTAAGCTTCGGTAGCACATTGGACAGAAATATTGGTTGGGTCATCCTCTAATCTGCAATCGTTGTGCCGTCCATAGTCGATCATGTTGCGCGAGCCAGATGAAGAATTTGCATCGCAGCGGTGCCCATGCCGACCAGAATGTAGCCACGAAGGATCTACGAATGCTTCCAGCGAACTGCATCTGGTACGCAGATTTCGCGGAGTAGACACCCATGGAGGAATGATTCCATGTGACGATATCCTGTTCATTTAGTCGTAGAGGCACTGACCGTATTTTTTCCCCAGAGACGGACATATTCGTGAATAAGATTTTGATCGAGATTGTGGCGGATGTCGCGTATCCAGCTATTGTTTAGCAAGGCGTCTGCCACCGTTCTTGATTTCCTCCTGGAGTGTTTGTACAGACGCGGTGCAATCTGGGACGGAGATTGACCCTGTAACCATCTGGCAGTCCAGAATTCCATGTTACGGCCATTTCCGATGTTGACCGATGTCGCCGCCATGAAGAGCATTTGATCAGTTGCATCACACGGCGTCCGCAATCCATTACATGGCCTTTCCGTTGTGCTCTTGAGCCATAGACATCGCAGGCGAAGCGCTCGCGCGAACCTATCAAGGTCAAGAATCCCTAATCCTCCCATGTGCAGCGGGCGACAGACAGTTGTCCACCCCACCTTGCAATTTCCTCCGTGCAAGTTTCCATGACCTGCCCATAGGAATGCCCTATCAACTTTTGCTTTTTTTGCTCATTGATACGATTGTGCTTCTGTTGTACCTTGTTTAGATCTGATTTTTGGGGCACAAACTTCAAAATATATGATAGCAAGCCACCATATGATGGCGCTAAAGCATCAAGTAGTCGATCTAGTCGATGTTTTGGAAGCAGAAGAATCAGTCCCCTAGGAGAATGTACTGTGCACTCGATTGCCCTTCAGGCCTTCAACTCAAGAGACCTGGGAAAACTCCCTCATGCATGACAAAGTTCAGGAAGTCCATGGGGACCAACTCAGGACTTATTTGGGAAAGATGAAGCTTAATTCAGCTATGAAGTCTCCTGTATGAGGTGTTGGGGCAGTTTTGCCGATAAGCTTGTCAAGTCTCTGTTGTACTGTAGAATTTCAAAAAAGTTTCAAAAATTTACAACATAATTGAGTAACTCAATTAAATCGGTGAATTTGATGGAAAAAATGGGCAAAAATCACTTTCGGCCAGATTTAAACATGGGACTTCACAACGTATAGCTGAGCCTCTGCCAACTGAGCTAACCGTGCTTGTGAAATATAAGAGAAAATAAATATATGTCGCTATATAGCTCGACACTGTAAAAATTCTAGGGAAAAAAATGCTGCGTGATAGCCAGGTCGGTGGATCGTTGTCCATTTCCAAGAATGAATATATATCTCCACGCATAGGGATGGTAAAAATACCCGTGGGTCCGGGTACCCGCGGGTACCCGACCCGATGGGTTCAGGTCCGGGTTTAAATTTGGACCCATGGGTATATTATTTCGGGTCTGGGTCTGAGTCTCATTTTGGACCCGTGGGTATCTAGACCCGGACCCGTTACTAGAGAAGGTGAGGTGAGGTGAGCTCAAATAGATTAGTATGCATTGTTGTCACAAGTCACACCATAGCTCAATGGAGGAAACCTGTGATTGAATCAAGAGGTCTTGTACATGTTCAAGTCCCATTCTAGCTTTTTTTTCATTTTATTTGAATACCTCATGCATACACACTTTAAGTAATTGAGAGCAATGTTTGTTTAGATCTTGAACTTGATTCTGAACTCGCTGCGTCTTTGAATTGAGCTTGCAATAAACTCATATGTTAATTGATCACGCACGTACTCATATGCTCCAGGGAGTTAATTGATCGTTAACTGTCTCCGCGTGTTGCGTTGCTAATGCGCGCCGCACGCTCATCTCGTCTGTCCGCTGTCCACGCCGAGGAGGCCATATGCCGTTTATGCTTCGCACGTGCGTGATAACGGGTCCGGGTCTGGGTCCAAACTTCCGGTCCGGGTCCACGGAGGCTAGACCCGGAGGTACCCAGACCCGTTGCCATCCCTATCCACGCACGGACAGTGTGTGGCGGGCGGTGCCCCGTGCCGTGCCGCCTGACGTCAAATCAAGCGGAAGAGCGGGAGCCCGCAAAGTTGAAAGTGCATCTAGGCACTTATGTTATTTTGGTGATTAATGACAAACGCATATAATGACAATCTATGTAATTGAGTAAATGCTTAACTTAGTGCTTAACAAATGACAAACCTCTAATATGATTATATTGCTATGAAACTAACATGTCATTGGCTAGTTGAGTATCAGTCTCATCTATTTAGAGGAAAATCAAGTGGGATGGTTAAACAAAGATAAGGTATGCAATTTTAGTATCTCTTCTATATTTGTTATTGCATTCCTTTTGTGCAAATGCATAGTGAACTCCAAGTAGCATGTTGATTATATATATGCACATTGGTTCATGTCATATTTATTTGTGCATATATATTTATTTGAGTTCATTATATGTTTTGTTTTTAGTATGCATGTATTAACTAGAGTTAAACTTGATATTACTATAGATTGACTTGGTGCATGCATGTTTTAGTTGCATATCTTCTCATGCACTTCTCTTAGTGAAGTTTAATCTAGTGTTGGATCACATATTTACTCTTATTCCAAATATTATTTGCACATGTACAATTTGTGTATATTCTATCATGTGCTTCATTTAAGTAAAGACTGCGATCCTTGACATGATTTAATCCATTCATCATATCGGCAATTATCTCTCTAGTGCATATAGATTAATTACATATTCATCATGATGCACTTAGTAGAGAACATTTCTTATGTCAAGTATTTTCATTTATATTGTGTCTCTTTATATGAAACACTTGTAGCAATCAACTGCTCACAAATATCAATTTATTCATATCTATTGAGCTTTTGGGACTAATGTCTTTCATGAGTGGTTTGGAAAGAATTAGGTCCCGTGTGTGTATGATGACCAAGATATTTTAGAGGATGATCGTTAAGTCGAGGTCAACAAGACGGCGGTGTCACCAAGAGTTGAGGACTAAGTCAAGATCGACTTGGCGTGGAGATCGTCGGAGAGGATGATCAAGTCAAGGTCAATAGGACGAGAGTCTCATGAGGTGAATCGAGTCAAGTTGGACAAGGCGAAGATGTCATCAATCATTTGGTGAAGGTCTTCATGCACCGGCATTAAGAAAGAAGACGGCAAGTGACTATCTCTAGACTTGTATTATCTTTGATTTAAATTGAGTCTAAGGATTGCCGTACTATTAAGAGGGATGCAACGTCAAATGACTTTTAGATGTGTCAAGTGCTCAAGTGATTCATCCTTGTGAAACTTAGAGAGAGAGTGGTGTTGGTGGTGCCAAAAAGTGAGAATTGTAGGTCTCTCTTGGATTCTTTGTGAAATCTGGATTTATCCTTTAAGATTTGGATAGTGAGACCTTGTTAGTTATGTAGCCCTTGTTCTTAGCTTTCAATAGAGTCCAAGATCACTTAAATCGGAGTCCGGAGTTAAAAGTTATGCCCGTTTTCGTCGGGCTGCTCAGTCCTGATTCGGACTATCCGAAGATGAACTCGGAGTATCCGAAGTTTCGGACTATCCGAACATATTTTCGGACTATCCGAAGTGAATTCTCTGTTACTTCGAGTTTGATGCGTTCGGACTATCCGAACTTGAGTTCGGATTGTCCGAACTGACCTGAACGTTGAGAAAAACGGCTAGTTTTTGGTGGGCTCTATTTATAGCCCCATCCTTCCCCATTTTGAGAGAGCTCTTACCCCATTGATTTGAGAAGCTATCCTTTTGTTCTTGAGCCCCCAAAACACCTCTTTACCATTAGATCTAAGTGATCCCCTTTGTGAGAAGGGTAGGGAAGAGTGTGAGGAGTGAAGTGTTAGGTTGAGTGAGATTTGAGTTGTTTCAGCACTTGATTTCATCTCCAAGCTTGTTCTTCGTGAGCATTTGTTAGTCTTGGAGGTTGAGGACTCCTAGACGGCTAGGAGGTCGCCTACGAGCCACCGAAGCTTTGTGTGGTTGGCCGTGGGAGTTTGTGAAGGCCGATTCCGCCTCCGCAAGGGAAGGAATCAAAGAAGTGAAGTCCGGCGAGTGCATTTGTGCAACACCGGGTGGAAGAGGGTTGAAAGAGACCCCCGGCTCAAGTGTGACCGAGCCGCACCGACGAGTGCATTTATGCAACACCGGGAGGAAAAGGGTTGAAAGAGACACCGGCTCAAGTGTGACCGAGCCGCCTCAACGGAGACGTATGATCCCCTCAAGGATCCGAACTTCGGGTGAAAAATCATCGTCTCCAAGTTTGCTTCTTACTCTTGCTTTAGTATTTGATTTTGAATCTTGAAATTGCCCGATCTACTTTTCTAGTGAGTTTTCGGCTAGATCTCTATTTGCCTCAAGTATTCTAGGCTAACTAGTTTAATTTGGTGTATTTAATATTCCCCAAATAGCCTAGATCCTTTTTGCGAGCTGTGTGCTCTGGAGGGTTCGGAATATCCGAACCAATCCCCGGACTATCCGAAGAAGCATCCGGACTATCCGAATATTACCTCGGACTATCCGAACAACTCGGACAGTCCGAAGTATATTTCGGATACTCCGAACAGTATGTATTCCGCTGCAACTTAGTTTTAAATTTATAATTCGCCTATTCACCCCCTCTAGGCGACATCCCCTGTCCTTTCAAAAGTGCGAGCCCTCGCGGCGGCACAGAGCCCCGAGCTGGTGCTGGCAGCGATCGTGGTCCAAACGGAAGATGCCGCAAAAAAGAAGACAAACAAACTAGGCAGAAACTAGTGCTCGGACGTCCGATTTCTGTTCATCCCATCGGACGTCTTTTGCAACATTTTTTTTACGATTGCAATATTTTCTGTCAACGCGTGAAACATTTTTTTGAACGCTTGCAACATCCATTTACGGTAACGAATTTTACTGTTTGTCGAAGAAAAATGTTGCATACGTTGTAACAAAATATTGCACATGAAGAAAAAAATATTACAGTGCGTTCGAAAATTTTAGACTTCTAAGTACAAATCATTCTACGCATGCGGGCGCACATCCAAAAATCCGGTGCCACGCGCGCACCCAAGTCGGTAGAGCGCTGGTGTGTATTCCGTTTGCACGGACCCGCCGCCTTTGCTGCGCTGCCTCGAGTGTAGCGTGCACGACATTAGGAATGACAACGGGTCCGGGTATCTTCGGGTCTAGCCTCCGTGGACCTGGACCCGAGACCCGAAATTTGGATCTGGATCCGGACCCGAAGTCAGTCACAGGTCCAAGCTCGGACCTAGACCCGAAGCCGAACGGGTACCCGAACCCGAAACCTGCCGTTTGTACTCGTGCAGAGCAAGATGTGCTATTTGCTTGCCTTAGCCTCTCTGCTCCCTGGTTCACCATCCCTTATTCCATCTCTACAAGCCCAAACCCATTACCGATCCAAAGCCCAACCCCCAACATGCTAATATGTGGCTAGACAACTCACTGGTGAAACGAAGAGGTTGTAGTTGTACATTCGCGGAACTCGCTGGTGAAACGAAGAGCTGCTACCTAAACCCAGCGCTAGAACTAGCACAATCTAGCAGTACAGATTGGATCCCATCCCATCCCTTCTCTAGTAACGGGTCTGAATCTGGGTACCCACGGGTTCAAAATGAGACCCAGATCCGAACTCGAACCCGAAATAATATATCCGTGAGTTCAAATTTGAACCCGGACCCGGACCATCGGGTCAGGTACCCGCGGGTACCGGACCCATGGGTATTTTTGCCATCCCTACACGGCACCTGCAACGTGACGCTACTGCTGGCTGGCATTCCTACAAAGAACAAGTTTGATTCGAGGGCTTTGGCCCTTCGCGTGGTGGCTATCCACTTGTGTTTACGTGATAGGTCGGGATGTGCGGACATGGTTTCCTGATCATTTTAACCAGTGAAAATCCCGCGGCAACAGCGTCTCAACAGCGTCTCAATTTTCCTGATCATGGAATTTGAAGTCAACAGTCCACACTTCACTGTCCTAGGTTTAATTAGGTCATGACTTTCGTTTGTTTGATTCCTCTGTGGTGTGCAAACATTTTGGACTACTGACTCTCTGTTAAATTTTCGCGTTGTATTGGGAACTTCTACTTTTTTGCTCATTGATACGATTGTGCTTCTGTTGTACCTTGTTTAGATTTGATTTTTGGGGCACAAACTTCAAAATATATGATAGCAAGCCACCATATGATGGCGCTAAAGCATCAAGTAGTCGATCTAGTCGACGTTTTGGAAGCAGAAGAATCAGTCCGCAAGTTTCATCTGGCAACTATGAAGTTGGACAGGTTTCATACAAATACAACCAGCCGGTTCGGCTCGGGTTTTTGGTATGGGTTTCTTGTCGGGTCGGGTTTTACAAAACCCACACTCGACCCAATCTATTGCCACCCGTACTATACAAACCTATCGGGTACCTGTCGGATTTTGGGTACCCGTCGGGTTCAGGTTCGAGTATAGTTTTTTATCCAATAGAGTATTCGGGTTTTGGGTTGGGTCAGGTTTTGTAAACCCACATCCGATCCGACCCGTTGCCATCCCTAGTGCCAGAGGAGCACGTGTCATGCGAAGCGCCGAGGTCGTTGTATGTCACTATGAGTAGTAGATTAGTCAATGATCCGAGTGTCTACACGGCTGTAATTTTTATAAATAGATCTAATCTGTAACATATAAAATAATATCATCTCGTTTTCGTTTCTATTTGCATGTCATTAATTGCTCCTTTATTAGACGCTTGAAGATGGCAAATAGATAAGGAAAACAAAGTTTCTTATCTATATAGTACTCCTCTGATTTACGATATATCTCTTATGAGTAGATAAATATATTTAAACTGTGGATGAAAATAATTAAGAAGATTGAATGACTAAATTTTTCTCTTTTTTTAGAATAATATTTTTTTAGATCAATAGGACATCTAACTAGATGTCCCAGTTCCATTTCTGAAACTGAACAACGTCCAGATAACAGCCACAGTAGTTCGAAAGCAAAAAACCGAAGCACTCCAGCTCCATTCGCTAAAGATTACATCAAAGCAAGGAAACTAAACAAACTATCAGCAGACTCATCAACAGAAAGAAATAAGCAACAGACTTCGCAGCCAACTTCAGCCATCCAGCAACCGAACAGCACCAGGGAACGAGACAAAAACTGAGTGATCAAAACCATCACGCAACAACTTCCTTCAAACACCAGAAAACCATTTTAACTCCTGTGCTAATTCGTCAAGCCTTCCACAGGAAGCGGCGCCAGTATGTTCCTCTCCAGGTTTTTGCAAAATGCCTCCATCTTGACCATCATTTTTTCTGTGAATAAAGGTTTCCAATTCCTGAGAAGCATTAGCATCTTTCTCCAAATAATTTTTACATCTGACCAACCCTGAAACCGAAAAATCATATTATTTCTAATTTTCCAGATGCTCCAAAATGCAGCAGCACATATCGAATTCAAGGCACCATTCTTAGAATTACTCAACCAGAAATTGGCCACAGATTCAAAATCATCACCCAGATTAACACCAAAAAACTCCGAAATCAACCTCCAAATGCTTTTAGCCACAACACAATCAAAGAAAATATACCTAACTGACTCAGAATCATTGCAACAATAGCAAGAGCTACCTTTATCAATGCCCCGTTTCAATAAATTGTCTTTCGTCATAATCTTGTGCATCGCACTCGTCACCAAGCTGCTCGGCCGCATCTACTACACCGACCCTACACATAAAGACCCGCCACCCGCCGCCGAACGTGTTTTGCCGTGAACGGCGCCGCCCTCTGCGGCTGCGCGCCGCCAGCTCTTCTTCTTGGTGGCTCGGCGACAAGCTTCGGCCGCAAGAGTGTCTCTGATTCACGCCGATCCTCATGGTCCTCTGCTCCATCGCGTCCGGGCTCTCGTTCGCATACGCCAAGGGCGTCATAAGGACGCTTCTGCTTCTTCCGCTTCGCTCGGCCCGGCATCGATGGCGATTACCGTGAGCGCCACTATCATGTCGAGTACGCAAACAAGAAGACCGCGGCGCCTTCATCGCCGCCGTGTTTGCCATGCAGGATTCGGGATCCTCTTTGGCACAATCGTTGTACTCGTCGTCTCGGCCTCGTTAAAGAACGCGTACCGCCCCACCGTACTACGTCGGCGCCAAAGCGCCCTCGTGCCGCAGTCGACAACGTGTGGCGCGTCATTCTTATGTTCGGCACCATCCCGCGGGCTCCGACCTGGCCTTAGGCCGAGGCCCCAAAG
This sequence comes from Guadua angustifolia, assembly GCA_036346375.1. NCBI lineage: Eukaryota > Viridiplantae > Streptophyta > Magnoliopsida > Poales > Poaceae > Guadua > Guadua angustifolia. The sequence goes on from CM070520.1 coordinate 7,228,212, forward strand.
AGCTTCAACTCCACGACCTCCGCCACGTCGACAGTTGACGACGAGCTGGTCACCTGCCCCACGGACATGACGTCCGTCTTTGGACGGTGGCTCCTTCCCCGAGGCGGCGAAGCCGCCAGAGTCAAGCGCCCGCCCTTCGCGCGTCACCATCCGGCAGTGCACAGAAGGCGGTCAAGATCTTCGCGCGGAGCGTCGTCCGTTGTATCTACTAACCCGGCATAGGGTAAACATGAACCTGTCAGTCATCAAGATCGAAGACCGGGACTCCCGGGCGTAGCATACCCCTACCTTTTTTCTCCAAACTCCCGTACAACCTGCCCTCCGCCTATATAAGGGGAGGCGGGGCCCTCGAGAAGGAAGCATTCTCATTCGATTCAGTTCGGGCCTTCCGACTCGAGCGAACGTTCCTAGCTCCCGAGCTCCCTCACTCGGACGAGCGCTAAGGGCCTGTCCTTAGCCTTCGCTTGTAATTCCCTGTAGTCCACCACATCCCGAGCAATAAGAACCACCACCACGAACTGGACGTAGGGATATTCGGCCCGAACCAGTATACATCTTGGGCTCCCTGAGTCAACCATCAAGGAGAGGGAACGCGTGGCACCTTGACTTACAAATTTACTTGCCGGTTATACGAACACCGACAACATTCATCTTAAATTAACATTGGAGCAAAACATTCACCGGAAAAACTCTGAAGCGTACAATGCTACCAACAAGGTTCATCAAATTCCAAATGAACGATGAATAAAACACCAAAATAATAGTGATGAAACATCAAATTCCAATTAACGATGATGAAACACTAAATTCCAATTAACGGTGATGAAACACCAATTCAGTTGTATCCACAACTGATATTATATTTTTTAATCCAAAAAAGACAATGAAATGTCAAACCAGCAATGAAACGTCAAAGAAATCTATAAGAATTCACCAATGATAAATCGACAACGAAATATTGAATAAATCTCTAGTGATAAATTCCATTTGAACTGCGCATTAATATCCGCCAATAATAAGTATAAAATAATAAATATAAAATTTTGAATTGTGTATAAAATCCCACATAAAATACCGCCAATAATATAGGCTTGAAATCCTTAAGCGCTAGAAGCCAGGGCCAGATCACTGGAAGCCAAAAAAAATATTGGAGCCGAACAAACTCGAGAAGCCGAACCTGCTGAACGAGAAAAAAAAAATTAAATCCACTTCCATAATCTGTTTCAAGTCCGTGTGCACAAAAAAACTTGAAGTCCGGAGTCTATTTGACTCTTCCTCTGGAGTTTCTCTCGTGAAGTTCTCGGTGATTGGATGAGCAGGCCCTCGGGAGGCAATCGGTCGGCGGACGGCGCGGATACGGAGGGAGGCGGAGCGGACCGCCGACGACTGGCGTGAAAATAAACTAGATTTCGTGCGTCGTGACTCGTGACATAGTTGATATGGTGTAGAGAATCCTGCTGTAGAGCCGCTTCCCTTGGTAATATCTTCTTTTCATTTTCTCATCAAACCTTTGCTTGTCAACTGGGATGATTTTTGTGGGTTAGAGTTTCTCGAGTAGCAGTTCACTGCCAATTTCGTCGAGTCTCTTCAATTGTTCCAAGGAAAGAGACTCGTATTGGTTTTTAGTTGAAGTTTCAAACCATGTCAATTCCATCACCAAAACTTGATGGAGACCAGCCAGATCTAGGGATGGCAATGGGTACCCGAAACCCGATACCCGATAGGTATTTACTCCATTAGGGTGCAAATATGGTCCAATAACCATACCCGTGGGTACGTTAATGGGAGAAAACCCGTACCCATCGGGTATGACGGGTACGGGGTACTTCCACCCGTACCCGTTTACCCATTTGCCCATGTAAGTGGGAGCGGCCCAAGCCCAAGCCTAGTTGACGAGTGACGACTAGACTCCAAAGTCCAAATCTCCAATTCCGCCTCAGAAAACTAGACTCCAAAAGTCCAAAATCCAAATCTCCAATTCAGTAGAGAGTGTCTCCAATCCTGGGATCATCAATAAAGTGTTCTTGAAGTTTTTGAAGCTCCTGTCCTAAAAAAATCCTGGGTAACTATTATTGATATTCTTTGATTCTTGAAGCTGTTGAAGCTAGGTTAATTCTAAATATCATGGTCTTCCGCAACAGTTTTTTTTCCTCAACATTCTGGATACCCAATTTCATTGCCGAGCAGTATTATAGGCCGATGCAACATTACTTACATTCTGATTCTACTTCCTTTACTCATCAACGTCAGGTGAAGAGCTATTGGCTAAAATTGTGTTCACTAAATTAACGGGTATGGGTGACCCGGCGGGTGAAAAGGACCCGGCGGGTATGGGTATGGGGAAGAAGTTCTACCATGGTATTGGTGAGGTAAATTAACGGGTGATTTTTAAATCCGACGATGCACGGTATGGGTGGCCGATACCCGACGGGTATGTACCCGTTGCCATCCCTAGCCAGATCTTATTAGCTAGGCAGTAGGCAGACTGAACCAATAAACAAGAGAATTGAAGAGGGAGGGCCCTCGTGTGCTGTGCAACCTGTGTCTCTACTCTTTGGAAGGAGAAGGACACCCATGACCCATGAACTGGACTTTAGCGAACCCTTGGCCCTTGCCAGTAGTGCAGCCAGTCCTGTGCGCAGTCCTACTAGTTCAGCAATGAAGGCTGCACAGTAGAAAAAGAATCTCTAGTCGATACCATCGACCGACCTAGTTCATTTGAGAAAAAAACTCCTTATTCACCATCGAAAGTTAGTTGGATTCTTAATATACCATTGAAAAACTACTTCTCACTTCATTATTATTCGATTTCAACTTTTATCCTTTATTTGTCACTCCCGTTAGTCCCTCGTAAGTTAGTTGTTAAGTGGTGCATCAAAATATTATATTACCCTTCTTCTTTCCTTGCTATTCAATCTTCTTCTTGATGAGGCTACTACCGTGCATTCTTCTTCAACGTGTTCAGTATTGCGCTGATAGAACGGCGGCAATAGGGTGAGTAGGACACGTTCCCAGGCATAGAGAGTAGTACGTGGGTGGATCTTGATGCTTAGAGCATGTACAATGGTATAGACAACTGCTGTCTATAACAATCTAACATGTCATTTATAGACAGCGTTAGAGACAACCTATGCAATGGTATAGACAGCTCATTTATGAGTAGACAGCTTCTTCCCAGACACAACCTGTCTTGATTCTCATGCTAGAGTTGACTCTAGATTAAGAGATGGCTCAACTCTCTAGATGCACCCTCTCATCCATATCATTTTTTATCCTACATGGCATAGCTTAGAGACTGCTGATATGGATCATTGTACATGCTCTTAGGAGACGTGGTGTGGCTAGAACAAAAGAAAAAATGACGACGAGGCTAGAAAAGGAGAAAGGCTCGTCGGTGCAAAATCCAGTAGACTTCAGCCTCATTAGCGCATGCATGAGCAACACGTTGGTGCAAGGGTGCAAATGGTGGGTTTGCCTGCCAGAGATGACTTAAGGAGCTCCGATGACGGTAGCCTCCCATGGCGCGACGGGTTGCTTGCCGGTGTTTGGATTTGGCGAGATGAGAGGCTTGGGTGTGTGGGCACGATGAGGATTAGGATGTCGAGGTGGTCCTTGTGATGCGGCCGTCGCAACTGGAGGTGGCATGGAGCTACGAATCGGTGTCCATCGGCACTAGGGAAGAAAGAATTTGGGGGGGGGCACTGGAATCGCGGAGAGGAAGGTAGGTAGGTGTCGACGATCGGGATCGCCTGACCGCAGAAGTGTATGGGATTAATGTGAATGTAGGACCCGGAACTGGCTTCGCTCACTGAGGAAATAGACTCACTGCTCCAATGGTCAGAGGAAAGAGGAAAAGAGAGAGACACCGAGAATTATACTGGTTCAAGCCCCTAGAACAGGTAATAGCTCTACTCCAGTCTTGCCCAGACACAGAGAAATTCACTATGCATGATTACAAGGGATGCTCTCTAGCTCGAGCTCCTGTAGTCTGAGTGTGTATGTGTCGTGAAATGCGAGGCTTGAGTGTGAATTGCCCCCTGTGTTCGTCTCAGGGGGTTTTATGCCTCTCCCGAACATTACCAGAAACGACCGGGAGAGATTCCCGGAAGAGTGGCTTGATCATGCGCACTAAAGCTGGATCATAACCGCCTCAGAATTGTCGCCCACGTCTGGCTTGACTCCATCATTTAAAGATCTTGATAACCGACGGTGCGAATGCTCGACCTAGATCCCCGAGCTTGACCCCCCTCGGACGGGAACTGTTTCCTTACCCCCCCTAGCTCGAGGTCGAGCGAGAGCCGCGTGGTCAACGATGCGGTCAGAGGCCTCACAGCTTGAGCTCGAGCTAGGGATTTATTGACTGATCCGTTGATCAGGCAGGGGTTCTTCAGTTCTCGACAGTAGGGAAGAGCTCAATTTTGGGGATTGGACTATGATGAGGAGAATTTTGAAGATGGATGGGAATTGGGGAAAATGGAAGTGTGGCTCACTAGCGAAGGGGCACCAACCGTGTCGAGGACGGCTGAGTTGTACCATGATAGTGTGCTGATGCCCAGGTACCCTCTCTAGCTATTGCACACTAGGATGCAGGCCGCATTCGCATCTGCCGCCGTGGAGAGGAGCCTAATATGCAGCTTTCATGGCACAGTAGGCACTCAAGTTTTGTGATGCGCGCATAGTGCCACAACAGAGGCGATTGCGAGTGAGCTAGCTCTTTGGCGAGGCTAGGTAAGGTTGGCCACATGCCCCTTCGCTGACGACAAGTGTCAACAACGGTAGAGATGAGCGGCAAAGGTGAGAAAGAAGGGGGGAAGAAGATAAAGGAAGGGAGGAGGAAGAAGAAGGGCTTTGATTAAGGGTAGGATTGTTATTTTCTAAAAATATACCCACGGTCAAAAATAACTGTTATTTTGGACATCGACGCGTTATCTAAAACACAGATTTGACCACTAATTTTTATTATAATATATTTATAAAACTTGATAAAATTAGAATATTATGAAAGTACTTTTTGAGACAAATGTACACATATAATTTTAATTTATCTAAACTAAATATTTTAAAAAATATTGATAGTCAAAATTTTGAAAATTTGACTATACATATGTCCAAAACGACCATTTGTGACTAGAGGGAGTAATAAGGTTAGGAGAGCAAAAGATGACGGTTGACTCACGGTGAAATGACGCGAGCGGCAAAAACAAAATAAAAGTTGAGATCCGATGGTAATAAAGGGAAGAGCGGTTTCACGATGACATTTCAGGGATCAGACTAGCTTAGTGGCAATTAAAATTTTTTCTCTTCATTTAACCACTTTGTGCGAGTTCCACGCGCTTGTACCGGAGAAAAAACAATCACAAGTACGATCGAGACCATTTTTCTTAGGGTTTTGATAAACATCACACTCTTTTTCTTACGTTTTGTTTCAACCTAATGAGAAGCGACGACCAATGGGGAACGGAACATGAGAATATCCATCGCGAAGATATACTCCTTCTCAGCTTCCTTACAATTTCGTTGATGAAGATCGATGCGCCTATTAATTACTCCACTTGCTCCGGACGCGGGAAGAATCAAAACTGCAGCTAGGGTGCTAGAACGCGCAAGACCTCTAGTTTTGCAGTCTGCCCCTCTGAATGCGATAAGACCGACGTGAGGTTGATTTCAGAGTTTGACCGACTTAAACTCCGGAAACTCTCACGGTATAGCTAATTAGCTATAGCTAGCTTCGTGTATATTTGCAACCAGCTGCTTCAGTCTCTCCGTGAGGTTTTTCATAGCAAAACTCTCAGCTTCCTCAGAGAGAGAGAGAGAGAGAGAGAGAGAGAGAGCTTCCTCCGTCGAACGTCGAGCGTCGAGGATGGCCACCACCCATCGGAGGAGCGTCACAGGTGACAGGGTGCTTGGCCTTGTACTGCTCCTCCTGGAACTTGTGGCGGCCGCAGCGTGAGTTCCTCCCACAAAATCAATCCTCCTCCTTCAATTCGCTGGCGACAGTACTGCGTGTTCAGTCCAGTTTTTCTCATCGCCTAACTTTTCTGCGCTTGCTTGTCTGCAGGGCACCCACCGAGAAGGAAGGCCCCCAAGGCAATTTTCCGCTCCAATCTGTGAGTAATTTTTGAACAATATATAGTCACCCTTGTTAATAATCTTCTTATTCGTTTCTATCTGACTCTCTCTCCCTCTCTGGCTACGCTAACACGATTTCTGTAGGCTTGCAAGGATTGCCCAGAGAACTACGGTCAAAATAATAAGCGGTTAGATTTCTTACAACACTCCTCCCAAATTGAGAGAGAGAGAGAGAGATTAATTATGCCACTTTGTTTCTTCAATTTTGAATTTAAACCAAGTGGTTAAATACGCTCTTACGGAGTTTTGTTCCGTAGTTGAGCTCAACGATTTTCCTGATCTCAAGCATGTTTATGTGGTTACAGTCTCAGGCTCGGCACTGCCCAGATGCCGGTGTATAGGCCTCAACCTTCAACGTACGGCAGGCCGGTGTATAGGCCTCAACCTTCAACGTACGGTACTGCCCAGATGCCAGTGTATAGGCCTCAACCTTCAACGTACGGCAAGCCGGTGTATAGGCCTCAACCTTCAACATACGGCAGGCCGGTGTATAGGCCTCAACCTTCAACATACGGCAGGCCGGTGTATAGGCCTCAACCTTCAACGTACGGTACTGCCCAGATGCCGGTGTATAGGCCTCAACCTTCAATGTACGGCAGGCCGGTGTATAGGCCTCAACCTTCAACGTACGGTACTGCCCAGATGCCGGTGTATAGGCCACAACCTTCAACGTACGGCAGGCCGGTGTATAGGCCTCAACCTTCAACGTACGGTACTGCCCAGATGCCGGTGTATAGGCCTCAACCTTCAACGTACGGCAGGCCGGTGTATAGGCCTCAACCTTCAACGTACGACAGGCTGGTGTATAGGCCTCAACCTTCAACGTACGGTACTACCCAGATGCCGGTGTATAGGCCTCAACCTTCAGCGTACGGCAGGCCGGTGTATAGGCCTCAACCTTCAACGTACGGCAGGCCGGTGTATAGGCCTCAACCTTCAATGTACGACAGGCTGGTGTATAGGCCTCAACCTTCAACGTACGGTACTGCCCAGATGCCGGTGTATAGGCCTCAACATTCAACGTACGGCAGGCCGGTGTATAGGCCTCAACCTTCCACGTACAGCAGGCCGGTGTATAGGCCTCAACCTTCAACGTACGGTACTGCCCAGATACCGGTGTATAGGCCTCAACCTTCAACGTACGGCACTGCCCAGAGGCCGGTGTATAGGCCTCAACCTTCAAGGTACCATAACCATAGTTACAAGTATATCAAAATTTAGAGTTTTTACCATCCTCCAGATTTACCACTAAATTACTCTTATAGGATTTTTGCCATCCTTTGAAGATAACATGAGGTACCACCGAATTACTCTCATATAGTGTTTTTACCATCCTTAGGTTGCATTATAAGGTACTACTAGGTTACCCTTAATTTCTTATACTTTTTGATACCTCCACCCTTATACTTTTGGTACCTTGTGGTATTAGTTCAATGTATATTTTGAAAGACTTTTTAACATCTTTGGGAGGTACCAAAATCTACCTTAATATAAATTTTGATACCTTTCAAGGATGGTAAAATATCTAATATTAGCTCAATGTATATGTTGGGAGACTTTTTACCATGTTAATGTAGATTTTAGTACCTTCCAAGGATGGTAAAATATCTCATATTTTGGTACCTTTTAAGGATGATAAAAGGTCTTATATTTATATACGAATAGAAGACTTTTTACCTTCTTTAGAAGAAAGTTGGTACTAGCTCAATGTAAATTTTAGTAGCTCATAAGGGATAGTAAAAAGTCTCATATTTCTCTCTTGTTTGTAACTACTGCTGTATTGCTCGGTAGGCAGCAACAAGAGGAAGCGGCTTCAACTGTTGAGCTCCGGTTTATCTGCGACACGCTCAAGACTCCCATTTACACGCACAAAACAATATCGGCATTCGAGGGCCAACCTGTAGAGGTTGCCATCTATAGGAATGGCCAGGTGATCACATTTGGTCCACTCTCTTCGCTGAACGTTGAGATCGTGGCTCTGCCAGGCGATTTCCGCCCAGAGGATAATTTGATTGCGGAGGATTTCGATAGACGGATAGTCACCAGCCGAGATGGACAAGGATCTGTATTGGAAGGGTGCTATTTGCGCACGCTGCTCAATGGGAGGCAATCCTTCGATGGCATCCGTTTCAGGGAAGGGTCCTCCAGGACTAGCATGAGGCGGTTCACCCTCGCAGCAAGAGTTGTGAGGGCCAAGACACTGGAGGACTTCGAGTTCACGAAGCATTCATGGGTCCTGTCAATGTGAAGGATCACCGAAGTGAGGGTAAGCTAGCCGCCTAGCATGACCGATTAGTTCCCAGCAATCTGCTACCACTGCCTGTCTACTTCATGCGTCAAGAAGCATTGAGAACTTTTACAATACACTAAATTTAATATAAATTTTTTTCGATCCCATAGATTAGATTAACTAGCTCTGGTAGTAGAGTAGTAGAAATACTCTTAACAAATCAACGGTAGCTAAATTTGATTTCTACTATCCACTATATACAATCAGTATAATGCACCCTAAAATTTCTCATCTTATATGTACAACTTCTTTTTCTTCTTTCTGGTAGCAAATGAAAAGAGTGACCGTCCACAGCTGAACGATGAAGTATATCGACTGAAGGGAATTGCGAAAAATGGACCGTACTTCCAGATGCTCCAAAAGTGGTTCATCAGGACCGTACAAGACTTTTTAAAGGCTTACCACGGATATCCTCAACGGCTCCGTAATGTACATGCATATCCTCTCTGCTTTCTCTCGAAATTTTTATTTCAAATTTCTCTGTCGGAACTTATTTTAGGAATGCATATGTGCCACATTCTGTTCTACTTTCATTTACAGGGAAGAAAAGTTTCAAACAGATACTAACCTGTACAGAAATTACTTTTTCCCCAAGAGGCAAGGATTTGAGATGTAATACTAGTACATAGATATGGCACACAAACTTACCGTCATCAGCATGTACCCCGTCTCCTTCGAGCTTCAACACTTAAAAGTTTTGCAAATAACTGAATATTCATGCTTGAATAAAAAAAACTTGTCTTCAGAAAACAAATTGAAAATCCTTGGTATTTTGTATACCACTTTCACATGGTCACAAGTATTTACCACTGGCTTGCAGATTCTCGAGATAAACTCACATAGGTCCAAGCCCTGGGAGACGATGACCACACATGCCCTGGACTGTTTTCTCGGAGACACGCATAAGCTGAAAAAATACGTGATTGAAGGGGGAAACGTTGTGCTTTTCTTTAATTGTGTGCATGATCTTGTTGGAGCAGAATTCCATGGCCATTACTTTGCAAAGGAGAAGTTTGATGAATCGCAAAAGGTTCAACACAAACTTCCTGCATGCAGTTGCTGCCCTTTCATTTGACACTATATACCTTAATGAATTAATATCGAACGTGTTATTTGGTTGCAGGCTGTTGTTGAAAAGCGGAAAGAACAAGCATATAATGAGTTGAAGGGTACTGAATTGGATTATGTAATGAAAGACGGTCGTCCTACAAAAATTTCTACGGGTACAAATGTTGTTCACCTCCCACACTTTCCAATGCAAGATGCAATACCACAGCCAAACCCTCCTGATCAGCATGCAACATATCAAGGTCAGAAACTGCCTTCTCTATGCTTTGTCTTCAGTGTTCACAACTTATGACAGTTTCAAATTCAGGTTTGACATTGGAATATATTGCAGGTGCTGATAACTCGGGTCCAGCTGAGATTAATCAGCATATGTCTCAGACGCTTCCTGAACATGTAAACTGCAACATCGCTACACTAGTCTCAGGAGCCGGTGGATCAGAACCGTTTCTGCCTGATCATCACCGAGCCAGTGCTGCTTGGGAAAATGACCCTTCATCCTCAGCAGTAAGTAGCGTGATATATATATTGCTATTAATAACTTCTTTTTAGGAAATTGAAAACAGAGTGATCTTGTCATGCATGCTTGAGCTCGGTGCTGGAATTGTTTCACGTTTATGACTTGTTTAACGCAGGGAACTTTTGATGAGATCTTACGTGAATTAGATTTGGACGGAATGGACCAGCTCTGAACTCCTCCACCGACCTACGGTACATGCATCCTCTATGTCACCATCACATGCGAAGATGAGGTTGCATTCATGCATATAGAGCATCTATGGATTGACCTGTATGGATCGTACTTTACCTACAGTTTGTAATGACTAGTTCAAACCGCAGTGTAGCTTCTACATTTCAGGATCGTGTATACTATGTTGTTTGGAGCAGTACACAGGCATTTGTGGTATTTTTCAGTTGGTGATGTTAACAATTAGCCCCATGCGACGGCGAGAAGAGGCGTTAGGCCATTCCTGGTTTTATGAGGGTTTCATTCCCATTAAATGATGTGACACATCAGCAATTTAGATAATATGGCATAATAATTATGAAGAGCGAGAGGGAATGAGTTTCGTCAGGATGAAATTGGGTGTACACTATTTTCAAGACTATGAAACCTGTTGAAACTAGCACTGGGGGCTATAGAGTTTCATTTCATCTAACTTCGCTCAATCTTGTGCCTTGTAATTAAATGCGATGGTTAGCATATGAAACCGTGAAATGAAACTGTGCATTGTGGCCCTTGTTTCATTCATCTACTCAAATCTCTTTAGATGACATAGCAATCTTGGAAACTGTGAAATGAAACTCTTCACTGGGAATAGCCTTAAAGATAAAAGGGTATGACTAGTTTAAAGGTAACTTCAAACAAACTAACTTAAAGATATTTTTTTAGGATGCTATGTGTCATCTTCTGTATCAATCTTCACCTTTTCTCGTTCTATCTTCCCTATTTATTTTTCCCACCTTCCTTCCTTCCTCTAACACAAAAAAAAATAAATTAGAAAATTTTAAATAGGAACATTCAAATAGAAAAAGAATTCAACTAAAAAATTAAATAAAAAATTTCATATTAAAAAGTTTCAACTCGGAAAGTTTCAACTCGAAAAATTTAAATAAAAGGTTTCAAATTAGAAAGTTTCAACTTGAAATGTTTTAAATAAAAATTTGCAAATTCGAAAGTTTCAACTAAAAAAACTCTCAACTTAAAAAGATTCGATTTGAAAAGTTTATATTAAAAAAACTTTTTTTTAGATCAAAAGGTTTCCCCAGTTTTATTCTAGGAATAAAACGTCTTCATCACAACCAGAAACTTTGCGTATTCGAGGCGCGCCCGCCAATAACTGAAACTAACCAAAATGATCAAACATCTGACCAGCTAGACAACCAGCGAAAAGAAACTTCCAACGCAAAAAACAGAGACTAAACCTGACTTTCATCCCTCCCTATACAATCAACGTTTGCCAAGCTCACATGCAAACAATTTTCCTCCAGATTCTGGTAATCCTTCCGATCTGAGCTTCTTACGATATCCCTTTGATTCCAACCAAGCATTAGCACCCAGCCAGCTTTTTCTTCCAGTTTTTTTGCCATGTCTTCTACTTGAACTTTCTGATCTTCTTTCAGCAACATAAGCTAGCTCCTCAACCTTCTTGCTATCTGACCCAGCACCACTCGGACATCCTTCCAAAGTTCTCCCTGAAAACACAGAGCATTCCTCAACTTCCACATTGTCCAGAGCACAGCAGAGGAACATAAATTCACAACCGCATGCTTCTTCCTACTAATCCACAATCGGGACACATTCTCAAAAGATTCACCCAAATTCAAATTCAGAATATCAGAACTTCATGCCATACAGCCTTACTAACACAACATGTAAAGAATAAATGAGATATGGATTCAGGTTCAGTATAAAGCAAACAAGTAATATCTTCCACCTTTTGCCTCTTAATGAGATTATCTCTAGTCATCAATTTATTATTAGCCAAAAGCCATAAGAACACATGAATTCTTGGTGGAACATTAATCATCCACACAGCAGGGATATAAACAGGTTGAACCCCTCTAAAACTAATCACAGCATAAAGAGATTGAACTGTGTACACCCCTTTTGAATCAAATTGCCAGATAATAGAATCAACATCCCCATTAAAAACAATGGATTCAGCAATACTCACTAATTCACGCCACATACCCATAAGCCTCTGAGAAACACTCCTTCTAAAGGCTAGAGTCTCAGATTTTCACCATCCCAAGCATCTTTAATAGAAATGTTTTTTTTTTCATTAGCAATCACATAGAGAGGTCAAAACTGAATAGCTAAGCTTGAATTACCAAACCACTGATCCTCCCGGAACCTAATACTCTTACCATCACCAACCTTCCAAATATAGCCCATTTTAGCAGCTCTAGCTGCCCATAACACACCTTTCCAACAAGGAGAAGCTTTATCATCAGGACAGCAAAACAAGTTAGAACTATGAGTTTGATATTTATTATCAACAATCTACCTCCAGAGGCTATCTTTTCTCAAATAGTATCTGGAAACCCAAGAGGCCAACAAGCATAAATTCATAATTCTTAAATCAGGAACACCTAGACCACCATACTCTTTTTTCTGAGCAATCAGCTGCCAATTCGCTAAATGATAATGTTTTTTCTGATCACTATCATTCCAGAAGAAGTGTGCCATTTGGGAATTAATCTCCTCAATCGCCCACCTAGGGAATTTAATAACTAACAACAAGTAAATGGAAATGCTAGCTAGGCAGGATTTTAAAAGGGTCAATCTACCACCATAAGATAGTAGGCGCCCTCGCCACCCTTTTAATCACTTTGTCAACTATAGGTTGAATGTCTTCCTTCCTCAACTTTGCATAATGCAAAGGAACCCCTAAATATTTAAAAGGAAAAGACCCCAAATTACAACAGAATAATCTAGCAAGCTCATTTTGCTCTCTTTCATCTAACCCTACACACATCAGATCGCTTTTATCATAATTAATTTTCATACCAGATAAATGTTCAAAGCAGGAAAGCAACCACTTAAAATTTTTAGCCTTTTCCAGGTCATTTTTCAGAAAAAGCACAGTATCATTAGCATATTGAAGGCTAATTATACCACCTAAGCACACATTCATCATCAAACCTTCTATCAAATTATTCCGAGCAGCTTTAATAAGCATTTTAGAAAAGACATCAGCCACCAAATTGAACAGCAAGGGAGAGAGAGGGTCTCCCTGCCTCAAACCTTTACCAGGTTTAAAAAAACTGCTATTTTCCTCATTAATCCTCACACACATAGAACCCCCTATCACCACATGCCTGATCCAATTAATCCACTTCTCCCCAAAACCTCTACTTCTCAGCATATCTTCAAGGAAGCTCCAAAAAACTCTGTCATACGTTTTTTCATAATCAATCTTGAAAATAACACATTGTTCTTTTTTACTGGCCACATCATGAATAATTTCATGAGCAACCATAACACTTTCTAGAATAAACCTGCCTTTAACAAAAGCAGTTTGATTTGGAGAAATGACCCTATCAGCAATTTTAATCAACTTGTTGTTCAGGACTTTAGAGAAAATTTTGAAACTAGAGTTGATCAAACTAATAGGCCTAAATTTCTTTAAACTCCTAGCTTCAGTTTCTTTTGGGATCAGAGTTATAATAGTGTAATTCAGTCTAGAAAGGTTCAAAACCCCATTATCAAAGCAGTGCACCATAGCCATTAAGTCATTTTTCACTAGATCCCAAAATCTTTGATAAAACATAAAAGAGAAGCCATCAGGGCTAGGGGCCCCATCAGCATAAGAGCCAAACACAACATCTTTAATTTCTAATTCTGAGAAAGGGGCTTCCAACAACCCATTTTCCTCATCTTTAATTCTACTATCAGCATCCCAGAAATTCTCCTTTAAAGAGATATCTAGAGTATCCTCTGCACCAAACAAGTTCTTATAAAAATTCACAACTAAATCTAACATTTCTTTAGTATCCTCCACAGGACCATCAAAGACACTAATATGTTTCTTCCTCCTTCTCTGATTAGCAACTGCATGGAAGTATGCAGTGTTTTTATCACCTTCCTTAACCTCCCTGTCTCTAGATCTTTGTTTAGCTTTAATCTCTTCAACACTCCAAATCTTATTCAACTCATCCACCAAAACCTTTAACCTTTTTGTATCATTCTCAAATAATTGAGAAGATTCCCTCTTTAAGTCTAAAACATCTATGTCTCTTATTAAATCAACTTTATATCTCCTCATCTTAGAATTGGCATTCATAGCCCACCCTCTAATCTTTTTCTCGATTTCTAATCTTAAACTGCTAGATCTCTAAAGGATCTATCTCAAAACAAGGAGAGTTCCAAGACTTTTCACCACCTCAATGAAGTCAGGTTTACTCAGCCACCATTTTTCAAACCTAAAGAGCTTCTGCTTCCTACTTTTCACACTACAACAGGAACACCCCTTTAACAACAGATACATAGCAACACATGATGTTATGTGTTGCAAGCAACAGGGTGGCAACGCTTGCAAAGCGTTGCAAGCATCATCCGTGGGGTTAAACAACCAGTGGCAACATTTGTCAACTGTTGCAAGAATCATCTGTAGATCGCTTTGTTTTTTGGCGGATCCGTATTAGACCCTTTTGTTTCCTTGGCGTGAACCTTTGTTTATTTGATTGCGTGCGAGGGTGAAAATGGGTCGGTAATACCGACCGTATCGATCCGACAAAAATTTTACCGAAAATTCGGATACGGATCTGGGTATTTTTTGTCGGGTCGGATCGGTAATTACCGGATACTTTTGTTTTGGATCTGGGTAGGATACGGGACAGCAGATACCATAAATAGCGGATTTTGGTCGGATCTGGTGCGGATAATACTAAAAATCGGGTATTCGGTTCATGGCCCAAGCCCAACAGCTGTTGCCCAGCCCATCGCTCTCCTGGGCCGTCCAATCTCATGCTCCCGCTGTGATGCGTTTCCCGCGTCAAATCCCCACCCCCAAAACCTCGAATCCCGCCTTCTAAACCCTAGCCACCGCCGTTTCTCCTACTTCCCTCCCCTCCGCTGGAGTCGAGTTCCATTTGGTTGGGAGCCAGGAGAGAGCGGAGGCATCCCACCACCGAGCCCTAGTCCTCTCGGCCACCTCTGTCGCCGCCGCCGCCGACCGCGCCGTCCTCCCATTGGCGCCCCGCCTCCGCCTCTTCTCTCCTCGTTATGCTGTTGAGGGAGTGGAGATCCACATCTGCCCGAACCGATTCGTTTTGCTGGTAATCTCCTCGCCTTTCTTGGGTTGATTTTGCTTTGCCCTAATCTCTTCCTCGAAAAAAAGATTTGCCCTAGTTTGTTCTGTTCTCTGATGTGAGCGACCGAATCCAAAATTTTCCCCCTAGCATTTTGTATTGTACTGCATTGTATTGTATATAGCATTTCACAAACTCCAAATGTTATTTATCAGATGAGGTGGTGTACCGTGTATGTTGATGTGTTCTTCCTGGGTCTAATGATTTATCAGAAGCAACAACTTTGCTTGTGCGCTGGATTCGAATTTTTGATGAGTGAGATTCTGCCATAAGGAGAAGTATGATCCTTTGATATTTCTAAATGGCTAACAATTTAAAACCTAATTTCCCCCAACGGCTGGTTTTTACACATGGGTTAGTGACTAATTAATTTACTTCGGTAATGTTGCATCGAACAAAGTTGAAAGTTCAAACACTAGTTTCTGTTGGTTACTTTATCCGAGTTGCCTTTGTGGGCGTCCGTGCTCCTGCGCATACTTTTAATTTGGTTTGCATACTTTACGTTTTCCCATCGCTCCATTGAATTCATTATCTTCTGCCGACAGTTCAAGTGTTTGCTATGCTGCAACTAAAACTGAGACTTGTTTGTAAGGTTAACGATGATAATCTTGAAGAAGTGCAGCATATAGCCAGTCTGGAAGGTACTAGTAGTGAAGTAAGGAATATTCCCCCTTTACCTTGTAAGTTAATTTAGCAAATTTCTTGTTAACCGGCACTGGTATTATGTAGGATTATGTCCTTCCGCAGCTAAACAAGAAGTACAAGATGCATGCTGAGAAATTAACTACTCCGGATGCAACTATGATTGGATTTGATGCAATGCTGAGAGCTATTTCTACACTTGAAGATTTTGTGCGTATTGTTTGATACCTCCAACTCCAACAATCTTAATTGCACCTAGCTTTCTCTAAGACTACTCATTGCTAAGTGCTAACACTGTCCTATTGTCTTTTAGCAAACTTGTCGTGCTTCTGTTTGTACAAAAAAATGACTGAGCTCACTTAGGGACATTAGGTTCATGGCCAAATAAGACAAATTAACATGGAGTATATTTCGTTGTTTTTTCATGACCCTTGTTTAAGAAATTTCTTGCAGAAACTGGATCAGTATAAAGTTGTCAATTTTGATTGTTTTCATGAAAGCATATTGTAGGGACCCGGATTACCAAATCCGAACCCTCTGTGTTTCAACCGCGCTAGTCCAAGAACAGCTAGCGCACACAGTCGTACAGCGATGATAACACAGACATATCATAAAGTAAACAACAGTAATAAGCAAAAAAGTGTAACAACATAAACATCCAACATCACATTATTACAAGTATGGAGCCTTACGGCTTAAGTGAAACTGTAGCAGCGGAAATGTAGAACAAAAAGAGCCAATCAGTGCGCCCACAGGCAACCGACTGGGGTACGCTCCCTAGAAGAACGAGTCAACCTCCTCCTCAAAGTCTCCAGCACAAATGTCGAACGGTGGATCACAAGCTCTTGGATAGCCACTTCTCCCATCATCTGCTTTATGGAATAAGCAGCCCCCGCAATAAAAAGCGAGGGTGAGTATGCAACATACTCGCAAGTCTCGGAAACTTAATGCAAGTAACTAAATGCATGGCTTAACAAAGGAAGCATATAGGGTTAATTTGCATAAAGCGAAATTTAAATTTAAATACAAGTAATAATTTCATAAAGCAGCATTTAGCAAAATGTAAATAGCATAATTAATTAACTTTGAGGCATAACAATTTTCCAGGTTCCAACTACCTGGTTGGCTCTAGCCGCCAAACTAAAACCCGGGAGCTCTAGCTGCTCGCGGATTCCCAACCACATTTTTCATTTTTTAAACCAAATTCATCATTTTTCATTTAAAACCAAAAATCAGAAAATCTACTATGTGAAAGCGTTCCACGCTTGCCCTTATCCGTGGGCACGGCTACTCAAGTAGTTTTTAAGACTCTGCAGAGCTGGTACACTTTACCCACACGACATGATCAACCCTTTGCGCCATGCAATTAACACACTTTCTTTGGTGTGTCGGCAGGGAGATCATGACAAGGCCTTTACAATGCATATACCGCTACCGACTTCACCCGCTAAGGTTTCGCTCTCACGGCCCCCTTGCGCCTTGCAAGTGTCATCTGACAAACTCGCATGACCTTTGGCGAAGTCAAATAACGATACATGCAAATTACTTAGCCAGGTCGTACCCATATAGACATGTGGTTGTACTGTATAGCATGGCTCATGGTAACACACGACCGGTCCTTAATTGACTAGGGTGGACAATCACATTCCAAAATTTTGTGCATTCCACACCGCCATTCAACCAATTCCGCCATCTAAATCGTTTTCCACTTTTATTTTCAAATTAATACCGGCAACACCAATTGCCTTACATTTCACAATTCATTGTTAATCAAGAATGAAATCATTTCCATAATGGTAAGGTACCAACGTGATTAAGCATGACTAAGCATTTTCTACCGTTCCCATAGCAAGATTAATTACCATTAACTACAGTAATTAGTTTTCCTAAGGTGTCAATGGTTGTCAACATGAATATCAATGTGGTTATAACAATTTGGCATTTATCTAAGTATTTAAAAATAACATTAAAATACAATTCACAATTCAAATAGCATGCAATAATTTAAAAACAAAATAGCATTTCATAAATTTGGGTTCAACATGGTCAAGGAGACTTGCCTTCAACCTCTCCCCTTGCTGCAACCTCCATTTGGATGCTCGCTCGCTCAATCGATCGTCGTCTACACGTGAAACACGCGAATCGAGGCAAAACAATAAATAAACAGAAATAAATAAAATTCAAAAATTCATAAAAATGACACCAACAGATAGATCTTGATTTTAGATGAATTTATAAATTTGAATTGTTCGAATCGGAGTTCGAGCGGAGGAGAACAGGACTTCAAAGTTTCTCGGGAGAAAATCGGAAAAATACTGGGGTGACACGTGTCAAGCGCTGATTGGCTGGATTTTTGAATTTCTCGGAATAAATCAGAAAAGGAAAACTATGCGGCTGACAGGTGGGACCCAGGTCTCATTGACATGGTCTACGGTGAAAAGAGTTCTCCGAAACTTTCACGGATGGTGTGGCGGTGGCCCGATGATGTGGCGACCACGTGGAAGACTAGGCCTTACATGGCACCGACGTGGCAGACACGTGGCGGTGACGTGGCGCTGATGCGACAGACCACGGGCGAGCTAGGGCTGACGTGGCACCCAGGTGGCAGCCACGTGGATCTAAGGCGGACGTGGCGCACAGGTGGTGCACACGCGGAAGATTTGGGCCTACGGTGGTGCTGACGCGGCGTGTACGTGGCAGACATGTCGGTTTGGGTGCTGGCGCGGCGTGACACGCATCGGCCACGCGGGCACGAGGGTTGTGATGGCGCAGACGTGGCGGACACGCGTCTCACACGCGGCGCCACACGGCTGACACGGCGATGGTAAGGAGTGACGAGGCAGTTGGCTCAGGGGAAGGTCTTACCGGGTAGACGTGGAGTAGATCTGGGCGTCAGAATGAGATCGGACGGCCACATGCGGCTGAAGAAGCTCGACGGCGAGACGGCGGCGCTATCCACCGGAGCTGGGGAAGACAACATCGGAAACGGCGAATCCGTGGCGGTGCGGCGAAAGGGTTAGTGATTACGGTAGAGCTTGAAAAGATGGACTCGATGGCACTAGAGATGGCGGCGGGACTCACCATGGCGGCGAAACCACGGCGGAAGTGCGACCACGGTGGAGAACCGGTGAGATAGTGTAGGTAGATGGCGGCGCCTCGGCGACCAGCCCTAGGGCAAATGGGCGGCGGGAGGAGGAACCTCGGGTGATGTCGGCGCCAAGTTTTATACTCTCGGGGGACGGGAAAACGACACGGACGCCAAGGACGTCTGCGCGGCTAGGGTTACGGCTGGCGGCGCTGAGTTGGGGCGACGTGGCGCACGGAGGGTCGCTGGATCCGGATCGGACGGCAGTGCGCTAGGGTTTCAAAGTGCGTTAGAGCGTCTGCGATGATCTCGTAGTTGAATGCTTGATCAATGGCTGAGGTTTGATTCAGGTTTATGGTTCGGCCGAGTTGGGCCGTGCGGGGACACGGGCCGGAGGAGATGTACAGTGGAATCGGCCCGGGAGAGAAATAGGATTTAAAATGTATTTCCGCAATAAATAAAATACCGAAATTCAATTAAACTCCAAATAATTCAAATAAATAGCAAATAAATCTCAAAAAATCTCCAAAAATACTGAAAAATCAAATGAAACACAAGGAACCCAATAAAAATAATAAATAATTAATTTGACTTATAGATTAGTCCAATTAAAACCTTGTTGACTTTAAAAATTCAATTTAAGCTAGATTAAATTTGAGAAAATTTTCAGGGGTTCAGATTTTGAATTTCAAATTTGGGAAATTGAAAAATTGGAATGTTACAAACCTCCCCCCCTAACAAGAAATCTCGACCCCGAGATTTGGGAATTTCTTTCTCGGAGATGACTTTTGTCGTTCTTGTTGACACTTCGTCTTCATTGTAGTTGCTTCATTGGACTTTCGTCTTGTGATTCCTAGTTGATGTGCGAGAAATAGAGAAGACTTCTATTTTAATTTTAGGTAAGCAGATGAGAGATACTATTACTTTCTACACGTCTCTTATGTTTAAATAACTAGCATTGTTAATAATCTAATTTATATAGTGGTATGTGGTATGATTAGAATATTTGAGGTGAAAGAAAAGATGCATTGTCATTACTCTTATTTGGGGAAAACTAAATGTTTAATATCAAGAAAGGTATTTGAATACAATGGTTGATCTGTATAATTCAACGTTAGCTGACGAAATGAGCTGAGAATAAATGTCATTTCGAGTTGACTTTAAATTGGAAAACATGTATAGATAATTCAAGTATGGGGTTGAGGTAAGAGGATTATAAGATGATTCATGGTGATTTAACTTGTTTGCTCACTTTGGTAAACAAAGGGTTTCATTTTCTTTGGATTTGAAAACTATGAAGGAATAAAATGTATAGACTCAAAAGATTGATTGCAGGAATTGAATACACAAGGGACGTACTCAATACCACAACAAGTGGGTACAATCACATAAGAAAGATGTTTACGTTGAGCGATATCGAGGCAGGGGTTGTTCTAGACACTTGATGTTTCCTAGGTCTTTGAGATAGCTTGGAAATTATTGATGTTTTCCTTGTCGAGGTAAAGAAAAATTCTTCTTCGGTAGGTGTTGGCGAAGTATTCAGGTTCTTCTCGGTCGATACAAGTGACATTACCCTTTTTATTTGAAACAACAGAAAGGTTGTTTGCTAATGATATAAAATAGATGATCAGGAAGTGACTAGGATCAAAGAGTGGATCTTAAAATTAAACTTATACCCTGGTAAGGTTCAAATACATAAGTATCATACCTAGCACTACACCTGGCAGGTCATAAACTTCTTTCGCGAATTCATGCTGTAAGTGAATGCCACGAATGATTGGATTAACATTTTGAGTTGGATTGATTTATGTCTAAGGAAGTGTTTGTCTTCAAATTCTTGAGGTTTCCTTTGAGAATGTTGCGTAGCTTGTCGGGGTTGAGAATGAGGTGGAGTTTGCTTCTTGCTTAAGGCAACAGTTGGCATCTTACTTATGTTTTTCATAGCAAAGGCAAATAATATTGACTTTCCGATATATATATATATATATATATATATTACCAGATAATTATTCATTGGTGTTATTAGAAAGATGAATAGATGACGATTGAGATTGAAGATAAAGTTGAGCAGAATTCTTCTAGGACAAGCATCTTCGTTCAATCGCCCTTTTCTTTATCTGCTTCTTCGGGTGAACTGCTTCAGATTTTATTTCTTCTATTCTTGGAGTTATAAACTTGACTGCTGAAATTCTTGGTATGTCTACGACTATAGAAGATATTTGTTCAGGTTATGGACATCGTTTAGGAATTTGGTTCTTTTCGTGACAGTTGAAGCATTCACGCTTTTCTCATGGTGTCATGTTCAGTTATTTGTATACTTAATATTATCTTGTGAATTTCAATTTGTTGTTTCTCAGAACATTCTTTAGCCTAATGACTTTCTTTATCAGACAAGGAACATACCATTGGAGATTACCATTTACTACTTTCTTAGTGAAGGTAGTTAGGATCAAGTGTTATTTCTATAATTCCTTAAGTGATTTTTCTTGTGTGGCTGGTTTTCTTCCTCTTTTGATCACCAAATCTTGAGCAAAATTGTATTGGTGACTATCAGATCAAGGGCATTGAACTAGACAATAATCTTGACATTCACAAGGGTAACAAGCGATATTGCTTACAGGATATTTTCTAGGAGAATGATTTTCTTCACAGCCGGAGCAATTGATTGCACTCTCATCAACAACATGACCTATTTCTCCATAGCAAGTGCAAGCACGAACTTCGGACTGACTGGGTTGACAATACTTCAAAGAACAATGTGTAGGTATCAAATAAGATATAGAAGTAGATTTCTAGTTTAAACCATTTCCTTTTTGGATAGAAGCTGCACCAATATTAGAAATATCTTGTGCGAGTTTTTAGAACAGAAAGGTGTGCATTAGGTGATTTGTTCAATTATGGTGAGCATTTACACCATGGTTACAGATTCTAACATTTTTTTTTGTGAACATTGAGAAAGTGGAGAGTTATGACGATTGAGAAAGTGGAGAGTCATTTCTTGGCAGTGGAGTGTCTTGCGGGGTTTCACGAATTAGATGAGGAGTGTTAGTAGTTTACACCAAGAATCATTAGTAAGAATAAGCTAATTTACAGAGATATATAGAGCATGTTAAAATATTTGAGATGAATGAAAGGTTACATCTCAACCAGAGTTATTTGGGGAGGCTGAAGGTCAATTATAAAGGCTAAGATTTTTTTTTACTCATTACTTTAGTAGATGTATTAATGAATTGTGTCGTAGACATCCTGCAACAATATTTATTAAAGTAAAGCTACTTAGATGGAATTCTGTTGAGTTACACGGCAACAATTCGTCCTTTAAAATCTTATTTTAGGAAAGGTTTCTATGCAGATTAAGTAGTTTTTGGCTTTGGTTATAAGGCAACGTTTCATTCTTTAAAATTTTCCTTATTTAAATTTTTCTTATTAGGTAGGGTTAACACATCGTAAATTTCAACCTAGTGGTTTAACATTCACGAGAGTAACCCGAAAACAATACAAAAGATTTACAACAAAATTTCAATAACACATAAACAATATGTATACATTTTGTTTAGTGTGTAGGAAGGGTATCTATGGTTTTTTTTTACTTGCCGAATCATACATATTTCTGCATAAGAGGTTTACTATATCGCTAGAATAATATGTAGTTCGCATATTGCTAGCTTTTATTGTAGGCTATTAAACAGCGGGTTTCTTTTAATTTTTGCACCACTTGTTGTGTTAGTCTTCCAAGGCTTCTATGAAGTCGAAGAGGTTGTGATGCTTCGCTATCCCCATCTTCTTGAAGTTCTTGATATAGGCGTCATGATGTTCTTGACTTGTTAATGAATTCTTTTCAAAAGATTTGTTCGTGGTTTTCATTTTAAAAAGAATAAGGAAAGAAATACTTCTAAAAGGGATAACTTAAGAGTGGAGAAAGAAAGTTCTACACAAGGGAGCAGTACATAAATATTCTCTGAGATAATAAAAGAGTATATGTATAAGCGATGCTACTCTCTTTATATTTCTTTTAGAAAAATAGGACTTTCAATTCTTCCAGTTTTCATTTAAACAACCATTCGAAGCTTTCCATTCCGAAGTACAGAACTTTTCTGGTTCTAGCTCATTTTTATGGTATATAATCTAGATAAGCAGCGAGGTGAGTTTTAAAACATGATTAGAAATTATTATTGGATCATTAAGTTTTAACTAGCCTAAAGCAGCATAAGCTAGTTTGGTGTTGCTAATGTGATAAGATCTTAACTTGGTTTATATATGAATGGTGTGATCTCAAGCAAAGCTAAGAGTAGTAATGGAGACCGTATTACTAATCTCATTGAGGTTTTATTTTATTTATTTTAAGAAAGGTTGATGACCATAATGGTTACACTGGTAAGAAGTTCTATGAAAAGGAGATAACTTTGTGGAAGTTTTATAGAGATAAGAGATAAACTATTTTATAATTTCTTAGTTATCCTATGGGTTAAGTTTTCCATACTTACACATAAGGACAACTTATTGTGAAACTTTAACCAAGAGGTTAAAGCTTACACATAAATCGATCTGACATTCAGAATAAATACCAATTTCAAGTAGCGAAACATAACGACAATGTAAATTGCTCTATATAACTAGAGTGGAATAATATGCTACGTAAGGGTGCTTATCTTATGGTAGGTCCTAATATATTCTAATCTTCCGCCTTTTTTACGTTGGGTGATGTTGTCTCTTCATGAAGTAAAATCTCGAACGTCATCTTCTTCATTTGGAATTCTTGCAGAAGACCGTAAACTTAGGGATATTTCCGGAGATAAGATCAAATTTAAATTTCAAAATAATTTTCAGAAAAGGGAAGAAGTAAGAACCTAAGAATAAGGTGAGAGGAGACTAACTTCTAAATTCAATTTCGTTGGTTTGATTTTAGAAAATAATTTTGAAATTCTAACGACCATTCTAACTAGGGTTGCGACCTACAGTCGATATGGCTCTGATACCACCTCTGTAGGGACCCGGATTACCAAATCCGAACCCTCTGTGTTTCAACCGTGCTAGTCCAGGAACAGCTAGCGCACACAGTCGTACAGCGATGATAACACAGACATACCATAAAGTAAACAACAGTAATAAGCAAAAGAGTGTAACAACATAAACATCCATCATCACATTATTACAAGTATGGAGCCTTACGGCTTAAGTGAAAGCTATGAGAAATGAAATGTAGAACAAAAGAGCCAATCGGTGTGCCCACAGCAACCGAAGAATGCGCTCCCTAGAAGAACGAGTCAACCTCCTCCTCAAAGTCTCCAGCACAAATGTCGAACGGTGGATCACAAGCTCTTGGATAGCCACTTCTCCCATCATCTGCTTTATGGAATAAGCAGCCCCCGCAATAAAAAGCGAGGGTGAGTATGCAACATACTCGCAAGTCTCGAAACTTAATGCAAGTAACTAAATGCATGGCTTAACAAAGGAAGCATATAGGGTTCATTTGCATAAGCGAAATTTAAATTTAAATACAAGTAATAATTTCATAAAGCAACATTTAGCAAAATGTAAATAGAATAATTAATTAACTTTGAGGCATAACAATTTTCCGTGTTCCAACTACGGTTGGCTCTAGCCGCCAAACTAAAACCCGGAGCTCTAGTCGCTCATGATTCCCAACCACATTTTTCATTTTTAAACCAAATTCATCATTTTCATTTAAAACCAAAAACCGAAAATCTACTATGTGAAAGCGTTCACGCTTGCCCTTATCCGTGAGCACGGCTACTCAAGTAGTTTTAAGACTCTGCAGAGTGGTACACTTTACCCACACGACATGATCAACCCTTTGCGCCATGCAATTAACACACTTTCTTTGGTGTGTCGGCAGGAGATCATGACAAGGCCTTTACAATGCATATACGCTACCGACTTCACCGCTAAGGTTTTGCTCTCACGGCCCCTTGCGCCTTGCAAGTGTCATCATGACAAACTCGCATGACCCTTTGGCGAAGTCAAATAACGATACATGCAAATTACTTAGCAGTCGTACCCATATAGACATGTGGTTGTACTGTATAGCATGGCCCATGGTAACACACGACCGGTCCTTAATTGACTAGGGCGGACAATCACATTCCAAAATTTTGTGCATTCCACACCCGCCATTCAACCAATTCCGCCCCAGTCTAAATCGTTTTCCACTTTTATTTTCAAATTAATACCGGCAACACCAATTGCCTTACATTTCACAATTCATTGTTAATCAAGAATGAAATCATTTCCATAATGGTAAGGTACCAACGTGATTAAGCATGACTAAGCATTTTCTACCGTTCCCATAGCAAGATTAATTACCATTAACTACAGTAATTAGTTTTCCTAAGGTGTCAATGGTTGTCAACATGAATATCAATGTGGTTATAACAATTTGGCATTTATCTAAGTATTTAAAAATAACATTAAAATACAATTCACAATTCAAATAGCATGCAATAATTTAAAAACAAAATAGCATTTCATAAATTTGGGTTCAACATGGTCAAGGAGACTTGCCTTCAACCTCTCCCACTACTGCAACCTCCGCTGGATGCTCCGCTCGCTCAATCGATGCGTCGTCTACACGTGAAACACGCGAATCGAGGCAAAACAATAAATCAACAGAAATAAATAAAATTTAAAAATTCATAAAAATGATACCAACAGATAGATCTTGATTTTAGATGAATTTAGAAATTTGAATTGTTCGAATCGGAGTTCGAACGGAGGAGAACGGGACTTCCGAAGTTTCTCGGGAGAGAAAATCGGAAAAATACTGGGGTGACACGTGTCAAGCGCTGATTGGCTGGATTTTCGAATTTCTCGGAATAAATCAGAAAAGGAAAACTATGCGGCTGACAAGTGGGACCAGGTGTCATTGACACGGTCTACGGTGAACAGAGTTCACTGAAACTTTCACGGATGGTGTGGCGGTGGCCCGATGACGTGGCGACCACGTGGAAGACTAGGCCTTACATGGCACCGACGTGGCAGACACGTGGCGGTGACGCGGCAGACCACGGGCGAGCTAGGGCTGACGTGGCACCCAGGTGGCAGCCACGTGGATCTAAGCGGGCGTGGCGCCGAATGTGGCGCCTGCGCGAAGATTTGGGCCTCACGGTGGTGGCGGCGTGGCGTGTGCGTGGCGGAACATGTCGGTTGGTCTTTGGCGGTGTGACATGCATCGGCCACGCGGGCACGAGGGTTGTGATGGCGCAGATGTGGCGAACCGCGCGTCTCACGCTTGGCGCCACCACGGTGACACGGCGATGGTAAGGAGGACGAGGCGATTGGCTCGGGGAAGGTCTTCTGGGTAGGCGTGGAGTAGATCTGGGCGTCAGAATGAGATCGGACGGCCACATGCGGCTGAAGAAGCTCGACGGCGAGACGGCGGCGCTATCCACCGGAGCTGGGGAAGACAACATCGGAAACGGCGAATCCGTGGCGGTGCGAGCGAAAGGGTTAGTGATTCTGGTAGAGCTTGAAAAGATGGACTCGATGGCACTAGAGATGGCGGCGGGGACTCACCGGCGGCGGCGAAAACCACGGCGGAAGTGCACGACCACGGCGGAGAACTTCGGTGAGATAGTTTAGGTAGATGGCGGCGCCTCAGGCGACCAGCCCTAGGGCAAAATGGGCGGCGGGAGGAGGGGAACCTCGGGTGATGTGCGGCGCCAAGTTTTATACTCTCGGGGGACGGGAAAACGACACGGACGCCAAGGACGTCTGCGCGGCTATGGTTACGGCTGGCGGCGCTGAGTTGGGGCGACGTGGCGCACGGAGGGCCGCTGGATCCGGATCGGACGGCAGTGCGCTAGGGTTTCTCAGGTGCGTTGGGGCGATGCGGCGGATCTCGGTCGTTGAATGCTTGATCAATGGCTGAGGTTTGATTCAGGTTTAGGGTTCGGCCGAGTTGGGCCGTGCGGGGACACGGGCCGGAGGAGATGTACAGTGGAATCGGCCCGGGAGAGAAATAGGATTTAAAATGTATTTCCGCAATAAATAAAATACCAAAAATTCAATTAAACTCCAAATAATTCAAATAAATAGCAAATAAATCTCAAAAAATCTCCAAAAATACTGAAAAATCAAATGAAACACAAGGAACCCAATAAAAATAATAAATAATTAATTTGACTTATAGATTAGTCCAATTAAAACCTTGTTGACTTTAAAAATTCATTTTAAGCTAGATTAAATTCGAGAAAATTTTCAGGGGTTCAGATTTTGAATTTCAAATTTGGGAAATTGAAAAATTGGAATGTTACACATATTTTCATTCTTTTGTTTTCTCATGAATCTGTCCTTGGAGATACTCCATATAATGATGTTATTCTTATGTTATTTTTTATTTTCAAAATGACAGTGCAGGTCATACTTTTATGTATCATGGTTTGGATGTTAACAAACTACAATCCATTTTCAAGTTTGTTCCTATTCTTTCTTTCGCAGAGAGCTACATATACCAGGTTTTTGTTGAAATGTGTTTCATAATTTCTTCTTATGGTTTTTATTTTTCATTGAACAAACTAAATCTTTCTTGTTGCAGTTAAATGCTTCAAATGAACACAGTTTGCACCAAGTTCCAGACAACAGCGCTTCTTCAACAGTAAGATTTGGACATTTGATTTGTTTGAAATATGATATGGCAACGATCTATGTGAATCTAATCAACACATGTCTTGGATTATAGTGTGTACATTGACTATCTTATTTATTGGTATTTTTTTCTTTCTTCTCAATTACTATTGTATTACAATACAGGTGCTGGAAAGGAATAAAGGAGCTTTCAATGAAACATCCTTGTCTGACATGCTTGATCCCCTTGATGATCTTCTTCAATGTCAGGGGTTGATGACAAATCAGTTGGGAACTATCTCCTCTATGCACTTGTAAATATGTAAAACATTCACTATATCTGTTTGAATTAATTCTTTATTTTTCCTGTTTTTAGATTGTGAAAAGAACTCCAATGCCGAGCCTGCGACTGTGACCACATAAACATGCTTGAGATCAGGTCACAAACATGCTTGAGATCAGGAAAAACGTTGAGCTCAACTACGGAACAAAACTCTGTAAGAGCGTATTTAACGACTTGGTTTGAATTCAAAACAGAAGAAACAAAGTGGCATAATTAATCTCTCTCTCTCTCTCCCACAATTTGGGAGGAGTGCTGTAAGAAATCAAACCGATTATTATTTTGACCGTAGCCCTCTGGGCAAACCTTGCAAGCATACATAAATCGTGTTAGCGTAGTGAGAGAGGGGGAGAGCGAGAGAGTCAGATAGAAAAGAATAAGAAGATTATTAAGAGCCCGTTCGATAGAGCTCCGGCTCCTGGATTCTCGTCCAGAGGAACTTGAGCTCTACCGAACACCTCTAGCTTCTCCCGCCTGATTTGTAACATCCCAAAAACTTTAATAAAATAAAAATCAATATTTTGAATTTGAATATTAATCTTTTTGAGTTTTCTTGGCATTCTCGATTTTTTATTTAGAATTCTTGGATTTTTGTGTTGTATGAAAAATCCAACAAAAGGGAAATAAAGAATCACAAGGAGAAAAGGTCAAGAAGCAAAAAGGAAAAATTTAGAAAAATGTACCATGAAACCCTGATCATTCAATTTAACCATTTTAGCCAGCAATTGAAATTCTATGCATAAACAAATGAAGATATAAAATGAAAAGACAACTTTTAAATCAAAACAATGCTTTGTCAGAATTTATAACATATTTATAAAACTCAAATGGAGCTAAACAATTTATCATAAAACCCTAAATGCAAAATATACCTCTGGTAAAAATATTATAAATTAATAATGTGGATTGATACTTTTCTAAATTCAAAAACAGAAACCCTAAAAATCTGGAAATTTCAATGTCAGAATTTTTATAAAATAATGGAGCAACATTTTGACTTGAAAATTTTATAGAGGCATTCTGAGACCATATAAAATGGAAAAACAAAATTTCAAAAATAATAAAATTCATTTGAATTCAAATAAAAATCGAAGACAGAGACTAGAGATTTAAATGGCCACTATGGAAAGAATATTTAAAAATTCTCAGTAACTCGAATTAATCCCAAATTTTTACCATGGGATAAATACTGTTTGAATACCTTGGTCAAAAAGTTTGATCAATTTCTACTCCCATTTGACAGCAATAAAAATCGGAGACTATCTCTTTTGGCGCTCCCCTCATCGATTCTTTGGACCCGAGCCCACTCGTCGGCATCCTCTTCTCCTGTTCTTGCGACCGAGCGAGACATTCCCGAGTCCAGTGCAGCTGACCAATTCCGTTCAATGCATCGCCCTTCAATTGGTCGTGTTCCCAGCGTCAGCCTCACCTCGGCTCGGCTCGATCATCGCCACGATCGTCCTCGGTCTCTCTCGCGCCATCCGCAGACCAAGCGCCATTTTGTCGCCTCTGGTGAAGTCCTTATCTAGCCGAGCCTTGCACGAGGTGGATTCAACCGATTCTATAGCCATACCTTGCTCCCCTGTGATCACCAAGTAGTACTCACTTTCCTCTATTCCTTCTTCTCTCTGCTGACCAAAGCACCGAAATCATACGCAAATCCGCCATGGCCGCAAGCTCGAGCTCAAACCCACTCGCGGTTCTTCGAATCAACCACCATTTCCAAATTCCTCTGAGCTAGAGCATCCACGGGCCTCAAGGATCAAAACCCTCAAAATCTCTGAGCCCCTCCATGCGAGATCTCCTGCTGCGCCGTCGCCCTTCTTCTCCGACTCGAAGCCACCGTGGCGGAGCTCCTCCGCTTTCTCCTTCGGTAAATCCGAAAATGGAACCCTCAAGACTCACTCGATGCTCACCAGCCACCGATTCAATCCCTAACACGTTCGCTTGTCTTCTCCTTTCGCCGCCATTATCGCCGCCATGGCTGCCGCTGGAGCTCAGTATGTTGCTCCGGAGACTCTTCCGCCGAATCAACACTACCCCCAGACTCTCCTCGCCGAGCTCTACCTCCTGGTGCCGTCGCCGTCGCCGGAGAACCGCCGGAGAGCATTCGCCGCCGTGCCCTAGGCCGTCCTCTGCTTCTCTCTCTCTGTCGCATGGGGTCATCCTGTCAGCCGAAGCTAGCTCCTCCAGATCAAGGTGAAAGGCGTTTCTTCAGTACAAAAACGTATTTCATTATACCATATGAATTTCCAAACCGGTTCAATATTCAATCTTGAATATCTTGTGTAATTTTAATTAAAATTCAGTCAGATAAATTTCATTATTCATCTAAAATCATAAGGAATCTAAATATACAAAAATATTTAATTTTTTAAAGTCTGAGATTATTATTCAAATTAAAATTTGATTATGGTGTTAGTATGGTTTTAATGAGAATTTGTGTTTCATAAGTGATGAAATGGTGAAATAAATATTAATGTGATTCTAGGATCAGGATGTATTCAAATATCCAATACATTTAATTGTTGAGTCACAAAGCAATTATTAAAATTAAAGTTAAGAATAAACTCAATTGTGTATATTATTTCTTACATGGAAAATATGAGTTCAAAAATCATTAAATAAATTTATATGTGTCCTGGAATCATAATAAACTCAAACATGTAAAAATTCTTAATTGTTGAATTAAGTTTATATTATTTGTTTGCAAACATCAATAAACTCTAGTATGGTCATTAGTAAGAATAGTAGCAGGATACCTCATGAAACAATAAATTAATTTATATGCAGTTCCTAGAATCAATAGAGAACCAATTATGTAAAAATATTAAAAGTGAAACTTATCTTGCATTCTTTGAATGCAAGAAAGTGCAAACTGCCGTAGCAAATAAATAGTTAATCTACCAAGGTTAAGGCCAAAATAATGTAAAAATAGGTTTAAAACATTTCTAGGATGGTATTCTGTTAATACCTGAAAAATGAATTAAAGATCACGTATATTGTAATCGCAAACTCAAAACGAAACTTGACCGATTTAAGGGTTGCAGATGTGATCATTTAGTCCATTTCAATGATCGATAAAATAACTCATCCAAATACTAAAATCAGAAAAATCAGTTTGGTAGCGTAGTACAAAGTTTATACTACCATATTCTGTAAAAAGAATCATATTCCATTAAAGTTTGCCTATTAATCTCATTAGATCAAAACCCTTAAGCGATAACCTTTTGAATCACCTTTTGGCCGATTCCGAATAGTGTTAACTTAATAATACCACTTAAGCCTTTTCAGCAATGAAAATAATGTATCAGCCAAAGTCTGAAATTTATGGAATTAGCTTAGAATTGTTATACAAAGTATAAATCATCTCATTATGAAGAAATAACCATACTTCGTCATGTTTTGCATGATAATCTTAATAGCCAAATAACCCTAAGTTATCACATCGTTTTAGGCCTTAATGCGGAGGAATAAACTTTAGGTAAGAATGATGAAACCTGTAGTTAAGTTATTTTTATCACCAGAACCTTCTTAAAATATCATGAAAATAATCCTAGTAGCCTGAATCAATGGATCTAACCTGCGTAAATCTGATTGTATGCGAAATCAATTAAAGATAAAGAACTAATCATCGATAGTATAATATGACCATTTAAGCCTTTTCATTAACTCATAAGCGGCTCGTCCAAACCTGAATTTTGTAGAGAATAGCCTAGACTTGATATTTAGGATACAATCTGCGATAATCTAGAGAAATATTCTTATTTTAGCTTGCTTTGACTCGAATCCTAATAGAGCAAAACCCATAAGTAATAAAGTAGCAGAAAGCATATTGAGAATAGTAAAATCAATGAACTTTGCAACTAATGATTAATTCTATTAATCCAAACAATCTTTGCATCTTGAATTCGTAAAATGGGATTAATAAATTCATAAAAGAGCAATCCCTGTTTCTTGTGAAGAGTTTTATCTGTCTTTCTATCAACTTTCTTTTTGCCCTTATTGAAGTTAGTATTTTGCTGTATTTTCCGTTGATCGACGTGTAGAACTCGACGCCTCTAATTCCGTCATCGCCTCCATCATCCTCGATCCTCGTCTTCATCGTAAACGACAATTAAGAAAGGCAAGCATCCTTTGACCATATTGCTCCCAATATTTTATATTCCTTTT
Source organism: Guadua angustifolia (assembly GCA_036346375.1). Classification (NCBI taxonomy): domain Eukaryota; kingdom Viridiplantae; phylum Streptophyta; class Magnoliopsida; order Poales; family Poaceae; genus Guadua; species Guadua angustifolia. The sequence goes on from CM070520.1 coordinate 7,260,336, forward strand.
GTGCATCAAATTGTTTTATGCATGCGTTTACTTTATGTAAATTGCTATCTTATGGATTTGGTAGTTATACCTGTTGTCTCGTGAATCTCCTTTGATGATTATGAAATGTGAACCTTGATAACCTTAGATTAAGGTTAGGCGTTACTTAATGTCATCATGGGTATATGCGTTCATATTATTCATGCTTAGCCGTGCTTTAGAATCAATGATATACATGATCAAAGCAACATTTGTTTCTTGAAAACCTTGGAAATAGCTTTGTTGGTTGTGGGTACTTTGATTAAAACCCAAAAAAAGCTATGCTTTGATGCGGCGATTATTGGCAATAGCCATTTGTGCAATAAGGAAATGCACGATGTAGGGTGAAGTGTCGCCGTGTCACAACTAAGGACCGAACATCGTGTAGCTTGATCCGAGAAATCCGTACAAACCACGAGGGTGAGAATGGGGTAGCCTTAGCCTATTAAATTGTTTAGACATGGCTTTGCTCATTGGTAGGCGGGGAGCTTGCACGGTTTTCGGTCAGGTCTACCGACGGGGTATTCGGTCAGTCTACTTGCTAATGTAGCGGTGTCGCCTGCCGTGTTTAGAAACGTTGTGTTGGGTGTGTGTGAATGTGGATCCACGGCTTGGGTGTGTGTTTCTAGTTCTCTGGCGGGGTTAACGTCCGGGCTGGTGTAAAGCCTTGTCTAGGAATTTAATGGCTATGTATGGTCTTCTGGGCGACACACCTAAGGAAGTGTCTTGGGGCAAAGGTTGATCGTTCCTTGTGGGTGCAGTTGTACACCTCTGCGAGTTTAAATCTAATTAATTAGCCGTACCGCGGTCATGGGTGTCTTGGTGAATTCTGCTTGAGTTAAATGTTTTATTATTTTCAAAAAGGGTTGGTTCCATTTGCTTTTGCAACTGTGCTTTATGTCGAAGGGCTGATATTGTTGGATTTCAGGAATTCATGATTCGCCGCTCACGTCATGGAGGACTGTGAGTGTTACTATGCTTTATTTACTTGTTATCAATTAATCTATGCTCTTATAAATTCCGTTTGCAAATAACTTGATTTACAAATGAAATTCGCTTTATGCAAAGTAACTGTAGTAGCCTTTCCTTTGAAATGGCCTGCATATATTATAGGTTTTGCTCAAGTCTTGCTGAGTACGTAAAGTACTCACCCTTGCCTAATTATATTGTAGGTGGTTGAGTTAGCGCAGCTTCGTGGGTTGTCCATCGTAAGTTGCGGGATTTTTCTTCGTCGTATTCTATCTGAAGTTTATGCCTGGTCAGTTGCCTGCGGGATTGGATGGGCAAACTGCAAGATATTACTTCTTTTGCTGCTATATTTCTCTGAGTTGTAATATTTATTTGTATAATCGTTTCCACTTAATTAATTAATGTATGGTTGTGATTTCCAATTGTTGTAAACATGTGAGTGCTAGCTACTGATCCAGGGAATAGCACAGTAATCACATGGAGGTTCCTGTTCATCCGAACGGGGTCTCACAAACCTCTATGAGCTATGTAGTACGACATGGTTGTGTCAAACTAAGTGGTAGATGTAGTATCTTTGTAATGCAACAATTTGATAACTAAGTGGTGGATGGAACTCTGTAATGCGACAATTTTTTTAATATAGTATTGATTTGCGCTTATTTGCAATGTGTGCTTGGGAAATTATCTTGAATTCTTCAAATACAATGCACATGCATAATATATTTATTTGGCTCCAAATAAAAATAATTACAAATATTGTTGTTTAGATGGTTTATTCCTTGCTACGCATATAAGCGTTGCCACAAGTACAATCTATATGTTGCAACAAGCTATAGAAGGCTATTCGTCCATAGGTTGTACAAACATATATAAGCGTTGCCATAGCCCATTAATATCCGTTGCAGCTTAGCAACGGTTATTAATAGGATTTACCAACGCATAATTAAGTGTTGCAGTAGACCCTAGCAACGCCACTTTAGGCAACGCATAATTATGTGTTGGTATAGACCCTAGCAACGCATATACGGATTTTTAGCAACGCATATATGCGTTGCTAAGGGGGGGTCATTTTGTAGTGTCACATCACCAAGATCTAAAATTAAGGGAACATGATCACTGCTAGCTTTAGAACCAGCCTTAACCATAGCCCCAGGATAATGATGGTCAAAAGAAGTAGTCACAAATATTTTATGAAGTGCAGCCATAATGGGTTGATCTTGATTATTACACCAAGTGAAAGATCTAGTTGAGTTTTTCCACTCTAACATCCCCCAACTATTACACCAATCATTTAAGAGAAAAGCCCATTGGTGATTAATCACCCCATTACTTTTTTCAGACTGACTCCTCACAATATTAAAATCACCACAAAAAATGGTTAGACCATCCCAACTACTCATAATAAAATGTAATTCATCTAAGAATTCTTGTTTGCCCTCATCATAGGGAGAGCCATACACAACCACTAATCTCCAAACAAATTTATCAACAATATTTCTGATAATACAAGACATGTAGAACTTAAACTTCTGCCAAACATTTACTTCAAACTTCCTTGAGCTAACACCTACCAAAATACCACCAGCTGTACCAGTAGCAGGTAACCAATTCCAGTTATAGTCTCTACTAATAACTTTCAACATACATTCCTCGAAGTTCTCTTTCTTAGTTTCCTAAATACCTATAAAATCTAATTTGTTCTCAAAAACAAAGTCAGAAACCCCAGTAATTCTGCCTGGTTTATTCAGGCCTCTAATATTCCAGAATGCTCCTCTCATTATTAATATTTTGAGTATTATTATTAACTACCTGAGACCAAGTCTTTTTCTTATTCATATCCACACATCCCATATTGGGAGAAGTTTTTTGTGGAGACACTCCCATCAATGGGGGGAAATCATGTTGAACTAAAGTATCCTCTAAATCAACAGGAAGAAGCACATCAGGATTATTAGCCTCAAAGGCCATAACTTTATCTTCTTCTGCCTTTTTCATTTTTTCAACATTCTCAACAATATTTTGTGGGTTAGTACCCAAACTCACATCAATAAGAGAAGCCATACTAATTAATTGATCATTATGTAAAGAGTTAAAAGAATTACCACATTTAGGATTATTCTTATATTCCAGATTCTTGAACTTCACATAATCTTGGGCTCTCTGCATAATTATCTTACCATCTTCCTTAAATCTCCTGGGTCGATCCAACCTCAAGGATGGGCCCCAAGTAACTTCTGATTTTTTATGAAACAACCCTTCAGTCTCGAGTTGAACTTCCAGATTCTTCTCTTGGACACCATCATCAAGTTCAGTCAAAACATCACCTCCCATAACACCCAGAGTATCATGAACTGAAACATCTCCTTCAGTCTCACTCTCCTCATCAGAGTCCGAGTCTGCCAATTCCATTTCTTTTAGAAGGTTTGTATTTTCCATCTTCCGACCTTCCGCAGTAAGAACTCTAAAGTTATCCCACTAATCTGAAAATGTCTCATCCATATATCCCACAATTATCTCTTTCCCATCCATAGCAACATCTTGCCCAGGAGCTCTGACATTTTGCTTAGGAGTCACAAAAACATCATCATCTTGTCTGACTTCCATCTCAACGTCCATCCTACTACTATTGCTCAAACACTTTACAAGCTACTCTGTCTGATTGATTAGATTTCCTTTCTCATCCAAAACAGTCGCTGACTTAAATCTAACAGAAAAACTACTAACATTTTCTTTTGATGTTTTAAACCCACTTTGTTGATTCTTAGATTTGCCAACCTCCATAATGCTTTTCTCACTATTATGATCACCTAGATCATCATCTTCCTCGTCATCTTCATCTTGACCATCATTAGGTTTTGAATATCCATCCAGTTCTTGAACATAATCCTCTACCACAAAGGATATCAGATACAGCTTCTTGTTCATTTCATACAACCACTCAAGAGGAATCTGGCTAGGATTTCTGCAAGCTATCTTAACTCTAGTCATCTCATAAAATGATTTGAATAGACCAGCCCAATCAACATCAGTCATAATACCAAAACCAGATGAAATCTGAGCAAAAACATTCCAATCACACTATTTAGGGGGGATAACTCTAATCTGCACCCATGCTTCCTTCAACTCACCATATGGTTTTAGTTCACCAATCCACTCCAAAACCTCCACTTCCACACCCTCCTTTCTCAGATTGAAGGAAGGGTAGTTTTTAATATCAGACACCTTCCTATGAGGAGGAAATCTGACTAAAAATTTATCCACGTCCAATTCCCTAATCTGCCATGGCCATTCTCTGCAATATATCTCAGATAATTCCTTCTCAAGTTCTGGCAGAGTAATCTCCCCTTTTTTTAAGCTTCACAAAGCCACAATTCTTCAAATTAAGCCACCGAGTAGACTCTATCGAAGGCACTTCCAAATGATAAAAGCCCAAACCTCTACCAGCACTACCCACATAAGCAGCTTGAGGCATCGACTTAGACCAGACTGGACAATCCTTCATATGATGACCAGACACAGCACATATGAAATAAACTTTTGGTTTCTTACAAATACCAATAAAATGTCCAGGTTCTCTACAATTAAAGCAAGTCAGGCCTCTATACCTAGGGTCGATTGTGATTTGTCCATCATTCGTACCTTGGCCCAAATTTTGTTGCGGTGGCCTTCTCCTCTGCTGCTGATTCAACCTCATCTATTGATGTTGTGGCTGCACCTGATGTTGTTGTTGAGGTTGAGGCACTCTATCTCCTTGTGGCGCTTGCACAGCTTGCGGATGAGGTTGTTGATGCATCATGGTAGGCGGGGGAGGGCGGAGATGTTGAGAAACAGGAGGACGCAAAGCCTGACGGTGGAACTGATGATGCTGCGGAAGAGGTTGCCGAGGCAGGCGCAGCGGACGAGGATCCGGCTGCCATACCCAATGACCACCCTCCTGACCTTCCGCCATCCTTCCTTTACTCACCACCTCCGCAAAAGTCCCTTTCGAATTCAGCGAGCACAAATCCTTCGAAAAACTGATATGAATGGGGGATGAAACAAACCGATCCGATCTTCTCACTGGGAAACAATCACTCAGTAAGAATTTTCTGGACTGGACCAAATCCTTCCTCACCCAGAAAATCGCCTCACATCGAGACAAAACCCTAGAATTCTCAGGAGGAAGAGGAATGGCCCAAAGTTGCCCGAAAAACTCCTCAATCTCGATCTCTTCAAACTGATGGATCAAATCTCGAGATACCAGAGAATCGCACTGCAACTCACTGCCTGGTGGATCCACCCCAATGGGGACAACAGGATGAAGAGGACCACTGACTCGTGGGGACGAGCAGTTTGAGCCACATACCAAAAGTACCTCTAGATCAGCAGTTGAAATTGGCTCTATGGGGACAGGGTTGTCGAGCTCCTTGGCGTGGGCGACGTAGTTGCTCCCCACCTCGACGGTCTTAGTGCTCGCCGGCCGCGAGGAATCTCTGCGCCGCCGCCTTCGCAACCAGGTTACCAAGTTTGAACCGAGGAAGAACCTATATTAAAAAAACTTTTTGGTGCATGTGCGGCTAGGAACGGCGTGCATGCGCTGCTGGTACTCCGGCCCCACATGAAAGCAAGAGCACGGCGCAGATCCCCGCCACCTGTTCTAGCTTCTGTCCTGTGTGCGATACGCGTCGCACAGAGAAGCGCCTGCGCCAGGATTTTGTGGGTTTCGTGGCTCCACGTGCCACACGATGGAGCGGTCCGCAAGAAAGCATTGTTACGAGCAACCGTAAATTAGTCTTTCTGAAAGATAAATATGTGTAGTGCTGCTCCATCGGTTGAAAATTGTAGGGTATCTGTGTATTTTTAGATTTAATTTTAACCAATAATTAGTTTGATAATATACATATTATACAATAACAAATGGATACCATTTTATTCGTATTTAAATGTAATTTCTTATGATTATGATTTGTAGCTATGAAAAAAGTATAGTAAAAGAAACTAACAGTCATAACTCAATTTTAAATACCATACCAAGTTAAACTGTGTCTTATATTTTTCTACACAAAGAGAGTAATTTGTTATTTCATAGTCACACAGTGGCGGAGGACGGAATAAACTTAAGGTATGATGAATTTGAAAATGTAAGATTCAACCTCTAATGCAATATTTGAGTTCTAGCTACTGCAACGGACAAAAAACGCTCGGCACCATCATATCACCAAAACTTACGAGAACGAAATAGAAAATGATTTTATACCGACTTTGTCGTAAATAAACTCAGTTGCGTTGTGTACATGCGTTTGGGCGTTGGCCTTGCCCTTTCCTTTCAATCTATTTTTACTTAATTACTTCACTCTTGTTTTTAAGCGTCCAACCATTTACTAATCAATTGAGTGGGAAAACAACTAAATAAAATAATAAACAAGTAATTGGGTAAATTGTAAACAATCTGCGTCATGTGAATGTGGCATGTGCTAATACTAATCGAGAATAACTTAATGGCCAAATGCAGCACGGTGGGCGCTGGCGCCATGCTTGGGCCACTTACGTAGGGTGCATGAGAGACACGTTGTTGCTCACTCGCCTACGGATCGCGGATCGCCAATAGCGACTTCGGCGTCGGCGCCCTTGGTTGACTTCGATTCGACGGCGGCGGTTCGTCTCTCGCCGTCTCGCATCTCGCCCGCGCAGCAAGCTGAATAGCGATGCGGATGCGTTTGTACAATACTAAGCACCCAGGCTAGATGCTGAGATACGGTCTCGACTCTCAACAACGGACGCAGTAGGATGGCGGCCAGCCGGCGGGGACAAATAAACGATTCGTCGCTGGGGTTTTTCACCGCGGAATCGAGGTATGGCGAGCGCCACACCTCGCCATACCGGGTGCTCCGCCCCTGTAGTCACACACGATTATTGATACTGTAGTTTATGAGTTGTGTACGTACGTATCCTGAGGCCCCACTTGCTTTTCAAGAAGAAACACTACACTGTACACATTATTTTTACTCCAAAGCTAGGATGGAACGGTTGCATCATAAGTTGATCTAGTTCATACAAACAACTTGATGAAAATAATCAACTACATTGTTTTCCCTTTTTTGAAATGCGTGTTTCCACCCAAGACGATCAAACTAATGGAGGGTCATGTACTTCATCACCCCTGAAATCACACACACTGTCAAGTCATTGTCCGTAAAATTCGAGGCCCCTTTCGTCAAATTCCCTTCAAATTAAATGAGATGGGTCGTGATCTTTCTTTCAGCTTCGGACACGGTTACTCCTTTCGTTTGCTGAAAAAGGGAAAGAAAAGGAGTAAGCGAACAAACAGTATGCAAATACATCGTAGGATCCACACATGTCCAAGTGTTGCCACGTGTAAAGTGAGCGCCAATTTCGCTGAAATTTCCCCAGCAAGTTTCTTAATTTAGTCAACGTACTAGAGCCATCCATGTATTAGCAGCAGGACCAGTAGTATAGCAAACACGACCGTTGATGGTACTGCAGTTTATGAGTATTGCTCACTCTAAGATGCCCACTTGCTTGTCACGAAGAAACAAAAATTAATACTGTAACAAAATGTTTTGCTCCAAAATTTGGGTAACTATCTTAGGGCATGTTTGTTTCAGCTTTTGATTCTGGATTCTGGTTCTAAAAGCAGAATAAAAAACAAATAGCTTGATTCTAGAATTCGATTCTACAATCTAGCTCACCCATATACACTAGTGTAGCGACCCCTATTTTTACATAAAATGCAAAAATAGAAATCTCATGTGCACACAGTACTAGTCCCTGGATCAGTAGCTAGTACGCACATTTATAACAATTGATATCACATCCATACTCTTTATTACAAATAATAATGGTAATTTATACAATAGAATCTTACAATTCAAAGTATTGCAGCGGTAAGAATCAAAAATCTTGTAGTGTGCCCATCCAATCCCTCGAACCGACAAGGTATAATCCCTAGAAAAACTCGTTAACATTCCCGAATCCTGCGTCGAATAATTCATCGAGCTATTCTGGTTCTTCACCTAAAAACAACATGTAAGCAAGAGTGAGTACTTGCGTACTCAGCAAGACTTTACCAAATCCTAGAATATATGCAGGCCATTTCAAAGGAAAGGCTTTCATGGTTAATTTGCAGAAAGCTAGTTTGCAAAAGAATTTACTGAATTGTAGAACATAAACGGAATTTAGATAAAAGCAGTTTAATATATAAGTATAAAACAATAAATTTCACGAACCTCAGTTCTTTCGATCATATCCATGAATTAATCATTGACATCATATGTCAATCCGAAATAATTCCTTTTCAACAAGGATATCCAATCCAAATCATGATGCTTGACAGCATATATCAGAATCCACATTTTGTAAAATAAAACAGCTAACTATGTGATGACTTTACCAAGTGCCCATGACCGCGGGCGCGGCTAATCGATTAGTTTTTACTCTGCAGAGTTGTACAGCTTTACCCACAAGACATGACTTAACTCTTTGTGCAAGCTATTAGCACACTTCCTTTGGTGTGCCGCAGAGAGTCATGACATAACCGTTCGATTACTTAATCCTAACTTTGCACCAAAGACGGGCGAAAACCCATACCTCGAAGAAGAACTCGAGCATAGAAATGATGAAAGAACTTCCCCAGAAGTACGGCGTGCACCGTTGTATCGGAAAACGTTGGTTCCATGATCACCTCGGTGTGGACGTCCCTTCGAGCAATCCATTAAGGAACAGCCTGTACTACTACAGCCTACCAATGTGCAAAGCTAGTTTTAAATAATTTAATTGGTTAAGACTGCTCCATAACAGGACTTGTGGTTGTACGATTATCTTGGCCTGAAAACAACACATAATTCGGTCCTTAATCCGACACAGGCAATAATCTCCCCCTAATCTACGTGCAAATCCATGCACACCAGGCTATTGCCAATAATTGCCCGCATCAATATTATAATTTTATTTTCATTTTTCATTAAAATAACCAAAAATCACCGTCATGTCTTAACATGTCTAAGAAAACATCATCATGCCTCAGCATATCCAAATATCATCTGATCAATGTCTCAATTTGATGTATACTAAGTCTAAAGCACGGCTAAGCAAGATTACTAAACATCGTATATACCCAGAGTGACATTATATATTGTCTAACCATGATTCTAAGGTGTCAAGGTTCACAAATTCATTTATATCAAGGAGGTTTCAGGAATCAACAGGTATAACTACCATTACCCACAATATAGCAGAGTTTAATGAATATACGCATGCAATCAAAACATTTAATGGAAACATTTATAAAACTGGGATCAACATGGTCAAAGGAGGGTGCTTGCCTTGCTTATGATGTCTTCAACAAATTTGAGGTCGCAGTCGACGACGGAAGGTAATTACGTCGAGTTCTACACGTCGTGAACGAATAACACAAATAACAAGATTTCAATAAGGATAAAAAGAAATCAGATAGAAATCCAAATATAAATAAATCATAGAAAGCAGGCATGATTTAAGGTTGGATTCTTATGAATTTACGTATTCAGATCTTAATAAACTTTATATATATAGTTAGCAATAATACTATTTATGATATTATGTATTCTTGTTAGTTGATCACACATATTTCTTTAACAACCTTTGAAAATTGTTTCATGAGTTGTATTTACTTATTCTATAATTTCAGAATACTATAATCATGTATTTTATTATTTGTATCTTCAAATTCATAAAGCTATTAATTATTTTAATTGATTTTGGACTACTTTCTCACTATATGCAATAACATGAATATTTCCTATAGTAAACCCTAATTATTTTTGCATATTCAGGTTCCTAATTTCATAAGTATTCTAACAAAATTTACTTTATTTAATTTTAAGCTTGTTTGCAGAATTTATATATATAGGATATTTTGATTCTTTTCTTTAAATTCAAATTCAAATTTTGGACAGAATTTAATTTCAAAATATTTTTGTATATTCTGAATCTACTTGAATTTATATGAATTTAGGAATTTATTTCACTTTATTTCAACTAATGGTTCAAAAGTTATAAGCTATTAAAGTAATTCGGGTTGAATAAATCTTTGGAAAATAGGAATTGCCATAAATGGAAATTACGTGTTCTCACAGAGGTTTACGCTTTCCGTTTTTGGCGAGGCTGAGTTGAAGCTGACGGTTTGGGCCCAGATGGCGATGACGGTGATCGAGCTCGTCTGGTGACATGAGGAGCCCTTTGGCGAGGTGGCTTGGAGACGCGAGGCCGACGGACGGGGCCGGCAGCTGACGACGAGCGAGAGGGCAGCGGTGGCCAGCTCACCAGCGGAGGAGCACTGGAGAGATGGAATCGGTACCGGCATGAGCTTCAGCGCATGATTACGCACCCAGGGGAGGTACTATGGTGGTCGGAGATGGCCGGGAGGTAGGTCGCCGTCGAGAGCCAGCGGCGGCGGTCAGGTGGGTCGGCGGCGAAGCCAAAATAGTGGATTTCCTCATTCATTAACACCAAGGTGAGCATTAGTGAGCTTATAGGGACTTGATTTTGAGTTTTTCTTGAATAATGTACATGTGGGGGTGAGCTCTCACCGTGCACGGCCATGGCGGAAAGGAGGTGCAAGGGGCGACGGCGCACCGGGGAAGAAGAACTTGAATTGGCGGTGGGGATGAGTACTAGACGCTGTAATGGTGCTTCGGTATTGATGGTTTGGGCTAATTCGGAGCGTGGAGTTGCGCGTGGAGATTTCCCTCTTTTCGGGTTTCACCGGAGTCGGCAGGGACGGGGAAGCTTCAGGCGTGATCAGGGGAAAGTGAGGGTAGCTCGTGTTGTTTTCTGGAGAGTGAAAGCATTGGGTATTATAGTCGAAGCAAGTCGGTTTGGGCTCTGGTTTGAGTAGATGAGGAATGGTGAGGCGGTTCTAGCAATCGTTGTCGTGGCAGCGAATTCCAGTAGAAACATTTGCCGTGGCAACTCTTGGGTAGGGATTGACAGGAGGGCACAACAGAGGGAAACTGCCCAATTCGTGCCGTGGCAAGGAAGTGAACGGACGAGGCTATCATGAGGGAGAAGAAGAACGAAGAAGGCACTGGAGAGGTGGTTGGCGTGTGGGAATAGGTGGCAGGGAGAAGTCGGCAGGGGTGGACAGCTGGGCCAACACAGGACTCTGGGCCTACATGTAAGCTGCAGTAACTGAACCGCTCAAGGAAAAGTTCTGGACAGGACTAGGTTAATCCGCATGGTTCAGACAGAAGATGGACTCTAGATTTTATGAAAAGTTTTACTGGTGTCGGCAAGGCAAGGATAAGTCTCCAGTAAAATTTTCAGCCGAAAACTACAGATATAAATTTTATTAAAATTCTGACAGTAAAATATTTGAATTTCTGATTACTCTGGTTTTGATTTATTAAAGTATCCAAATGATTTTATTTATTTTTTAAATTTTGTTTTTCTAATTTATTTGAGCTAATAATGCTTCTATAAAATTTTCATAATTTTATCTTTGATATTTAAATTATAAAAATTCTGACATTGCTATTTTCAGCTTTATTAATTTTCTGTTTTAAAAGCAAAAGCTCAAGAAAACTCCAATAATTTAAGAAAAACCGAGAAATAAACATTTCAAATTAAAAATCACATTTCAATTTCATTCTTATAGTTTATTTGCTTTGGAAGAAATAGTTTTTAATATTGCTATTTATCATTTCCTTAAGATTAAAATACATGAAAATGAGGAAAGAGCATTGTTTTAAATTAAAATTTTGATTTAAATTGAAATTTTTATTCAATTCCATTTTTAAATTCAAAAACTTTTATTTTTCCTATTTTTGAATTTTTGGGGATGTTACAACTAGAATCCACAATCCACTTCATATGTGCTTTTGAAGTCCAGCTTTTGGAGAATCTGCTTCTCTACAACTATAGAATCAGCTTTTAGAAAATCTAAAACTAAAACAAATAGGTCCTTATGAGTTTACTTTTGAACGTACAGCTTGGTGAAAATAATCAGCCCCATATATATAGTGGCGTTAAGTGGACTGTAAGAGAGGAACCGGGCCCTTCTGTAGATCCAGCTCAAGGCCCACTTTTGTCAAATGCAGGCCCATATCTTTGGCAAACCAATAATATCACACTTTAAAGGTGATTATTTTGAAGGAAGCAGAGCAGCCTCCACATTCGGCTTAATGGCGAATTGGCCAAGAGACGTCAACTCATGGTGCGTCGGCGGCGGCGGCTTTACGAGTCCAGCACTCCCACGTCTCCATGCCGTGGACCAAGCCAAGACCAAGCAAGCAAGCCAGCCAGATCCATTTCTTCCTAGTCCCCTTCTTTCTCCACACCCACACCATTACCAAACCACTAGAGCCAAGCAAGAAGGTCGCCAGGAGGAGCCAGGACCAAGGAGGCTACTGCTAGCAACCAAGAGGGCCACAAGTCAACTGAAGCCAGGGAAGAGCCAGGACACCACTCCATCAACCTCATCGCAACCTCACCATTCCTAGAACTCACTCCCATCCTTCTGCACACTCAGGTAATCCTCTCCATTTAACTCATGTAGCACCCAGAACATAAGATGTCACGGGGGATTCCGTTTTACCTCTTAGTTGTGGTGGGGGTTGGCTGATGAGGTCTATCACCATGCGGCCAGAGCAGAGGAAGGAGGAGCTAGGTGCGGTGGTAGTATATGCATCGTTGACTGCAATTGAGCATGGGGAATTGATTAATAGGTGCTCAAAGTGTTAAGGTGTGATTGAATTGAAATATGGATCACCAGTGAGGTTTAATTCGTCTCTTCTCCCTTTTCGTGAAGCTTTGGCAATGGTGGAATTGAGCAACAATCGGGCAAGGTTTCAAGCAGTGGCGGAGCCAGAAATTTCTAAAGGAGGGGGCCTAAGAATGAAGTGGCGATGCAGACGAGCAGGCGCAGCGGTGTCTCCGACCGTCACCGACTAATGCTTATTGTTAGCACTTAGCACACAGTACTCCACTGCCCTGTGGATTAGACGAATAGTATTGTATCAAAGACCAAAAATGTCCAGAAAAATTGGACGTCCTAGCAATTCTGTAGACCAATCACAAATTCACAATCACATGATATGTACAACTTGTCGCCGGTAACTAAACTAATAATTAATCAATCGATAATTAGCAAATGACACGAACTGTTCATGGATATATGACATATACATATGCCTGTGAAAATGCGACGAACATGGAGAAAACTAGATAACATCTCAAGGGAAGGGACAAAGATTCAGCGCACCACGCACGTCGTCGTAAACCGGCACGGTCGATCGGATCGTTTACGCTAGAATAATCTAGTCGTAAATGTCATCACGAGAGAATCGGAGAACAACAAACCGAATAATCGATCGCGCAGCATGGAGAACAAACGGGAGAAGGCCGAAGGCGAGACGTTGGTTCGGTCTTTAACTCGATGTTTCATTCATAGCACGCGAGAAGATGAGAAGACAAGAAGGCGAGACGTCGGCCGTCGGATGTTTGGTCTTCTGATTGTATATATACATATATATACCTAGTTTCTTTCATGGGCCAAAGGGGGGGGGCCAGGCCCCATCACGCCCCCCCTTTGGCTCCGCCACTGGTTTCAAGCGTTGGAGTTTAGGGAGGGTAGCGGACAGGTCCAAAAACGTAACAAATAGGCCCTTACTCCTTACGTCTAGGTCCTTTCTCCGTTTTACCCGGGAAAAATGTTTTCGTCGCTAGAAATATGTGTGCAGCTCTATCTCTAGACTCTTTCCCCGGCTCGCTTTTCCATCTCGATTTAAACATGTATTATTACACGGTGAACGCGTAGTGTGTTAGTCTCGACAAAAGAAGGTTGTCGGCTCTGATAATTTTTCGCCGTTTTTCCTCTGGACTATTTTCCCACCTCGGTTTTCCAACTCGGTCTCCAATATTTTCCAGGTAATTCATTGAAAGAGATATTTCTACAGATCACAAACAGGTCCTTTCGCCAGTTATTTTGCAAAAAATACCCCGTAATTCCGCAAATTCGACACGGGCGTCGGTTCTTTCGACACAATAGACTGGAATTGCGTATTTTTTGCAGAAAAAATTGGGCCAGATTTTCTCGCAGTCGCGGCATCGCGCGCAGCTCAGCTTAGTTGCTATAACGCACATCCACATACACACCTCTTCTGTTAACACGGTAGATACACGCACAAAACTCACGCCAATACACTGACCTTACGCAACATAACCAACCGCACGTTATTACCGAGCTAGCCACACCTGTCACCCTATGGACACCGTAATCACCTTCTCCACACAGTCAATGCTTTACCTGTGTGTATACTTGCCTTAACACTTATGTATATCTTTACTACCTTACTTACATCCCGTCCCTATTTTTACGTCCACACAGCATGGCGTGCAATAGCACGCTACCATGTCTAGTTCTTATCATGTCATAAAAATTTCAGACCAAGATCATGTTTGTACAATTTTATATTTCGGATAAGTGTTTTCTGCTTTCTATTTTTCTGATATAACAAATTAAGTGAAATTCATTTGAGAATTTTTGTATGTGATCCTATGGATATACTGAGGTTACCATAATTTTATTAGATAATGATAGACTCTGTCCATTTTATAAAAATTATGACAATGCTATTGTTGTTTATTTGAAGTTTATATTTTTTTATTTTCTAGGAATATCAAATAAGTTTTATTATTTTTGAAAATTTTTTGTAAAATAATTTATTTCTTTTGATGATTTCATAAAAATTTCAGAAGATAATAATGCCTAGATATGTTTAAATAATTCTAACAATGTCTCTGTTCATAGTCTTTGGCTACTGTTTTTATTTCTTATCAGCATTTAATGTATTCAAACATCTTTGAGATTTTGCAGGGAGGTTCTGAAGATGTCCTTAGGTTTAAATATATTTTATCTAGATTTTATCTTTATATGATTTTGAATTTCAAAGTTTACAAATCAAAATTCAATACTGAAAATGATTTTTCTTAAAGACGAAAAATCCATGAAAACATAGAAAAGAGGGAAAATTCAGAATAAAATCACAATACCAACTTAATTTTTTATATTTTATTTATTTATGTATTTTTGGGATGTTACAGGATTAGGGCTGGACTTCGCCAGCACTGCTGCTGTGACACGCCGGCTTTCAGGACCACACATTCGGAGTCCAGGCTCAGACGGTCGGAGTGGCTCAGGCTGTTGTGACGCTGCCAGGCTGCTTCAGGACTGCCTGAGGGTGATGGTCAATGTACTGTCAAGATGCAAAGATGCTGTGGGAGTCCTCCATCAAATTTCAGGACCAGCAGAACCACCCATGGTGCTGATGTTGCCTGTCTGTTTTGCCATGTTGTGATGTATTATTATTTGACAAATGCAGGATAGCTTTGGTAGTAGGTTGCACACGAAGGAACAAAGAATAACGTCCAGATGCAATGAAACATCCAAAGAAACTTTTCCATAACAAAATTTCTATCCAGCTTCCACAGGTGTTAATTTCCCTTGTTAGACTCATTTAATTGTTGTGCTTAAGTATACTTTCTAATCTAAATAATACAATTTGGGATGTTAGAGATTTAATTTAACAGTAACACTGGATCATTGGATAAAGACTTAAGCGCTCTTTCATGACGGAAGGGCGGGCTGCTGAGGGTCGGGCTGAGGCGAGGCAATGGCCCCAATGTTGTTGTTGGGTTTTAGCCCTTAATTATGAACACACACAAATACGAAAAAGAACACATAAGTTTTGAAGTAATTTTCTCTTGTATTATTCTCAACTCACAGAATATATGTCCTTTTGTAGTAGACAGATCATCTAATCAATTTACTAACTAAGGAAAACACTAAACATAGAAAGCCTGGATTACTTTCCAACAGTCATCATCATCAAGGTGGACGCTGGCACCATTAGCGATTGTGATGGCCGTGCCGGCCGTAGCGTCGATGGCAGATGTCCCCTGCATAGGCAGAACCAGGGGGTGCCGAGTATGCCTCGGCACTCCCAAAAATTTGAGAAACGCTAAAATTTTATCTCTTCAATTAGCTAAATTTTTTTATTGAATTGGTTTCGATTTTGGTGGTTTGGGATTTTTAAGACTTTAGAACTATTTATATTGTATTTTTAGCAATTTTAAGTCTATGTTGAATTTATGATGGTACGAAATTAATTATTGTACAAAACTATAGAGTTGTATAAGTGAAGTGTGCGCCCAAAAAAAATTTCTAGTTCCGACGCTGGTCCCTGGCCTGCATGCATATGCACGAGAAACAACTTAATTAGTTTACATTTAATTAGCTGTTGAGAGAAACGGTACTCTCATCAATAGCCAGTAGCCCAGTACCATTAGTAATTTATAGAAAGGCCATACCTAGCTAGCCAGCGTCGGAATATAGTAATTAATCTTCTTATTTTCTTTTTGAACTTGTCGTTTCAGGAGTAGTAATCTTGTTAGTATGCGTGAAGGTTACGGTAAGCAGGGTTTCGAATTTCGCCAAAATTTCACCGAATTTTGGCAAAATTCGGTTATTTTGGTAGGTTCCGAAATATGTGGGTTCATTTGAATTGTGTCCAAAATTTCAATTTTCAGTCAAAATTTGTCCAAAAATTCTGCCAAAGATATTTTTAACCTGAAATTCGAAACCTTCATTGTATGTACATACCTGGATGCTATCTGCGATGGAGTGGAGGAGACGATTGGTGTCGACATCTCTCACGACGTTGTAGAGATGGAGGTACATATCAATCTTCTTCTGCAACTGACGCAGATGTCCGGCCTGCCTCCAGCCCATGAAGAAGCGGTACGAGACGCTGCTGTCCCGGAACGACCTGAGTAGAATGTATGCCTTCCGGAGCGTGTCCTTGAGCCCTTCCATTACTTCCCTTACTGCCTGGTGCTGCATCGTCGTCTCTGCTTCTGGCAGAATCTGTAGAAGGCCATGGAGCATCTGCACACACTGCTCGAGCTGCAGGTACTCCTCATTGTTGGAGTGAAATGTCAGCACAAGCTGAAGGATCATCGAGATAAGCGTTATCGCATCCATCCCAGACAGCTGAGCAAAGGTGGCGGCCTCGTTCACGCTGTCCCATGGTCGCGGCATCTTATCTTTGCTCTTTCTTGTGAGCGGTGCAGCTCGGTGATCAAGCAAAAGGTTGTTAGATCAGGTTGATCTGCAAGCTGACGAGAAAAGAAGCGGGTAGCAATCGCAAGCATGGAGGTAACACATGCATGAGGAAACAAACGATCCAAGTGCGTAAGGAGGCCATAAAGAAGTGGAGGACTGAGTCTTGCTTGGTAGGTCATTTTTCGTCTGAGCTGATAACTTAAATAGAGTTACATGTACATGTATGTATGTTCAATGATTAAAGCATGTGGCTGGGGAGGGCGTGACTCTAACCTCCACCCTACATTAGACATGTGCTAGAATCATGATTATCCGAACTTATTTTATCCGTATTCGTTCGAATATTATCTATATTCGTATCCGGCACTATTCATGTCCGAATCCGTATTCGATACTATCTGTGTCCGAATCCGATTCGATAAAATTATATGGATCAAATACAATATAAATGATTTTCGATCCATATCCGATCCGTTTCACCTCTAACTACCGGTGGCTGGGGAGGGCGTGGAGGAGGTACGAGGCGGCACGGCGGTTGGCTGTGGAGGATCGCGTGCGCGTGGGGCCGCATGCTCCCTGAGGGAATCGCGGCGACTCCTGCCTGTGGGCCCCACAACCCGGTTTTCTTTCCTTTCCTGGTTACTAGGAAGGAAGAAAGATTGCGTGGGGCCGCATGCTCCCTGAGGGAATCGCGGCGACTCACTGTACGTGGGCCCCACACCCCGGTTTTCTTTCCTTTCCTGGTTACTAGGAAGGAAGGAAGATCGCGTGGGGCCGCATGCTCCCCGCAGGTTCTTTCCTCTCCTGGTTTGTTTGCTGCTTTTCTTCCGCTCCGTCTCACCCGTTTGGAGGCGATCAGGCGAATCTTTTTTCCTTGCCACTTGACTTATTTTTTAAAAAGTTTTATCCTTATTTAAACATAAACAAAGCTGTAAATCTGGTTTATTTACCGTGCCAGTTACTTGCCTCACTCTCATATTGCAATAGGTAGATCTGCTGTAGTCATATACCATAGCGGGTGATACGTATCATCTCTTGATTTTTTTTTCACGGTCGAGAAGAAGGCTAGATTTGTAACTTCGTTTGGATGAGAATCAAAGTTGAAAAAAAAAGAGCCAAGAGACTAAAAAACCAAAAACTCGGTCTGACTAGCAGCCACCCACTGATCCACTTAGCTAGTGACTACCACTTGTTTAAGGATTCAATTTGCACTCTCCATTTTGTGTTAACCTTTTTGTTAATTGTGTAGGTGTTTAGATTTTAGTCCCTTTTTCTTTTTCTTTAACTCAGGTTGAGGCCATCTCTTAGTGCGGCATCTCTTACAGTCGGCCTCACCGTGATCGCAGGCGTAGGTAAACAATAAAGCCACGGGATGCAGATGCCGGAGACGACGAGGAGGCCGGGGCCGGGCGGTTGCCGCGGTTGTGCTACTTCCTGGGTAGAATATAGCGCCTACATGAGTCATCTGCCAGTGGTGGCCACCGTATAAGTAAGATCAAATTAAAGCCCAAGATGGATCCAAATGAAACGCACTATTTTGTTGCGGCGCTGCTTGCTTCATTCATTTTGTTGCTGCTTCTTTTTACTCTCCTGCTTATGATGCACATCACGTTAATTTGTAATCTAATCTAACTATAGATATATATAAGATTAGAGAGGTCCACCCCCATCCCCATGTGGCGCTAGGCACTGTAGATTCTACAGTGCTTAGCTACAGTAGCTAAGTTGTTAGCATCTCCATTGTACAATTACCCTTCCCTCAAAAAATTGTTTCAGTCACCCATCATTGTGGAACAGGTAATTTAGTATAGCGAGATGAGACGTGAAGGTATCTTCATACATAGACAACGCAGTGTAACGGCCAACGGACTATATAGACGAGTAAACCATACGAGAGTAGGAATTGACCGTACGCATACATGTGAGTTTTGGGATATGCGTATGTATCGAAACAGGTCATAAGTTATTAGGCTAAGTGGATATAGATGCATGTACGAGAATAAGGTCACGAAGCTAGGGTCAGAAGACAAGGAGTTGGGGTCGTGACTATAAGGTAGTGTTTGGTTGGAGGACAAAGGTGGATGGGATGATCACATCCTTGCTTTTTTACCCATCCATGTGTTTAGTTGGAGGGTAAGGTTGGATGGGATCATCCCAAAAAAGGGAATATTTCATGAAAATGCTGGCTCAACTGATCCCTTAAATTTGGCCGGATGGAGCCATCCAGCTTGAGTTTATATATTTGTTAACTCTTAATTTGATTGAGTTTCATTCAGAGCAGTTGGTTAAAGGCGTTGAACTTCAGTCTGGAGGTCATACGTTCGATTCCAAAACTCACGATTTACTGTAGCATCAACAGTATGCGCGAAATACTGTAGCAATACTCATCTTTTTTTTTTGTTTTGTGTTGCAGTTTTTTTTTAAAGAAAACATTTAAAGCAACAGTCGGTTTATTTTTCTTTCATTCCAAAATTTTAAAAAAGATCAAACCAAACAAAAAACTGGCTCATCCCATCCATCCTTATCCATCCAACCAAACAAAAAACTGACTCATCCCATCCATCCAACCAAACAGCCATCCAACCTCGTCCTCCAATCAAACGCACCCTAAAAGGCTCGCGCGGGAGGCAGCTGGCGAGGAGAGGAGCTACGTGACGCACGTGTAACGTGACGCTGTACAGCAAGAGAAGAAGCTCTTGGCGGCAACGCAAGCAATGTGCAGCAAGGAAACGTGACGTGCGTCTGCGGGCTGCGTTCAGGAGACGCTACGTGACGCAAGCAACGTGCAGTAAGGGAAAAAAATCAGTTAGTAAGGATTCTGTCATTCTGATACTAATTCTTGTTTACGTGTAATTGCTTAATTTCTAATTTGTGTTTAATCTATTTTTCTTTTATTATTTTAAATTAATTATGTTAGATTGAATTTTTAAGTTTGATCATTATTCTATTAATTTTTAGAATTAATAAAAACAGATAAATTATATTAAATGTTAGTTTGCACCGATTCATCTCTCTCGTGACGAGGCTCGATCCTTCCATCGGGTCTTGTCTAACAGCTCGATGTTTGTCTGAAAGCTCAGCTGTGGAAGGAATCTTTATCCCAACAACTCAATCTTTGTCTCTCCAGAGACTTTTGCTCGCTCCACGTATGACTGGTATCATTTTTCCTAACTTAAAAACACATTTGCTTCCTTGCTAGGTTACAGTTCAACAGTTCGATGTCTGTAAGTGTCCTGAGACTTTTGCTCGCTCCACGTATGACTGGTGTCGTCTTCCTACCTAAAAAACACATTTTCCTCCTTGCTAGATTACAGTCCAAAGAAGGTAGCTAGGCACTAGGCACTTAGGCGTGTCTTTACAAAGTATACATTGACTAACCTGAATTTCCTGAACGCTCTGGTTCCCAAAGGCCAGATGGTGATGGAAAATGCGCATCAAGATGACTAGAGGTGGGCATCGTGTCGTGCCTGGTTGGTCAAGCATGGGTCATCATGCTTCATGCTTGAACCGTACCAGGCCGTGATGGCTCGTTGTACCCATGGTGCCGGCCTATAGCTCGCTTTTGGCGAGCTTAGGCATGGCTTATTTGTGTTTCGTGCATGTTTTGTATCGTGCCAACACAGGCTTGGCCCATTTGTACTATTGTGACAAGAGGAAAAGAGCCGGAGACGCATGAAATCGAGATAGTAAACATAAATATTATGGGAAAAAACTAAAATTTATTTATTCTTAAACAGTTATAGAGAACAAGGGGGATACGCTGAACATGTGCGAGAAAAGGGGCAATGAGCGAGAAAGAGAGTGAGGGAGATAAGTGAGAGAGATTGAGAGAGACGGGCGAGAGAGGGAGAGATTGAGAGAGACAGGTGAGAGAGAATTGAGAGAGATTAAGAGAGACGAGTGAGGCAAAGCAGCTTCTTGCACCGTCTCTCAATCTCTATCAGCTCTCTCTCCCCTCTTACCTGTCTCTCTTAGGTGTCGGCGGCAGGGTGGCGTCCATACTGTTGGGTGCGCCCATAATGCTTATGATCTATAGGTTGATGACCTTCATGTTGGACTTCTTCTTTATGCTCTAGGTCATCGAGCATAAAATCTTCCATCATCAAAAAAACAAAAAAAAGGTCATTGAGTTCAGCACGGCTAGCGTTATAGTGTCGTGCTAGGCCGTGCCGCCTATCATGCCTAGTTCTCGAGCCTAGCATGACATGTGCTACAGTGTCAAGCCGGTACGACATGGCTCACTTCGTGCTAGACCAAGATTTAGATCGGGCCGTGCCCGCCGTGTCTTAGGTCGGCCAAAAAAAACCTAGCCTGAATACCCACATCTAGATATTATTTCTGCAAATACATGGTAGGAGGGGAATTTTGAAGAAAAAATAGCTCATATACATCATAGGAAGGGCATTTCGAAGTGGCGTTAAGTGGACGGTAAGAGAGGAACTGGGCACAGCCGTGGATCCAGCTCGAGGCCCACTTTCGTCAAATGCAAGCCAAAGGCCTAGATCTTTGGCAGCCCAATATCACACTTTGAAGGCTAGTCCTATCAGTACCGGTTGGTGGAACCGGTACTGATGTCTAATGGGCATTAGTCCTAGATGCTCTGTACCGGTTTAAAAATCAGTACTAATAGCTGTTGCTAACTGGTACTAATAGTCATATATGTAGTAGTGAACGCATCTCTCCCTTTGCAATACGAGAATGTTTTCCAATTCCTACTTCCCAAGTGAAGACTCGATCGGTTATAACTAGTCTCCTTAGTCCTACTCATCCTCATGGAATATTACACCTCTAATACCGCCTGGGATTGCCGGAAGGAGAGGCATCCCAGGTGTCACTCTACGCCATTTTGCGAAAAACCCCCTCCATTTCTTCAAATTACGGATAGGTCCTGTAAATTACGAATAGGTCCTTCGCGATTTTTTGTGAGGGGAAGATTTTTTTCTTAATCGCATTTGGGTCCCTCGTGCGTTGTTTTATGGAAAAGGGGCCCCGTTAGATTCAAATCGCGAGCAAGCCCTTTCCTAATTTTTCAAGATAGCGGATATGTCCAAAAACGTAACAAACATGCCATTGCTCCTTACGTCTAGGTCATTTCTCCGTTTTTCTCGGAAAAAATGTTTTCGTTACTAGAAATATGTGTGCAGCTCTATCTCTAGACTCTTTCCTCGGCTCGATTTCCCATCTCAATCTCTGATATTTTTTTTAAACATGTATTATTACTCGGTGAACACGTAGAGTGTTAGGCTCGACAAAAGAAGGTTGTCATCTCTAATAATTTTTCACCATTTTTCCTGTAGACTATTTTCCCATCTTGATTTTCCAGCTCGGTCTCCAATATTTTCCAAATAATTCGTCGAAAGAGATATTTCTACAGATCACGAACAAGTCCTTTCGCCAGTTATTTTGCAAAAAATACCCCGTAATTCTGCAAATTCAGCACGAGCGCCGGTTCTTTCGACACGATAGACTGGAATTACGTATTTTTTGCAGAAAAATTTGGGTCAGATTTTTTCGCCGGCGTGGCATCGCGCGCAACTCAGCCCCGTCCCTATTTTCACGTCTACACAACACGACGTGCAATAGCACGCTACCATATCTAGTTAAACTAAACACCCAAAATTTCGTGACAGAATTTTTTTTTTTTTGAAATGGCGATAGAAACAGTTGATTAATAAGCTAGGTGCTTACATTTCCTAACTTCCACTGGAGCCGTAGATGCAAGCAAGGAAAAAAAATGACATTGACACTGTAGTTTTGTGAACATTTCCTAACTTCCACTGGAGCCGTAGATGCAAGCAAACAAAAAAGAGGCCGCGTGGTGGAACCGTCGGATCGAGACTGGAGAACGGGAGCGCCGTTGACCTAGAGCCTTCCCTCCAATGAGCGAGCCCGTTTAGTTGAGACGGAAGGTGTAAGATCGATATATACTAAATTAGCAATCAGAGGGGAGGGTGAATGATTACGCGGAAGTTAAAATTAAATTTTTGATGATTTTTGAAACACCCTAATTCGGACTCAAATTGACTGATTCGGATTCAGCAAAAATAGAGAGATATAAGTCCACTAAAACAGTAATTCCTGAAGATCTCATCGTTGGATTGATGTGAAATTTTAACTGTAGATATTCAATTTCCAAATTAACACAACAGAAATCAGCTTGATCGGATCTACGGATCTAAAGATATTACCTTCGCAATTTTACTATATGAATAGTGACGAAAATTAATCTAACCTTAATTACGAGATTAATCAAGATTTATAAGGAATTAACCATTCAAACTTTTCAGATCAATTACTTGATGCCCTAGACAGATTTTGAATGGATCAAATCAAACTTATTACGATGAAACAATGAATCGATCTAAAAATAAAATAGGCATGTAAACGAAGATAAAAAACGAAGAACGAAATTACCAACACATCGAGCTGCAAATCATGATCTTTATTGTCAAGATGTGTTCACAAGATGCCTGAGAGCATCCTCAAATAATCCGATCTTGCGATGCAAAACTTCTAGTCGCCGGCGGCCGGTGCACGTTCGGTCCTTTTAATTTTTCCACGAGATGATCCAGTCGCCGTTTCTTCTTTGCTTGCATACACACGGCCAACTTCTAGTAGACACTCGCCTGTATATGCATGCACAGACGCCGGACCAAACAAGGACTCAATTCGAATCAAACAAGAACTCACGTCACACATGCATGCACGTCACAAGAAGCAGTTATCTAGTCGGTGCCCTCTGGTAGTCTGGTTGTAACTCACAAGAACGTCCAGCACAACTACTAGTCGCTGGAACCTTTTCTTGCATGCATGCATCGAGCAAGCAAGAACCCTCCAGGCACAATCCTATTTACTTCCCAGCCGCCGGCCGCCAGGAACAGATGGCGAAAAGAAAAAAAAACGGTCGCAAAAAGATTTTTTTTATCTGGTTACAGTACTTTAAAATAAAAGAATACAAATCTTAATTCCTGGCTCACATAAACAGGAGACACCTCCCCCTATTTATACTGTCATACTGAGCAAACATAAAGAGTTTGAATACAACTCCACTTGGCCCAACATGACCCAATACAACTTTGCACGCGTACGGCCCACCTGCCGCACTTACGTGACTAACCTGCCTTCATGTAGAGCGTTCTCTAGTCCGAATATTCCGCATGACATCCTCGACCACCAAGACCTCGAATCCTTCCTGAACCTAGTCCCGAACCTCAATTCCTCTATGAACCTAGTTCCGGTCTCGTCATCGACCACATTCGCCCTTGAGCAACACCTACACACGAATAAACAAGAAACGAATCCAAGCACAAGTCCATGACTTGAATCAAAGTCAATCCATGCAACTTTGCAACAACTTTGCAACAGCATGTGTTCCTGAGGACGGAAGCACTCGTCAGACAAAGGCTAGTAGCATTTAAATGGTGCGCAAGTTACATATAATTGCCACACGCATGACGATGAACTAGCCTGAAGACATCCAGACGACGCAACAATCTAAGCGCCGCGCGCACGCCGAACTGCCTCGATAAGGGTGTCCCTAGCTGTAACATCCTGAAAAGTAAAGTAATATAAAAATAAATATTTTAAATTTGAAAATATTTATTTCTGAGTTTCTTGGCATCATTGGTTTTTAATTGAATTTCCTTGGAGTTTTGTATTATATGAAAATCCAACAAATAGAATTAAAGAATGGAGATCATCCAAACATTATCTGAATCCAAGAAAATTACCATAATACCCTCAGAGTGATATTTACCTCTGGTAAAAATTCTAGGAACTGATCATGAGATATAACACTTTTAAAAATTCAAAAACAGAAACTCTGAAAATAGGGAAACTGCAATGTCAGAATTTTTATAAAATAATGGAGCCATATTTTGACCTGAAAATTTTACAGAAGCATTCTTAGCTCAAATCCTTTTGAAAAACAAAATTTGAAAAATAATATACTTCAATTGATCTCAAAGAAAAATCAAAATCCGAAACGAAATTCAATCGTAGTCACCGACGTGTGGGCCATCCGTCCCTGTCCCGTTCCGTTGGCGCAATAGAGTAGTTTCCAGTCACTGACAGTGGTCCCAGAGCCTTGCTGCCGAACTCATCGCCCTCCTCAGTTCCGTTCGTTCCACTGGCGAAGCCTTCGAAGCTCTGAGTGCAAGACAACCGAGGCGAGCTCGATCACTGCCGCGCGTCCCAGCTCACCCAGACCACTACAAAGCCCTTCCAGAGGCAGTGCACTACTTCCCTCTCCACCCCTTCTTCGTTCTCTTCAAGCCAGCACTGAAGTTCCCTCTCCCTTTCTTCCCCACTGCCGCCATGAACCAAGGCTCTGTTGCTCGGGTGCGAAGCGAAATCCGAGCAAGAGAGCCAACCATTCCCGAATCAGGTTGAGCTAGAGCATCACCAAGCCTCAAGCATCGAAAGCCCTCAAGAACATTCAGCCCTCTCCATGCGAAATGTTGCCGCCGCCGTGAGCACCTTCTTCCCCAAGACCGGCCGCCGTGGGCGGAGCAATCCGGTGAGTCTCCACCTCATTCGACCTCAAAAATAGGATCCTTGGCATCCATTAATGCTTAAATTTCTACCGATTCGAGCTCTCATGCTTTCGTTTTCTCTCCCTACCTCCCGCCATTTCATGCCGCTCGGTCATTGCGCATCACCTCATTGTCTCTTCCGCCAAATCGACACCACTCCCGGACTCTCCTCGCCGAGCTCTATCTCCTGGTGCCATCGCATTCGCTGGAGGATCGCCGGAGTGCCCTCGCCGTGGAGCCCTAGCCGTGCTCATTTTTTCTCCCCTGATGATGGGGCGGTGAATCGGCCTGAGGAAGAAGAAGGCTGGGTCCAAAAGGCGCTTTCTCTTGGGTAAGCGTACTCTTCAACTCCCAGTCAATTTCCTGGCCGAAATGTATTTAGCCATTAACAGCTTGTGCATTCTTAGTTAGAAACCAATGAAATAAATTTATATATTTATATAAAATCAGGAAGATCCTAGATATGCAAAAATATTAAATATTTGAACTACAAAGCAATTGTTTGAATTAAACTTTGAATATAACCTCAATATGGCCTTCATATTAAATCTGTGAACAATAGGTCAAGAAATAATAATATAAATTTGTATATGATGTTAGGATCAAGATGTATTCAAATATCCAAAAACATTTAATTTTTGAGTCACAAAACAATTAGTAAGATTAAGATTAAGGATAAACATTATTATGGATGTTGTTGTATTCAAAGAAATGTAGTTCCAAAAGTCATTAAATAAATTTAGAAGTGTTCGGAATCATAATAAACTCAAATATGTAAAATCATCTCATGTTGAACTCAATTTAAATTATTTGCTTCATAATCATTAATTAACCATGTTATGGCCATTAGCAAAAGAATAGCATAATGGCTCACAAAATGATAATGTAATTTATATCAAGTTCCTAAAAACAGTGAGGACATATGTATGTAAAAATGATTGGAATAAAGTTTAACTTGAATTCTTTTATCAAAAAGAAATGTCAAATGTGACAATAATCAAATAGGAAACCTATTGCAGTTTAAGTCAAAATAATGCAAAATCAACTTTAAAACATTTCTAGGATGGTATGCTGTTAATGCCTGAAAAATGAGTAAGGAATCATGTATAATGTAATTGCAAACGTAAAATGAAGTTAGCCGATTTAGCGTTGTTCATAGGGGTTATTTATGCTATTTCAACAACAGATAAAGTAACACGTCTAAACACTAAAATATGTGAAACTAGTTTAGAAGCACGGTACAAAGTTTATACTACCATATTCTGTAAAAAGAATCTTATTTCATCAAGATTTACATATTCTTCTTATTAGCCCAAAACCCTTAAGTGTTAACCTTTTATTTCACTTTCTTGCCGATTCCGAATAACGTCAACTATACAATGCCACTTAAGCTATTTCAACAATGAATATAATGTTGCATCCAAATCCTAGAACTTATGAAATTAGCTCAGTAGTGCTCTCCAAAGTATATACTACCCTGCTATGAAAAGATAACCTTAGTTCACCATAATTTGCATATTAATCTTAATAGCTGAATAACCCTAAGTAATCACATTACTTTAGACTTTAAAATGAATGAATAAACTTTAGGTAATAATGAAGGAATCTGTAGTTAAGTTATTTGTATCACCAAAACCTCCTCAAACATCATGAAAATTAGGCCAGTAGCCTAAAACAGAAGATCTAACCAGCGTAAAGCTAATTCTAAGCAAAATCAATTAAAGATAAAGAACAGATCATTCATACTCTAATATGATCAATTAAGCCTATTCATTAGCTCGCAAAGCAGCTTATCTAAATCTGAATTTAGTAAAGAACAGCTTAGAAATGATCTTTAGAATATGATCTGCAGTAATCTAAGAAAATATTCTTATTTCCTCTTGCTTTGAATCTGAATCCTAATAGAGGAAAACACGTAAGTGATAAGGATTGGCAGAACTCATATTGTGAATAGTATAATCAATGAACTTGCAACTAATGAATTAATCCAACCAATCCTCGTATCTGGAATTCGTAAATTAAGGTTAATAACTCATGCAGTGCAATCCCTGTTCTTGTGAAGAGTTTATTTGTTCTTGTTATCTATTTCTTTCGCCCTTATTGAAGTTAGTGTTTTTGCGTTATTTTCCGTTGATCGACGTGTAGAACCCGACGTTGCTGTTTTCATCGTCATCTTCGTCAACCGCAATCCTTGTCTTCACCGTAAGCAATGATTAAGCAAGGCAAGCATCCTTTGACCATATTGATCCCAGTATTTTATATTCCTTTTGTGCATCAAATTATTTCATGCATGCGTTTACTTTATGTAAATTTGCTATCTTGTGGATTTGGTAGATATACCTGTTGTCACATGAATCTCCTTTGATGATTATGAACATGTGAACCTTGATAACCATAGATTGAGGATAGACATCACTTAATGTCATCATGGGTATATGCGATCATATCAACCTGCTTAGCCATGCTTTAGAATCAGCAATGTACATGATCAAATCAGTATTTGTTTCCTGAAAACATTGAAAATGTCCCTGTTGGTTGCGGGTACTTTGATTAAAAACCCAAAATAAAACTATGTGTTGATGCGGGCGATTATTGGCAATAGCCGGATGTGCGACAGGAATTTGCACGTAGTGTAGGGTGAAGTGTCGCCCGTGTCAGTTTAAGGACCGAGTAATGGGACGCTATTGATCCAAGATTTCCGTGCAACCACAAGGGTGAGGATGGGGTAGCCGTAGCCTATTAAGTTATTTAGATGTGGCTTTGTTCATTGGTAGGCGGGAGCTTAGCACAGGCATTCCGGTCAGGTCTACCTGGAAGGGTTTCCACCCGTGCAACGGTGTACGCCCTGCCGTGTTTAGAAACGTTGTGTTGGGTGTGTGAAAGTGGATCCACGGCTTGGGTGTGTGTTTCTAGTTCTACGGCGGGGGATTAACGTCCCGGGCTGGATCAAAGCCATGTCTAGGTAATGTAACAGCTATGTATGATCGCCTGGTAGACACAATGTCCTATGGTAGGCGTGTGTGATCTTGCAAAAAGGTGGATCATTCCTTGTGGGTAAAGTTGTACACCTCTGCAGAGTTTAAATCTAATCGATTAGCCGCGCCCGCGGTCATGGGCACTTGGTGAAGTCATTCTAATGTTAGATGTTTGATTATTTTCAAAAGGGTTGGTATCATTTGTTTTTGCAACTGTGCTTTATGTCGAAGGGCTGACATTGATGGATTTCAGGAATTTGAATGTTTCGCCACTCACGTCATGGAGGACTGTGAGTGTTATTATGCTTTACTTACTTGTTATCAATAAATCTTGCTCTTGTAAATTCCGTTTGCAAATAACTTGATTTACAAATTCAAATTCGCTTTATGCAAATTAACTGTAGTAGCCTCCTTTGAAATGGCTGCATATATTATAGGTTTTGCTCAAGTCTTCTTTGAGTCGTAAAGTACTCACCCTTGCTTAATTATTATTTAGGTGGTCGAGTTGGCGAGGCTTGAGTCTCTTCTTCATCGCAGGTTGCGGGATCTTCTTCGACGTGTTCTATCTGGAGTTTATATGTTGTCAGTTGCCTACGGGGCGGATGGGCAAACTACAAGATATTGCTTCTTTTGTTGCTTTATTCTCTGAGTTGTATTATTGCCTTTATGTAATAGTTTCCGATTTAGTTTATTTGTGGTGTGGTTGTGATTCCATTTGTTGTAAACATGTGAGTGCTAGCTACTGATCCAGGGAATAGCACAGTAATCACATGGAGGTTCCTGTTCATCCGAACGGGGTCTCACACTAGACTTGACAGGCTTCGCGACGATGTCAATCAGCGCACCAATGGCGGCGACGTCGCGGGCGGTGGCGTCCTGCTCAGCCCACTCGGCCTAGGCGAGCTCGAGGTCACCCCAAAGCTCCGCAGTGAAGGCCTCCTCATCCGTAAGCGCCAGTGGGACGTCATCTCCAAAGCCGAACACCAAGGTTCCGTTCTTGGAAGAAGCCATGAGGGAAGCAAAAGTATTGCGGAGCGGTCGAAAATCCGAAAGGTGAAATGACTCCTCCAACTCCAGCGAACGTGATTTCTCTTGCCCCAAGGATTTGTCTTGCCCCAAGGACTGTGAACACCGATGTTGCAAGTGGCTGTGTGATTTCTCTTGCCCCAAGGACAGGGAATACCCGACTTGCAATCACATTTGTTTAATCTTACCTTGAGCTTTTCCCACTGTGTAGTCCGATGATAATTACTCCCAGGGGATGCTAGCTACATGGGAGCAGGAGTTAAAACTTGTTCAGAATTTTCTTTTTTTATAAGTCATGATATGTATTGAATTTGAACCTACAATTTTATACATAGGTAGAGTAATATATGAAGTACATCTACAAATTTTTTCAGAGTTTTTCGTGACTTTTATTAGTTGGTGTGCATGGTGTGTACACGGGAAGCCCTGTGTGCACATGATATGTTGCCTTCAAATATATAGTATATAAAGCGTCGTTAGATCATAATTAAAATATATTAAAACATCATAATATTTAGTTTTTACAATAGTCTGTTTACAAATGTAGTGTGAGTACATCTCGTTCACTTTGGTTTTTCAATGACTCCAGTAGAATTAAAGTTGCTCGTGGAACTCGCCATTTGGATTGATGATCTCATCGTGAACGAATCCAATGATCTGCTCTTGAATTGCTAAAATTTCATTAGCGATAACTTATTGGTTCTCATCACGGAGCCTTTGTTATTGAAGAAAAAAGAAATTTAATTAATGATGATAGATGTTAAAGGAAAGAAAAGTAGACATCAATGTATAATTATATACCATGGCTTCATTATAGCTGACACTCTCCGTGATAATTGAATGTATATTTGCACATACGTAGTATGCACATAAATTATTTCCCTGGTCCTGTCTCATGCATGGAAAGTCTTTTATCATTTGGAAATCTTTCTTGTAGGGACGATGCCGAACACTTTTCTTGCAATATCGTGCGAATGCCCTGTGAATGATTTTAAATAGTAGTTAACCTTAAATACAATAGAATAAAATATTATTAGAGCATTAACACAACGATCGAGTTTACCTGTTCGTCATCTCTACTAATATAAATTTGCAGTTGGTGGCAGCGGTCCGTTCTTCCTACCCTTCGGCCATATCTCCAATAATAGCAGGTCATTATAGCTAATTATTTTTTTCTGATTTATAGCCAGCCATATCTCTCTAAATATGGCTAATTATTATAGCAAAATCCCCGATTATTGCTGGTAATTAATAGCTGGCCAATCATTCCTTTTGTACTCTATATATGTTGTACAGTTTTCACAGAATCAATCAAGGGAATTCATTCAAGATCTCTCATGTCGTGCCATTGCGGCGAATGAACTCGACGAACTGATCAATAAGTGATGAACCGATGTACATAGCCGCGAGACGTAGGAGGCGCGCCATGATTAGTAGTAATAGCTGCGGCGAAGGACGGCGAGCGACGCCACGGATGCCGTGACCCCAACGCTGGCTAGTTAGACGTGAATAAAGCGTACGACACTTCGGTGCAGTTACCCGGCGACACCAGTGGGACGTCGTCGGTGGTGTCATTGGCATACCCCTTGGAGATAAACGGGTTGATCGAACTGAACGTCGCGATAGAGAGGAACGACACGGCGATGCACGGCGTGGCGGGCGCCTCAGCGTTGGTGTTTTTTTGGTTCACCTTCATGGGCTCTGACGTTATGGCCGGTGAAACCAGTAATTGCTAGGTACGCCAGAGGCATGGAGACGAGTAGGCCGGCAAAGACGAGAGGGTCATCTGGAAAGAGTAGTGAACCGTCGGCGCAGCGGACCACAGCCGAAGCGGAGAAGAGCGCGGCGCCAAGAGCGGTGGTGATCCAGAAGACGCGGAGGTGCAAAGGCTAGGTGACGACGGTGGCCCCTTTCTCCGAGGCGACTGACCATACGGCCATGGCGTGCACGACGGATTGGGTGGCAAGAAAGGCGGACTCCACAACGCACCATGGAATGCTTTGTAAGAGGAAGAACGCGAGCACGAGGACGGCGGATGTCGTGGCGAAGACGGCGGATGCCCCGAGTGCGACCGCGTAGCGGCCAGTGATCCGGAATGGCGGTGGTTTCGGCAACAGCACCTTGTGCTTGGGGGAATCCCCCGTGTCACCCCTGTGAAGGCGGTGGATGATGAGGCCGAGCGAGGCGACGAGAAAGACGAGGTCAACAGCGCCGAGGAGCGCACGCTACGGGTATAGTGAGAAAGAGGAACACGAGCTGGTAATATAAATTGCAAAAAGGGATAAAAATGATTGATTGATTTTTGAGATTGGTAACATATTTGCTACGTACAATATATTTGGTTTTAATTCATATCGGAGAAGAAACCATAAAAACTTTTGTAATCGGGAGAAATAGATGGTTGATCTTGTAGCACAATTTTCTTTTATTGCTTGACCTTTATGTTTCGTTACCAATTTTATTTTTCAGTAGCAACGCATGGACATGATCTAGTGTGCCAAAAATTTTGATACAACTTAAGTGGTTTTCTCGCGAGTCCAAGACAAAAATCCTGCTAGCATCTAACTCGATGACGGGGAGGACCCAGTCAAACCTAGACATAAATGTTAACATAGCCTATTAGTCCCACATCGTGTCACGCAAAAATAGTAAAACAATATTAGAAGTAGGGTAATACGTACTTAAAGTTATAGGGTAAAATTATGGTGGTTTTGTATTGCAGCTTCAAGAAAGTATTAAATAAATAGTCTTCAACAAACTGTGGACTCTGCAGGATGATTTTCTCATTGACAAGCCCCGGATCGAGAAATCCTAACTTGTTATTGCCATGTCTTCTACATATCTGTATCTCCATTCTACATATACAAAAAAGAAGTTAGACATGCAGTTAAACAATAAAAAAATATGCAATAATATAAATAGGACTTACAAAGTCCACAGTCTGAGTACATTCGCGTCCAGAGCATCTTGCTGGTACAACATATACAATTCGGAGAATAATACCCAGAAGATGTTATCCCTATTGTGAAAATCCGATTCTTTATATCTGATTGGGAGCGGCTCCATACCAATTTCGCACTACTGCGTGTACCACTGATGGACACGCTGCAATTGTGTTGTTAGGTGGTCTAAATGAGCTGGTTCAACCAGCGGTTGCCCCAAAAAGAACTTCCACCTTAGACCTTGCTCGTGAGCATGAAGTTGTTCAGCAGCATCTTTTTCAGCTTGCGACATCAACGCGTCAGCACTAGCCATCTTCAAGTATTGCTTTCTGGAGATGCGCTCGTAGGTCGACATTTTGGAAGGGTCAAAAGCTCGCCCTGTCTCTTTGACTTTTGCCATACTCAAGAAAAACTTCTGCGCATTAGCATCAACTTTAGTCTTCTCAAGTGATGGCACCTTTTTGAAGTGAGATGTTACGCAGTCCCTTATTTTCTTTTTCCGTTCTTCTTTAGTCATCTCGGCTGGTAATTTTTTCTGAGGCTGTGCTGACTTCACAGATGACCGAGATTTGCTATAAGACGGTGCGGACTTTCGAGATGGTGCCGATGTTGAATCTTCTTATATGCGGCGGAGGTTGGACTTTTCTGGTGGTGCCGGAGGAGTAGGACTTTTTCTAGGCTGGTGCGGTGGAGGAGTTGGACTTTTCCTAGCTGCTGCGTGGAGGAGTTGCACTTTTCCTAGGTGATAGGTCAGCGTGTGGAGAATGCGGCTGATCATCATCATCGTCTTTGTCGTCTTCATCGTTCGAGCCAAACATAATCAAGCTCTTGCGCCACGCAAGGAAGCCATGCACGTTTTCTCCAAGTTTGTTTTTTTCGTCCTCGCCAGGAATCTCTACCTCTATTTTGCGATATTGTCGGACTACACTGTCTACTTCGACCCTGGCGAATCCCAGCGGTATTGGGCAGCAATGCAGAACCTGCAAGGAGCCGCATGGCCAAGCCCTGCCATCAGCCACCTTGATGGTTGTAACACCCCGGCACCCACGTGCCCTGAATGTTACACCCTTAACAAACGAGCAAGCCAAAGACACTAAATAGCAGAAGCAGAACCATACTATCATGGTGAGGGCTACCAAAATTTCTCGAAATTTTGGCGGCACCTCTCCTAAAATCGAGACATCCACTCGATGAGATGAAGATGATAAACAGATAATAATAACAATGTACAACAAGATATGGTACCACTTCCCACCAAACAACCAAGTACCTTCAACTAACCATAAGTACATGAGAACAACATGATTAAAGGGATAAGCAGGATACACATAAAGGAGACCACTAATTTCACTAGTACACTAAGGGAGGACCACATAGCATCATTACTTACAATTTACCTAAACAAAATCAGATTCCATTACCCATAGAGACATAAGCAAAAGAAGGTTAACACAACTATTTGAGCTACATTTAGTTGGTGTGAGTGAAGTGCTAGCCCAAACCCCACGATGCCGCTCGGGAGGAACCTAAAATAAACCAACAAACAACGAGTGTGAGTTCATCACTCAGCAAAGTGTAAAGTGACAAAGCAAATAGCACAATAGATAAATTTGCGTCCATACAATAAGAAATTTAAACATACAGGTAATGAACTCAACAACTCATCATTTTTAACTCATCTCATGCACTTCTTTCTCCTACAATGCCATTGATATGCACATGCATGCCTCTTTATGGAGCTCATACCGGTATTGCGGGTGCACACCGTCGGTCGCACCCCATCCCTCCATCCCGTGGAGGTGCCCACCTTTCTTGACTCGCTCCCATACTCTAAAGGTATGGAACTACGAGGTGGGTCTTTTGTGTTCACTACGTGTGAACACAGAGGTCCACATCAAAATGGGACACCTCTTCCTTTATGAATGCACAGATGCGATTAATATGAATAAATTGCATCTACAACTTAACCATGGTCAATGCATAACTTAATCATACTCATGATCATCACCATTCAATCCAAATATAAAGACAAAGAAGGTGTGACATCCGACATCAAGCCGAAAATGCCACTTCACACTTGCCTCTACCCGCGAGGAGCGGGGTGACGCGAGGAGGAAGCCGCACCCAAGGCTACTCTACCTGAAAAGGAACCATAATGCATTTCTCATACTCTGAACTAAACAAGTTACAACTTCACAACACGCTTATACTGAAGCGACCCCCATTTTAGCACAGAAGCCAAAATGGGAATCTAATGTGCACGCAGTACTAGTCCCTGGATCAGTAGCTAGTACGCACATTTCAACAATTGGAATCACAACCATACATTAAATAAATTAAGCGGAAACTAATAAACACATAAATATTACAACTCAGAGAATATAGCAGCAAAAGAAGCAAGGCCTTGTAGTGTAACCATCCAATCCCGCACGAAACTGACCAGGCATAAATCCTTAGAAAAGATCGCTTCAAAGAAGAACCCACAACCTGCGATGAAACAGACCTTCGAAGCTTAGCATTCTAATCCACCTATAAATAATAGATTAAGCAAGGGTGAGTACTTTCGTACTCGCAAGACTTGGAGCAAATGCATAAATGCGAGCAAGTTCAAAGGAGGCTACTACGGTTAATTTGCATAAAGCGAATTTAATTTGTAAATCGATTATTTGCAAGCGGAAGTTATAAGAGCAAGATTGATTGATAACAAATAATTAAAGCATAATAACACTCACAGTCCTCCATGGCGTGAGCGATTTAACACTTGAATTCCTAAAATCCAACAATGTCACCCTTGACATACAAAGACAGTTGCAAAACAAATGGAACCAACCCTTTTGAAAATAATTAAACATCTAACATTGGAATGACTTCACCAAGTGCCCATGACCGCGGGCGCGGCTAATCAATTAGATTTAAACTCTGCAGAGGTGTACAACTGTACCCACAAGACATGACCTTTTCTTTTTGCCACACGCTTCACCTCCCATGGTAAGCGCGATGTGAGAATATTCATGACGAAAACCTTTACATTACAGGTTAACTTCACACCATCCCGGGATGTTAACCCCCGCCAGAGAAAGCAAACACACACCCAAGCCGTGGATCCACTTTCATCACACCCAACACAACGTTTCTGAACACGGTAGGGCGTACATCGTTGCGCCGATTATGCATTTACCCACACGAACTGTGTGGAAGCCCCTAACAAGCAAACCGAACTGGAGTGCTTCCGCTAGCTCCCGCCTACCATAAATGCAAAGTTAAACCAGGTAACTTAATCGATTCAAGGCTGCCCCATCCCAGCACTTGTGGTTTGTACGGGTTTTCTTGGATCAATAGCGTCCCATTGCTCGGTCCTTAAACTGACACGGACGACACTTCACCGTACACTACGTGCAATTCCTTTCGCACCTCTGGCTATTGCCAATAATCGCCTGCATCAAAACCATAGTTTTGTTTTGGGTTTTTAATCAAAGTACCAGCAACCAACAGTGCCATACCCAAAGTTTTCAGGAAACAAGTTTTGATCTGATCATCTGCTTTATTGATTCTAAAGCATGGCTAAGCATGAATAATATGAACGCATAAACCCATAATGACATTAAGTAATGCCTAACCTTAATTTATGGTTATCAAGGTTCACATGTTCATAATCATCAAAGGAGTTTCACGAAACAACAGGTATAATTACCAATACCACAAAATAGCAAGTTTACAGAAAGTAAACGCATGCATAATACAGTACAAAAAACAACATATTGTAGGTAAAGTACTGGGATCAATATGATCAAAGGGTGCTTGCCTTGCTTATTTGTCGTTTACGATGAAGACGGATTCGAAGTTGACGGAGGCGATGACGGAACTAGAGACGTCGGGTTCTACACGTCGATCAACAGAAATAAAGCAAAAACTAACTTCAACAAGGGCAAAAAGAAAGTAGATAGAAAGAACAAATAAAAAAAACTCTTTACAAGAAACAGGGTTGCTCTTTTATGAATTTATTAATCTTAATTTACGAATTCAAGATGCAAAGATTGTTTGGATTAATAGAATTAATCATTAGTTGCAAGCTTTCATTGATTTTACTATTCACAATATGAGTTCTGTCAATCCTTATCACTTACGGGTTTTGCTCTATTAGGATTCAGATTCGAAGCAGGATAAAATAAGAATATTTTCTTAGATTACAGCAAACTACATCCTAAAGATCATTTCTAGACTATTCTTTGCCAAGGTCAGATTTAGATGAGCTGCTTTGCGAGTTAATGAAAAGGCTTAAATGATCATATTATACTATAAATGTTTAGTTCTTTATCTTTAATTGATTTCGCTTAGAATTAGTTTTACACTTATTATTCAACTTTTGGTAAAATAAAGAAAACTTAGTTTTTAGGAAAACCCTATCTGTGAGAAGCCCAAATATGCACAATGCTTATATTCAAGTTAACCATTTCATTTTTTTAATAAGATTTCAAGTAAATGCAATGCATATTGTAAAGCCGCAAATCTCTTTTGCTAGGGTTTTCGGCCGGTAATGATTCCACCATCGTGATTCAGGGATTTGTATTCGGGAGAAAATGTTTATCGATGTGCTTTTGAAGCTTTTATTAAGGTTTTGGAATTTGCCCTAGTTTTTCGGTTGAAGTATCTTTCGAGCTGTAATGTTTGGTGGTAAGTTGTCCTTTCCTGACATTTGTCTTTTCGCGCCAAGAATTAAATTATTTGGTTCGCGCTAATGGTTAAGAGGTGGACTCTGGTTTGGAGGGGTTTTTAGGAATTTCCCCTCCCTCACCTAACCTCTCTTTCTCTCTTTCTTCCTTGTGTGGCTGAAATTAAGTGGAGGCAGATTTTTTCCCAGCCGAGCCCTGCGCATCCTCTTCTTTCCCTTTCTATTTCCTGGTGTTGCTCCTTTGGTTGACTCATTTCCTGGCCAGCGAGACTACTGCGTCAGCTCTGGCGTCGCTCCCTGGCATCCCTTCCTGGCGCCCTTGCTCTGCTGCCGAACCCCCATGGCGCCTTTGCTGCTCCCTCGGCGGCGATGCTTCCTCGAGTGGCGCCAGTGCTTCCTCGAGCCGGCGCCCATTGCTTCCCAGGCGGCGCCATTGCTCCTCCGGCCGGCGCCTAGCAGCAGCGCCTGCAGCAGAGCCAGCAGCAGCTCGTTGCCTTCCCTCTCCTCCTTCCCCTACCGAGCGGCAGCATCCGCAGAGACTCTAACAATGACACCGGTGGCATGAAGGCTGCAGAAGAGCGGCCCTTGCTTCCCCGGCGGTTCCCCAATGGTTGTAGTGCCCTCCCCTCTTGCCTTCTCCGTGTGGTGAGTTCTCAGGTATAATGAAATTGAGGGTTTGGTTCATTGTGCCTACCAAGTGTTTGATGAATTGCTTTCAAGAGCACGTCTCTATTTTCTCCTTGTATGGTACCATGTGAGACATGAGGATGCCATATAATCGTTAATGCTCTTGAGTTGCTAAGCGGTCAAAGCAATGTAATGATTGTAGTTGTAAATCACAAGGTTGACCAGATGATAACATAACATAGATTGCTTTTCCAATTCCTAATGCCTTAGTTTGAGATTCTGATGTTTATTTCTTTCTGCCAGTAAAACAAGGGAATTTTGGTTTTCATTAAAGTTGTTAATCATTTTTATGGCGGATTGAATGTGGTACCTGGCCATGTTATAAATGCTTATCAAACTGTTATGCTCAGACCATACTACCATAGTTTATTCTTAAATTCATTCACTCCCTCCACATAGTTGGGCCTTCTAGGATAGGGGAATATGATTACCCATTATACCCTGTACAGGCTGTATTTTATGCTATTAATGCATACATGGTTAAAGCGAATATAAGAATGATTATATTAACTTCTTGTCAGTGTCTCCTCATTGTCATTGTGCAAAATTGCAAAATCTTCATACAATAAAGTAATATTCTCATTTCTCTTGTTGGATTATCCTTGATTCCCTGTGTTGTTCTTCAATATTTTTGTCTTAATGATTTAAGGTCATAGCTCATCAGTCGTTGCTTACCAGCATTGTGGCAGCTATAAGATTACAGTGCAGCATTGCCTATAGCAGGACATATTTTAGTGCCTGCTATATATATTGGTTATCGCCAGAACTTGATTAATGAAAGTAAGTGCACAGGTATTTACTTCTAAAGAGTCAAGATGACTGGAAAGATTAACTTGTGAACTTTTGTAGTTATGGTCACTAGGCATCTTAAAGCTCAACTTTGTGGTAAAATGGATCCTTTTCCATGAGCAACGAGTGAGCTGGGGCTTTATTCTTTTCTGGTTGCTAATTTGCTATATGCACTGATGGAATACTACAAATGCTTCTCCTCCTAACTAGGATAAGATATAACAAAGTGTGACTTAAAAATTGAGCCTTATCAATTGTCATGCATGTATGCATAGCTCTAGCCTGTAGTGTATGGAATGGGTAGTTTCTAGTAGTCTTTACAAATGAAAGATAATTGTTGGCACTTTAGTGTAGATTATATTTATTTGAGTCAACCTAAAAGTGGAGCTTTTGTGGTTGTAGTTGGGGCGTAGGGCATTGTTGAAAGGGTATAGGTTGTAAAACGTTTTGCAACAGTTATTTCAGGTGGAGTAGTTCGGGAGTGGCATAGCATCTTCCTCGCGCCACTCCGCTCCTTCCGGTAAAAGGCAAGTACATCGAGTCGTGTGCTTAATTGAGTTGTTCGTTGTTATTTATCGGTTCATTGCTAATTTCTATTTATTGTGGCAAGTGTTATTTTTATTGGTGATCGTCCCTCCGAGGACATGATTAGCTATTGGATTCGAGTGGACATTAGTAAGCCTTAATCTCGGTAAGTTTACTGTACCTTTGTTAGCATTGCAGTGAGTAGAGAGTATGGGGTACGTGGATACTCGTACTTAATTATGCCCCATCTAGGAAAAAGAATTGAGTGTGTGTGCGAATAGATTAGATGGTTATGAATGTGAGAATTGGGCTATGTTTATGTATGTGTGTGGTTATGGTTATGAATGTGAGAATGTGGGCTATGATTATGTATGTGTGTGGCAATGGTTATGAATGGGAGACTTTGGACTATATTTATGTATGTGTGTGGTAATGGCTATGAATGTGAGACTTTGGACTATATTTATGTATGTGTGTGGTAATGGCTATGAATGTGAGACTTTGGACTATATTTATGTATGTGTGTGGTTATGGTTATGTTAGTGTTGGCGATGAATGAAGGGTTGCATTTTTTTCATGTAAATTGCATTTGTGCACTCATAATGGAAGAGGCGACCCATTATGATGCGGGCCTCTGTGTTCACACGTAGTGAACACGAAAGTCCTACCTCGTAGTCCCATTCATCGAGGTGAATGGGAGCGAGACAAGAAGTAGGCACCTTCCACGGGATGGAAGGGGCGTGAGGGTGCACACGGCGGGTGGGCACTCGTAGTAATCTGACGTGCATGGAAATGAGCATTCATGTGCATTGCATTTTAATAATGAGTGTTGTGGTAAATGGTGTGTCATATGGTTGGTGATTAGGGTAATTGAAGGTTGAGTCGTGGACTCAACCCAAAAGGGTGAGATTGAATTGAATTTGATGAATTAGCGCATTTCTTTGCCCTGCGAATTATGTGGTATGAATATCGTGGAGTGAAGCCGAGTTATAAACTTAAATGCAATAGATGAAAATGGTATTTGAATTGCAACAAGGGATAGTTGAGTCAGGAGACATTGTGACTTAGAGTTAAGTAGTGCTTCTTTGGCGTTGGATGGGTTTATTATCAAGTTGATGGTTTGATTGCGGTAATTTTCTTGTATAGTCAAGTTATTGTTTTAAAGGGGTATAAATGCGTATTGTTCGGATGTTGCTTTATTTGTATTCCTTGCTTTTATGGTCAAGCTCTTGTTTTAGTTATGATAAATTGGAATTGTTACTCACGTGTACTTTGCTGAGTCATCGACTCACGCCTGTTTGTTGTGTTGTTGCAGGTGCATTGAAACCGGCATGCATGGGGGGAGTAGTAGCACAAGCACGTTTGTATCAAACCATTTAATCGATTTGTAAAGCCTGGTTTACAATACCTGGGTTAACTTCACACCAGCTCGGGACGTTAACCCCCGCCGTAGAAACAGAAACACACACCCAAGCCATGGATCCACTTTCATCACACCCAACACAGCGTTTACGAACACGGGTATGCACTTAATTACAACCGGCCAGGCAATTACCCACATGGCGTGTGGAAGCCCTCACAAGCAATCCGAATGGAGTGCTTACGCTAGCTCCATACCATAAATGCAAAGTTAAACCAGTAACTTAATCCGTTTAAGGTTTGTCCCATACCGGCACTTGTGGTTTGCACGAATTCTTGGATCAATAGCGTCCCATTGCTCGGTCCTTAATCGACACGCAGGCGTTACTTCACCCTACACTACGTGCAATCCTTTAGCACTTTTGCGGCTATTGCCAATAATCGCCGCATCAAAACCATAGTTTTATTTTGGGTTTTAATCAAAAGTACCGATAACCAACAATTGCCATTTCCAAGGTTTTAGGAAACAATTTTGATCGATCATCAACCTTGTTGATTCTAAAGCATGGCTAAGCATGAATAATATGAACGCATATACCTATGATGACATTAAGTAATGCCTATCCTCAATCTATGGTTATCAAGGTTCACATGTCCATAATTATCAAAGAAGGTTAATGAGACAACAGGTATAACTACCACATCCATAAAATAGCCATTTACATAAAGTAAACGCATGCATAATACAGTACAAAAACAACATATTGTAGGTAAAGTACTGGGATCAATATGATCAAAGGGTGCTTGCCTTGCTTAATTGCCGTTTATGATGAAGACAAGGATCGAGGATAATGGAGGCGACGACGGAATCAACAACGTCGGGTTCTACACGTCGATCAACGGAAATAAAGCAATAACTAATTTCAATAAGGGCAAAAAGAAAGTAGATAGCAAGAACAAGTAAAATTCTTCACAAGAAATAGGGATTGCTCTTTTATG
Organism: Guadua angustifolia; assembly: GCA_036346375.1. Taxonomy (NCBI): domain Eukaryota; kingdom Viridiplantae; phylum Streptophyta; class Magnoliopsida; order Poales; family Poaceae; genus Guadua; species Guadua angustifolia. Next base: position 7,301,927 of record CM070520.1, read on the forward strand.
AATTTATTAATTTTATTTTACGAATTCAAGATGCAAAGATTGTTTAAGATTAAATAGAATTAATCACTAGTTGCAAGTTTCATAGATTTACTATCCATAATACATTTCTGGTAACCTTATTACTCATGGGTTTTGCTTTATTAGGATTCAGATTCGAAGCAAGATGAAATAAGAACATTTTTTCTAAATTACTACAGATCATATCCTAAAGATCATTTCTAGACTATTCTTTACTAAATTCAGATTTAGGCGAGCTTTTTGCGAGTTAATGAAAAAAGTGAAATGATCACGTTATCTTATGGATGATGTGAGACCCGTTCTGATGAACAGGAACCTCCATGTGATTACTGTGCTATTCCCTGGATCGATAGCTAGCACTCACATGTTTACAACAATTGGAAATCACAACCATTCAATATAGTAATTAAGCGGAAGCGATTAAACAAATAAATATTACAACTCGAGAGATTAAAGCAAAGCAAGAAGCGAAGCCTTGTAGTGTACCCATCCATTCCCGCAGTAAGCCGACCGAGCATAAACTCCAGATAGAACACGACGAAGAAAATCCAGAACTGCTGATTTAAAAGAGACTCGAAGCCTCGCCAACATACACCTAAAATATAATTAAGCAAGGGTGAGTACTTTACGTACTCAGCAAGACTTGAGCGAAACCTATAATATATGCAGGCCATTTCAAAGGAGAGGCTTCTACAATTAATTTGCATAAAGCGAATTTCATTTGTAAATCAAGTTATTTGCAAACGGAATTTATAAGAGCAAGTTTAATTGATAGCAAATAAATAAAGCATAATAACACTCACAGTCCTCCATGACGTGAGCGGCGAATCATCAATTTCCTGAAATCCGCAACTGTCGGCCCTTCGACATAAAACATAGTTGCAAAACAAAGGATACCAACCCTTTTTAAAATAATAAAACATCTAACATTGGAATGACTTCACCAAGTGCCCATGACCGCGGGCGCGGCTAATTAATTAGATTTAAACTCTGCAGAGGTGTACAACTTTACCCACAAGGAATGATCAACCTTTGCCCGACACACTTCCTTAGGTGTGTCGTCAAGAAGACCGTACATAGCCGTTATATTCCTAGACATGACTTTGATCCAGCCCGGGACGTTAACCCCCGCCATAGAACTAGAAATACACACCCAAGCCGTGGATCCACTTTCACACACCCAACACAATGTTTCTAAACATGGCAGGGCGTACACCGTTGCATTAGCAAGTAGACCTGACCGAAATACCCCGTCAGGCAGACCTGACCGGAAATGCCTATGCTAGCTCCCGCCTACCAATGAACAAAGCCATGTCTAAATACATAACAAGCTATGGCTACCCCATTCTCACCCTTGTGGTTGCACGGAATTCTTGGATCAATAGTGTCCCATTGCTCGGTCCTTAATCCGACACGGGCGATACTCCACCCTACACTACGTGCAATTCCTTTCGCACATCCGGCTATTGCCAATAATCGCCGCATCAACAAATAGTTTTTCTTTTGGGTTTTTAATCAAGGACCCGCAACCAAACAGTGCTATTTTCAATGTTTTCAGGAAAACAAATATTGATTTGATCATGTACATTGCTGATTCTAAAGCATGGCTAAGCATGAATAATATGAACATATATACCCATGATGACATTAAGTAATGCCTATCCTCAATCTATGGTTATCAAGGTTCACATGTTCACAATCATCAAAGGAGATTCACGAGGCAACAGGTATAACTACCAAATCCACAAGATAGCAATTTACATAATGTAATCGCATGCATAAAACAATTTGATGCACAAAAGGAATATAAAATACTGGGATCAATATGGTCAAAGGATGCTTGCCTTGCTTATGTGACGCTTACGACGAAGACAAGGATTGCGGTTGACGATGACGACGGAAATTAGGGACGTCGGGTTCGACACGTCGAACAACGGAAAAATAACGCAAAACTAAACTTCAATAAGGGCGAAGGAAATAGATAGCAAGAGCAAATAAAACTCTGCACAAGAAACAGGGATTGCTCCTTATGAATTTATTAATCTTATTTTATGAATTCAAGATGCAAAATTTGGTTGGATTAATAGAATTAAGCATTAGTTGCAGTTTCATTGATTTACTATCCATAATATATGATTTGGGTAATCTTATTACTTACGAGTTTTGCTCTATTAGGATTCAGATTCAAAGCAAGCTAAAATAAGAATATTTTCTTAGATTGCTGCAGATCATATCTTGAAGATCATTTCTAAGCTGTTCTTCACATTATTCGGATTTAGATGAGCTGCTTTGCGAGTTAATGAATAGGCTTAAACAATCACATTATATTATGAACGAATACTTCTTCGCCTTTGGTTGACTTCAAATAGAATTAGTTTTATACAAGTTGAGTCTATTGATTTAGGCTACTGATAACATTTCCACGACATTTGAGAAGGTTTTGGTGATACAATTATCTAATATACAGATTTCTTCATTCTTACCGATTCATATTATAAAGTTCAGAAAACTTAACACTTAAGGTTATTTGACTATTAGGATTTGTATGCAAAACATGATGGAATATGGTTATTTCTTCATAATAAGATGATTTATACTTTGTATAACAGTCCTAAGCTAATTCCACAAATTTTAGGCTTTGACTGATACATTATATTCGTTGTTTAAAATGTTAATATGATATCAAGGTTTACATTACAAGAAATCGAATTGAAAACGTGTAGTGAACAATTATCACTTAAGGTTATTGTATTAGTGAAAACTAACTAAAGAACAGCTTGTAAATAAAATATTTTCATTGAATATAGTAGTACATATCCTATATATCATTTCTGCACTATCCCTCATAAAATTCTCATTTAGACGAGCTATCCTACAAGATGTCGAAAATGCTTAAGCACTATGGTTTTGGTGCAGATTGTGGTCATTTAAGGTATTTGCGATGATAAGTTTTATATGCGAAGAAGATGATAAATGAAATGTTTTCACATATTTTGATGGTATAAATACCACAGAATGTTGATGAGCTATTATTTTACTATTTTGCATTTAGACACGATACTTTATAGGCTACCGAAAAGGCATATGTGGCGTTGTAAAGTTTACGTTATCGGAATCGGCAAGAAAGGGGAAATGACAGATTAACGCTTAAGGGTTTTAAGCTATTTGGTTTAACATGCAAACTTTGATGAAATAAAGTTATTTCTTTAGGATATGGTAGAATGAACTTTATACGGTGATGCTAAACTAGTTTTACTAATTTTACCATTTAAACCAATTATTTTATTAACTGATGAAACAGTCCAAATGATCATAATGTTTACGTTAAATCGGGCAAGATTCATTTTAAGTTTGCAACTACATTGAACATGATCTTTAATCCATTTTTCAGGTATTAGCAGAGTACCATCCTAGAATTGTTTTAAACTTGGTTTAGCATTATTTTAACTTTGATTGCAATAGATTACCTATTTACTTATTGTTATAATTTACATTTCCTTTCATCAAGAGAATGCAAATTGAGTTTGATTTTAAATATTTATGCATACATGGTCCCTTGCTGCTTTTAGGGACTTATACAAATTACATTATCATTTTGTGAGCCATTATGCTATTATTTTGTTAATGGCCATAATAGGGTCATTAGAAGATTTAAATTCCTAAAATTCATCCGTAGCTCAAAAATTAAATATTTTCGTATATTAAGAATGTTACTGATTTTATATGATTATACAAATTTATTTCATTGAAATTGAATTGATATTTCAAAAGATATTCAACATTGAATTTCATTCGGTATAGAAATTGAATTGGAAATTCAAAATACGCTTTCACAGGAAGGAGACGCCTTTTACCATTGAATCTGGAGATGGGTTGCGCTGGCTGATAGAAGGGCCCCGCGCGCCATAGACAGAGAGCAGAGCAGCGGTTAGGGCTTGGCGGCGACGGCTCCATGGCGGTTCTCCGGCGACGGCGAGGACAGGGAGGAAAAACCACGGCGACGATCTCGACGGTGGTGTTGATTCACCGAAGAGATCTGGGAGCGGGTCTGCCTTGAGCTCTGCTGGCGGCAACAATGGCGGCGGTGGTGAGAGGAAATCAAAGCTCGGGAGCTTGAAATAGTTGAAGATTAAGCATTAAGCGCTTGAGAGGACTCCATTTTGAAGTTGGTTTGGTCGAGAAGCTCATGAAGCTCGCCACCAGCTTGGCGGTTTTGGAGAAGAAGGGCTCACTGGCATGACAGGTTTTCTAGTGTAATGGTTCAGAAATGGTTGAGGGGTTTTGATGCTTGTGGCTTGGTGATGCTCTAGCTCAAAGGGATTTGAGAATGGTTGGCTGAATCACAAAAATCGCGATGAGATTTGAGCTTCTGGGCTTGTGGTCATGGCGAAAGAACAGAGGCGCTTCCTGCGCTTTGGCTGAGGAGAGTAAGGAGTAGCAGAGAAGTGGGGCGTGATATCCTGAGCATAAGACTTGGGCTTGCTGGCATCGATGGAAGGTTCTGGACTGGGGACGTGTCCCATAGGCACAGGAAATGGAGTGGCTGCGATCGGGACCCACATGGCGTTGAAGGTCACGGTGGAGGCAAAGCAAATTGAGAATTGGCTGCCAGCTGCACAAGATAAGGCTCAATGGATAGGTTATCTATCATGTCTGAATTTTAATGAGAAATTTTATTTCGTGATGAGTTGCCAGTTATCTGCCTACTGTATAATTTTAAGATGAAAATACTATTCACAGAAATTATAATAATTCTGACAAGTTACAGTGCACATATTTCTATTTTCCTGATTTTGATTTATCAGACAATTCAAATACTTTTATAACTTTTTGAAACTTTGTTTTTCAAATTAATTTGAGCTAAGTATTCTTATGTAAAATTTTCAGCTCAAGATATTGCTCCAGTATTTTATAAAAATTCTGACACTTCATTTTTTAGCCTTTATTTGATTCTGTTTTCGAATTATTTGGAGCCCTATCCCACCTGATAATCTTCTGATACTTTTACCAATGGTAAATACTGTACCAAGGGTAATTTGGTAAAGTTTTCAGCTGGAGATGATCTCTGGATATTTTCATAATTTCGGATGGTGCCTTTGTTGCTAGTCAAGTTTGTCTTTTTCATCATTAATGATATTTTTACCATGCAGTAAAATAAAAGTTACCTGGTAAAAAGTTTCACCTGAGGGTTAAAAATATTAATATAAATTTTTCAAGATTTTACTTTTATCTTTCTATCATTATCCATTCATTAATTCTCTTTATTTGATTTTTCATGCAACGCAAAACTCCAAGGAAATTCAATTAAAAACCAACGCAATTGCCAAGAAACTCAGAAATAAATATTTTCAAATTCAAAATATATATTTTTACTTTATTAAAATTTTGGGATGTTACAGATGAATACTTCTTCGCCTTTGATTGACTTTGAATAGAATTAACTTTACGCAAGTTAGATCTACGCATTTAGGCTACTGGCCTTATTTACATGATGTTTAAGAAGGTTCTGGTGATACAAATATCTTAACTACAGGTTTCCTCATTTGCAACTACAGTTCGTTCATTCATATTACGGTCTAAAGTAATGTGATTATTTAGGGTTATTAAGCTGTTAAGATTAATTTGCAGATTATGGTGAAATGAGATTATCTTTTCGTAATAGAGTAGACTATACTTTAGGGAGCACTACTGAGCTAATTTCATAAGTTTTAGCACTTAGATGAAACATTATATTCATCGCTGAAAAGGCTTATATGGCATTGCAAAGTTTACGTTTACAAAATCGGCAAGAACGCGAATCGAAAGGTTAACACTTAAGGGTTTTGAGCTAATAAGATTAATATGCAAACCTTAATGAAATAAGATTATTTTTACAGAATATGGTAGTACGAACTTTGTACAATGTTACTAAACTAGTTTTACTGATTTTGGTATTTAAACGAGTTATTTTATTAATCGATGAAATAGTATAAATGATCTCAACATGAACACTAAATCGGTCAAGATTCATTTGAAGTTTGTGACTATACTGTACATGATCCTTTATTCATTTTTCAGGTATTAGCATGGTAAAATCCTAGAAATGTTTTAAAGTTGGTTTGGCATTATTTTAGCTTTAATTGCAATAGATTATCTATTTACTTATTGTTATAGTTTACATTTCCTTTCATCAAAAGAATGCAAATTGAATCTTATCTTAAATATTTTTACATACATGGATCCTTACTGTTTTAGGAACCTAATACAAATTACATTATCATTTGGTGAGCCATTATGCTATTGTTTTGTTAATGGCCATAACAAGGTTAATTAATGATTATGAAGCAAATAATTTAAATTGAGTTAAACATTAGATGATTTTACATATTTGAGTTTATTACGATTCAGAACACATATGAATTTATTAAATGATTTTTGGAATTACATTTCTTTGAATACAACAACATCCATAATAATGTTTATTCTAAATTAAATTTTACTAATTGTTTTGTGACTCAAAAATTAAGTATTCTTGTATATTTGAATACATTTTGATCCTAAAATCTCATGAATATTGATTTCATCATTTCATTACTTATTATACACAATTTCTCATTAACAACCATATTAGCACCATAATCAAAGTTTAATTTGAATAATAATCATGTACTTCAAAAATTAAATATTTTTGTATATTTAGATTCTTTATGGTTTTAAATGAATATAGAAATTTGTTCCACTAAAATGGGATCAAAATTACAAAAGATATTAAAAATTGAATTTCATTCGGTATAGGAATTGAATTGGAAATTCAAAATGCGCTTTCATATGAAGGAGGCGCCTTTTTACCCTGAACTGGAGACTCTCCTGTGGGACTGACATGGGGGCCCCGGGTGGCAGAGACAGAGAGCAGAGGAGCTTCTAGGGCATGGCGGCGACAGCTCTCCGGCGATGATCCGGCGAAGGCGACGGCATGGAGAGCAGAAGCTCGGCAAGGAGAACTCGGGGGTGAAGTCGATTCATCGGAAGAATTACCGGAGCAGTGCGCCCACGAGCTCAAGTGGCAGCAACAATGGTGGCTCGGTGGAGAAGAAGACCAGGGCGATTTCGGCTTGAATCGGCAGCGTTGTGAGCATCAAGGCGTTGAGAGGAATCCATTTTCGAGTTCCTTCGGTTGAGAGAGTATCCGAAGTGAGCTCCCCCCGGCCGCTCATGGAGGAAAAGAGCGCGCAGCAGCAAAGACAAGTTTGCATGGAGAGCTCACGAAATAAGTGAGGGGTTTTGATGCTTGATGTCTGATGATGCTCTAGCCCAAAGGAATTTGAGAATGGTTGGCTCTATTGCTTGAATTGATTTCGGCCCTGAGCTTGAAAGGCCCCTGGCAATGGCGGAAATGGAGCAGGCTTAAGGCGTTTGGCTTGAGGAGAAGGAAGAAGGAGTGGAGGGGGAATGAAAGCGCTGCTCTGTGACCACAATGCGCTATATATTGGCTGAGAGAGTAAGCAGATGAGGCGGCTTGGTTGAGTTGGGTCTCAGTTGTGAGTTTCTCCAGACGCGACAAGGAAGAACAAGGACGGTATGGCGCGAGAGGGAAGAGGACGAACGTGGCGATGATCGAGCTTGTGATGAGCTGAGGATGACGCTGAGGACGAGACAATTCGAAGGAGGGATGCACTGAACTGAAGTTGGTCAAGCTGCGCTAGAGTGTCTCGCTCGGGGGTCTTCCGTTCGGTCGCAAGAACAGGGGAGGAAGAAGATGACAAGTGGGGCTTGGGGACCAGCAGTCAGTGAGATTAGGCGCCAACAGAAAGAGTCCCGGTTTGGATGCTTCTAGTTCCGATTTTCTTGTGCTACCAAATCATGGTAGAAGTTGATCAAACTTTTTGACCAAGGTATTTAAATAGATTTTGATTCCTGGTAAAATTTTTAGGTTAAAATGAGTTACCGAAAAATTGATAATATTCTGACAACAGTGACGGCTCCTAATTACTTGTTTCGGATTTTGATTTTTGATTGAGATCAATTAAAGTCTATTATTTTTAAAATTTTGTTTTTAAAAAACATTTGGTCTCAGAATGATTCTGTAAAATTTTTAGCTCAAAATATGGTTCCATTATTTTATAAAAATTCTGACATTGCAAATTTCTAGATTTTGGGGTTTCTATTTTTAAATTTTAGAAGTCCTAAATGACAATATTAATTCATAATATTTTTACCAGAGGTATATATGGAATCTATATTTTCATTATAATTTTTACAGCTCCAGATCAGCTTTATAATTATTTTATAAATTCTGACAATGCTTTGTTTTGATTTAAAAGTTGTCTTTCTAATTTATCTCTTCATTATTCTATACATAAAAATTCAATTGCTGGCTAAAATGGTTTATTTATATGCTCAGGGTTCTCATGGCAATTTTCTAAATTTTTAGTTTTTATATTTTTGCCTTTTTCCTTTTTCATTCTTTATTTTCATTTGTTGAATTTTTCATACAAAGAACAATTCCAAAGAAATCCAAATAAAATTCAATAATGCCAACAAACTCAGAATTAATAATATTAAAACCTAAATTATTCATTTTCACTTTATTAAATTTTTGGGATGTTACAAAGTTCTTGTGCTAATTGTACATAATGTTGATCTAGTCTATTTACAAAATCTACCATAACTCGCAAGCTATTGTTTCTAATACTATTAGGGTCCCTATATACACTACCTCCTGCTAAAGGCCTTCCAGGTAGGTAGTAATAAGCAGGATCTAAATCTGGAAGGGCATGCCTAAGGTGAATTATCGCTAGATACGCCGATTCATTCATCAACGCATCTATCGACGATCCAAAGCCAACAAAACTTCTTTCTCCTTCATTATACGCAGGCCTACAGGGCACAAACACCCTAGTAGCAAATTCTTTTGTTTCTGAGCTAAGATAGGCTTGAAATACAACGTAGCGAGGATGACCCTCAAAATGGCAAGCCTCCAACAGACTACGCAATGCCCCCATCATCCCTGAAAGTTCCGCACCCATCGACTCATGACAAGGTACGTATTGTGCCATCTACAAAATAACGTAAGGGAGGAGGTGAGATTAGTATACATAATTATGAAAGTAAAGAGACTACAAATAAGAAAATTAGCAAATATGCTAAATTCCATTATTAGTAGAGGGATGAATTTTTGACTCAACATAATTTAAATTTTAGATTTTTAACTAACGACCTTAACTCTCGGGGCTTCCTACAGCCTCTATGGCTCTGATAGCATTGCTGTGAGACCCCGTTCTGATGAACAGGAACCTCCATGTGTATACCGTACTAGTCCCTGGATCAGTAGCTAGCACACACATGTTTATAACATCGATATCATAACCAAACAGAATTTTTATAACCTGCACAAGGCAAATTTTACAGAGCATTTTACAGCACTTAGAAATAATAACAGAGTAGCAACAAAATGACAGCTGGAAGAACCAAAACCCAGGTAGATTGCCCCAAAACCCGCAAGCATCAGACTGGGATAACTCCTAGAAGAAGTCGTCATCAAAATCCACTCGCCCCGACCGAAAGTACGCGTCATCTGGCAAGACTGAATCTTCATCCTCTGAGACAGTGTAGATAGCAAGTTTGAGTACATTGGTACTTAGCAAGACTTGGTAGTGGTTTACAAATGCAAATAAATAATCATGCAGGCTTAATCAATGACAGGCTCTAGTTATTTTGAAGTTGCTCAAAGAAAGTAAATCATAAGCTAATATTAGATTGCAATTCGCATTTATAAAATCACTAAGGAACATGTAAATTTACAGAAATGTAAATTCAATTCCACAACCAGTCTACCCAACTGAATAGCCATATATGTCGATTCCTTTGGACATAAAACCAGGTTGCCAAAACAGTTTCAAACCGAAACTCCAGTTTTCAGAAAAAAAATCAAAATCTAACATTGGAATGACTTCACCAAGTGCCCATGACCACGGGCGCGGCTAATCGATTAGATTTTACACTCTGCAGAGGTGTACAACTTTACCCACGAGGAATGATCCACCCTTTTTGCTAGGCCATACAACACACCTCTTTAGGTGTGCCGGCAAGGCGGTCATACATAGCTGTTACATTATTCAGACATGACTTCAATCCAGCCCGGGACGTTAACCCCTGCCGTAGAAGCAGAAACACACACAAGTCGTGGATCCACTTTCACACACCCAACACAATGTTTCTGAACACGGCAGGGCGTACACTGTTGCATTAGCAAGTAGAGACCCCGTCAGGCAGACCTGACCAGAATACCTGTGCAAGCTCCCGCCTTCCCAAAAGAGCAAAACCATGTTTAAATAACTTAATAGGCTAAGACTACCCCATAAATAGCCCTCGTGGTTGCACGGAAATCTTGGATCAATAGCGTCCCATTGCTCGATCCTTAATGTGATATGGGCGACACTCCACCCTACACCACGTGCAGTTCCTTTTTGCACCTCCGGCTATTGCCAATAATCGCCCACATCAAAATCATAGTTTTATTTTGGATTTTTAGGAAACTAACAACAACCTTTCCAAATGGCAGTTGTTTAAATAAACAAGTTGAAAATGAACCATTTTAACGTTGAGCATAGCTAAGCAGATATGATATCTATCGTTTATACCCACAGTGACATTAATTTATATCTAAACCATACTTACGGTTACAAGGTTCACATGTCACACAGATTAAAGGAAATCCATATTACATAGGAATAACTACTTTTCCTACCCAACATAGCAGTTTGTATGGAGAATTACTTGTATGCATAATACAGTTGCAAAAACAACATATCGTAGGTGAAGTACTGGGTTCAACATGATCAAGGAGGTGCTTGCCTTGCTCAGATCTTGTCAAAGCTCAAACTCGGATCACCGCAAGGTCGCCTCTTCGTCTGCGGTATGTCAGCGTCTACTACGTCGAAGACAAAATGAAAAATAGAAATCAACAATTAAAAACGGCAAAAAGAAAATAGATAGCAAGAACAAATAAAACTCAACACACATAACAGAGTTGCTTACATGAATTCATTATCTTTATTTTACGAATTCAAGATGCAGAAATTATGAATTCATTTATTTATATTTTCGAATTCAAGATGCAAAAATTGGTTAAGATTATAATGATTTAATCAATTCCGGTTTAAACAGATTCTTATCCCTTTTGATTGGATTCAGATTCAAATCAATATTTTAATAACATTCTAGTTATTACAAGCAATTCTCATTGTTAGAGTGTGTATATATATATATATATATATATATATATATATATATATATATATATATATATATATATATATATATATATATATAACCATTCGTATACATAATAGCAAGCACATGATTATATATATGCAAGGGTATGCCTATTTAACTTCACATCTTCCTAACATCATTATGTCTTTATTGGACTAGTTAAATTTTACATTTTATTTCCTCTTATTAAGAAATGTTTCTAATTCTGCTAAGCACACAAGCACATTAGATTACATATGCATTGCATTATTTAGCGGTTCATTGCCCTGCATTGAATTGTTAATTGTTGATCTATGGGAAAGGAAGAGACAAATTGAGGATTAAGTCGTGTACTCATTCAGAATCGGTTATCAAGGCATGGGTCTTGTTTACTTATGTTTTTCTTTTTGAGTTGAGTTGGCTGCTAGTAGGTGGAGGTAAGTACTGTTTCTTGTACTTGATTATTTCATTTAAGTATTGGCTATAGTAAATTCTAAAGTAAATGTAATCCAGTTAAATGTATTACGTTAATTTATTGTTGCACCTTGCTGAGTCTTGGACTCACGCTTGTTTGCTTCTGTTTTAGGTACCTTGCGGTGATTCATCGGGTTGGGAGTAGTACCACGGCACGATCGCGGTCTCCAACAATTTATCTAACCAATTTGTCAAATCTAGATGTAATTAATGTGATTGTAAATTTATTGTCCATCGTGATGAGATTTTCTTAAAGTCTTGGGTGTGTGATTGAGTAACTAAGGACTTGCTAGAATGATATCTTAACTGCTTTGTTGCTGTTTTATGTCTCATCGAGTGGATGTCCATAGTTTTAGAGGAGATGTCGCCGAAATTTTGTAAATTTGGTGACTTGGCTTTTAAACCGGTTTGAGAGTTTAGAGTTTAACTTCGGCCTCATCTTTTCAGAGAGGTGTCATCTATTATTCAGGGTTTTCAGTAGCATTCAAGCAGTGCGTTAGCGCGGGTATTACAGATTGGTATCGAGCCGTGTTCAGTCCGTGGTGTTTGAATGTAGTGATTAATTCTAGAATGAATTAAAATTTTGTTGTGTGAAGGTAGAAACATGGTTCAGGTTGAATCTTTAAACTGTGGCCCTAGGGCATTACCCGTAAAACTTGATGTAGAATGATGAATTAATCTAAAAATTTGACACACTCTGATGCACATTAGGAAAGGGATGGGATATCGTTGTATTGTTTTACAATGTTCATTTGAGATTTATGCTATATTGTTACTTGTTAATATGTTATATGCTAGTCTTGTTAAGATTATAGTATTATTTATGGCTATGTATATGAAGTGGTAGATTGATTAGTGGAGTCCGGTGGGACTCTTTGTACTGAAGGGTTCGGCCTTATCGTGTGGTCAGTGGGTTGATAGTGTGCGCAGATTAGAGCAAGCACCGAAGGAGAGTTTTGTGTTGCCTTTTTTGGTTGCTTTATGAGAAAGACATGGATTTCTTCGTGTTGTCGTTCTCCAAGTTGAAGTTCTAGATTTGGGGCTTTAAAGGAAAAGTGTTATTCGATCGATTTGCTTTTTCTTTTCCATGAATTGATTTGTGTAACTCCTTTCCTTAGTGGAATTTTGGAGTTTGATAATTGGTTTGGAGTTTTGTTGGATGACACGGCTTGAGCCTGTCGTTTTCTAAGTCTTTTGAGAGTTGAGCTTTTTTTGAAGTTTTCGCTGGCTTTTTTGGAAAGGAAAAACCCGATAGTTAGAGTAAATTGTGGGTGATTGAAGATCTTCCCGTAGAGGATTAGTAGAATGTTGTGTTATTGGGTTAAGGTGGTCGACCTTAATTGGATAGATGACAAGAAGTAGATTGTGGGTCATGGTGATCCACAGCTTATAAGTGGAAATCTGGAAATGGTGTTTATGTAAGGGTATAAATGATTATTTCAAAGAAGTAATAATAAGTTTGGTTGAGGCGCTTGTCAATTGTTGATGGGATTCGATTGTTCTAAATCATTGGAAACCTAGATAGTTGATCTTTGTGTCCGTCATATGGTTGGCGGATAGGAATTTTGGATGGTAGGTTAATTGGGATAAAACTTTAACCTGTTTTCCTTTGATGAGTTGATGGGGGAGAATTTGTTTAATGTTGGTGATAACATTCTTGAACGCGGGTGTAATTAGTCGAAAGGATAATTATTGGAGAAAGTGATTCAAGGAAGAGTGGTTATAAAGTTCTTGCTATGTCTTGTTAGGGCTTCCCAAAGGCGCTAGGTGTGATCATTTGAAACCTTTATTGTTAAAGATGCAAGAATTTTAGAGATAATGGGATGTAGGATAAACTTAGGTTTAATTACATATGGAAATGGGGTTGTCGGTGTAATTATTTGGAAGGTTGCCTTTTTGTTTAAGGCGTTCGGTTGGTGTGCAATAGAAAATTTCCATATGACTTGTGTTTCGCCAAGTGGTGGAGTTAGTGGATGAAAGATATTGGATTCTCGGATCGATTTGCTATTCCGAAATGTTGGTTTTGGGATTTGTGTGTTGTGTTGCTTTTAATCGAAAGTGATTCTTTGATGTGAAGCTTTCCACCTTAGGGCTCTAGGTGAGGAAGTGGTTTATCTTTGTTAAGAGAATGGAGTTCTCTTCGATTTTGTGGCTGTTTTTGAAGAAAGATCGTGAAGTTCCTCTTCTCGCTTGAGTTTTTCCTAGTTGTGCATTTCATTGCATTGATTTCAAGTTGGGAAAAGTGGTTAGTTCTGTAAGCAATTGACTATTCGTTGATTGTTCTTTCGTCGGTTTCTGGTTTTGCCTTCTTTGGATGAAGGCAAAGAAGACGAGTTTAGTGTCGTGTTAGGCCTGGTTGTGAGGACTAAGGTTCTATGTCTTCGTGTTAGGCCTGGTTGTGAGGGGGATATGTGATCTTATCGCTTTTGCTTATTTGGGAGGATCATTTTGATCGCGTTGTCCCTAGGTTGTGTGGAACTTTGCGTTGGTGGTCCGGATGGAATGGCCGCTAATTGCCTTGTTTTCTTTGTTGTCGGAACCCTCGGTTCGGGGTTGGATTCAATGTTTGGTCAATCTAAAATGGCGGGATAAGTTATGAATCTCTCCTTCGAAGGATTGTCTCCTTGCTCGAGACAGGTATGAAAAAGGGTCAAGTATGATATTGTATTGTGAGGAAATAGGCTTTGTGCCTATGGGCTAATCGTGGCAATAGTAAGGTTAATCATGAGGAGAGATGGGAATCAGTGTTTTCTTGGTTCGTAGAGGATCCAAGTTTAGAACCTAGCTATTTAATCGGATAGCTTTGGTGTTTTGAGGATAATTGGTTGGATGCTTAATAGAGTGGCGTGACTCGTGTTATTCTTGTCATCACGAGTTGGTTGCTTTGCGGTATGGAGTTTTAGAGAGGAGATTTAAGTTGGGAGAGTGAAATTGAATAGAGAAATGAGAAATGAGTTTGTGGGTTAGTATTATAATCTTCCGAGAAGAATCGTTGGTTGATTGGGGGTTGTGTATTGAGGCTTTAAAAAAAAAAGGAGTTGTCTGAGTTGTCTGACTATTGTTAGTATTTGAGAAAGACCTGGCTTCCGAGTTTTGTACCATGCGAGTTGAGGAGTTAGAGTGAATGTTGATTTGTTGCTGAATGAATGAGTTCAGTTGCTTGCTCCTTTATTTGGCAAGAGCCGTGGCTTTGAGTTGTGGAGTTTTTCTAACATGAGAAGTACCCATTTGTTGTTTGGGTATCCTTGTTTTGTATTTTATTTCCGTTGTTCTTGTTGGTGTTCTTAGTTAGGTCGAATTCGAGGTCTAATTCTGTTAAAGGGAAGAGTGTAATATCTGCAAACAATTTACCATGATTTTTTTCCTCTCACCAAACCTCTCTCTCCCTTTTATTGTGTGGTGAGAAATCTTTGGTGGCAAACCATCCTTTTTTCCAAGCCCAATAGCCTCATGTCATCTTCTGGCGATTTTTCCCAAGGCCTCGGCTCATGGCGATGGCCTTGCGCACTGCACTCTAAGCGTCGCCTCCCCTCCCGTGGCTGATCCTCCTGGCGCCTCCTCCGTCGAGCTTCCCCTTGGCCGCCTCCCGCCTCCTCCTCTCGCCCCGGCGACTGAAGAAGCCCAGCCAGCCGTGAACCTCCTCGGCAGCGGCTCCTCCCAGCACCTCCTCTCCGTGAGCTCCTCAAGCCCGGCAGCAAGACTCCTCTCAGGCCACATTGGCCTGCCGCCTGACCTGTGGTGTCTGGCGGCTCCCTCCAGGGCCCGCCCTTTCGGACGCGCCGCGCCGGCCCTCTTCTCCGACGTGACTCCTCCGTGCAGACTTCCTCCGGTGGCTCAGCTCTCCCCTTCAACTGCCATGCCCCATCTCTCTTCCTCCATGGTGTGAGATTGGAGGTATAGCTTGTTCTTGGGGAAATTTTGGCATGCATGTGAGGTGTTTGTGATAATGCCTAGAAGGATTAGGATTGTTGAATATGATTGTGCTTGTCTGTCATCAAAATAATGGGTAGGGCTTGAATTTGGGTTCGCACAATCATGCTTTTAGAGGAAAAGTTTGGCCCTAGAATTTACATGCATGTTTTGCTAGGGAATGATTAAAAGCGAAGGAGGATGGTAGTATTTGTGTTCTTGGAAGTTTAATGCATTTAGTGTTGTTGTTCGTGATTCTTATGTTGATGAGCCTTCCTATGAGATTCAGTAGTGAGCGATATATATATATATATATACATTTATAATTGCCTAATCTGTGCTTGCTTGAGTTATGTGTCCCGAATGATTAGTGTGCATGATTCAATGTCGAGCTCTTTGTGTATATGCTTAGTCTTGATATTGGGTCATTGGGTGTATAGTTATTCGTATATATACACTTATACCATACCGAAATTGGGTATGTATCCTAAAACTCATGTGAGCACTTAGAAGGTGGTCGAGCGCCACCGAATCGTTCTTTATTTATACTACTTGTTGTGTGATTAGTATTAGGCTATCTCCTTTGTTTGAGTAAGTCGATTCAAACTTTCATTGTTCTTTGTGAGATCAAGTAAGTGTTGATTCTATGGATGTTTAGCATGCCAAGGCTTGACCTGGTTCTATAACACTCAATACCTTATATGCAAGATTTATACTACTGCATGAATTGAAAATTCAGGTCCCATTTCCAAATTGTGGTGTGATGCCACGGGTTTGTCGTGCATGCATTTAAGTGGTTATGAGGGATATTTTGGTTTCAATTGTAAATGTGAATATGTAGAGTTGTTTTCTTACATACGCTTGTTGAGTGTGCATGAATTTGAGTTGGATGAATATTGTTTTATTTGCAGGAAGGTTACGTTTGAGAGTGGCCCTAACCGCATGCCACTCCATTCTTTCGCTTCAGTAAAGGCAAGTGCATTGTGTCGGTTGTGGCTTAGGTGGCTACTAGATTTTACAATAATATCGTTATTCATGTGTTGCTTTAACATTGTCATGTTTGATTTTGCATGCGATATGATGAATGAGAATAGTTAATTGGTAATGTTTTATTTAAAACGAGTTTATATGCAAGTGTAACCAATATATCTCTTATTCGATATCTAGTTGATTGCTTGGGATATGTATATGCTTACGCTACGATTTCATTTGTGTTGATAAGTACGTCTAGTAGCGAAATTGTTTTTTTTATGAAAGGGTTAAGTAATTTGATGCAAGTGCATCGTAGATTGAAATGACTTGTGTCGGAAGTTGAATGTCATGATACCTTGCGATTATGAAGAGCTATCGTTTGATTGTCATACTATTATCACTAGTATGATGGAATAATGTGAATAATGAAGTATTGAGGTTGGATTAATAAGAATGGATGTTCGGTGATCATGGAAATGGATTATGACTTTAACGGATTATTAATGATAATTGTGACCATGTAGATATGAGTGTCGAGAATATGAAAATGAGTGTTGAGAATAGGAATTTGAGAGTTGAGAATACTTAATATGAATGTTGAGAATGCGGATATGAGTATTAAAAATATGGATATGAATGTGAGGAATGGCATTTGCATATGTGCATTCATGAAAAGTGCATTGAGCAGGCGGAGAAAGTCATACGGAATGTATGACTAATCCGTGTGTCGGAGTTCCTACTCGTAGTCCCATCTCCATGGCGTGGATGGGAGCGGTGTTAAGTGTAGGACCACATCTTGGGTAGCGGGCAAGTCCTGTTGCGAGCCCTTCCACGGGATGGTTGTTCGAGGCACGACGACGGGTGGTGCTCGCAATACCGGTATATGCTAAAAGAGATGAGTCATGCATGATGCATCATATGCATGAGAATGGTGAAACATGCATGAGAATGGTGAATGAGGTGAGCATATGAACATGCAAGCATATTTGCATTTGCATTGCATTGATAATGATAAATCATGTTTCTGGCGTTGATTGTGATGTATGGATATGCGATTCTCCCATTGTATGGCATATTTGCATCGGCATTAGACATTTAACATTTCATTGCGTTGCATTGAAATTGTTAATTGTCGATTTATGTGAATGAAAGCATAATTGCGTTGCATTATTTTGCATTGCATTGCGCTGCCTTGAAATTGTTAATTGTCGATTTATGTGAATGAAAGTGTAGGATCGGATGGTGACAATCAGAGGGGGGGTGAATGATTGAGCAGAAGATAAAATCAAAATTTTCTTGATTCACAAAACCCCTAAATTAATTATGAAATATTGCTCTCGGTTTCAACAAAAAACAGATTAATAGATGTTCACTAAAACTGTAATTACCGAAGATCCAACGGTCGGATTGATGTAAAATTTTATCTGTACAAACTAGATTCAAATCCAAAACTAACACAAGAAGAATCAATCCGATCGGAGCAACGGATCTAAATATATTACCTTTGCAATTCGACTGATGCAACAAATGACGAGAATTGAAGCGATGATGGACCAAATGTGCAAGGATTAGCAATACCGACTAAAAACTCACCACGGACCAATCTCCAGAAGGATCACCAAATACCACGGACCAATCTTACCGCACAGCCGCCGGCTCGTTCGGACAAAGCAATTTTCTCGTTGATTCTTTTCACGATATGAAAAGGATGATTCTGGCCTCAGGGACTCAAGCCGCCAGCCCTCCTGACTTCTAATCGCCAGACAGAGGCTCTCCGGCCGCAAAACATCTAGTCGCCGTTAGTACTCCTGCAAGCATGCACTGCTAGAAAACCAACAGAAAAAAAAAACTCACGCAAGGATTAACTAGCTGCTACTTCTTGCATGCATGTGCGTTGGTGTCGCCGCCGCCGTAAACAAATGACGCCAAGAAAAGCTAACTAGAAAACCTTCGCAGAACGCGAGCAAGAACAAAACTCGTTTTCCTTTTTGCGCCGCCACCGAAGCAATCTTCACGCCGCCTGTAAATTCTCCACCGCCAGCAATCAAGAACCCAAAACTAGTAAATGCGGCCAGAGCAAATGACGCCACAACTCAAGTCACGATGCATCGCCAAGACATCCAGAAGGCCAATTAACTAGTCATAATAATGCATGCATGCATCGAGCAAGAAACAAAACTTCAGCGTATTACTTTTTCTTTCCAACACCGTCCGCAAGAAGAAGCGCTTAACTATATACAACCGCTCGGACATTTTTTTTTTTTCACGCCATGCATGCACCGCATCGAGCAAGATTAATTGCCGCAAGGGAATAAAAGCACCTACCAACTTCTAGTCACCGCCTCCAAGCCTCAACATGCACGCATGCAACCAAGGAAAACACAAGGACCTCCTAGGCGCAAGAAGAACAATCGATCACCTTTAGAATTATCTAGTCGCTAGGGTCATTACCTTGCATGCATGTGCACCCACCGGACTTGGAAATTTCTAGTGGATCGATCCTTGTCACAACGGACATGCATGCACGTGAACTTTCCAAGTCGCCGCTTCAGCGCTTCTAGTCGTCGGGGAGATACACCAGAAATCAAGTCGCTGCTCTTTTGCACTGCTGCCGGCCGAGAATCAACCAAATACGGAGTACAAACCGAAGCTCTCCTACCGCAGTGAATTAATCTCCACCACCATGGACTTCAAACCGCAATAAGCAATTGTCAACACAGAGCAAGAAGCACAAAGCCACAAGAACAACTCGGGCACAAGACCTCCCGGCCGCCAGAGCATGCACTAGAAAATACAATGGTCATCCGAGAGCAAAAAAGAAAATCGTTCCTCCCTGCATGCATGCAACACGTAAACTTTTCTTGTCAACCGGACATGCATGCGCCAGAGATAAAGTCAAAGGGTTTCTAGACGCCACAAGCATGCAACGAGATCAATTGACTTAGTTTGCTAGTGGCATGAAAACGGCCGAGCCATTACTAAAAAAAGACTCTTTATTTCTTTTGTCTAACAATACTCTAATATAAAAGAGTACAAATCCTAATTCCTTGCTCTCATAAACAGGAGACACCTCCCCCTATTTATATTGAGCAACCATAAAGAATTCAGATACAACTCCACTTGACCCCAACAAGGCCCAATACGGTTTGTATACAATTCCACTTGGCCCAACATGGCCCAATATAACTTTTGCAGCGCCAGACGCCCTCCGCCGCACACACGTGACTAACCACCTTCGTGTGCACCTTCAGCTCTGAACGTCCCGTATGACATCCTCGACCACGGGACCTCGATTCCTCCACGAACCTAGTCCCGAACCTCGGTTCCTCCATGAACCTAGTTCGGTCCCACATCGACCACGTTCGCCTCGAGCAACACTCGCACACGAATAAACAAACAACGATCCGAGCACAAGTCCACGACTTGACTCAAAGTCAATCCATGCAACCACTCACATGAGTGCATTGCATCAAACAAAATCATTAATC
The DNA here is from genome assembly GCA_036346375.1 of Guadua angustifolia. Lineage (NCBI taxonomy): Eukaryota > Viridiplantae > Streptophyta > Magnoliopsida > Poales > Poaceae > Guadua > Guadua angustifolia. The sequence continues at coordinate 7,322,020 of CM070520.1, forward strand.
AATCATAATTATGCTCAATGGTCGGTTACTCACGCCCTAGGCGGTAGCACTAGGAAAAGCAACCAACACTCAAATTGCTTCAATTTGAAGATCCAATTCAAATCAAACTCAATTTCAAATCAATCCAATCTCAAATTTTGTCAATTACTCATCACACACAAGGATAGACCTCCACATGGTCTTTCAATCTCCCCCTTGATGAGTATATTGACAAACACATGAAAAGGCATAAGTATTGAGTTTGAATAAAGAGAAGAAAGCAATTTGAATGCAAAGCCAAACTTGATCAAAGAAATAGAAATGAAGAACATGACCAAATTGGCGAAACTTATGATCTATGAACGATAGCAAAGATTAACAAAGATCATAAGAAAGAAGAATCAAGTGCAAAATGATGCCTTTTCTACGATTTCTCCCCCTTTTGGCAATATAGGCATCAAGGTGACATTTTCTTTTCTCCCTTTTTTGTTGTTTTTATGCAAGTAATGCAGCCTAAGGGAGCTTTGAAGATTATCCATGTGATCAACAAGACAAGTTATGACACCAAGCTAAGTTATGGCAAAAAATAGACTAAGCTAAGGCATGTCCAAGTGCAAATAATCATTTTGCTAGCAAGATTTAATTAAAACCATGTCATTTTTAGCATGATTGAACATGAGCAACACTTGTCATTAGTTTCAAAACTAGAAGCAAAGCCATTCAAAGGATCAAATGGAAAACCTAGAGTTCAACCTACTCAACACTTTGGGGGAATCTAGAAGTGCACACAAGGTCCTTCGAGCCTTTTTTTTCATTGTATGCAAATATTTCTTTGAATCTTTGAAAGACATAGCGGGGTGCAAATGTTTGACATTATTTGCATTCTTTACCCACATATGTTTTTTTTGCATTTTTAAAGCAATTGACTCAAGCCATAATCGATCATCTCAAGAGGGACTCTTAAGAGAATGATCTTGGTCATACACAACACATTCCAAGTTCATCTCAAGTGCAATGAGAAGCCGTCTTGTGAATGTGAGGTGTTGAGTCTATCTTGCTACAAAAGAGTCAATTTTGCTTCACTTTCATTTTAGCATTTTCATGTTAAGCTAGTGAAGGACTCAAGTATGGATCAAACAAGATTCACCCAAGTTGCTATAGGGACTCTAAAGAATTCTGAATTTCACAAATCATGGCAAATACACCTAGAGAAGAAACTTAGCAAGTAAACATAACATGTTTTATCAAGTTTTTCTTTTAACGCTCATTTTTCAATTTTGTAAGCTTAGCAAGATAAATGAACTTGGACATATCTAAGCAAGTAATTTTCTTCATAATATAGCATGGTGTATAAAATGAAACATGGATCATGTGCATAATAGACAAAGCTCATAAAATGAAAAATCAAGTCTATATGCAATGCATGAGACAGATTTTTAAACTCCCCCTCAACATGTGATTTCATTTTAAGCACAAATCTGGTTCAAATTGAGTTATTAGCAAGATTAAGCTCAAGAAAGATCGAAAAGAACTCAATTAAAGCCAGAAACACAGAATGGAGGGAAGAAGTCAAGCGAATTGGGTGGCTATAGAGTATAGAAAAGATGGTAGAGAACACTATGGCTCAGACTCGCTCTCATCTTCCCCAATGACTAACATAGGAAAGCAGCCTCTAGATCCCAAACTAAGGAGTGCACACAGACCTGCTCACCAGGGGCCCAACACCTGCTAGACTTATAAGACTGTGAGGGAACTCAACCTAGAGAGAAGAGAGAACAGCTAATTAAGCATGATAGCAACCTAAAGCACAAGATGAGAGGTCCATGCAAAGCATGCCAGAAGTCTAAGTGATGTGAACTCATAACTCTAAGGAATAAAACCCATAAGCACCCAGAGCAATACAAAAGGAAAAACTGAAATAAAATATAATACATAATATACAGATCAGCTCCCCTCACGTATATCAGAAGGGCACACAACTCAAGCTCACTCCTCAAGGCAACAAACCTAGAGCTATCCAAAGGCTTGGTAAAGATATCGGCCAACTGGTGGTCACTCTCCACAAACTGAAGCACTATGTCTCCTTTCTCCACATGGTCTCTAAGGAAGTGATATCTAATATCAATGTGACCAAGTCTCCTATGCCAGAAGGAGAGATCACGGGACTCAGAAGCAATCAAACACCAAGAGAGTCTCCAAGAAAGCAGAAAAATCAGCACGAAAGACCCTCCCAAATCTAGAAATCCTCAAAACTAACTCTCTTGATGAATCGAGGATTCTACAAGCATTGTTTTAAAGCTTACCTCGAAAGAATCATCGATAAGTCGAGAAACGGAAAGCAAATTATATTGCAGCTTACTCACTAAGGCAACGTCCTTAAGAATAAAATTTTCATTAATGCAGCGGTACCTTTAGCAATGACTCTACCAAGAAGCATCCCCAAAAGTGATCAACTCATCAACGGGGCTCGGACTAGGGAAGAGAACCAACGAGAGTCTCGGTCATATGGCGAGAACAACCGAGTCAACAATCCAAACATCTCCTTCCCCATCTGGATTTAACTCGATCAAGTCAAAGAAGAGAGAAGACTCAAGGGATAAAGTGAGGACACAGGAACCCAATCTTGAATCACACGACGTCTCAAAGTACCAAACCACAGAGGAAGAAGATCGGACTCTAGTGTCTCTCGACGCCGACTCTCACAAGATCGAAGAGTCAACTCTAGTAGAAGATGTAGGAGTCACACCGGTTTGGCTCGCTGTGGTGAAAAGGCCGGACCATCCCAACGAGGCTGCCCAAATCTCCTACCGAAAACACCTCACGCCGCCGATATCTACCTCGATGGGAAAAACGAGGAATATCAAGAGGACGGTGGAAAGATCGACCACGAGCAACTCCGGGACTAAAACTCGATCGAACAAAGATGAAAACCGAGTCACGGACGCTGTTGCCCCAAAACAGTGACTCTTCGACTGTCTAGTAGCAAGAAGTCGCGTCTTAGGAGCACTCAGAGTCCGGGATGACCTCGAATACCCCTATGAGCAGCAACACGCCACGCCGGTGATCTTGGCGCGTCTAAAACAGAAATCTACTAGGTGACCATCCTTCTTACTGAAGGTGCATGAATACCGCCTTGCTAGAGGCGAAGTGACAGAGAAGCACCCTTCGCTCGGAAGTCCCATGGACAACCCAAAGAGACCTAAACACAAGTGGTACTCACCCCGAGCTACCACTATCTCTCCACTCTTGGAGGCACGCACAACCGAAGGCGGATGCGCCTGCGTCGTGCTCAAGTAATCAAATCCTAGACCTTGATTGAATCTCGCTAATTTTGGACCGGTCTAGAATGAGATTGAGTTTCTTCTTGCCTCCAACAAATTTCTCAAGAGTGCTCATAAGATACCGACACTCTCGGAAAAGTGAGGCGATGAAGAGCAAGGGAAGGAGTAGAAGAAGAGCCGAAGAAGAGGATCGAACAACGCGTGCATATTTTTCCCTATACACTACCGCCTCAATTTGAGAGACTCATAGGAAACACAAGAAGCATCTCTAATTCTACCAACTTTGGCCTCTAACTTCTTCCTAAGCTCTGCGTGGACTTTATCCACATCATCCTCAACCCCAATACACGACAAGCAACCATTATTTGACTTAACTAGTAAGTCCTTAGCAAGTTGATCACACTTGGCATTCAAAGCTTCATTATCAAGTTTTAGTTGCTTACTGCCCTCACATGAGCCGATTTGGGTCCTTAGAAGCATGCAATTCAAGTTCATCATTTCTAGTAAAGCTTCCTAAGGTGACAACTCATGGCATCAATTTCAAGCAAGTAGCTTAGGGCAATTTTCACAAGATGTTGTGTGGGTATGAAGAAAACTAGCATCAATAGGAATAGGATCAATAGAACATGTGCTAGCATCCTTCGACCTAAGAGCCTCAAGATCGTAAACCACACTATCATGCAGGGGTTCTTAGGTTCTCCAACTCCACAAGCAAAGCATCACAGAGAGTACAACTATCGAGTCTCGGGAGGAACATGATTTAAGTGAAGCTAACTCCCGAGACAAGGTATCTACTTCCTTCTAACTCAGAACCCTAGCTCTAGCTCTAGCATGAAATTTTTCTAATTTGCAAAAAGCTTCATTTAGTCGGGTCATAGGAAGGTACCTCGTCCGAGTCATTGTAGAGCTCTGAGAGTCGTGATGTCGTTGGTGTTTGCCATGAAGCACATTATGGGAGAAGTCGCCGCCGCCTTTCTTTTCTTGCGGATCATCCTCGCTGCCGCTCCATGTCTCCGTGTCGGAGAGGCCGATGTCGCCGAGGCGTGTGAGGACGCTGTGGAAGAGCTTGTTCTTCGAGAAGTTGCGGTACTTCTTCTCGCGCATCGCTCCTAACCGGAGGCTTCTTGTTGCGTTCTTGTCGGTGTAGTCGTTCTTGCCGGAATCATGGGAGTCGTTCTTGCCCTTCTCCGATTTAGGACAATTAGCTCGAATGTGGTTGGGGCCGCCACATTCAAGCGCAGTGATCCCACCACCTCTCTTCCTCTCTCACCCTCTTGTAGGCATGAGAAAACTTGCGAGCTAAAAGAGCAAGCTCGGGCTGAAACTTGTCCAGTTGGTCATCGCTAGCTCGCAAAGTGCGAGAGAGGGAAAACCAATGAAAAATCAAGAGAAGATCAAATGGGATCGGTGACCAAGGCCATCGACCGTGATTTCGTCTTGAGAGACGACGCCGATCTCATGAGTCTTGAGTCGGGAATAAAGCCCGTCAAGAGTCAAGGTCGACAAGTCGGTAGTATCCTTGATGGTGGTCACTTTCATTTCCCAAACACGAAGATCGAAAAGCGGTCAAGAAGTGACGAGCATTATCCGAGTCGTGGTATGTGCAACCAACCGCCCGGAGATCGCTCAAAATTTTAGTAAATCGACCAAAACACTCGCCAAGACTCTCACCGGCGTGTTGTTCAAACTTGTTGTACTCACGCTTGTGTTGATCTGCCTCACGGTCTTGATTTGGGTAGTGCCCTCATGGTATGCATCGAGGGTCACCCAAATCTCGTGAGCGGATCACAGTGAAGATCCGATCATACTCATCAAGGTGAGTCCTCAGATGAGAATGTTCCTCGCCTTAGCATTTGCCTCAACGTCGACCATATTGCCACCGTGGCGTTCTCATCGGCAGAACCTCATATGGGAGCTTCACCTTCGCCATATCAGAAGCCCCGGCGATGATGTATGACTCCATCCGGATTTCCAAAAGGAAAATCAACACCACAAAAATTGGAGGCTTGGTGGAATACTTGTGCTGCGCCATGGCTCTCGAGACCGGTCAAGATCTATGGAAGAGCAAAACCGCTCTCGATACCACTTGTAGGATCGGATGGCGACAATCGAGGGGGGTGAATGATTGAGCAGAAGATAAAATCAAAATTTTCTTGATTCACAAAACCCTAAATTAATTATGAAATATTGCTCTCGGTTTCAACAAAAAACAGATTAACAGATGTTCACTAAAACTGTAATTACCGAAGATCCAACGGTCGGATTGATGTAAAATTTTAACTGTATAAACTAGATTCAAATCCGAAACTAACACAAGAAGAATCAATCCGATCGGAGCAACGGATCTAAAGATATTACCTTTGCAATTCGACTGATGCAACAAATGACGAGAATTGAAGCAGTGATGGACCAAATGTGCAAGGATTAGCAGCGCCTGACTAAAAACTCACCACGGACCAATCTCCAGAAGGATCACCAAATACCACGGACCAATCTTACCGCACAGCCGCCGGCTCGTTCGGACAAAGCAATTTTCTCGTTGATTCTTTTCACGATATGAAAAGGATGATTCTCGCCTCAGGGACTCAAGCCGCCAGCCCTCCTGACTTCTAGTCGCCAGACAGAGGCTCTCCTACCAAGAAAACATCTAGTCGCCGTTAGTACTCCTGCATGCATGCATCGCTAGAAAACCAACAGAAGCCTTATTTAGCGGTTCATGGTCTTTCGAGAAGAATGGTTGCATTGCATTATTTAGCTGTTCATTGCCCTGCATTGAATTGTTAATTGTTGATCTATGGGAAAGGAAGAGACAAATTGAGGATTAAGTCGTGGTACTCATTCGAAACGATTATCAAGGCATGGGTACTGTTTATTTATGTTTTTCTTTTGAGTTGAGTTGGTCATGAGGTGGAGGTAAGTATCTGTTTCTTGTACTTGATTATTTCATTTAAGTATTGGCTATAATAAATTCTAAAGTAAATGTAATCCAGCTTAAATGTATTACGTTAATTTATTGTTGCACCTTCTTCGAGTCTTGGACTCACGCTTGTTTGCTTCTCGTTTTAGGTACCTTCTAACTGATTCATCGGGTTGGGAGTAGTACCACGCGCACGCTCAAGGTCTCCAACAATTTATCTAACCAATTTGTCAAATCTAGATGTAATTAATGTGATTGTAAATTTATTGTCCATCGTGATGAGATTTTCTTAAAGTCTCTGTGTGTGATTGAGTAACTAAGGACTTGCTAGAATGATATCTTCTTAACTGTTGCTCTTATATGTCTCACGAGTGGATGTCCATAGTTTTAGAGGAGATGTCTTAAATTTTGTAAATTTCGGTGACTTGGCTTTAAACCGGTTTGAGAGTTTAGAGTTTAACTTGATCTCGATCTTTTAAATGAGAGGTGTCATCTATTATTCAGGGGTTTTGGTAGCATTAGCGGTGCGTTAGCCTTGGGTGTTCTGAAATGGTTAACTTGAATATAAGCATTGTGCTTATTTGGGCTTCTCACGAGATAGGGTTTTCCTAAAAATTAAGTTTTCTTTATTTTACCTAAAGTTGAATAATAATTTACTTATTGCATTAATCTACTCTTATGGATTATTTTTACTAAAAATTGCACGAGACTCTTTTTCAATTTTTTTGCATATTCTGAATCTACTAGATTTTAGACAAATTTAGAAATTTATTCCACTCTGTTTGGACCGGTAGTTCAAAAGTTATTTAGATTTGAATAGGCTCGGGTCTAAAAATCATTAAAAAATCAGATTTTTACAAAAAACGGAAAACACGCTTTCACTGGAAAAGACGCTTTCTCTTTTTGGCTCATGCTGGCTCAGACACTACTACTGGGACCCCTCTGTCAGCGACAAAGAAACAGAGGAAGCTCTGTTCCGAGCTCGCCGTCGACGAACTACCACCGGAGCGGCGGAATGGGTTACACCTACAGCTTCAACACGACGAGATGAACTCATTGGTGGTATTCACTCAGCTTGGCGTGGCCGGGAACATGGTCGCAATCGAGCGCATGCGGCGGCCACCATGGCTTTCCGGTGAAAGCTTGCCGCCGGTGATTCAATGGCTCTGACGAGCACTCGGCGAGCAACAGTGAGTTATGGAGATCCTATTTCACCTGCGAGAAAAGTCGAAGAACGGATGGAGAAGGCTATCCGTGGTGCACCAGAGTTGGAGAAGAAGACGGCGGACTAGGTGAATTGCGAGCTGGAAGAGATGAAATCAGAGCTTGATTAGTGTACTAGGCTACATGGCGAAGCTTCTAGTCGAACCAATTCCTTGGGTTACCTTTGGCTTAGCTCGGTCGCTGGGTTCTCCCCCTCTTCTGGCTTCTCGGTGAGCAGCGACAAGAATGAAGAAGAAACCGTGGCTATCTCAGCGAATGGCTAAGCAAAGGGAAAAAGGAATTCACTGGTGACACTGGGGCAATCTTTATAGTCGGTCGAGGCGGTCTGTAGAGCTTGGACGCGCGGCGATGATCGCTTGACTTGGCGCATAAGGACGACGAGCTGGCGGGGATGTTTAATTGAAGAGGTATGGCCCGAGAGGCCCGAGGATTGACCACGCTGAGGTGAGGTGAAGCTGATGCAGCGAAAGGACCAAACGGCGAGCTGGTTCACTGAATCGAGCTTGGCTGACTTCGGCGATTCGAGAGCCTTCGCCTCGCCTCCCCGGTCGACCGAACAGAGAGGTGAGGGAGACGAGTCCGGAAAATGGGACCCGGGACCATTGTCAGCGGCTGGGGTTCTTACTGTTGCACGCCAGCAGAACAAAACGGTGGAAAATGTTGGCCCACATGTCAGTGAATGGTCAAAGGCAAAAAGGATGGTTCCGGTTGGATATGCTCTCTATCTCTGATTTTATTGGGCTGTCAAATAGAAGTAGAAAATTGCAAAACTTTTTAACCGAGGTCTCTAGACAGTGTTTATCTCCTGGTAAAATTTTGAGGTTAAACCAAGTTACTGACAAATTATAAATATTCTTTCAATTAGGATTGCTTGAATTTGTAGTTTTGACTTCGATTTTTATTTGAAAGCAAATGAAATATATTATTTTTGAAATTTTGTTTTCAATTGGATTTGATCTAAGGATTCTAATATAAAATTTTTAGCTCAAAGACTCACTCCATTATTTAATGAAAATTCGACATTGCAATTTCTACTTTTTCGGGTTTTGGTGTTTAAATTTTAATGAGTCTTAAACCATCTTATTAATTTATTATATTTTTACTAGATGTAGATATAGCAGTGAGGTTCTCATATGAATTTTCACATCTCCATTTGTTGTCCCAATATTTTATACAAATTCTGACAATGCATTATTTGGATATAAAAATTGTTGTTTTATTTTACTTCTTCATTTCCTTATATGCAAAATTTCATTTGGTAGTTTAAATAGCTTATTTACATGCTCAAGATCTCATGACCAATTTTTCCAAATTTTTGTTTCTGTGTCCTTGGCATTTTCTTCTTTTCATTCTTTATTTGATTTTTCTTGCAACTCAAAGCAGAAATAAAATCCAAGAAACTCCAAATAAAACCAAAGACATCACGAGAATTCTAACACCATTCATCAAACTTAAATATTATATTTTCTTTGTTCTTGAATTTTTGAAGGCATTACAAGGGCTTCTCTGCTTGATAACTTGCGTACCATGGGAAATGGCATCCTTGATTGCTTTGCGACCAGACACCCTTGACATAACTTATTCAGATGTGTGACCAGTGGTAGTCCTGCTACCATTCCTTTTTCAGCCAACATTTTCAACGCATGGAAATTGGCATGCCCAAGTCTTTCATGCCAGAGCCAAGCCTGATCATCCAAGCTCACCATGAGGCAAACAGGCCTCGCAATCTGCAAATCAATCTTGTATAGGCGATTTTGTGTTTGCCGTACTTTCATCAGCAGTTGCACTGGACTACAATCATACACCTTCAAACAATCCCCTTCCATGACCACCTTATGTCCAACCTCGGTTAATTGCACTACTACAGAACCGACCTTTGCTACGGCCCATCGATCTTGGTTAAGTGCGAGCAGGGCGATAGTTAGATCGATCCGGTTCAGCGGCTCTGAGCTGCGAGGAAGCGATTAATACGGTTGAAGACACAAACAGTGCTTGATGAGATCATATCAAGCACGGTTGGTTGTCACTGAACCGATACTATTTAGCACCCACTAAATAGTACCGGTTAAGTGACACTGACCGTGCGATGTGATCTCATCGAAGCGGTTCGTGTCTTCAACCCGTCTTGAGTCTAATTAAACTTCTTCCTCCTCCGCTCTCTGACGGACCAGATCATTCCGGTCTTGCGAAAAGAACGGTGGAGCTTGACCAAGAGCTTGAAGGGAGGAGTGTCTGCCAAAATTTCAAAATTTTGGTCATTTTACTCACAACCAAGGTAGCTAAGGTTAGTAATATCATTCCTCACTTCATTTGGTGTTAAATGGAGCCTCTTTTTGCTTGAATTATGAAGAAAATTTGATCTTTTCCCATGATTGATCAAAGATTATGAATGTAGAGGAGAGTGCTGCCCAAATTTCAAAATTTTGGTCATTTTACTCATAACCAAGGTAACTAAGGTTAGTAACATCATTCCTCACATCATTTGGTGTTAAATGGAGCCTCTTTTTTGCTTGAATTATGAAAAAAATTTGATCTTTTCCCATGATTGATGAAAGATTAACATGAGTGTAGAGATCTAGCTTGATCTTTTCAAATAGGATACAAAAACTTGTTGTGTAAGCTTAGAATTTGCTTGGATTATAATGTAGCTCGCATTTAATGTGTGGATCTAGCTTAAATTTAGGTTTTAGTTCCATCGATCGATGAAGGATGAGGTTTGGTTGCATGTAGTTGGGGGAGAATGGTGCATGGAAATCATGGAGTTTGGGATCTTCAAATGGCAATGGTTATGTGGAAAAGAAGAAATTTAAATTCATTTGCGAATTAAAATAATATCAAAAATATGAATGGCTTTATAGAAAATATAAAATGAGTTCAATATTTGAGAAAAGTTTTCAAAAATACTTTGGAACATTTTAAACTTAGAAAATTACTTCTAGTATAATTTTGGTTTTAATTTCCATCGACAAATTATTTTTGAAAACATCATTAATTAAGTGCTAGAGATTTAGAAAAAATAAAAATAAATGATTGAATAATAATTTAGAAATTTTTAGGGTGTTACAATTTCAACAGAATTTGCAAACAAAATTTGTCGTGAATTTTGTTCGAAATTTTGAATCCAGACTCGATCGACTAATTATTTTTGTAGGTTGCAAAAACTTGTTGTGTGGGTTTATATTTTGCTTGGATTATTATTTAGCTCGGATTGAAGGTGTGGATCTAGCTAATATTTAGGTTTTGGTTCAACAATTCATTATTGGAAAATGAGCTATGAGTTATCTTGATGTAACATAATGTAGATGGACCGGCGATGGATGTACATGGATCGGCGCTCCCGGGAGTTCTTGCAGGGTTTGCAAGATTTTCTTCGTCTTGCCGATGCACACGACGTCGGGCTACATATCTTGTCCATGCATAGGCGCAAGAATGAGAAGAGTGGTCAAAATCCAGCCACCTTCACTTTCATTTGCTCACAAGAGGTTTCATGTCAAACTATACTGCTGGACCAAGCACGGTGAAGAAGAGATTATCTGAGGAAGGCGGTGAAGAAGAAGAAGCGGACAACAATATCCCGGATTTGGTCAACACGGTTCTTCGAAGATACATTGGGGAGTGTGGTGATGATGACCTAGACCAGATCTTTGCGTGATGGAGAGGAGAATACATCGATGAAAGACATTACGAAAAGTTCCAGCGCTTATGGGAGGACCACGGAACAACTGTTGTACCCAAAGCGTCGGCGGGGCCATAAAAGTTGCGTACCACACTAGAAGCGATGCAATGGAAGGCGACCAATGGATTGTCGATAAGGGATTGACGAGTTGTTATGCCTCATAAAGAAGTTACTTCGAGAGGAACACTTGCCGAAACTCGTGCGATGCCAAACAAGTTATGCGCCCTTTGGGGTTGGAAGTCTGAAGATACATGCATGCCGTAATGATTGTATCCTTTATCGCAATGAGTATGAGGATTCGAAGCTTGTCGGTGTGCAAAACCGCGGTATAAGACCAGGCGTGATGACCCGAGGAGGTAGAGGGGCAGCGTAAGAAGAAGAGACCTCCTACTAAGGTGGTGTGGTATTTCCTGTAATCCCCGGTTGAAGCGTTTATTTGCGAACAAAGCATGCCGGATGATCTTGTTGGCACAAGGAAGACCGAAGGACGACGGAAGGCTAAGGCACGTTCTTGATGGCTCGGTGGAGGAAAGTCGATAGAACATACCGGACTTTCTTTGAGGATGCAAGGAATATAAGGTTTGGGTTGAGTACGGATGGGATGAACCCGTTCGGCGATATGAGCGGCGATCCTGACACTTGGCCCGTGACTCTATGTATCTACAACCTTCCTCCTTGGTTGTGTATGAAGCGGAAGTACATTATGATGCCATTGCTTATCAAGGCCGAAGCAACACGAAGCGACATTGATGTGTACCTCAAACCGTTGGTTGAAGATCTATTAACAACGTGGAGCGATGGTGTGCGTGTATGGGATGAGTACAAAAAGAGCACTTCACTCTCGTGCATTGCTATTCGTAACCATCAACGGTCGCCTGCACTTGGTAATCTATCGGGCCTATCTATCAAAGGATATAAAGCACGCATCCTTTGCTTAGAGGATACGGACAGACAAGTACCTAAAAACTCTCGAAAGGTTGTGTACATGGGCCACAGTAGGTTCCTCCATATGAAGGACCGTTCACGGAGGAAGGGTGAGAATTTTGATGGGACGGAAGAAAGCGTAAAGCCCATGCATCGCATGATGGGACGCTTGTATTTTCTTTGGTAAAGGATCGAAAGTAGTATTTGGAAAAGGTCTGGTAGCAAACTGTCTCATTGAACAAGGTCACGAAGGCCATTTGGAAGTAGAAGTCAATATTTTGGGACTTACCTTCTTGGAAAGACTTAGAGGTCCGCCACTCCTTTGGACTTCATGCATATCACGAAGAATGTCTGCGTGAACCTACTAGGTTTCCTAGATATGTGCAGTAAGTCAAAAGATACACTTCAAGCACGAAAGGACCTCTGACTATTGGTACTTTGAGAGCGACCTTCATCCGGAAAAGAGAGAAAGGACAACATTACCTCCACCCATGAGCTACACTCGAGCAAGGAAGAAAAAAAACATGATTAAGTTCTTGAGCAGATGTGAAGGTCCCTTACGGATACTCCTCGAACATAAGGAGACTCATAAACATGAAAGAGAATAAAATCGTACACATAAAATCCCATGATTGTCATGTGTTGATGACCTGATTGCTCGATGGCGGTGCGAGGTATTACGCAGATTAGGTACGAGGACAATCATAAAAGCTGTGTTCGTTCTTCAGCGGTGTCGCAGAAGGTCATCGAGCGAATAAGGTATCTAGTCTCGCATGATGACATGGTCAATAGTCTGGTTAGCCTTGAGATGATCTTCCTCCACCCTTCTTTGATATTATGGTCCATCTCATGGTCCACATTGTTAAAGATAGAAATTCTCGGACTGTGTTCCTCCACAATATGTTCCTTTCGAGAGGTACATGGGTATCCTAAAGAAGTATGTTAAATGCGGTCTCGCCTGGAGGCTGCATTGCGTAGGGTGTCGGCCTGAGGAGGTGATCGAGTTTTGTGTTAGTTACATGGATGATCTGAATCCGATTGGCGTCCTGTATCACGCCATGAGGGAGGCTACGAGGAAAAAGGACTTTAGGGAGAAAAGAGTCCTATAGCGACGATCTACTTGCATTTAAACAAGCACATTTCACGGTATTGAAACAAGCAAGCTGTAGTGGCTCAGTATATCTATGATCACGAGATGAGTCTCGCCCAATACCGGAGAAGTCGAGATAAGTGGATCGCGATGGAGCAAATGGATCATTTCGGCTTGGTTACAAAAGCAAGCTGTTGGGCAAGCGATGCAGGCGATGAACAATTGAAACTCTTGGCTCGAGGACCGTCCACAACAATCATATCATTTCAAGGGTATGAGATAAATGGGTACACATTTTACCGACAACTCGAGGATAGCAAGAGCACCAACCAAAAGCGATGGGCGTCGTATAGATGCATTGGACAAAAATAGAAAGATGGACACCTACTATGGTTTCATAGAGGAGATCACGGGAGCTAGAGTACGGGCCATTAAAAGTCCTCTCTGTTTGGTGCCAATGGGTTAAAGCGGCGGTAGTGGATATCGATAAATGCGGTATGACAAGCTGTGGACCTCAAGCAAGTAGCCTATAGGAGACGAACCGTTCGTTTTAGCTAATGATGTGACACAGGTATTCTATGTGATGGACATGGACAACAAACCGAAAAAGGAAGAAGAAAATCTTTGGAGGCGAAGCGGGTTGCAAAGCGTGTTACTACTCCCAACCCAGCGGGCTGACTTCAAAATACCTAAAACAAGAAAACAAACAAGCGTGAGTCCAAGACTCGACAAAAGCGCAATCGAGCATAAAAATAATGAACTCGGCTAGAATATAAATGCTACAAGACATAAAGTAAAAGTTTATTTAATTGATATCGTAAATAAAAAGCAGTTTGAATTCATATACAACCAAACATAAGAGCACAACTACTTCATCTTTTGACATAACCAATACTTAATTGAAATCATCCAAGAAAAGCGATAAATATCCCCATTTACCACATACAACTCGGAAGCGTAACTAAACCATACTCACGCCTCAATAATCGTTCGAGGATGAGTCCACGACTAAATCCTCAACTTGTCATTTCCTTCTCATCAATTAACATTTACCAATTTCAACACACAATGCAATGCTTTTATGCTCTCATCCTTTTTTCTCATGAATCAAAACAATGAATGCACCATGCATGCTCCTAATGCACATTGTCATAGCGTATCTGGGGTATGGTGAGTGCACACCCGTCGGTGTGCACCCTCAATCCACCCATCCGTGGCGGGGCCTACTCTTCTTGACTCGCTCCCATTCACCTCGATGAATGGGACTACGAAATAGGACTTTTGTGCTCACTACGGGTGAGCACCGAGGCCCACATCAACATGGGACGCCTCGTCCATCATGAATGCAATGATGCAATTGGCGTGAATGCATTTCATCCCTCATTCATTTTCACCACACATAGCCATAACCAATATGGAAGTATCAATTAACTTGCTATTTCCCCAATGTAATGCATTCGAGAGTAAATAAAGTCATGAAAAAAATTAGGGAATGGCATCACATCAATTCTATAAAATAGATTAAATTCTGAGATATGAACTAGGTGATTATAGTGCAAGCTTGTCCCTACACTTGCATCAACATAACCATACTCGTTCGTACAATTTAAATGGCAGCGCAATAAATGGGAATTGAATAATTTACTTACCAATTTGCTAACATTCATCCATCCTCATCACCATACTAAAAACTTCTAGACATGCTAATAAACATAATCACTTCATTAGAATTTTTATAATCTTATCGCAAACAAAGCATTTAACATCCTAACAACGCTCTAGGAGTTGCACTTGCCTTTACCGAAGCGAGAGGCAACTTCGGGTCAAGACCACTCCGAAGACACTTTCCTCGAAAACAACGTTACGCACAAGAATGGATCAAGGCCGACTCAATACCTCAATGCGCGATGAAAACTCAACTCTTAACTCATTGAATTGGGCCATCTTGACCAACTTTAAACACACAATTTAACAAACAATATCTGAGACTTATCAAAGAAATATATTTTCATAGCAAACCAATATGAAAGGTGAGATTCTCATAATTCAGGTGGTGGTAGAGGCATGGTTTTATCATTGCGTAAGAGACACTCGAGGCTAAACACATGCATACCTTGGATGAAAAACACAAGTTCGAATATATGAGAAATCATAGCTAAACATTGCATTAAAGAAATCGGGGATGCACCCTTGATCTAACATAGACATGCACACAATTTCCAAAACCTATATACACCTACTACCATATCTCGTACCCTCATAACCAAATCCCATACAAATGCTTGCCTTTAGCTTCCATCGAATCCATCTTGAGCTATGCATGGTCCAATACACCAACTAGATAGGATTTAGTTTTAAGAGAATACACAATAACTCAATCTTGAATCTTGTTCACTTAAATCACAGGGGCTCATAACACAATCATGATTGAAACTACTTACGCATTAAGTTAGCAACCCAACAGATTTATTTTAGCATATAGGCTCCATTTCAATAATCAAGCACAAACCGGATAACCATATATATATACTCACCTACTGCATATCCACATTTCAAAATTCCATATAAAGGCTCATCTCGCGACACCAACACTAATCACGAACATAGAATCTATGCTTGATTAATAGCTTTGAGGATTACCGTTTAAAAGCACCATTAATAACAGTAAAAGGGAGGGAATGCAGATAAATTAGCAATGCATCGATTCTCGCACTTCCAAGCCCATCTCTCAACTTTGCACACTTAACTCATTGCGATACCGCAACCTAATCCTTCTAGGCATTTCATCAAACACCTAGCATGCACAAGGAAACCAAAATACCACACATTCAAATGTTTGAGCTCTCACCACAAGAAGGCAAGGGGGAAGAGAGCCATGTCACTGCTACTCTTGCCGGTGGGTCTGCGATGTTGGACTTCTTTGCTTTCATTGCTTGCTACTCGGTACTCGGTTCTTTGCTACTCGATTCTTTGCTCTCTGTTTCGATTGCTTTCATTCTTTGCTCTCTGCTAAAACAGGGGAAAAAGGAGAAAGGCGTCGGCGGGAGGGAGTCCAGGAGGCGCCGAGAAGGAGCTCGAGCTAGGAGCTCGACGCAGGCGGTCGGCCAGGAGGAGGCAGGCGCTGGAGGCTCGGACTGGGAGGAGAGGGGCGCAGGGGAGAAATCGGCCTGGTGGAGAGAGCTGGGCGCCCGAGAGAAGAGGACATGGCACTGGGCGCCGAACCGAAAGGAGAGGAAGGAGTCATTTGGAGGAGGCCGGGAGAAGAAGCCCTGCGGGTGGAGGAGAGAGAAAGAGTCGGTGGCAAGGAAGAAAAAAAATCTCCAAGAAAATCTCACCACAAGTGAAAGAAAGAGGGTTTAGGTGAGGGAGAAAATTCCCAAAATAACCCTCCTAAAACAAAGATTCAACTTTTAACCATTAGCGTAAACCAAATTATTAAATTCTTAGCGAAAAGCGACAATTGTCGGAGATGGACAACTTGCCGCAAAACTAACGGACAAAGAAAACACCCATTCGGAGATAAATATTTCACGGAAAACCCAAAACCTTCAATAGAATTAATAACCACATGACGGTGAACCTTGAATCAAAAAGGTGGAAAACAAATCTGGCGAAAACCGGGCAAAGAAGATTTGCGGTATTACGAGGACGCCTCAAAGGACCCCACCTTGCTGATCCTCCTCGCCTCAAGCGACCCCACGCCGCCTGGTCCTCGCCTCAAGCCTTGCCTCTCCGCTGTTCCCCTCTCCGCCTTCGCCAACCCTAGGGTTTGTGCCCTCCTTACGACCGAGTGATTGGTTTTGGTTGCGTTCTTTGCGTTTGAGATGTCGGTGGTTGTCTCTATACATGTCCTTACCGCAGGATTGGTGCTTTGTAAGTTTAAGCTTTCTCTGTGATTGCTAATCATCATTAGCTTGCAAAGGGCTAGTCTTTGAGGCTTGGGGACCTTGCAAGAGTGGGATTATTGTTCGATGAAGATTGGGTCAGATTGAGACCATTTGTGACAACAACAATTTTCGATACTTGACATTTAGTTGTATAGATCAATTGGTATCTAGTCATCCGATATATATATTTGTCTTATGAATCTTTTCTTGTTCATAATGGTTGGCGTCTGCGAGTTACGGTGGTGGTTTGGTGTTTGCTTATTGTTAACAAAATTGCTTATAGTGGTATTTGGAGTTCGATCATGAAGACAACTCGGTTTTCGTTCTTTCTTGCTCTCAGGGGTGCCTTCTTGCTTTGTTCGACAATTTATTCTATATCTTGATAGTCAGTTCTTGGCAATGGTTTGCCGTTTTGTGGTTTAGATTTTGTTATTTTGCTCTGTGATGATTGTAATCACGTTGTTACACTTTGTGCTTGTTTCTTAATTGAAACAGGGACATCTTCTGATGTCCTTTTGCTCTAAAAATAATGGTTGGCGTCTTCTTCTTTGGTTACGGAAGTCTGTATGCTCCTTTTGCATTCTGGATAGTAAGTTGTAAGCTCCTTTTGCTAGTAAGTTGTATGCTCCTTCTCAAATACCCCAAAAATGATCTTTCTTGCTAGTAAGTTGTATGCTCCTTTTGCATTCGGATAGGCTCACCACATGTTTGCTTTATATTTCTGTCGGTAGAATCATTTCCTTGTGTAGATGTTTATATATATATATATATATATATATATATATATATATATATATATATATATATATATATATATATATATATATATATATATATATATATATATATATATATATCGATGTCTTTTACTTGTCATTATTAGGCAAATCTTCAAATACTTATTCATGAGCTTGTATCTTTGTGACATTAGATCATGTCTCATTGATGCTTAAATGACATTGTGAGATTTCTATGTATGTGTGAGATTTCTATGTATATGAAGTTTGAAATGTATATATATCATGTCAAATGAATATGTATCATGTGAATTATTCTAAGTTGTCAAGTCTTTGGAAAAGTTGTTTCATTTTCACTAAAGTAATGTTGTCACAAATTGGTCAATGATCTTTGTCCCTCTTGGCGAGGATGGTCTTTAAGGCAACCCGTTATCACGAGAACAATACAAAATTGACAACTTGAGCACTATGCTAGTTGTGATGTCCCTTTTACTTGTCATTATTAGGCAAATCTTCAAATACTTATGTATGTGTGAGATTTCTATGTATATGTGAAGTTTGAAATATATATGTATCATGTGAAATGAATATGTATCATGCGAATTATTCTAATTTACGGTGAATTTTGAAATTTCTATTTTTATTGATCGGTTTCTATGTATATGTGAGATTTCTATGTATGTGTGAGATTTCTATGTATATGTGAAGTTTGAAATGTATATGTATCATGTCAAATGAATATGTATCATGAATTATTCTAAGTTGTCAAGTCTTTGGAAAAGTTGTTTCATTTTCACTAAAGTAATGTTGTCACAAATTGACAACTTGAGCACTATGCTAGTTGTGATGTCCCTTTTACTTGTCATTATTAGGCAAATCTTCAAATACTTATGTATGTGTGAGATTTCTATGTATATGTGAAGTTTGAAATGTATATGTATCATGTCAAATGAATATGTATCATGTGAATTATTCTAAGTTCAGATTCATTATATCTGAGAATTACAAAAAGAAAATTACGACAAGTTTAAAGATCTTAAACTTGTCCAAATTTTCTCTTTTTGTAACTCTCGTATATAATAATTTGATCTAATTGTACAAAATAAAATGAAAAAATTCATATATTCTTAAGAATATATTTGTAATAAAAATAATGAATCATTCTTATTCCACACTAAAATGATTTTAAAAAAAGCCCTGCAAGTTCAAGAAGCATGGATGTGAGGAGGCGTCAGGTGCAGAAGCGAAGCCATGAGGCAGAGCCGCTTATCATGGACTTGGTTCTTTGTCTTCTTCAGCGTACCCTTGTCCATAGGCTTCCTCCGCTCCTCTTGAGTGAAGAGATCAATGAAGAAGAGGAGGCGGGAGGAAGCATGAGCTATGAAATGATGAATGTTAAGTATTATTTTATTCATTTCGAGATGTATATGTATCATATGAATTTTTCTAATGTATAAGTATCATTTTAAAGTTACATGTGCACATGTTTGTAGCATGAGGTCACAACATCAATCACTTGATTTCCTCTCAACTCTAGCAAAATTACCATCGTATAGTATTTGGCGATTTACATTAGGAACATCTTGGCGTCACCGCCCATCCTCTCTCTCTAGTCTTCCACCCGTTTTAGAAGTAATACCATCGACTTTACATGAAATGAAATCTATTTTCGTTAATTTTGATGCTTCTTCTAGCCTAAAAGCGACGATGAATGAAAAAGCATTTTATGTTAAGTTTGATTGCGGGAAGTGATGATCATGAGGCGGCGAACTGCACCGCCACCGAGGCCAATGAGGTGCGAGAGCACGATGAGGCGAGATAACAATCGATCACGTTCATGATTGTCGGTTCCACTACCATGCTAAGCCAATATCTTGACCCGTTCATGATTGTACCATGCTTCGGATCGGTCAACAGGCGAGCAATCACGTCGTGAGGTCCAAGCAAGAAGAAGAAGGCAAGACATGTTATCACCGAAGTCGGAGACGGCCGACCTCTTGCACCCTCGGGCGCTTGGGCCGTTCAATTGGCATGCGGCGTGCGTTAGGGACCACGTGGCAATTAGCATAGCGAAATGGGATTAGGTCACGAAGATACGAAGAACATGCTTTGGAGCGATGTGAAGGAGACACTCACCTTCCCCAAGGGACGAAGAGAAGGTGAAGAGTTACACTCTCAAGAAGATGGCGGTCGCATTCCGGACTTATAAAAAGAAGGCGAACGCGGAGTATATCAAGAAGAATCGAGCATGGGCTTCAACAAGCACCCAAAGTTGCAAGATCAGCGGGATCGTTTGTGAGATACAAGACTTGGACGAAGGTCAAAGTTTGAGTGAGAAGAATAAATTTGAATGCCGAAGAAGAATTATCACCACCGACTCGTACCTGATGGTTACCGCCATGCAATACCAAAATGGGAGAAGAGGAGCGGGACTGCTAGCGAAGGGTATCGCACCCACAACAACAGATTGGCTGACGAGAGCAAAACATTGGTTCTATGCTCACGGCGGCGCCCTTGATGATAACGACAATCTTGTGTTTGGGGAGGTGCTAGAGATGTGGCGAGAAGGCTTATGCAGATCCATCGAGGAGACTTCCGGGGTAGCTTTGTGCCAAGCAGGGGAGAAACGACAGCTAACAAGGGTCTTGCAAAATCGAGCACCACGGGCGTACAGGCGTCGGCGTTGTCTCGTGGAAGGTTGGTTTTATTTGGGGGCAAGAGACCTATAGGAGTCGGCGAGAGCAAGGCTCGGCAGACACAACTGACTTAGTGCGCTTGAAGAACGCTGAATCAAACAAATGAGAGAATGCAAGAAGAGATCGAAGAGAGGTGCAGCTAGCCTTGAGCCAGCATGTGAGATGGGCCAGAACCTCCAAGTAATCCGGACATCATCGGCCCCTCAAGGCGTGGCATTGCGCTTCGGTGAAATTTGGCGAAACGGACTTGGACAAGTATCCGTAGACAACATCACCACAGCGGACACCTTGTGGCTGCATATCCAAGCAGCGAACTTTACCTTCAAGGTAGATGGTATGGCTTACCCATTAGAAGGGGCAGCTTATCCATGGCCATGCAGATCTGGTTAGGATACTCCAAGGTCTCGGTGGAGGAGGTGCGCTTGAGTGCGAGGACCTTGACCTCGAAACTCACGGAGGTGGCGGGACTACAAAGCTAGGAGGCGTACACACTTTCATCTGTGGCCATAAGCGGTACATAATTTTTCGAGATAACATGGACATGTCCTCTCGTGAAGAAGCAGAAAAACCGTCTCCTCCCAAGAAGGCGTCGACTCCTACACCACCTCCTGCGCATATAAGCCGACAAAGCCCGTCTCCTACACCATCTCCTGCGCATATAAGCCCGATAGAAGCGTCTCCTCCCAGAAAGGCGCCGACTCTACACCACCTCCAGCACATAAGCTCCACAACAAGCCGTCTCCTCCCGGAAGGCGCCGATCAAGGGAAAAAGCCAGCTCGGCGGTAGCTCCCAAGAAGGCAGGTCCTCCACCCAATCCAAGAAGGTGGTGAACTTAGGCAGTAGTATGATATGAGCGACGAGGAGACCAAGAAGGTGGTAAAAGGAGAGGTAACTAAATTTCTTAAACCCAAGTCACCGAGAAGAAGGTTCAACACAGCGCAGAAGAATTTTATAAAGGCTTAATGACTATTAAAAATTTGAAGGATAAAAAAAAAATGCCTCGCCAATCAAACTCTGGCGCACATTGAGTAAGGAATGCCCCAAGAAGAAGATGTCGGTGAGGGAAGAGTAAGGAGATGCAAAAATTCTTTGATGAAAGCGGCCTTCTGCAAATCAAATATTAAAGCGCGGAAAAGATTGAGGTTGCCCAAGTAAGATGGTCATTTAAAATGGGCGGAGTCATTGAGTCGGGGCATGAGGACTTGCCCATTAACGACAAAGATCGGCAATTTCATGAATGGTACTTGGGCAGCGACCAAGCATGGTCTCTGAGATGTTATTTGTGAAGTTTAAGCAAGAAGATTTTTCGCGGTGAAGGTGAATTTTTTGTCATTGGGACTACATATATGATCTATACAGATGAGCGCCCTCGGCGTGAGCTTGATGGGTTCTTTGGACTCTGTAAGTGTCTTAATTATTTGCAAAAACTATCGTGCACTTCCTTGTACTATACTAACTTGCAAGCCTAACTAATTTCTTATGTAGCATGGAGATACAAAGATCTTAGAAGGATCGTATTTTCGACATAGGCTTCATGGACCCGATAGTTATCAACAAGACAACCGTTAGAGACCACCAGCGAAAGCAGAGACTAACATATTCAATGTGCTAATGGGTCAAAGATATAAGTCAAAGATATATCTAGCCTACTCATTTGAGTGCGTGTTTTCGTACCACCTCATTCTACTCCTTTTTCATAACACGATGTTAGAACTAATTAGTTATCTCGTTGACACATCTATGTATAGTTTTCACTAGATTCTTCTTATGATCGAGCTAGATCGTAGCTCGATCACAATTATGGACTTCAAAGGAGACCGGTTGAAAAGTATCAAAACTTTATCGACATGCTCGACCGGTATTAATTCTTGTTCCTTTCATTATCGTACTAGCTCTATTTCCTTCAATTTGAAACAAATTCTAATCATGTACATACAATTAAGTAATCACATGTGTAGTGCATTCACGGTTCCGTGCTAAAAAGCGTGGGCGTATTCAAGGAGAAATTTGACATTGCAATTGCCTCTCATATGCGTATATCATAATGCTAGTTTTTAGTTAGTTAACTTAATTTCTTTGCATCCATTTCACGCTTTCAACTTTTTCCACATGAGATCTTGACTTCGTGGCGGGTAACAATTTATCGGCTACTATGTATCTTGAGTTTATGCACACCAAACCGGATGGCGACCGCATGCTAAAAGGCAACAAGGGGTGAGTAAATATAATTACTAGCTTTAATTGTGTATAGGTACTCCTTATATCTTGTACAAATTCAAGTATTGATTAGTTAATGGCTTAACGATAGGTGCCTCAATATTTGGCGGAACAAGGTTGAACTCTACCGAAACGCAGTGAGAGCAATCCAAGAACAACTAAATCGGCTTTATTTACGATGAGGTTGTAAATCCAAAAGCGAGTTTCACGAACCAAACTTTAATAGGTGGGGCCCTTGATAAGGACGATGAACTATAAATGATTAGACATCTCTGACTAGCAAGAGCGATCTTGGCGTAAAAGATCCCGATGAATAGAAGGAAAAGAAATACTAAAGTTGTAATTAAAGTTGTGTACATATATATTGTAATACATTAGGCGATGAGCGAGAAGAACAAATATGTGTACATATTTTAATACATTAGATGTAATTAAATTTGTTAATGAATGTTCAGTGATTTAATTATCGAGCAAAGTGCATGATTGATTATCGTGCTTTTAATTAGTTGTGATTTAACACACACAAAGATATATAATAGCTCTTGGAGAAATAGACATATATATATACAAAACATCGATGCGGTTGGAGAAACCAACGGTACTATCGAGTTCTCATCGATGCGGTTGGAGACACCAACCGTCTGCGATCGAGGTCCTCGAGGCTTCCGACAGCGACCACGTGTGAATTGAACGATCTTGATACTCTATCGATCTGGGTGAAATAAACCGGGGCTGATGCCTCTGAGCATCGGTCTCGGATAACTATCTGGGTTCAAAAACCGGTACTAATGGTAGTTTTAGACCGGGATGAAGGCTCTTTCCGTAGTAGTGTTGTCGAGGTCGACAATATTCTTGCATAATTTTGGGATGTAATAGGCATCTTGGAGCAGCCACTGATCACCATTCTTGTAGGCAAGCAGAATCGACCCTTTTCCCTTGATCTCCACCATTGAACCAACACCGAACCTGACGCTTCCAATGATACCTTCATCTAGCTCATGGAACTTCTCCTTATCACCTGTCATGTGATTGCTCGCCCCATTGTCCAGACTCTAGATACCATTGATTTGTGCTAATTGCATTCTCTAGTGAAGCATGTAATTTCGGAATGACTCTCTCCTCATTGAGCAACATAGTCCCCAGGCAATCTTGTGGTCTTGACCCCAGTTCATGCACAGTGAGCATCAAAGCTGGCTCGGTGTCTTCAGTTTGAGTGAGGTGCGCCTCTTCCACCTTTTTTTTGGATCTGCACTTAGATGCATAATGTCCCATCTTCTCACAATTGAAACACTTTATATGTCTTTTGTCGCATCCAACACCGCCGGAGCCACCTGCCCAATCCTTTTGTGGCATGTCGCCGCGGCCACCCCGGCCCCGGCCTCTACCACGACCATGTCCTCCCCGGCCGCAATTGATGCCACCTCCGTGCGCTTGGTTCTTGCCTTTGATGCTTGACGACGAATCACCACCGCCGTTCTTCTAGTTCTACCTCGCTTGCCACTATGAGCCAGGATTTAAACATGGAGGGGGCCAATTAGACACTAAAAAATATTATAGCGATATATATAGTTTTCATTGTTTTTCTATGAATAAGAGAAGTCACATCTCACATCTGTATTAATTTAAAATTAACTCTACGACTACCGAGAAGATCATACAAATCAATAAGTTCCTCAGAAGTGATCTTTGCTGCTAGTTCCTTCTCAATATAGACTATCGAGACAATGTCGAAGAAAATCATCTCTCATTTTATTTCGAAGGCGGGTCTTGACAAATAGAAGCTTTCCCTGTTTTAGCTAGTTCATGTGTCAAATCAGCGAGAGATGGTAAACATTGTAGTTGTAGGTCTGGATGGTTGCATGTATCAAGTTGAAAATGTGGTAGTTGACATTCCAATTGAGCTCTTTCTTGACTAGAAAAATCTGTGGGATAGAACTTATCCACCAAAGTGCATATCTTTAACATGTCAAATGTATCTCGTTTTGGATCCAAGGATGCACAAAGGGTTAGAAGCTCTGTCACTTCAGAACTAAAACGATCATTCAACTCAACCAATTGTTGATCTATTGCAATATTGAATACATCTATATTGTAATGATGTAATGTTGTAGTGTTATCATGCTTATTGCAAGATTTGGTCACATCAACAAACCTACAAAGTGTATTTAAATTAAATATTTAGGAAGGATACCTTATATTATAATAGTATAATACAAACATGAATTTATGATGTAATGTATATTCGAAATTCAATATTTGGAGAGGGTAACATACCTGTGATTCATATCAGGGATCTCAATCTCATGTTTCACACAAAAACATTTAACTTCTTCCAAAATGTAACATCCCAAAAGTTTTATAAAGTGAAAATGAGTAATTTAAATTTGAATATTATTATTTCTGAGTTTCCTTTCCATTATTGGTTTTATTTGGATTTCCTCGGATTTATTCTTTGCATGAAAAATCTAACGAATGGAAATGAAGAATGAAAAAGAGGAAAAAAGCAAAAAGACAAAAAGTAAAAATTTATAAAAATGGCCATGAGAACCCTGATCATTCAATTAAATTATTTTAGCTACCAATTGAGATTTTATGCATAAAATATTGAAGAAGTAAAATGAAAAGATAACTTTTAAATCCAAAATAATATATTGTCGGAATTCACATAAAATAATGGAATCACAAATGGAGTTGAAAATTTTACATAAGCATTCTGAGATCAAATCCTTTTGAAAAACAAAGTTTCAAAAATAGTAGACTTCATTTGATCTCAAGGAAAAATCAAAGTCCGAAACGAGAAATTCGATCAGTCACTGCCGTGTGGGCCAATTGTTCCTGTGCCGTTCCGTTGGTGCATTGTTGGATTTCTCGATCCTTGGTTGTGGCTCAGTCTTCTTCCAGAATGCATCATCCCCAACCCGTTTCTTCAGCGGCAAGTCTCCGAAGTTGAGTGCCGCACTACGGCGATTCTTGCCACGAATCCCACTCAATTATTTGCCTCCGGCTATAAACCACACCAGCGTTCAAGGCGGTGCTCTCCCATTCCCTTACTTCCTTCTTCTTCCCCGGCTGAGTCGCCCGAGGAATGCGCCATGGTCGCATGCTCTGCTGGCTTCAGGCCAAGAAAAATCTGAGGAGCTTCGGTGGTCCTCCTTCCAATCCTCTCGAGCGAAGCATCCCCATGCCCTAGCTTGATCGAAGCCCTCAAGAATATCCATCTCCTTCCATGCGAGATGTGGTGCTCCGTCGCCTTCGTCCCCAAGTCCGTGGCAGGTGGTAGACTCCGAGCTTCTCCTCCCGAGTAAACCCTAGGAATGGAACCCTAGCTTCCACTCATGCTTATTTCGCCACAATTTCACCTCTAATGCCTGTCTTCTTCTTCCACGACACGCCATTTCCGCCGCCAACCTCATTGCGTACCACGAGGCTTTCTCCACGAATCAACTCCACCAAGTGTGAGCCTCGTCGTCTTGACTCTCCAGTGGTTGTCGCCTTGGGACCACGCCGGGCGTCGCCGCCGTCGCCCTAGCCGAGCTCTGTTTTCCCCCCCGCCGATCGGGACCCCCCGTCAGCCCGGCCAAGCCTCCGATTGCACAGTGAAAGGCGCCTCTCATTCGAAGCGTATTCCTAATTTCGATCATTTCAATCGAGTAGACTTCATCATTGAATATCTTTTGAACTGTTAATTCAATCTCGATAAAATAAATTTGTATATTCATCTAAAATCAAGAAGAAAATAAATATGTAAAAACATTTAATTCTTGACTGCAGAATAATTATTTATATTAAACTTGATTATAATGCTAATATGATTTTTAATGAGACTTTGTGAATAATAAGTAATGAAGAGATGAAATCATATTCATGGGATTTTAGGATCAAGATGTATTCAAATATCCAAAAACATTTGATTTTTGAGCCACAAAGCAATTATAAAGATTAAAGATTCAAATGAACTCAATTAGGTATATTGTTGCCTACATAGAAAATATAATTCTTAAAATCATTGAATAAATTTTATGTGCCTCTGGCATCATAATAAACTTTAATATACAAAAATATTTAAATGTTCAATTCAGTTTAATTTATTTACTCTATGATCATTAGTAAATCTTGATAGGGCCATTAATAAAATGAAAGCCTAAAAGCTCACAAAATTAGGAAATGCTTTGTGTTAGTCTCCTGACAACAATGCAGATCCATGTATGCAAATACATTTAAAATAAGATTTAGTTTGCATGTTCTTAATGAAAGAAAATGTTAATGCTAACAATGAGTAAATAGATAATCTATTGCACTTAAAGTTAAAATAATGCAAAATCAACTTTAAAACAATTCTAGGATTTACTACCTGCTAATACCTTAAAAATCAATCAAGAATCATGTATAGGTTAGTTGGAAATTAAGATTTGAACTTGGCCGATTTAAGATTACCAACATGATCATTTAGGCTAGTTCAGCCATCGATGAAATAACTCATCCAAATACTAAAATCAGTAAAATCAGGTTAGTAATGCTGTGCAAAGTTTATGCTACCATATTCTGTAAAAAGAATCTTATTCCAATAAGGTTTGCCTATTAATCTCATTAGACCAAAACCCTTAAGTGATTAACCTTTAGTTTCATTTCCTGCCGATTCCGATAACGTCAACTTAGCAACGCCGCTTAAGCTATTTAACCAATGAATATAATGTATCAGCTAAAGCCTAGAATTTATGGAATTAGCTTAGGATTGTTATACAAAGTATAATTCATCGCATTATAAAGAAATAACCATATTCCATCATGTCTTGCATACAAATCCTAATAGAGCAAAACTCATAAGTAATAAGAATTGGCAGAAACTCATATCATGAATAGTAAATCAATGAAACTTTGCAACTAATGATTTATTCTATTAATCTAATCAATCTTTGCATCTGGAATTCGTAAATAAAGATTAATAATTTCATAAAAGGGCAATCCCGTTCTTGTGAAGAGTTTATTTGTTTTGCTATCTATTTCTTTTCGCTCTTATTGAAGTTAGTTATTTGCTATCTTTCCGTTGTTCGACGTGTAGAACCGGCGTCTCTAGCTTCATCGCCGTAAATCGCCGCTTGCAATCCTCGTCTTCGTCGTAAGCGTCTATTAAGCAAGGCAAGCATCCTTTGACCATATTGATCGATATTTTATATTCCTTTTGTGCATCAAATTGTTTTATGCATGCGATTACTTTATGTAAATTGCTATCTTGGGGTTTTGGTAGTTATACCTGTTGTCACATGAATCTCCTTTGATGATTATGAACGTGTGAACCTTGATAACCATAGATTGAGGATAGGCATTTCTTAATGTCTTCATGGGTATATACGATCATATTTAACCTGCTTAGCCATGCTTTAGAATCTGAAAGCGAGATGATCATGATTAAAATTGTTTTCTTGAAATGTTTTATATGGAACCTAGATGGTCCTTTTTGGGAAAATGGTTCTTTGGTATCTTTGATTAAAACCCAAAAAAAAACTATGTGTTGATCTTGAGCGATTATTGGCAATAGCGGTTGTGCTAAAGGAATTGCACGTAGTGTAGGGTGAAGTGTCGCCGTGTCGGATTAAGGACCGAGCAATGGGACGCTATTGATCCGAGATTTCCGTGCAACCACGAGGGCTATTTATGGGGTAGCCTTAGCCTATTAAGTTATTTAGACTTGGCTTTGTTCATTGGTAGGCGGGAGCTAGCACAGGTATTCGATCAGGTCTACTTGACGGGGTAGTCCGGTCGAGTCTACTTGCTAATGCTGCGATTATGCATACGCCATGTTTAGAAACGTTGTGTTGTGTGTGAAAGTGGATCCACGGCTTGGGTGTGTGTTTCTAGTTCTATGGCGGGGTTAACGTCCCGGTGGATCAAAGCCATGTCTAAGTAATGTAACTGGCTCTGTATGATCGCTCTGCGGCACACCAAAGGAAGTGTGCTAATAGCTTGCAAAAGAGTGGATCATTCCTTGTGGGTAAAGTTGTACACCTCTGCGAGTTTAAATCTAATCGATTAATGCGCGCCATGATCATGAGCACTGGTGAAGTCATTCCAATGTTAGATGTTTTATTGTTTTCAAATGGGTTTGGTCTAAACTTGTTTTTAGCAATTGTTGTTTCTCTAGAAGGGCTGGCATTGATGGACATTATGGTTTGGACTATTCGCTACTCACGATGGGCTGTGAGTATTACTTACTGTTGTATCTATTTGTTATCAAGTAATCTTGCTCTTATAAATTTCCGTTTGCAAATAACTTGATTTACAAATGAAATTCGCTTTATGCAAATGAACTGTATTAGCCTCTCCTTTGAAATGGCCTGCATATATCATAGGTTTGCTCAAGTCTTGTTGAGTACGTAAAGTACTCACCCTTGCTTAATTATATTGTAGGTGGTTGAGTTAGCGAAGCTTCGAAGTTTGTTAAATCGCAAGTTTGGGTTCTTCCTTGAAGCGTGTTCTATCTGGAGTTTATGCAGTCGGTTGCTGCTTGGTCGGTTGGGCAAACTACGAGGATATTGCTTCCTTGTTGCTATATTTTCTCGAGTTGTATTATTTATTTGTAATTATTCGTTTCCGCTTAATTAATATCTTTGTATGGTTGTGATTCCAAATGTTGAAATGTGCGTGCTAGCTCTTGATCCGAGGACTAATCTTGCAAGCACATTAGATTTCCATTTTGCATTCGATTGTAAAAATGGGGAATTAGATTACACAAAAGAGGTTCCCAACCATTTTGCCTTAACCATCGAGGCTAGATGTGACAAGATGCATCACAGGCGTGCTAAGATTGAAATGCGCACATATACACATCATTTTAAAAGACACCGTCTTCGTGGATTAGTCCATTGTCTATATCAAATATCGGAATACAATTCAACTGCAGACATGCTTGTGATTGAACACCCCCATCAATTTAGTGGCAATAATTGATATATATGCATATAACTTTGTCTCTCTACCCTTGATTAACGTTGGGCCTTTCATTCAAAGTTGAGATACTGGGTCTTCACAGATTTTTGTTTCGTTGGGGGTGCGAGGCCCTGCCCACCCCCTCTCTCTCTCTTGCTTGCCACTCTGCCTGAGTAAGCAAGAGTTGGCCGTCTCCATTGCTGCCTAGTACACGCCATCACGTGCGTTCATCAAAGGTCTTCAAACGCCCGACCGCCTCCTCGAATGGCATAGCCTCCAAGTCGCAGAACTATTCTATCCCAGCAATGACTAGGTAGAACCGGTCTGGCACTGAGTTCAAAAGTTTTTTCACTATGGTCGCGTCGTCGAGCATCCCGCCCAGACTAGCATACGGCCGCCATGCTCTTGATCCTTCCAAGCATAGTCATCCAAGGACTCCGTCCTTCATGACTAGCGATTGAACTGCCCTTCAAGGATGCGAGCATACGACTTTAACATGATCGGTAGCCGGCGACGCACGGTTTTGAGACTATCCCAGATCTCTTTTGCCGTTCTCTTTGGTGCCACCTGATCTCGCGCAGTGAAATGATCTGGATCTGGCAGAGAGCGGGAGGAGGAAGAAGTTTAAATTGGGACATCAATACCGGTTGAAGGCACAAACCGGTACTGATGTAATCACATCGAAGACGGTACATATCACGAACCGGTACTACACGAACCGTACTAATGTCATACCATCGATGCGGTTCGTGTATTGAACCGTCTTGTCGCCCCAAGGCTGTAGCCATTGAGCGGGATGATCTAACTATCGATCCGGATCGTATCGAACCGCAATCGATGGGCGAGAGCAAATGTCGGTTCTGTAGTAGTGTGAGTGATGACATCTTCCGGGAGTGCCAGGAGTAGTTGGCTTGACGTCGACGGTCACGTTGGCCGCTGGAGCCATGGCCTCCCAGAGGCCTTGCACGTCCAGCAACACCTCCACTTTGATTGCCCACATGGTGTAGTTAAATCGCGGTTAGCATCGAATCTGGAGCGACACTCGCCGCCATCTCTCGCCGCGGCGGGAACTACCGCCATTGGATTCCATCGGAGAATCTTGGGCATGCAACAACCGAGCTCGATGCGGATGTTAATCAAAGCCCTGAATCGGTAATTACTGTAGCTCATCTAGCTATAATAAAAAAAGGAACAAGTAAAAGGAACAAGGGAAGGAACTGGGAACAGGTAGAATATTGGGACACTTTTCTTCTGAACTGTATTACGACCACACAAGCAAATTACATTTCTGAAAGGATAAAACACCTACTAATAACTACTGTAATGACCCCCAATTTTACACAGAATGCAAAAATGGAAATCTAATGTGCTTGCGTACTAGTCCTGGATCGATGGCTAATGCACGCACATTTCAACAATTGGAAGCACAACCATACATTATAATAATTAAGCGGAAACTAGTATACAAAGAAATTTTACAATTCAAAGAATATAGCAAGAAAAGAAGCAAAGCACGGTAGTGTGCCCATCCAAACCCATGAGCAAGCGGCGAGGCATAAATCCTAGATATGATCGCTTCCATGAAGATCCGTAACTGCGACGAATCAAACCTTGAACCGCTAACTTTACACCTAAAACCACAAATTAAGCAAGGGTGAGTACTTTTCAGTACTCCATAAGACTTTAGCAAAATGTAGGGACCGGATTACCAAGTCCGGACTCTCCGTGTTTCAACCGCACTAGTCCGAGAGCATTAAGCGCACAACGATATCTGATGATGATAACACGGACATATCATAAAGTTCATAATGATATTAAGCAAAAGAGTGTACCAATGTCATCACATTATTACAAGTATGAAGCCTTACTACTGAAATGTAAAAATAGCGGCGTGAAATGTAGAACAAAAAGAGCCAATCGGTTAGCCCACGCAACCGAAGTGCGCTCCCTAGAAGAACGAGTCGTCATCATCTTCATAGTCCTCTCCACAGATGTCGAACGGTGGATTGCATGCTCTTTGCTCACCCTTCTTCCATCATCGCTTTATGGAATAAGCCCCGCAATAAAAGCGAGGGTGAGTATGCAACATACTACGCAAGTCTTGAAACATAATGCAATTAACTAAATGCAAGGCTTAAACAAAGGAAGGCATAATATGGCTCATTTAAATAGCGAAATTTAAAGGAAATACAAGTAATAATTTCTTAAAGCGAGAAGCCCGACAAAATGTAAATAGTATATTTAATTAAATTGAAGTATCAACACTCTTCCAGTGCAAGCGACACCGGTTGGCTCTAAGCCAAATTAATATCCGGAGCTCTAGCTTCATGATTCCCAACCACATTTCCATGTTTAAACCAAATCCATCATTTTCAGTTTTAAACCAAAACCAGAAAAATCTACTATGTGAAAGCGTTCCACGCTTGCCTTTATCCGTAGGCACGGCTACTCAAGTAGTTTTTTTAAGACTCTGCAGAGCTGGTACACTTTACCCACACGACATGATCAATCCTTTTCGCCAAGCTATTGACACACTTCCTTTGGTGTGCTTGCAGGAGATCATGACAAGGCCTTTACAATGCATAATACCGCTCTGACTCGCGCTAAGGTTTCACATTGGTAGGGCTACCTTGATCGAAGCCCTCTTGCGCCTTGCAAGTACCCTCCAAAGAAACCGCATACCCCAATGGCGAAGTCAACTAACGATACATGCAAATTACTTAGCCAGTCGTACCCATATAGACATGTGGTTGTCTTGTATAGCATGGCCCATGGTGTCCTAAGCACGACAGGTCCTTAATTGACTAGGAGGCAATCATATTCCAAAATTTTGTGCTTCCGCACCCACCATTCAACCAATCGCCCGGTCCAAATCATTTTTCATTTTAACTTTCAAATTAATACCGCAACACCAATTGCCATACATTTCACAAATCATCTTTAATCAAAAATGAAATTATTTCCATAAGGATAAAATCTTGGCGTGTTTAAGCATGGCTAAGCATTTTTCTACCGTCCCCATAGCAAGATCAATTACCATTAGCTACAGTAATTAGTTTTCTTAGGGTATCAATGGTTGTCAACATGAACATCAATGTGGGCATAACAAGTTGGCATTTATCTAAACATTTAAAATGACATCAAAGTACAATTCATAATTCAAATAGCATGCAATAACTTAAAAACAAAATAGCATTTCATGAATTTGGGTTCAACATGGTCAAGGAGACTTGCCTTCAACCTCTCCCGCTGCTGTAACCTCCGCTGGATGCTCCTCTCGCTCAACCGTTGCGTCGTCTACACGTGAAACACGCAAATCGAGACAACAATAAATAAAACAAAAATAAATAAAATCCAAAAATTCAGAACAAATACACCAACAGATAGATCTTGATTTTATATGAATTTAGAAATTTGAATCGTTCGAATCGGAGTTCGAACGAAGGAGAACGAAGCTTCCGAAGTTTTAAATAGAAGAAAATCAGGAAAATACCCTAGAGCTGACACGTGTCGGCACTGGATTGGTTGAAAATTCGGATTTTCGGATTAAATCAGGAATTATGAAATATACGCGCTGACATGTGGGGTCTACTTGTCATAGACTCGGTCTACGGCGGACTCGGTTCATGGCTTACGGTGACTGGGCGGACACGCTGGACGCTAGGGCACACGTGGCATACACGTGGCATCCACGTGGTGGACACACAGATCTACGGCGAGGAGGTGGCGATGATATGGCGTGCACGTGGCGGTGAGGTGGCAGTGATGCGGCGCTACAGTAGAACACGTGGCGACACATGGCGACACGTGGAGATGACATGGCGGACATGTGCGAAACAGTGCTGACGGGGCATCCACGTGGCTACACGTGGCCGACATGCGTGCGGTTAGGGCTGAGGTGGCGATGAAGTGGCGTGGATCTGGCCTATACGTGGCGGCTGTGCAGGCTGCTGGTGACGAGGTGGCGCCCACGTATGACTAGGGTTTACAGTGGCGGCGACGTGGCTGTCACGAAGCGGCTACGCGGCGGTTGGCGAGGACGTGGCGGACACTTGACGCACACGTAGTTGCCACGCAGCAGACACAGCGACTTCTAGAGGTGACGGGGCAGTTGGCTCAGGGGAAAGATTTACCGAGTATACGTGGCGAGATCCAACGCGTCGATGAAGAATCCAATGGCCACGAGCGGCTGAAGCAGCTTCGACGGCGAGACGGCGGCTCTGTCCCACCGGAGTCGGAGAAGACGGCGCGTGACACGGAGAAAGAGTGACGGATCGGGGTGAAAAGTTAGTGGATTCGGAAGAGGAGGTTAAGATGAATTCAGGGGTACTAAAGACCACGGCGGAGACTCACCGGTGCGGCTAAACGGCGGGGAAAAAGGCTTCGGCCACGGCGATGAACTTCGGCGAGGTCGCACGGTTTCCACACAGCGTCTTCGCCGGAAAGAGAAAAGGGGAAAGAGGCGGCGCGGAGTGGGGAACGCGGCACGGAAGCCAGAGAAGGCCTAAATAGCCTAGGGATGCGGGTATGGGCGCGGAAACCGAAGATGGTCGCTGCGGCGCTGAGTTACGGGCGGCGGCGCAAGCTCGGGTGACGTGGCTCCTTCGTGTGCCTGGGATCGAGATCAGACGGACGCGATCGAAGGTGGCTAGGGTTTTCGGCTTGCTGGGCCGAGGAACAGTACTAGGCCGCATGATGAATAGCGAAATCGGCCCGGAATTGATTTTTAGGTTTTAAATTCATTTCCGATTTAAATCAATATCAGAAATTCGAATATACTTCATATAACTCAAATAATTAGCAAATAAATCCGGAAAAATCTCCAAAAATACAGAAAAATTCAATAAAATACAAGGAACCCAAATAAAATAAGAAATAATTAATTTGAAATACAGATTATTCAAATTAAATCCTTTTGACTTTGAAAATTGATTAAGCTGGATCTAATTCGAGAAAAAAAAATTTTGTTCGGGTTTTGAAATTCAAATCCAATAAACTGAAAATCGGAATGTTACACAAAACCTATAATACATGCAGGCCATTTCAAAGGAAAGGCTTCTACAGTTAATTTGCATAAAGCGAAGTTGAATTTGTAAATCAAGTTATTTGCAAACGGAATTTATAAGAGCAAGCTTGATATGAAATAAGTAAAGCATAAGAAATACTCACAGTCCATTGTGCATCCAATAATCCAATATCCAAATCCATAATCCAATCA
This sequence comes from Guadua angustifolia, assembly GCA_036346375.1. Classification (NCBI taxonomy): domain Eukaryota; kingdom Viridiplantae; phylum Streptophyta; class Magnoliopsida; order Poales; family Poaceae; genus Guadua; species Guadua angustifolia. The sequence goes on from CM070520.1 coordinate 7,356,791, forward strand.
TAAAATCCATCATTGTCGTCCCGTTGACATGAGGACATAATCATTCATCCAATAATCCACATATAAAATCCAACAATGTCGGCCCATTGACATAATCATTCATCCACCAATATCAATCCATTGATATGACATCATAACCAGTTTCAAAACAAGTTCCAACCCAAATACCCATTTTAGAAAATACCAAATTCTAACATTGGAATGACTTCACCAAGTGCCCATGACCGCGGACGCGGCTAATCGATTAGATTTAAACTCTGCAGAGGTGTACATCTTTACCCACAAGTAATGATCAACTCACCACGTCAGCCGTGAATCGCCATACAAGAGTATGCAAATGAGCGATCATACATAACCGTTACATTACCTAAATCTAACTTTGCACCAGCGACGGGACGTTAAGCCCCTGCCATAGAAACAGAAACACACACACACAACACGTGGTCCCTTTCACGTGGCACTCAACACACCGTTTCTGCCCCATGGCAAGGCGTACACCGTTATATCGGCAAATGTGGTTCCCAACACCTCGGTGTGGGCACCCCTTCGAGCAAACTTGAAACGGGTTTGCCCGTACTACTTCGGCCTACCAATGTGCAAAGCCAGATCTAAGCAACTTAATAAGTTAAGTCTGTCACCATACCAGCACTTGTGGTTGCACGGAATTCTTGGATCTATAGCGTCCCATTGTTCGGTCCTTAATCTGACACAGGCAATAATCTCCCCCTACACTACGTGCAATTTCCTTTCGCACAACCGGCTATTGCCAATAATTGCCCGCATCCAAACCATAGTTTTGGCTTTGGGATTTTTAACAAAAATATTAGTATTCACCAGTATTATATCCCAAATACATTTTCAATTTCTCACGAAATAGCTTTTGATCTGATCATCATCATCATTGATTCATCGTTGTTTCTAAAGCATGGCTAAGCATGAATAATATGAACGCATATACCCATGATGACATTAAGTAATGCCAATTCCTTAATCTATGGTTATCAAGGTTCACATGTTCATAATCATCAAAGGAGATTCACGAGACAACAGGTATAACTACCAATCCACAAAATAGCAATTTACATAAAGTAAATGCATGCACAAATTGATTTAGTAAAACAATGAAGATTAAATACTAGGATCAACATGGTCAAAAGAGGTGCATGCCTTGCTTACGACGAAGTCGAGGTTGTAGTCGGCGATGGAAGTCGATCATTAATTCTACGTCGTGAATGAAGAACATAACAAATGACAATTAACAAGTTTCAATAGGGACAAAAAGAAATCAGATAAAATTCAAATAGAAACAAACCATAGAAAGCAGGTGTGGTTTAAGGTTGAGTTCTTATGATTTTTCGTATTCGGATTCTAATAAATTTTATATAATTAGCAATGATACTGTTTCTCGATTCATGAATTCATTTCCTTTATTTTACGGGTCCAAGAGGCTAAAATTAGATATATTATACTTATAATATCGAATTCAGGATGCAAAGATTGTTTAAAATTAGATAGGTACGATCATTTCAGGCTTAAGGTGAATTCTTTACCTTTAATTAGGATTTAGATTTCAAGCAGCATTTAATTAACATTCTAGTTATAAAGAGCTAATCTATTGATTTAGGCTACTAGCACTACTAGATTTCCAACTTTTACCGAGTGTGAAAAATATGTAGGCTATTACAAAATACTGTAGGCCATGTATATGGCGGCGTAACCGTCGGTAACTTCCCTCGGTCACTCATGGTCGGCCATTCGTGGGATTCAAGCGGTACCCTCGGTTATTAGTTTAACGAGGGTTTTCATAGCACTCAAGCAAATACATGGGTGAGAGGTTTTTCTTCGACGGTATAGAAACCCCGATAATTTCTCACAACTATATGTGGGTTTTTTTGTGTAAAAAATGTAAAAATAATTTCAAATCTAGGGACTAACCTCACAACTTGTTTGCACCACAATCCCTTAAGTCAAACTTTTTTATCTTCAAATTAGAAATACGTGATGCCTAGGATTTGAACTCACAACGTCCTGAACACAACTTCTCCCTCCTAACCAACTCACCTCAACTATCTTCTTGTTAGAAGTAAGATAAGTACTTCTTTTAAATCTTATTCTCATGATGCTTTATCAATTATTTAGTCAAATATATGACTTTAAATGGAAAAGTTATCAACTACAAAGTTGTAGATTTCAATGAGAGCTACATTTTCATATATACATCACCTTCATCCACCTCGTATGAATTTTGCAATAGCCAGTGTTTGATTTGTACCCTGCAAAAAGTTGTACCCGTCGGCAAAGCAATGCAATAACCAAGTGTTATCTTTACACACACTAAATGTATTTCCACTCGGTGATTGTTTGTAATGGCCGGCTGTTAGCATTGCACTCACGAGTAATTGTTGTACCCTCTCGGTGATTTCATACTATGACTGAGGGTTTTCCACCAACCGTCGGTTTGTGGTAAGCCCCATCGGTAAATCTTCTAATAGCCGTCCATTTTTGTTCTACCGTCGGAAAAAAAGATGCACCGTCGGCCACCTTATTTTTTCCGACTACCGTGAGGCCATTACATTTCACACTCGGTAAAAGTTAAATTTCTAGTAGTGTAGCATTATTTGCATGATATTTGAGAGGGTTCTGGTGATACAAATATCATAATAACTGATTTCTCATTCAAACTCAAAGTTCATTCATTCGTATTACGCACTTTATGTAATGTGAATACTTAGGGTTATTAAGCTAATAAGATTAATATACAGATCATGACGAAGTAGGATTATGTTTTCATAGCAGGGTAGTATGTACTTTGGAGAGCACTACAGGGTTAGTTTCATAAGCTTTAGGGTTTAGATGTAATATTATATTCATTGTTGAAAAGGCTTAAGTGGTATTGTAAAGTTGACGTTATTCGGAATCGGCAAGAATATGAAGCGAGCGATTATCACTTAAGGGTTTTCAGCTAGTAAGATTAATATGCAAACCTTGATGGAATAAGATTCTTTTTATAGAATATGGTAGTACGAACTTTATACAGTGTTTCTAAACTAGTTATACAAGTTTTAGGATTCGGACAAGTTATTATTTTCATCGACGAAAAAGCTTAAGTGGTAACACTTGTTTATAATTCACGGAATCGGCCAAAAAGGGTAAACATGACGATTAACGATTAAGGGTTTTGGACCAGCTAGATTTAGATGAAAAGCATACTGAAAATGAAATATTTTTCTAGAATCTGGTAGAACAAACTTTGTAGAGCATTACTAAATAGGTTTCATAGATTTTAGTGTTTAGACGAGTTATTTTATCTGCAGTTGAAATAGCCTAAATGATTATATCGAAACCTTAAATCGGCCGAGATTCATTTTAAGTTTGCGGCTACACAATACATGATTTTTTTTCATTTTTCAGGTGTTAACAAGGGATAACCCTAGAAATGTTTTAAAGCTAGCTTGGTATTATTTTGACTTTAATTACAATAGATTAACTATTTACTTATTGTTATAATTAACATTTCTTTTCATCAAAAGAATGTAAATTAAATATTATCTTGAATATTTTTACGTAAATGGGTCTTTACGATTCGAGAATCTTTTACAAAATATTTTATGATTTTATGAACTATTATACATTCATTTCTATAAATGGCCATACTAAGCTTTACTAATGATCATAAAGCAAATAAATTAAACTGAGTTTAATATTTAAATACTTTTGTATATTTGAGTTTATTTATGGTTCCAGAGCACATAATAATTTACTTAATTATTTTAGGAATTATATTTTCCATATATGCAATAATGTCCATAATAGAGTGCTTATACCATTTCAATTTTTGATAATTGCTCTATAACTCAAAAATTAAATGTTTTTGCAGATTATAATTCATCCTGGTACATTCATCATTTAAAATTTATTTTATTATTTTATGCTCTACTGTGCACAACTTTCTATTAAAGAACATAATAAGATTATAAACAATGTTTAATTCAAATAATTTATTCTACAAATCAAAAATTAAATATTTTTGTATATTTGGACTCTTCTTTATTTTAGATGAATATAGAAATTTATTTTACTGAAATTAGACTAATATTTCAAAAGATATTCATGCTTGCATAATTAATCCGGTTGGAAAATAAATGGAAAATAGAAATCGTTTTGAGTATTTAAAACGTCTTTACCCCTTTGGCTGGAATCTCTTTCGTGTCATCGAGAGGGCCCTTGCAGAGAGAGAAACAGAGGCAGCTAGGGTCAATTTGGCGTGACGGCTCTCGGCGGTGCTCGAAGCGAAGACTGGGAGCAAGAGGCGACGAGGTGAGTCTGGGAGTGGTATCAATTTGGCGGAAGAGATCTGGGAGAGGGCTGCAACCGAGCTTGGGCGCCTCTAATGGCGACGGTGGTGGGGAGGAACCAGGCAAGGGAGCTCGAAGGGGTTCCATTTTCAGCATCAGTAACACCTTGGGATTCCGTTTTGGTGGTGGTTCGGCAGAGAAGTCTGAGGAGGGCTGTCCACGGTGGCCGGCTTTGAGGAAGAAGAAGGCGATGTGGCGGCTCAATTCGCATGAGAAAGGCCGAATATTTTTGAGGGGTATTGATTCTTAGGAGGCAAGGATGGTAAAACCGAAGCAATTTGGAAATGGTTTATTCCATCACTTGAATTGCATTCGCTTGAAGCCGGAGTTTCGGTCATGGCGGCAAGGAAGCAAAGACTGGGGTGTTTGGTGAGGAGAAGAGAGAAGAATAGGGGAAGTTTGGTATTTGCCGGTGACCACGGTCGCTATTTATAGCCGTGAGGAGAGGTGGTCGCGCCAGTTGCGCTCGGTCTCACCTCATCCTTCATCGGGTGCGACAAGGATGAACACCTATTTGGGCGACGGGAAGGCGGGGAGTGGTGAAGCGTGGCGTGTCGTGGCATGCTTTCACAGTGCAGAGGCGGTGAAATTTGGTCGGGGCGAAGAGAGAGAGCCGAGAGCGAGCCTCTGCTCGGTGAGGTAGAAGAAAAGGCTGACCGGTGGGGTCGGGTCCACACAGCAGAGAGAAAGCTGCAGCGTAAGTGCCAACAAAGCACGGTGACCGAGAGCTCGGGCCCATTCGCAAGTGAGGAAGGCAACCGACTTAAGGAGTCAACCGGCTGGGTTCAGTGAATTCGCATTGATTCGCCAGATAAACCTTGTCAAAGATTTTTCCTACTTTTGTGTATTCTCTTCTGGAAGTATGTGATCTCCAGTAAAAATATTAGATTTAATTAATCTGTAGATTATTTACTAAAATTCTGACAATGTGCATTGCACAGGATTTTCCATTCTGTTTTCGATTTATTAAAGTATCTCAACGAATTTATTTATTTTTAAAAATTTGTTTTTCAAAATAATTTGAACTAAGGATTCTTATATAAAATTTTTAGCTCAATATATTGCTCCAGTATTTTATAAAAATTCTGACACTTCATTTTTCAGCTTTTATTTAATTCTGTTTTCGAATTATTTGGAGACTTATCCCATCTGATAATTTTCTGAGATTTTTACCAGAGATAAATACTGTATCAAGGGTAGTTTGGTAAATTTTTCATCTGGAGATGAGCTCTGGATATTTTTCATAAATTCGGATGAGGTACTGTTTCTAGTCAATTTGACCATGTTTTTCATTTTTGATATTTAAATTAATATTAATTTATTTCATTCAGTGAATAAACTGATTTCTCCTCAGATATGGATTCAGAAAATAAATTATTCTTGACTTTTCTTTTGTTCTTTTAATTGCTTCCATTTTCTTTAATTATCTTTGCAATACAAAAATCCAAGAAATCAATTAAGAAAATCACAAATTCAAGAAAACTCAAGAATTCTCAAAAGGCAAGGTCATATTATAATATTTCACTGTTTTACAATTTTCGGGATGTTACAACTACCCAGAGAAAACTCAGGATCGTGCTATCCCACGATCCGTTTTCTTTGGCGACTACTTGTGCTCCCCGCACGAACAAACGCACACACACGTCTAACTAAATGCCGGACTTGCCGCCCAACAAACTTATTCCTTCGTCTGCCTCTGCAAGACTTGTTCCTGCACAGCCAACCGGGATTATTTCCAACAGCAGATTTTTGTTGGTATTTTGTTTTTTACTTTTTTTACCTTTACCACTTTACCATTTCAATATATTTGACCTTTTCTTTTAGAGCAAAACTCAAGAAAACCAATAATGCTTTTAAAATCACAGAAAATGGAAATTCAAATTAAGGTTATATTTAAAACTCATTTTTATAGTTTATTCATTTTTAGAAGAGTTCTAGTACTATTGTATCTTATTATTTACTTAAGGTTACAATTCAAGAAAATAAGCAAAAGCGGTAATATTTTAATAAGTTGAAATCTTGATTCCAATTAAAATTTTCATTCATTTCCATTTTAAATTTTTATTTTTCTATTTTAAAATTTTTCAAGATGTTACAAGCATCAAAGACAGTTCTAAAATGGAACCATCTATGATGTAGTAGACATCACAGATGGTTCTAGTTTGGAATCATCTGAGATGACAATTTTTATCCGTCTATGATGAGATTTTTTGTAGTAGTGTTGGGCTAAGGTGAGGCAATGGCCACATTATCGTCGTCGTCATCGCCGGCACCATTAGCGATTGCGATGGCCGTGCCGGCGGCAGCGAGGATGGCAGATGTCCCCTGCATGCATATACGTGCGAAACAACTTAATTAGTTACATTTAGCTGTTGAGAGAAGCGCGCGTTACTCTCATCAATAGCCAGTACCATTAGTAATTTAATTAGCTAGCGTCGCAATATAGTAATTAATCTTCTTATAAAAGAACTTTTAGTTGCAGGAGTAGTAATCATGTTAGTACGCGTGAAGGTTATCGCATGTACATACCTGGATGCTATATGCAATGGAATGGAGGAGACGATTGGTGTCGAGATCTCTCACGACGTGGTAGCCATGGAGGTACATGTCAATCTTCTTCTGCACCTGACGAAGATGTCTGGCCTGCTTCCAGCCCATGAAGAAGCGGTACGAGATGCTGCTGTCCCGGAACGACCTGACTAGCATGTCTGCCTCCTGGAGCGTGTCCTTGAGCCCTTCCATTACTTTCCCTACTGCCTGGTGCTGCATCATCATCTCCGATTCTGGTAGAATCTGTAGGAGCATCTGCACACACTGCTCGAGTTGCAGGTACTCCACATCGTTGGAGTAAAAAGTCAGCACAAGCTGAAGGATCATCGAGAAAAGCGTTATCGCGTGCATCCCAGACAGCTGAGCAAAGGTTGCGGCCTCGTTCAGGCGGTCCCAGAGTCGCGACATCTTATCTTTGCTCTTTCTTGTGAGCGGCGATTAACTGCACGCTGCTCTGTGATCCAGCAAAAAGTTAGATCAAGTCTGCAAACTAATGAGATTAACAATTACAAGCAAGGAGGTAATACATGCATGAAGAAACAAACGATCCAGGTCCGTAAGGAGGCAAGAAAGAAGTGGGTACTTCCTATTTATTCTGCTCAACGTCAGCCACACACCACCTAGCTCGCTCGCTCGCTCCGCTTAGATAAAGCTTTAGCGCATGCACGCAGCGAAATAGTAAAGCATTGGAGTATCAGGTGAAGCCGTGAAGGAAAGCGAGGTATACATAGGGCCAGGGAGGAGTTGCAATTAGATGAGAGCTGGCTACTGCATTTAGGTCATATTTTCACGTTTATTAGGGTTTGTATAGTTTAATTTATATAATACTCCACAGTATAATGAACTAGCTAGGTTGGTTTCACTTTGAATAAAAATGGAAAACTGGGGTGTTTCCCACCCTATGTTTCTAAAGAAAAAAAAACATGCTATCGTGTTCAATTCTTCTTCTGAAATAACTGTCGCGCCTTCTGTTATCCCTTCACCAGAATTTAATCATGTAGTTCCTGAGATGAAAACTAAGCGAGCACATACAGATGTACTCTTGCAACGGGCTTCCACCGAACTTCCAGTCCTTCAAACACTCCATGGAGTTGTTTCTGCCCAGAAAATTTTCACGCCTTCCACGAGTTAAATGGAAGAGGTGGAACTCTCCTCTCGATCTCCTCTGATCCCTCCCAGTGTTCCTCCGCTAGACCCTGTGATTTTAGGATGGCATGAGGATTTCAGAGAGACCAATGGAAAGTCCGGTCGTCCTCAAATTGATCACATTCTGGCACCTTAATTTGTACCACTACTGGATATCCCTGCCCCTGCTACGAAACCCTTAATGGATTTTGTCTCAATGTGAGAAATTACGAGGAAGACATCGATCAGTGCTGAAGACATTATCCTGCCAAGAAAGAAATTATCCAAGGATGCTCTCGATCGGCCCCTCTCAAAAAATTTGAAGAATTTACAAATTTAGTAGCTTAATTAAAATAGTATAAGCTTTTGACTGTAGCTTAATTTACAAATTTAGTAGCTTAATTAAACTATAGCTTTTAGAGATGCTTTTATTGTGGCTTAACTTCCTATCACTTTTCAATCGTACTGTTTGGGAGGGCTTTTGACTCAAAACTAAACACAACAGAAACACAGCTCCCCAAACAGCCTCTAACAATTGCAAGCAAGGAGGTAATGCGTGCATAAAGAAACAATCGATCCAAGTGCGTAAGGAGGAAAGAAGAAGTGGGTACGTACCTCCCTTTATTAGTGGTGAAGGAAAGAAAGGGAGTACGAAGTGAAGGAGCGGGCGGTATATATAGGCAGTAAAGTGGTATGTGTCCTTCATGGCCATCTTTATTATTTTTGGGTGGGTGAAGGAAAGGGAGTATTTGCTTTCGTATTTGCTACCTGGAAGAAAGGAACATTCGCCATGCTACCTGGAAGAAAGGAACATTCGCCACAAACTTGGCGAAAAGGACCATCGGGCGTCGCTGCACGGTCGGATCACGGTCGGACGGCGGTGCAAGGGCACGCTCCCGAGGGCATGTAATTGTATTCTCCCGTTTTCCTTCCTTTGCTGGTTTTTGGCGGCGCTCCAAACATAGCACGCGTCCATTTTTGCCTTCACCTTGGAAGTGTGGCTCACTGTCGTATTTAGATGCACTAGGCCACTAGCATTTTGCCTTGTGGGTGTAGCTCACTAAAGGCCACCGATAAACTAGCATGCATGTCTCTTTCAAGGGCATCTTCTATGCCATATTTTTTTTATCTCTACAAATTCTTGCGTACGGAAGCTTTTTCAAGTATTTAAGCAACCATTTATCTGAGTACAAATTATTAGTATTAATTTGAAAGTTTCCTAATTTGATTAAAGAGTTTTTATGAGAAGTTAGATGAGTAGAAAGTTTAATTATCCAAGTTGAATTTTTTCAACTTGAAATTTCTCTAGTTGAAATTTTGCGAGTTGAGTTCAAATTTTTCATGAGCATACCATCTTGCTACGACACGTGACAATATCTCTTTAATTTCCTCACTTTCCTTCTACTCAAATCCTCTCTCGTCACGATACTTGACTATATCCCCTTCATCCCTTTCCCCCCACCCCCATTCACTTCCCCCTCAAACTCAATTTTTTTTTGTTTTTCAAAAATTTTCCCTATTTTTTTTTGAATAAGAAGCTTTTTAACCACTTTTAAAAGATTTTGAATTAAAACTTTTCAAACCAAAAGCTTATTGAACTAAAACTATTCGAACCAAAAAAATTTTGAATTGAAAGTTTTCAATTCAAATGTTTTTTAATTGAAAGTTTTCAGAGTTAAAAATTTTTATTTGAATTTTTTTGAGTTAAGACTTTCAAGTTAAAACTTTATAATTTGATAATTTTTTTTAATATTTTTTGAGTTGAAAATTTCTAATTTGAAATTTTCTAATTGAAATTTTTTAATTTAAATTTTTTTGTGTTAAAACTTGGTATCATATTTAAAATGCAGGAAAGGAAAAATAGCACGGGAAAGGAAGAAGTGAGCGACATAAGAAGGAGCAAACATGTGTCACACATGGGTGTGTTCGTGGCCTACAGACTATGAGGTGGTCTGCAAAATAGTCGTACCCTAATTTTTTTTTTCAAGTTTTACTCTTATTTAATCGAAATCATAAATCTGATTCTTAGATCTGCTATGATCCTATATGGGGATATAGGATTTGAGTAGTTACTTTTTCGGTGTGGTTTTTGAGTAGTTACTTTTTCAGTTTGGTATTTTTTAATGCTATTCGGTACATCGAATAACCGATCTGGTTCCATTTGACTTGCCCTCCTGTGATTCCCACACGGCCACGCGCGTCGATCGCTTCCTCCCACCAGGTCCGAAGCCAAAGCAACTGCTCTCCGCGATCCTTCTCCAGCCCCAGCCTCTGCCGCCGCTGGTTGATGTCTCGCCTACGCCAGAGGTGGACGCCGGCGTGGAGGTGGACGCCGGCGTGGAGGCGGACGAGCGCAGCCGCATCCAGAGGCGGTCTGTGTGCCAGAAGGAGCGGTCGCTGCCCCCATTGCGCACACACTGGAGGCACCCTTCTCCTGCACCAACGCTGGAGTCCGTCGAGCCGGCAGCGATATGCTAGCTGTTTCATGCGTGTTATTCAGATTCCTCGCTTGTGACGAGTTTTGAGATGCTTCCAATTTGATGTTGTTTCGTGGTCGGATCGGTTCGAATTGAGATTATTTTGAGGGGTTTGCGCGCTTTGAAATTATTTGTGTTTCCTCCTGATTTTTTTGCTCAGATCTGCATAATTTTCTTCTAAATTTCGTTTGTTGTTCACTTGTTCTCGCGCCAGTGATTGTTGCTCAGATCTGGTCATCCACTACCATTTCAAAGCAACCCATCCATCGTTTTCTCCCACCTAACCGCGCAGTCTTTGTTGCTTCCCTCCCCACCTGCAGGCACCGACTGCGAAGATCCGGTAGCCATGCGGGAGATCTTGCACATCCAGTGCGGTAGTGCGGCAACCAGATCGGCTCCAAGTTCTGGGAGGTGGTCTGCGATGAGCGCGGCATCCACCCCACCGGCCGCAATGTGGCAACCTCCGACCTCCAGCTCGAGCGCGTCAGCGTCTACTACAATAAAAGCGACATTGCTCCGAGGGTGCTCATGATTTGGTTAACGGACAAACTGAATTAACCGACCAAATTTTCTTCTCAATCGGTTTGATTTTTTATTTTGGTCCGAGAATTCCGTAGACAATTTCTTTAAAAAATATTTTAAAACCAAATAAACTGAAAAAAAAAACCGAATGCCCATCGAGACAGCTTATTTGAGTGTGTGTACAGTGGCGTATCTGTAGCCAGGGTGCGGGTGGGCTGAAGCCCCACCCACAGCCCAATAAATCTCTTATACCCCTCTTAAATAGACCCAATAAAATAGTCTAGTACCAGTCTAGCAGTCTCTTAATTATCTTATCATTTGTATTGTTACACACTTATATTATATATATGTGACTGTTAAACAAATATTTGTAAACTTTGAATATGGTTGGTTTGCTAGGCTTTCGATATCTTAGTCTTAATCTTTCTCCTTCTAATTTTCTGGATACACCTCTGTGTGTGTATACACATGATATATTCAAGAATCAAGACACCATTTAGAGCTAAAAGGTAAGGGAGTTAGGTTGTGATGGTTGTGAGTCTTGTGACCATAAATGCCGGCGCCGGGGAAAAAAAAGGCTTGAGGCGGCCGCCAAGAACCCCAGGCGGCACAGGAGAGGAGCTACGTCACGTACGTGACTCTGTGGCAACGCAAGCAACGTGCAGCAAGGAAAAGTGACGTGCGTGGGCTGCGTCACGTACGTGACGCTGTACAGCAAGGAGAAGCGGTGTAGCGGAGAGGTATATCCGTTTAAGCAAGTGAACTATAGAGCGAAGGTGGGTCGTGTGTATGGATATATGATTTTTAGGCTGCGTGCCTGTATGTATATATTGAAACGGGCTACGAGTAACTAAGATCAAATGAATATGTATGTATGCATGAGAATAAGGTCAAGAAGCTGGGATACAAAGAGTTCTGTCCAGGGCTGGCCTAAAGGGGAGGGCAGCGGTGCGACCGTCAGGGGCCCCCAATTTTAGAGAGCCTTTAAATTACATCTAACATAAATATAAAAGCATCATTTCCGATAAAACGCCGAGCCACCCGGAAAAAGCAGTTTGATAAAAGTGATTATAATGAAGAGGTTTTATCAGCTAAGAAGTCTTTTGAGGTAAATTACTTTCTTGTTATGATAGATGTAGCAATTTCTTCATTGAAGAACAGGTTCGAGGATTTTACTACATTTAAGAGTATATTTGGTTTTTTACTTAGCTCAAAAAATTTAAAGTCATTGGATAATACTGAACTAAGAAATTGTTGTACTAAATTTGCAAAAACATTTTCCCATAATAGATTAATAGTTCATGTGATATTGAGTTAGATGATTTTTTCTTTGAACTAAAAATACTACAAATGACTTTATCTGCTCACTCACAGTCCGTCATGGAGATTTTTTAGTTTGTTAAGGATTTAGATTGCTATCCAAATGTTTCAATTGCTTATCGAATCTTATTCACCATACCTATGACTGTAGCCTCCGCTGAAAGAAGTTTTTCAAAGCTAAAATTATTGAAAAATTACTTGAGGTCATCAATGTCACAAGAAAGGTTAAATGGTTTGGCAATTTTATGCATTGAGAAGGATAAATTGGATGAAATTGATATTGATACTATTATTGATGACTTTGCATCTAAGAGTATTAGAAGGAACTTTAACTTGCCCATTTAAATTTGTAAGAGTTGGTGAGATTAGATTTTGTCGCAGCATTATGATAGTGATAGCAATGTGGCACAGTGGGCTTGAAGGTGCATCTTGGAGGTTAGAGCTCAATTTAGTTGAATAGTACATAAGTTTGATTATATTTAAACTATCTTTTGTTTGTGACTTGTTCTCTACCAAGTTTATTACATATAAAAGTATTTGATATTTTATCTGCAATAATTATGATAGTCAATAAAAGAGCCACTTGATTTAGCTCGCCCCGGGCCCTCAAAATCTTTGAAACGGTCCTGGCCCGTTCTGTTTTGACTATAAGGATGTGTTTGGTTACTTATACCAAATGGTTCATATATGAGATGGTTAAAAAAATATTATCTATATATTTGGTTATTTGAATATTTGCTTACATATATTTGCTTTAGAAATATATTTGCTTTAGAAATAAAAACGATATGTATGTATGAGATGATCAATACATATATTTGAAAATATTATCAACACATACCGATGATCAATACATATATTTGCTTTAGAAATAAAAAAGATTTAAAATTTTTAACATTTTACAGAAGGGTGATAAGGAAATGTTTAAGATCTCATAAAAATTTAATCATGATCACACTCTAGTGAATTTATAAAATTCTTACAAGGCATAGTACCATTTATGTTCTTTCTCTTTTGATTTTTGAAATATAATATAACAAATGAAGTTCAATACATATATAGATTTGATTGAGTAAACAAAAAGTTAAATTTTTAAAAAATTTATAGAATGGTCTTGAGGCAATTCGTAATCTCTCATAAAACTTTTAGATCAAGATCACACTTGAAAAAATTATAAAATTCGACAAGGTTCTTGTCCCAATTATGTTCATTCTATGTTTGATTTTTGAAGATAAAAAATGAATTAAATTATTTTAAAAATTTTATAAATGATCCTACACTACTAAATATTATACCATAAATTTTTAGATCATGGTCAAACTTATATAATTTTATAAAAATCTAATAGTGTTTTTGCCCAAATTTTAAAGCGTATCAAAATTCAGTTTTTCAACAAATTTTCATAGAAGATGACTTTATTAAGGGTTATTAGACTAAATCCAATCAAATCCGCCCTAAAAGTTTGAAACGGCCAAAAATCCTAAAAATTCAATGAAATTTGGCGAAAGTTCATTGGAAAAACGAAATTTTGGTGGTTACTGTAGTAATTTCAAAAAAAATTTATCCAGCTGGTAGTTTGGATTTCATGGTGGCCTAAAATCTGAAATTTCGGTAAAAATTTGATGAATTGCAGCAAAATTTGTATCCTGAGTACTACTTGTATCGTCTTCCTGACTAAAAAAACACACATTTGCTTCCTTACTATGTTACAGTCCAAGGAAGATAGGCCAGACGGTGACTAACCCGAACTTCCTGAACGCTTTGGTTCCCAAAGGCCAGATGGTGATGGAAAATGCACCGTCGAGATGACTTAAGCTGGGCGCAATCCTATGTCAGGCGGTTGGCCGCCATCAATAATTTTTTCACCACTACTACAGAATCGACCTTTGCTACGGCCCATCGAAGACGGTTGATGCAACCGGGACGAATAGTTAGATCGATCCGGTTCAATCGGCTCACGAGCTGCGAGGGGAGATCGAGACGGTTCAATACACGAACCGTGCAGATGGTATAACATCGCGACGGTTCATGTATTGAACCGTTACTATTTAGCGAGCTCACTAGTACCGATTCGTGACACGAACCGATGCGATACATCTCTCATCGATGCGGTTCGTGTATTGAACCGTCTCGATCTCCCAATTTAAATTTCTTCCTCCTCCGCTCTCTGCGGACCAGATCATTCCGGTCTGTGAAAAGAACAATGGAGCTTGCCAAGAGCTTGAAGGAGGGATGTGCCCAAAATTTTAAAATTTTGGTCATTTTACTCACAACCAAGGTAGCTAAGGTTAGTAATATCATTCCTCACTTCATTTGGTGTTAAATGGAGCCTCTTTTTTGCTTGAATTATGAAGAAAATTTGATCTTTTCCCATGATTGATGAAAGATTATGAATGTAGAGGAGGTGCTGCCCAAATTTCAAAATTTTGGTCATTTTACTCTAACCAAGGTAACTAAGGTTAGTAACATCATTCCTCACATCATTTGGTGTTAAATGGAGTCTCTTTTTGCTTGAATTATGAAAAAAATTGATCTTTTCCCATGATTGATGAAAGATTAATATGAATGTAGAGATCTAGCTTGATCTTTTCAAATAGGATACAAAAACTTGTTGTGTAAGCTTAGAATTTGCTTGGATTATAATGTAGCTCGCATTTAATGTGTGGATCTAGCTTAAATTTAGGTTTTAGTTCCATCGATCGATGAAGGATGAGGTTTGGTTGCACGTAGTTGGGGGGAGAATGGTGCATGGAAATCATGGAGTTTGGGATCTTCAAATGGCAATGGTTATGTGGAAAAGAAGAAATTTAAATTCATTTGCTAATTAAAATAATATCGTAAATATGAATGGCTTTATAGAAAATATAAAATGAGTTCAATATTTGAGAAAAGTTTTCAAAAATACTTTGGAATATTTTAAACTTAGAAAATTACTTCTAGTATAATTTTGGTTTTAATTTCCATTAGCAAATTATTTTTGAAAACATCATTAATTAAGTGCTAGAGATTTAGAAAAAAATAAAAATAAATGATTGAATAATAATTTAGAAAATTTTAAGGTGTTACAATTTCAACAGAATTTGCAAACAAAGCTGTCGTGAATTTTGTTCAGAATTTTGAATCCAGACTCTGATCGACCAATTCTTTTTGTAGGTTGCAAAAACTTGTTGTGTGGGTTTATATTTTGCTTGGATTATTATTTAGCTCGGATTGAAAGTGTGGATCTAGCTAATATTTAGGTTTTGGTTCAACAATTCATTATTGGAAAATGAGCTAACAGTTATCTTGATGTAACATAATGTAGATGGACCGGCGATGGATGTACATGGATCGACGCTCCCCGGAGTTCTTGCAGGGTTTGCAAGATTTTCTTCGTGCGGCCGATGCACACACGACGTCGGGCTACATATGTTGTCCATGCATAGACTGCAAGAATGAGAAGGAGTGGCCAAAATCCAGCCACCTTCACTTTCATTTGCTCACAAGAGGTTTCATGTCAAACTATACCTGCTGGACCAAGCACGGTGAAGAAGAGATTATACAGGAAGATGGAGAAGAAGAAGAGGCGGACAACAATATCCCGGACGCTGGTCAACACGGTTCTTTCGAAGATACATTGGGGGAGTGTGGTGATGATGACCTAGACCAGATGCTGCGTGATGGAGAGGGAGAATACATCGATGAAAGACATTACGAAAAGTTCCAGCGCCTATGGGAGGACCACGGAACCTTTGTTGTACCCAAAGCGTCGACAGGGCCATAAAAAGTTGCGTACCACACTAGAACCGATGCAATGGAAGGCGACCAATGGATTGTCTCGATAAGGGATTCGACGAGTTGTTATGCCTCATAAAGAAGTTACTTCGAGGGGAACACACCGCCGAAACTACGTATGATGCCAAACAAGTTATGCGCCCTTTGGGGTTGGAGGTACGAAGATACATGCATGTCGTAATGATTGTATCCTTTATCGCAATGAGTATGAGGATTGGAAGCTTGTCCGTGTGCAAAACTCAGCGGTATAAGACCAGCGTGATGACCCGAGTGAGGTAGAGGGGCAACAGAAGAAGAAGAGACCTCTGCTAAGGTGGTGTGGTATTTCCTGTAATCCCGGTTGAAGCGTTTATTTGCGAACAAAGCGCATGCCCAGATGATCGCCGCACAAAGAAGACCGTAAGGACGACGGAAGGCTAAGGCACCTTGTCGATGGCTCCGGTGGAGGAAAGTCGATAGAACATACCGGACTTTCTTGAGGATGCAAGGAACATAAGGTTTGGGTTGAGTACGGATGGGATGAACCTGTTCGGCGATATGAGCGGCGATCCTGACACTTGGCCCGTGACTCTATGTATCTACAACCTTCCTCCTTGGCGTGTATGAAGCGGAAGTACATTATGATGCCATTGCTTATCCAAGGCCGAAGCAACCTCGAAACGACATTGATGTGTACCTTGAACCGTTGGTTGAAGATCTGTTAACACTTGTGGAGCGATGGTGTACGTGTATGGGATGAGTACAAAAGAGAGCACTTCACTCTACATGCATTGCTATTCGTAACCATCAACGATCGGCCTGCACTTGGTAACCTATCGGGCCTATCTATCAAAGGATATAAAGCCCGCATCCTTTGCTAGAGGATACGGACAGCAAGTACCTAAAAACTCTCGAAAGGTTGTGTACATGGGCCACCGTAGGTTCCTCCTTATGAAGGACCCGTTCACGGAGGAAGGGTGAGAATTTTGATGGGATGAAGAGAAACGTAGAAGCCCATGCATCATGATGGGGACGCTTGTATTTTCTTTGGTAAAGGATCCGAAAGTAGTATTTGGAAAAGGTCTCGGTAGCAAACTCCGTCCGGTGAACAAGGTCACACGAAGGCCATTTGGAAGAAGAAGTCAATATTTTGGGACTTACCTTCTTCGAAAGACTTAGAGGTCCGCCACTCCTTGGACTTCATGCATATCACGAAGAATGTCTCGTGAACCTACTAGGTTTCCTAGATATGTACAGTAAGTCAAAAGATACACTTCAAGCACGAAAGGACCTCTGACTATTGGGACTCGTGGGCGACCTACATCCGAAAAAAGAGAGAAAGGACAACATTACCTCCACCCCTTGAGCTACACTCGAGCAAGGAAGAGAAAAAAAACATGATTAAGTTCTTGAACAGTGTGAAGGTCCCTACGGATACTCCTCGAACATAAGGAGACTCATAAACATGAAAGAGAATAAAATCGTATACATAAAATCCCATGATTGTCATGTGTTGATGACACAGATTGCTCCCGATGGCGGTGCGAGGTATTCCGCCAGATTGGGTACGAGGACAATCATAAAGTCGTGTTCGTTCTTCAACGGTGTCGCAGAAGGTCATCGAGTGAATAAGTTATCTAGTCCGCATGATGACATGGTCAATAGTCCGTTAGCCTTGAGATGATCTTCCCTCCATCCTTCTTTGATATTATGGTCCATCTCATGGTCCACATTGTTAAAGAGATAGAAATTCTCGGACTGTGTTCCTCCACAATATGTTCCTTTCGAGAGGTACATGGGTATCCTAAAGAAGTATGTTCAGAATCGGTCTCGCCTGTAAACGTTGCATTGCGCAGGTGTCAAGCCTGAGGAGGTGATCGAGTTTTGTGTTAGTTACATGGATGATCTGAATCCGATTGGCCCCCCAGATCACGCCATGAGGGGAGGCTACGGGAAAAGGGACTTTAGGGAGAAAAGAATCCTATAGCGACGATCTACTTGCATTTAAACAAGCATATTTCACGGTATTGAAACAAGCAAGCTGAGTGGCTCGTATATCTACGATCACGAGATGAGTCTACGCTACCAATACCCAGAGAAGTCGATAAGTGGATCGCGATGGAGCAAATGGATCATTTCGGCGGGGTTACAAAAGCAAGCTGTTGGGCAAGCAGACATGACGATGAACAATTGAAACTCTTGGCTCGAGGACCGCCCACAACAATCATATCATTCCAAGGGTATGAGATAAATGGGTACACATTTTACACGACAACCCGGGATAGCAAGAGCACCAACCAAAACGAAGGGCGTCCAGTATAGATGCCTTGGACAACAATGGAAAGATGGACACCTACTATGGTTTCATAGAGGAGATCTGGGAGCCGAGTACGGACCATTAAAAGTTCCTCTGTTTGGTGCCAATGGGTCAAACCGCGGTAGTGGATATCGATAAGTATGGTATGACAACTGTGGACCTCAAACAAGTGGCCTATAGGGACGAACCGTTCGTGCTTTCGCTAATGATGTGACACGGTATTCTATGTGATGGACATGGACAGCAAACCGAAAAAGCAGAAGGAGAAGACTAGCAGTAGCGATCAGCCAAGGCGCCACGTGGTTCTTCCAGGTAAAAGAAGGATTGTCGGAGTTGAGGGCGTCACGGACGAAGAAGAGTATAATCTGTTCGACGAGCTGCCTCCTTTCACGGTGGACGTAGACATTGGTGTCCTGAATGATACAGAGGAAACTCCCTACGTACGCCGCGATCATAATGAAGGATCACTTGTAAAAGCAAAGTGTGTTAGCAAATAAGGATTGCTTTGCTTTCTTTTGTTGTAATAGACTACTAACATACTAGTTGATCACATTCCTCTAATGGTTCTCCTGTTGCTCCGTATTTTGTGTTGAAATTGTACTAATATTTGACTAACAATATTGTTCAAAGTCTCTCTCTAGTGGTTCAAGATCTACCATACTTAGCTCAAAACCATCAACTAAACAACCCTTACTACTAATACTTGTGTATTTTCAACCACTTATCGTGACAAGACTAAAACACCAAACAGCTTTTAACCAAAGAAACCGTACTACTAATACTTGTGTATTTTCGGATCGAGAACGAGGACATAATGACTTCTTGTTTTTGCAACAAAACATCAACATAACAAACTTCTTCCCGAGAGCAGCGCCAAAATCTTTTGAATTCTCCGTAACTCAACTCTAAGCAAATCAACCATTCTTGAACTCGCAAGCAACCAATATTCCTCCGAACTTGAAGATTCCACAACATTCAAGCTGCTCGATTAGCACAAACGGTTTGAAAACAGAGCCATCTGTGATGATCGATCAATTCAAATCAAGAAATGCGCGACATAATTAAAAGAAGTAGGATTGCATTATATATATAAGAAGATAATAACAAAAGTATTATCGAAGCATTATAATGCTTTATAGATTGCATTATAAGAAGCATTACAAAAATACTTTAACTACAAAAGACTAGCTAGCTACTCGTCCGTCCGGAGGGGTGGCGGAGGGTCGTCGTCGTCCTCGCCTGCGCCATCCGGTCCTCGCCGAGCCGGCCTTGATGCTCGATCATTCTCGGCTCCCACTGTCGCGATATCCTCCGACGAGTCGTACTAAATCGTCGTCGTCGAGGAGGGCGCGGGCTTTTTCTTGGCGAGGGCGGAGGCGGAGTCGACGGAGGGCGCGGCGGAGGCGGAGTCGATCGGAGGGGGTAGGCGAGGCGGAGTCGATCGGAGGGGCGCGGGCGGAGGCGGAGTCGATCGGAGGGGCGCGGGCGGAGGCGGATGCGCCGGTCGAAGGAAGCGGAGCACCCGTGGAGATGGCGCCGGCGTAGCGCCGCAGCCATTGGCGCATGGTCATGCCGGCGGGTTTGGGCGGAGGTGGCAGCGTCGGTGAGCTGGAGCTATTGGAGGAGCTCTTTGGAGGAGCCATTGGAGGTTGGGTGGAGCTCATTGCGTCGGAGGAGCTCATTGCGCAAACTTGTGTTGGGAAGTTCTGTTCTGGGAACTGGGAAGACGAAACGATCAAGCGTTTTAATAGATAAACAATCCCGATTGGTCTATCCAACCGGACTGATGCCACACATCAGTCCCGGTTGGATACAACAACCGGGACTGATGGCTAAGATTTGGCCCCACTGAACTGGGAAGACGAAACGATCAAGCGTTTTAATAGATAAACAATCCCGGTTGGTCTATCCAACCGGGACTGATGCCTCACATCGGGACTGATGCCTCACATCAGTCCCGGTTGGATACAACAACCGAGACTGAGGCTAAGATTTGGCGCCATCAGCCCGGGAGCCCTAGGCACTATTAGTCCGGTTGGATACACCAACCGGGATTGTTTATTGAAAAAGAATTCGTTAAACACTGATAAAGAAAAAAAAAGAGCGGGCTCGAACCCGAGACCTCACAGCCGGGAGCCCGACTCAAGCGCCTCGTGCTAGCCAAATGGGAGAAAGATTCTTATCAAGAACTAAGGCGCTAAATATTTTTGAGTATTATAAAGTATTCACATCGGTCCGGTTGAAGACATGAACCGGACCGATAGTGCCTAGGGCTACACAGGGCCGACTCATCACCCCGGTTGGTGTATCCAACCCAGATCGATGTGAAGAATCGATCCTGCTGAATACACCAACCGGACCGATTGTGCACCTATAAAACCCTCCCCGCCTCTTCTTCCCCAATATTTGCTACTCCCGCCATTGTTCCCCAATCTCCTCCTCCTCCCGCTCGTTTGCAAAGACCTCGACGACCTCCTGCGCCTCAACGACCCGCTTGCCGTCCTCCTCGCCTCGACGACCCCACCCGCCGCCGTCTTCGCCCAAGCGTGAGCCACTGTCGTCCTCGCCTCCAACGACCCGCCGCCGTCCTCCACGCCTCCGACGACCCCGCCCGCCGTCCTCGCCTCCTCGCTTGCAGGCCATTGTTGCCCTCGCCTCTGCCTCCGACAGCCTGCCGCCGTCCTCCTCGCCTCGGACGACTTCGCCTCGTCTTCCTCACTCTACGGTAGAGCCTCCGTCTTGTATGAGCAAGAACCGTAAAGCCAACCTAGGTTTAAGTGGTAAAGCCATTCGATTGATTCGGATGGAGGGAGTATGTAGTTGGAAGATTGAAATGTTTTCTCGATATCTTGATTTGATCCTTGCGGTGGATTGATTCGGGATTGGTGGATTGATTCGGGATTGGAGGGAGTATCGATGATTGGTGTGCTCTGTGATGATTATGGGTTGTTTAATGAGTATGATAATTAATCTGTGAGTTAGGCCTTAGATATTAGTCTTGCATGTTAGTTTATCACTTGAATCTGATCGAACATTCATGCTTGCGATCTGTGTGCTGATCTGAATTGAAATCTGAACTTAAAACATTAATTACGAGCTACATGTATGCATGCTGCTTCTGACAGTAGCTTGCAAAGGGGCCAGTCTACAAGACTTGGGGACCTTGCAAGAGTGGGATTATTGTTCGATAAAGATTGGGTTTAGCAAGACCATTTGTGACAACAACAATCTTTAATCGACATTTAATTGAGTAGTTAATTTGTTAACTTGTCAATTCTAATATATGTATGCCGTGTGAATCTTGTTCGGTATGCTTTAGATCTTCTTCTTTGAAGTTCGAATCACCTTGTTGCTATCAAGATTCTCTAATTTCGCTATCTGTTGAAACTGGATTAAATTGTTGTCTCTGTTTAATTCACTTATCTGTTAGCAAGCTTATTTCCATTATCCTGTCAGCGCTTTCTTGCGTACCTGATTCATTAGATATATATTAGCATTCAATTCTCAATTAATTACTCTCTTGTCTGTTAAAGTGTTGAAATATTGTTTATTTTCAATAAGGTTGTCACAAATTGGTCAATGATTTTTGTCCCTTGTCATTGTTAGGCAATGCTACAGATACTTGTTCATGAGTTTGTATACTTTGATATTAGATCATATCTTTGTTCAGTATTTATGCTCAAATGAATATGTATCATTTCTATGTATGTGTGAGATTTCTATGTATATCAAGAACTAAGATTCTTATCAAGAACTAAGATTCTTATCAAGATTTCTATGTATGTGTGAGATTTCTATGTATATGTGCTATTGTTTGCCCATACCTTAGTCTGCATCTCATTCTTGTGCATGCTTAGGAAGGTAAGGGTTTGAGGCCTAACTTGCTAAATTAATTGTCTAGCCGATTTGTGATTGGATTGAAGATCTAATCTTCAATTTTTCACCCAAAAATCTGAGAGCACAAGTTATCAACCAAACGGTTCGTCAGAGACATGATTCAGAGAGCAATTGACATTAGTATCATGTTGTTATTGATCGGTTTCTATGTATATGTATCATGTCAAATGAATATGTAATTATTCTAATTTACGTGAATTTTGAAATTTCTATTTTTATTGATCGGTTTCTATGTATATGTGAGATTTCTATGTATGTGTGAGATTTCTATGTATATGTGAAGTTTGAAATGTATATGTATCATGTCAAATGAATATGTATCATGTGAATTATTCTAATTTCAGATTCATTATATCTGAGAGTTACAAAAAGAAAATTAGGACAATTTTAAGATCTTTAAACTTGTCCGAATTTTCTTTTTGTAACTCTCAGATATAATGAATTTGATCTAATTGTACAAAATAATATGAAAAAATTCATATATTCTTAAGAATATATTTGTAATAAAAATAATGAATCATTCTTATTCCACACTAAAATGAAGAAGAGGAGCCCTGGAGGAAGCCTATGAACAAAGGGTACCAAGAAGACATCAACGAAGTCCATGAGGAAGCGAGGCTAAGCCTCATGGACTTCGTTGATGTCTTCTCCACATCCATGTTCTTGAACTTCCAGGGCTTTTTTTTAAAATCATTTTAGTGTGGAATAAGAATGATTCATTATTTTTATCGGTGCAAATATATTCTTGAGTATATATAATTTTTTTCATATTATTTTTTCATTTCGAGATGTATATGTATCATATGAATTTTTTCTAATGTATAAGTATCATTTTAAAGTTACATGTGCACATGTTTGTAGCATGAGGTCACAACATTCACCTTCGTATAAGTATACTTGTGCTAATTTACATTAGGAACATCTTCGGCGTCGCCGCCCATCCTCTCTACCATCTCTTCCCTACCGTCTTCCAAGTCGTTTTAGAGTAGTACCATCAGCTTTACATGAAATGTGATCTATTTTCGTTAATTTTCAGTGCTTCTTCTAGCCTAAGAAATGACGATTGACGAAGAAGAATTTATGAGAAGTTTGATTGCGGGAAGTGATGATCATGAGACGGCGGAACTGCACCCGCCATCGAGGCCAATGAGCCCGCACCGCCACCGAGGCCAATGAGGCTGCAGAGCACGATGAGGCGGCGAGGTAACAATCATCAGATTCATGATTGTCGGTTCCACTACCATGCTAAGCCAACATCGACGACTGTTCATGATTGTACCATGCTTTCAGATCGGTCAACCAGCAGCAATCACGCCACGAGGTC
Source organism: Guadua angustifolia (assembly GCA_036346375.1). NCBI lineage: Eukaryota > Viridiplantae > Streptophyta > Magnoliopsida > Poales > Poaceae > Guadua > Guadua angustifolia. Next base: position 7,380,431 of record CM070520.1, read on the forward strand.
CAAGCAAGAAGAAGAAGGCAAGACATGTTATCACCGAAGTCGGCGAGGACGGCCGACCTCTTGCACCCTGGTCGCTTGGTGTTCAATTCGGCATGCGCGCGCACGTTAGGGACCACGTGGCAATTAGCATAGCAAAATGGGATCAGTCCTCAAGATACAAAGAACATGCTTTGGAACGATGTGAAGGAGACATTCACCTTCCCCCAAGAGACCGAAGAGAAGGTGAAGAGTTACACTCTCAAGAAGATGGCAGTCACATTCCAGACTTATAAAAAGAAGCTGAACACGGAGTATATCAAGAAGAATCGAACGCCCGACTTCAACAAGCACCCAAAGTTGCAAGATCGCTGGGATGCGTTTAGAGATACAAGACTTGGACGAAGGTCAAAGTTTGAGTGAGAAGAATAAGTGAATGCATGAAGAAGAATTATCACCACCGACTCGGCCCGGTGGTTACCGCCATGCAATACCAAAATGGGAGAAGAGGGAACAGGACTCGCTAGCGAAGGGTATCGCACCCGCAACAACAGATTGGCCTGACAGAGCAAAGCATTGGTTCTATGCTCACGGCGCCCTTGATGATAATGGCAATCTTGTGTTTGGGGAGGTGCTAAGAGATGTGGCGAAGGCTTGCATATCCATCGAGGAGACTTCCCAGTAGCCGTGCCAAATAGGAGAACGACGCTAACAAGGGCCTTGCAAAATCCAGAGCACCACAGGACGTACACGCAGGCGTCGGCGTTGTCCCGTGGAAGGTTGGTTTCGCCAGATGCCGAGACCTATAGGAGTCGGGCGAGGAGCAAGGCTCGACAGACACAATGACTTAGTGCGCTTGAAGAACGCTGAATCAAACAAATGAGAGAATGCAAGAAGAGATCCAAGAGAGGTGCGGCTAGCCTTGAGCCAACAACATGAGACAGGCCAAGAACCCCAAGTAATCCAGACATCATTAGCCCCTCAAGGCAGCGAACCATTATGGTTCCGGTGAAATTTGGACGGACTTGGACAAGTATCCCGTAGACGACATCAGACAGCGGACACCTTGTGAGCTGCATATCCAAGCGCGGAACCTTACCTTCAAGGCGGCCGATGGTATGGCTCACCCATTAGAGCCGGGGCAGCTTATCCATGGCCAACAGATACGGTTAGGATACTCCAAGGTCTCGGTGGAGGAGGTCTGCCTAGGGTACGAGGACCTTGACCTCGAAATTCCTGGAGGTGACGGGACTACGAAGCTAGGAGAGGCAGTACACAATTTCATCCTGTGGCGTAAACGGTACATAATTTTTCGAGATAACATGGACTTGTCCTCTCCGCGAAGAAGCCCGAGAAGAAACCCGTCTCCTCCCAAGAACCCACCTCCTGCGCATATAAGCCCGACAAGAAGCCCGTCTCCTACACCATCTCCTGCACATATAAGCCCCGAAAGAAGCCCGTCTCCTCCCAAGAAGGCGCCGACTCCTACACCACCTCCCGCGCACATAAGCGCCACAAGAACCCCGTCTCCTCCCAAGAAGGCGCCGACCAAGGAATGAAGCCAGCTCGGCCAAGAGCTCCCAAGAAGACGGGTCCTCCACCCAATCCAAGAAGCGGGTGAACTTCCAAGCGGCCAGTATGATATGAACGATGAGGAGACCAAGAAGGTGGTAAAAGGAGAGGTAACTAAATTTCTTAGACCCAAGTCACCAGTGAAGAAGGTTCAACTCCGCACGTAAGAATTTTATAAAGGTTTAATGACTATTAAAAATTTGAAGGATAAAAAGAAATGCCTCGCCAATCAAACTACGAGCGCACATTGAGTAAGGAATGCCCCAAGAAGATGTCACCGAGGGGAAAAGAAGGAGATGCAACAATTCTTCGATGAAACCGGCCTTACCGCAAATCAAATATTAGGCACGGAAAAGATTGAGGTTGCCCAAGTAAGATGGTCATTTAAAATGGGCGGATCATTGGTCGAGGAGTGAGTCGCCTGACTAACGACAAAGATGCGGCAATTTCATGAATGGTACTTGGACGCGACGAAGCATGGCCTCTGAGATGTTATTTGTCAAGTTTAAGGAACAAGATTTTTTTCGGTGAAGGTGAATTTGTTGTCGATCGACTACATATATGATCTATACTGCATGACGCCCTCTAAGTGAGCTTGATGGGTTCTTTGGACTCGTAAGTGTCTTAATTATTTACAAAAACTATCGTGCACTTCCTTGTACTATACTAACTTGCAAGCCTAACTAATTTCTTATGTAGCATGGAGATACAAAGATGCCGAAGGATCGATTTTCGACATAGGCTTCATGGACCCAGAGTTATCAACAAGACAACCGTTAGAGACCACCCAGCTTAAACAGAGAATAACATATTCAATGCGCTAATGGGTCAAAGATATAAGTCAAAGATATATCTAGCCTATTCATTTGAGTACGTGTTTTCGCATCACCTCATTCTACTCCTTTTTCATAACACGATGTTAGAACTAATTAGTTATCTACGCTGACACATCTATGTATAGTTTTCTTTGGATTCTTCTTATGATCGAGCTAGATCGTAGCTCGATCACAATTATGGACTCGCAAAGGAGACCGGTTGAAAAGTATCAAAACTTTATCGACATGCTCGACCGGTATTAATTCTTGTTCCTTTCATTATCGTACTAGCTCTATTTCCTTCATTTTGAAACAAATTCTAATCATGTACATACAATTCAGAATCACATGTGTAGTGCATTCACAGTTCCGTGCTAAAAACGTATGTATTCAAGGAGAAATTTGACATTGCAATTGCCTCTCATGTACGTATATCATAATGCTAGCTTTTTAGTTAGTTAACTTAATTTCTTTGCATCCATTTCACGCTTTCAACTTTTTCCACCGCAGATCTTGACTCACCACGGGTAACAATTTATGCGGCTACTATGTATGCGAAGTTTATGCACACCAAACCGAGCTCATGATCGCATGCTAAAAGGCAACAAGGGGTGAGTAAATATAATTACTAGCTTTAATTGTGTATAGGTACTCCTTATATCTTGTACAAATTCAAGTATTGATTAGTTAATGACTTAACGATAGGTGCCTCAATATTTGGCGAACAAGGTTCTAACTCTCACGCAAGACGAGTGAGAGCAATCCAAGAACAACTCGTCGGCTTTATTTACGATGAGGTTGTAAATCCAAAAGGCGAGTTTCACGAACCAAACTTTAACAGTGGGCCCTTCGATAAGGACCAATGAATCGTCAGGGTCGACATCTCTGACTAGCAAGAGCGATGCGTAAAAGATCCCGATGAATAGAAGGAAAAGAAATACTAAAGTTGTAATTAAAGTTGTGTACATATATAAAGTTGTGTACATATATATTGTAATACATTAGAAGAACAAATATGTGTACATATTTTAATACATTAGATGTAATTAAATTTATTAATGAATGTTCAATGATTTAATTATCGTGCAAAGTGCATGATCGATTATCGTGCTTTTAATTAGTTGTGATTTAACACACACATATATATAATAGCTACGGAGAAATAGACCTATATATATACAAAACATTAGTACAGGTTGGAGAAACTAACCTAAGATCGATGACTCATCGATCTGGGTTGGAGACACCAACCCGATCGATGAGGGGCTCGGGGTTCCCAATGCGCCGCCACGCAGGAATTCGAACCGCATCGATACTCCATCAAGACGGGTGAGTGAACCGACCGATGCCTTGAGCATCGGGCCCGGATACTATCTTCTGTTCAAAACCCAGATTAAAGGCGATTTTGGACCGGGACTAAATGCCCTTTCCGTAGTAGTGCAACCGTTATAGCTCAAAATTTTAATTTTTACGAGCTAGCCTTGTACAATTTTTTTTTTGAAAAAAAGGGCCTGCCTCACAAATCCTCTTATAGGAAGCCACATGAAAATGCCAGAGGCAACACATGACAATTTCCGGTGTTTGCCGACGACTACAACATCCCGAAAAATGCAACTAAATAAAAATAAATATTTGGAATTTTAATATTATTATTTCTGAGTTTTCCTGGAATTATTGGTTTTACTTGAATTTTTATTGGAATTATGCATTGCATGAAAAATCAATAAAGAGAATTAATGAATGGATAATAGTAAAAGGTAAAAGTAAAATCTTGGAAAATTTATATTAATATTTCTAAACCTCAGGTAAACTTTTTACCTGGCAAATTTTATTTTTACTGCATGGTAAAAATATTATTAATGATGGAAAAGACAAATTTGACTAGAAACAGTACACCATCCGAATTTGTGAAAAATATCCAAAGCTTATATCCAGATTAAAAATTTACAAAATTACCCTTGACATATTATTTACCACTGGTAAAAATCTCAGAAAATTATCAGAAGGGATAGGGCTCCAAATAATTCGAAAATAGAAAACTAATAAAAGCTGAAAAATGGAATGTCAGAATTTTTATAAAATATTTGAGAAATATTTGGAGCTTAAGATTTTACATAAGAATAATTATCTCAAATATATTTTAAAAAAAAGTTTCAAAAATATCTGAAAATATTTATATTGTCTGATAATTCAAAATCTGAAATCAGAAAACTGTGCAGAGAAGATTTTCGGAATTTTAATAAAATATGTGAACATTATTTTAATCTCAAACTTCTACAGGATCAATATAGCTGACAACCCATTGCAAATAAAAATTATCACAAATTCTGGAGTGACGCAAAGACCAAATCCTTTAAGCCTTACCCAGCTCAGCCTGCTGTGCTTTCTTGCTTTTGCTCCACTGCCCCGATTCTTCACTGCCATGTGGGCCAGCGTCCCGGTTGAGCCCCACTTGCCAGCGTCCCACTTCCTGTCGTCTTCTTCCCCCATACGCCAAAGCCTCTGAGTGAAAAATCAAGCCGCAGCTCTGTAGCTTGGCGTCATCCTCTGCCACGAGCGCCGCCCAGCCAATCCTAAACCGCCATGAACCCTCCAGGCGGCCACCTCCTCTGTATTTGCCGTAGCCCAGCCATCATTCTTCTTTGTTGTATACGGCGAAACCTCCAGCCAAGCAACCGGTGCAGCTCCCCGGGCCGAACTCTCCCGAGGCCAATTCCTCAGTCACCCGCCACTATAAAAGGTGCCCAGTGATCGCTGAGTCGCGCGCAAGCCTTCCCCTCACTTCCCTTCTTCTTTCCTCAGCCGAAACGCCCAAAAGCCTACTCCAATCCGCCATGACCGTGAGCTCTGAAGCTCGGCCCAACCTCAATTTTAGCCTATTCACTCAACCGTTTTCCAATTAACTTCGGGTAGAGCTTCGTTAGAGACTAATAATCAAAACCCCTCAATAATCCCTGGAACTTTATTTGCAAAATGTCGCCGCCACCGTGAGCTTGTCTTCTCCATGGCCGGCCACCGTGGGCGGAGCTCCTCGGTGTTTCTCCGGCCGAGACAAGCCCAAAAACGGAATCACCGTGTTTCCCTGATGCTGAAAACGGAACCCCTTCGAGCTCCCTCGCCCTGGTTTTCCCCACCACCGTCCGCCATTAGAGCCACCGCCTGGAGCTCGGGCGCACACTCTCCAGCTTCTCTCCGGTCAAATTAGTTCCACCACTGGCTTCGCCTCGTCGAGTTCTTGCTCTCTGTGCCCTCGCCTTCGCCGGAAAGCCGCCGGAGCGCTGTCGCCAATTCAACCCGAGCCGGTCCCCTGTTCTCTGTCTCTGTGAAGTGGGGCCGAAATGTCAGTAGCCTCAGATGGAAGAAGATTAGAAGAACAGAACCAAAAGGCGCTTTTCATTAGGTATACCGTACTTTCAATTTCCAGTTAATTTCCAAACCGAGTGGCATTCAATCATGAATATCTTTCATGTTTTTAATCCAAATAAAGTGAAATAAAATCCTATATTCATATAAAATCAAAAATAATATAAATATGTAAAAATATTAAAATTTTAAGTTACAGAATAATTATTAATATTAAACTTTGATTATGGTACTAATATAGTTTTTAATGAGAATTTGTGTACAATAAGTAGTGAAATGATGAAATTAATTTTCATGAGATGTTAGGATCAGAATGTATTCAAATATACAAAAATACTTAATTTTTGAGTCACAAAACAATTAGTAAAATTAAAGTTAAGAATAAACATTATTATGGATGTTGTTGTATTCAAAGAAATGTAATTCCAAAAATCATTAAATACATTTATATGTGTCCTGGAATTATAATAAACTCAAACATGTAAAAATTCTTAATTGTTGAATTAAGTTTATATTATTTGTTTTGTAGTCATTAATAAACCCTAGTATGGTCATTAACGAAAAAATAGTAAAAAAGGCTCACAAAATGATAATATATTTTGTATTAAGTTCCTAAAACATTAAGGACATATATATGTAAAAATATTTGAAATAAAGTTTAATTTGAATTCTTTTATCATAAAGAAATGTCCAATGTAACAATAATCAAATAGGAAACCTATTGCAGTTTGAGTCAAATAATGCAAAATCAATTTTAAAACATTTCTAGGATTACTACCTGCTAACACCTGAAAAATGAATCAAGGATCATATATAGTGTAGTTAGAAATGAAAATTGAAAGTTGGCCGATTTAGCGTTATTCATCGTGGTCATTTAGGCTACTTCAGTAGTAGATAAAATAACTCGTCCAAATACTAAAATCTATTAAACCTATTTAGTAATGCTCTACAAAGTTTGTTCTACCAGATTCTTGAAAAATATTTCATTTTCAGCATGCTTTTCATCTAAATCTAGCTGGTCCAAAACCCTTAATCGTTAGTCGTCATGTTTACCTTTTTGGCCGATTCCATGAATTGTAAGCAAAAGTTGCCACTTAAGCTTTTTCGTCGGTGAAAATAATAACTTGTATAAATCCTAAAACTTGTGTAACTAGTTTAGTAATGTTCTTTAAAGTGTAGTCTACCCTGTTATGAAAAGATAATCTCAATTTGCTAAGGTTTGCATATTAATCTTGTAGGTTAAATAACCCTAAATGATCATATTCATGAATTCGGTAGAAAGAACAATTGGACTTTAATTGCGAAGTTTGTATCACCAGAACCTTCTCAAATATCATATAAATAATGTTAGTAGCCTAAATAAATAGATTAGCTCTTTATAACTAGAATGTTAATTAAATATTGCTTTGAATCTGGATCCTAATTAAAGGCAAGAGTTCACCTTAAGCTTGAAATAATCATATCTATTTAATCTTAACCAATCTTTGCATCTTGAATTCATAAAATAAAATTTATAAATTCATAAAGAGCAATCCCTGTTTCTTGTGAGAAGTTTTGTTTGTTCTTTCTATCTATTTTCTTTTTGCCTTTATTGAAGTTTATTATGTGCTATATTTCCATTAATCGACATGTAGAATTCGACGTATCGACTTCCATCGTCGACTACAACCTCGACTTCGTCGTAAGCAAGGCAAGCACCCTCCTTTTGACCATGTTAATCCCAATTTTATAAATGTTTTCATTAAATGTTTTTACTGCATGCGTATATTCATTAAACTCTGCTATATTGTGGGTAATGGTAGATATACCTTTAAATTCCTGAAACCTCCTTGATATAAATGAATTTGTGAACCTTGATACCTTAGATTCATGATTAGACAATATATAAATAATGTCACTCTGGGTATACATGATATTTAATCTTGCTTAGCCATGCTTTAGACTTAGTATACATCAAATGGAGACATTGATCAAATGATACTTGGATATGATTTGGGACATTGATCAAATGATATTTGGATATGCTAAGGCATGATGATGATTCTTAGACATGTTGAGACATGATGGTGATTTTTGATTATTTTAATTAAAAATGAAAATAAAATTATAATATTGATGCGGGCAATTATTGGCAATAGCCTGGTGTGCATGGATTTGCACGTAGATTAGGGGGAGATTATTGCCTATGTCGGATTAAGGACCGAACTAATTGTACGTTATATCCAAGTAATTCCGTACAACCACAAATGCTGTTATGGGGCAGTCTTAACTAATTAAATTGCTTAAAACTAGCTTTGCACTTTGGTAGGCTGTAGTAGTACGGGATGTTCCTTAATGGATTGCTCGAAGGGACGTCCACACCGAGGTGATCATGGAACCAACGTTTTCCGATACAATGGTGTACGCCGTACTTCTGGGGAAGTTCCATCATTTCTATGCACTGAGTTCTTCTTCCAGGGTATGGGTTTTCGTCCCGTGCTAGTGCAAAGTTAGGGTTAAGTAATCGAATGGTTATGTCATGACTCTCTGCGGCACACCAAAGGAAGTGTGCTAATACATGTTGCACAGAGAGTTAAGTCATGTCTTGTGGGTAAAGCTGTACACCTCTGCAGTGTGTAAATATTTTTGAAAAGCCGTTCCCGCGGTCATGGGACACTTGGTGCTCCTGCATTAGTTAGTGTTTTATTTTACAAAATGTGGACTTTGATATGTACTGTCTAGCACCATGATTTGGATTGGATATCCTTGTTGAAAAGGAATTATTTCGGATTGACTTGTGATGTCAATGATTGATTCATGGAGATGAATTATTTCGGATTGATATGTGATATCAATGATTGTTTCATGAAGATGATCGAAAGAACTGAGGTTCGTGAAATTTACTGTTTCATATTTATATATTAAACTGCTTTTACTTAAATTTCGTTTATGTTCTACAATTCAGTAAATTCTTTGCAAACTAGCTTTCTGCAAATTAACCATGAAAGCCTTTCCTTTGAATGGCCTGCATATATAATAGGATTCGCTAAAGTCTTGCTGAGTACGAAAGTACTCACTCTTGCTTACATGTTGTTTTTAGGGTGAAGAATCAGAATAGCTCGATGAAATTACTCGACGCAGGATTCGGGAATGTTAACGAGATCTTCTAGGGATTATACCTTGTCAGTTCCCTGAGAGATTGTATGAGCATACTACAAGGCTTTGATTCTTTCCGCTGCATTACATTGAATTGTAAGATCTTATTATGTAAATTACCTTTATCATTTGCAATAAAGAGTATGGATGTGATATCAATTGTATAAATGTGTGTACTAGCTACTGATCTAGGGACTAGTACTGTGTGCACATGAGATTTCTATTTTCGCATTCTATGTGAAAATAGGGGTCACTACACGTACTGTAGATTTCGAGCGTGGCATTTGCATTTTCTGCTGAGTAGAGGTGCGGAATTAACCTTTTCCACAGTGTGGTGGCACGGGATTGTCGATTTTTCGTGATTGAGTGGCGTGGCATTTTGGTTTTCAGTTGTTGCCACCACGTGTCGTGTTGTGATTTTTTTCAGCGTTCCCCATGTATTTGTGTTTTTCACGCTCCATGTGCGCAGGATTTGCAAATTAAGAGGTTGTTTTTGGAAAAAAATATAAAGGCTAATTCTATAAAAAAAATTAAAGGTTACATCTCTACTACTTCTAATTACGAGTTAGTGGCGGTGGTCTGTTCTCTCCTCCTAGTATACCCACGAAACTGTCATTGTCCTGATTTTCTATACATTGGCGAACGGAGAAAGTTTTAATTCAGTTGGATATGCATGTATGCGTGATTTGCAGCGTATCAGACTCTTATCTCAATCAACCGATTCTATTTCTAAATACTACGCGGCCGATTTTTTTTCATATACCGCACGCATACTATTTCTAAGTTACTATGTGCCTTTGAGTTGCCATATGCATCCTTTCGATTAAATATTTACTTGCATGTGTACATAAGATCATCTTAATTTTCTTTTTATCTAATCACGTATGGTCTTGATTCCAGCCGGACAGTAACATGTGCATGGCTATGCATGACGCGACTAGACAAGTTTGTTATCTCTATCTCTACTAATTCTAATTAAGAGTTGGTGGTGGTACGTCCGTTCTCCACCTTCACCCCGACACGTGTGCACACCCGCATGGCTGAGTGGGCAGTGGCTACCCCGATAGATTAGATTGGATCATCTCATCGTGGGAGGTAAATGAATATACATGACTCATTTATTGCTTTCCTTTTTCTCATTGATCTGGCATTCGAATCGATAGCGATTGCTCCCAGCGCTTTTCGGATTGTATTAGTTGATTCCCTTCAGAAGGAAGTAGAGTTTCGATTCATGGAGTTGGGCCTCTTCTCATCTCTTTCTTTTTTGTTGCCTTCCTTATTTGACGATTTCTTAATCTGGATTCTATAGATATCTCTTCGATTATTGAATCTATATAACCACACCGCTTCTTGCCTCTCCTGCAGATGTATTGGGCTTATCCGTTGAGTGGAAGTAATAAGCAACCTTCCTGATCTCGTTGATGCGGCGTAGGGGCAGGTTGCCGGTGGTGGGCAGCGAGATAGACTGGCGGCACTGCTGGAGCTTTCCGCAGTGGATGATGTCAATAGGTTGAGAGAGGCGCCACGAGGAGGCCGAAGACGATGGAGCTGGTTGATGGGGTGGGGTTATGGTATAGCAGGAGCAAGGCGTACGAGCCACACATGCCGCTGATAGTGGCAATCATATATAGATGACGTCCACCTCTTCATTGCCTTTGCGCCTATAGGACAGCAGGTGACGTCTCTTTCGATCGATCGATCGATCTCGAATTATGGCGTTACAAATTTACAATCCCAAGTGTTGTGATGTTATTATTTAAATTTATGAAATTAAAAATAATTTTAAACACGAGTTTGTAAACAGGTGTTTGGAATTTGTATGCTTCGATGAATTAATTTAAACATTTAACCATTGCACATTCAGAGTGAACATTATTATTTAGATAAGGTTAATGTTCTTTACAAATAATTTTTTTATCATAAATTGAGTTTTCATTGTATCACATGAACACATAGTTAGTCAATGAAAAATTCGTCATCCACTATGAGCCCGCAACAAAAGACGGCCTTTCTCGCTGGGCGGCTATTGCATCAGATTCGAAAGTACTAAGGGCCTGTTTGGCAACAAGGTTTTTTTATAGTTTCTAGACAAAACCATGGTTTTAGAGAAAAACTCTGTTTTAGAAGCCAAGAGGTGTTTGGTAGCCCTTCAAAAAACTCTGTTTTAAAAACCATGGTTTTCACAAAACCATGGTTTTCACAAAACCATGGTTTTTTCTCTGTTTTGGAAACTTTGGTCTTAGGTAAATTTTTCTGAGTGCTAGCACCAAAGCAACTCCCAAAACTTTGTAACCAAACAGTTGAGAGTTCCAAGAAAAACCATGGTTTTAATGGGGTTTGGTAAAACCATGTTTTTTATGCCAAGACAATTCCCAAACCATGGTTTTGCAAAACCATAGTTTTGTAAAACCTTGTTGCCAAACAGGGCCTAAAAGTATATAGAAGTTTCCTATGACATTCGACTCGACGAAGTCTCAAGACCGCCATCGATTGGTTTCTCTGGTCTCCTCGAGACTGACGCACGACAACCCGCCCAAAGACACACACACGAGAAGATCAAATAGGGCAGTCCTAACCCATGGTTTGAAAGTGCATCTAGGCCCCTAATTGTGTTTTGGATGATTAATGACAAACGATTAAGGGACTAATGGCTTAAATGAGTTTACAAGCAGGTGATAGTCCCAAAAGAAGCGCATCTACGGACGTTGTTGATCCTCAAAAGTGAAAAGATGAACGGCGTCGACTTAGAGTAGATCTTTTATTTTATTGAGTCGATAGGATCGCCGTACTATCAAGTGGGATGGGGGTAGGTGCCCTAGAAATGATCTCTGTGCTCAGAAGACCATCTTTTGCAAAACAAGTTTTGAAAGTCTCCAAGCACGACACTCACTTCTTGCTCATTTTGTGCTGATAACATCGGAATGTCCGATGTGGATATCGGACAGTCCGATGGTATCGGATTCTCCGGTGTGAGTGTTTTGTTGCCTTTGGAACTCTCGGTAAAAGTCGGATTGTCCGATAATCTAGATCGGACTGTCCGATGTTGTTTGAAAAAATTTGTTTTAGTCTTTAACTTGGATCACTACACCATGACACACCTTTGCCAACAATTATTAGTTGGGAAAGGTGGTCTATTGCCGTCAATTTATCTGTTGGCAAAGGTCCAACAATTGACATCATATAAACTGTCTGGATTGGTCTCTTATATCGACAAATAATCTGTCGGCGTTGATAGTCTGACTGATAAACTGTCGGCATAGATCTACCATAATATTCATTGTGGGCCTTTCCTTAATACTCGGTTGGCATTCTTTGTGGACCAAAAAATCATGCGCACATGAAAGAAATTTTTTGCTGACTCTGAATCAAATACACCGAACCCCCTCCTTCCCGCCTCACCAATTAATCCGCCCCTCAAAACCCTAAAACACCCAGCCCCAATCCACCTCTGTCCTCCGCCGCCTTGTCCGGCCGCCCTCCGTCGGCCTCGTCCGGCCGCCACCTCCATCTCTGTCTTTGCGCGTCCGACCGCCCTAGTCCACGCCCCGGCGTCCCTCTCTGACGGCGCCTCCACCGCCGGCTTCCCACTGCCGCCTCCACCGCCGGTCGCCTCCGATCTGCCACCATCCACCGGTCGGTTGAACTGCCCTCCCCATCGCTTCCTCCACCGCCGCTTGAACCCGCTTCACCGCCGCCGTCGCCTCCCGGCCGCCTCTCCACCGGCCGGCATCGCCTCCCCATCGCCGCCCTCCACCGGCCGGTTGCCGCCACTCCCGCCGCTCTCCACCGGCGGCGTCGCCTCCCCATCGCCGCCTCCACCGGCCGGCCGCCTCCCCATTGCCCCGGCCTCTCTCCGCCTCTTCTTGGCCGGGCGGCCCTCGAGCAAGAACCAAGCGGGCGGGCAAGGTGACAATGGTGGTACATGGGATTTCAGTTATCATCATTTTACATGAACATAAGTTGCTTTCAATTCTGCAGCACCAATACTTTTTTTGGCAATGGTTCTATGTAGTCATGGATGGGGAGACATTAATCTATGTGTGGGATTCGTAGTTGGAACCTTTTAAGCTTTGTATATCAAAGATCTCATTGTCCCGTAGTGTTTAGTTACAGGCTGTTTGGCTTCTATTTAGTGCCGCTCTTTGCTGGATAGAAATTCACTGCTAAGCTCATACCGGGGGCGGGAAGGAAGACCCTGGGATTTCAAGAGGTTGCACTGGGAAGGGTTCATCTAAGCTGTCTGTTTTCGCAAATTGGACAGCTCTATCCAGGACCTTCCTATCCTCCCTTTACTTGAAAGTTTCCTAAATGAACGGTTACCACTCTTTGCATATGTAACTAGTAGTGTAGTAGTTTACCAGTCATCCATTTAAGCATTGCGCATGGGGCAAATTGGATATGGCACCTTGAGTGAGGCTTTGGCTTACAAGCTTCCATTTGTGTTTGTTCGCAGAGATTATTTTAATGAAGAACCATTTTTGCGGAATATGCTTGAGGTTGAAACATCCCCAGGCCTCACCTTGCGTTATAATATATAGCTATAGGGTTGTCATTCAAGTACTTTGACATGTTGTTCTATTTTCTCTTTTGCTCCTTCAAACAAAAGCATTACCAATGTGGCATTGAGATGATACGGAGGATTTACTAACTGGACATTGAAACCTTATCTGCTACGTGCTATAACACTTGAGCCCTTCTATGATGGTCCAATAAATGGTGGTGAGGTAATCTCCTTCGTAGTCCCAGATATGGCTTGTGCATGTTTATTGCCACATCAATCTAGCAACCATATTTGGATTATATTTCTGTAGAAGAACCTAACTTTGTTTGTTATAATGAAAGACCAAATAGATAGAAGCATTTAAATTGCATGCAGAATCAGTTCGTCCAATTAAGTCAAGAAGCAACAACTTAACATCCATCTTCTCTTTTCCTTAAATCAAATAGATAATATGTTCATGTGTTTCACTAAATTTTCGGATTGTGTTTCTAATACCCTTTTGTAGATAAGCTAATAATTGCTCATTCAGGTGGCTGCACATATCCTTCAGGATACTGCTGTTGGGAGGAAGTATATTTCTGGTAAGGTGAGTTTCTGTACATAAATTGTCAACTGTGATCAATGTGCTTCATTTTTCCATTCTGTTGTACCTCGAATTTTTCTGATCAAGTGAGTCTTCTGATATCCTTTGGTGTTATTACAAAGCTACAGTTTGCTTTTATTTAGCTGCATACAATTTCGTACTAAACTTTTCTTGCTTGCACACTACATAGAAGTGATAAGTTAAACATAGAAATATACTGCTGCTTGTCCTAATACATACTTAATTCTTTTAGTTTTGTGTCCAGACTTGTACATATGGTTCATATTTTGTTTCTGTTGACTACAAGCTGGATTCTGAATACCCAGTTCGAAATATTTTCAAACTCTTCATATGCGCCATTTGTCAAGTGGAGTTAAAGCCAAGTCAAGGGATATCCATACATGAAGATTCATCACAAGCCCCAGCACCAAAGAGCCAATGATTTTGCTAACAAGAATATCTGTTTCCCCATTCTGCCTTGTGGCTTTTGTTATTAATTGTCACAACTTTTTTTTGGTCCACCAATTGGAAGAAAGAGATTGTATTTTGTTAATATGTAGATGCTAGACTTGACTCACTGGAGTTGGGAAAAAAGTCCATCAGTGTACCAATTGGATGAAATAAATTGTATATTTTGTTAATATGCGTAATGCGTCCGGACGGTAAAAATGTATGTATATGATTTTATATGTGAGTGGCACTATTTGCATGTACAAGTGTGTATGTCAATTCAATGGTGGATAATGTGGAATTTAATTAATTTGTATGTTATGTGTGCTGGCACCTTTGCTGACACAAAACATGTGTAGAAAACTAGCTTTGGTCTATGAGGGGAAAAGTAATTAGCCAACACGTAAAGTGTAGGCAATTCATATTAACTGTCGGCAAAACTCCTACTGTCGGCAAAACATTAACTGTCGGCAAAGATTGAAACTATCGGCAAAACTTAGATCTTTGCCGACACTTTATCTGTCGGCAAAGATTTTATCTGTCGGCAAAGCCTAAGCCGACTGCTTCTACCGCCACTATTTATGTACTATCGGCTAAACCTTTGTCAACAGTTTTTGTGTCGGGGAAGGTGTCTTTTGCCGACTGTGCCATGTGTTGGCAAAAGTGTGCCATGGTGTAGTGGATCTCTCGGGAAACATCGGAATGTCCGATGGTTAATATCGGAATGTCCGATGTGATCTGGAAATTTTTCTAAGTCCTTGGACTGGAACTCTCTGGAATTATCGGAATGTCCGATGTTCGATATCGGACAGTCCGATATACACTTAGTATTTTGCAAAGTTGCTGAGTTCGTTAAAAACTCTCTGGAATCATCGGAACATCCGATGTGTGAAATCGGATAGTCCGATGTGTGCTTTTTCTCAGCAAAATTTTGAATTTTTTTTGAGTGGAGTCGATCTGGTGATTTGCACTGATCGGATAGTCCGATGTCCGACATCGGATAGTCCGATGTGGGTCCGACCGTAGGCGAATCGGCTTTTTGTGTCTTGGCTATAAATACCCCACCCACTCCCTCATTTACTACCACCTACCAGGGTATTGAGCATTCATTTCACTCTTGCTATTATTTCTTGCTCATTCTTGCTCTCTCCCTTAAGTTCATTCTTGAGAAATTTGTTGAGAGATTGGAGCAAGTGCTTTCTAGTGCTTTGTTGCAAACCGTGAAAGTTCTTTTGAGCACTAGGGTGATTTTCAAGAGGGATCTACACTCCATTCATTACTCTTGGAGATTGAGGTCTCCTAGGCGGCTAGGAGTCACCGGTGAGCTCCCCGATCTACGTGTGGGAAGCACGAGTTTGTGAAGGTTCGGATCCACCTCCGCAAGGAAGGGTTCAAGCAAAAAGTAGGTGAGTGCTTAGTGCAACACCTAGAGGAGTAGGGTTGAAAGAGACCCGGCTTTGTGCCGCCTCAACGGAGACGTAGGATCTCCTCAAAGATCTGAACTCCGGGTCAAATCGCTGCTTTCATTTGGTTTGTAAGTTTTCTACTTGCCCCCTTTTGGTGCTTGGCTAAATCTTTTGGGGGTTCAAGTTCTCGGTAGCTTCTAGTAGTTGATATTGGTGTGATCTAACTTTCTGAAGTTGCCTTAGCTTAGGAAATTTATTTGGTAGAAATTTATCCATCTAAATTGCTTAGATCTACTTTTTAGGGTTTTCCTACGCTCTGATCGGATAGTCTGACTTCACATATCGGATAGTCCGATTTACATCGGACAATCCGATATCTAAGTCGGATATTCCGATATTTCCGCTGCTAATTAGGTTTTAAATTTTATTATGCCTATTCACCCCCCTCTAGGCGACGTTATCGATCCTTCAATTGGTATCAGAGCCAAATCTCCTTAGTTTGGCTTAACCGCTTGGAGAATCAATATGTCGCAAACAGGGAAGACTACCGAAGACCTTACCCAACCCAAGGGTATGGGCGACGGTATTGGGGTTGCAATTCCTTTGGATTATAATTCCCTTAGCGTCTCAAGCTCCTCATCGTATGTTTCCGTGCCTTCCGGTCGAGCGCCTCATTTCGATGGCACTCACTATGCCGCGTGGAAACATAAGATGAAGATGCACTTGAGATCACTTCTCCCGTCTATTTGGAAGATTGTGCAAACAGGTTTCCAACCCGTTGATCCAGACAATCTCACTCCTGAAGAAGACAAAGCTCAACACTTCAACGATCTAGCCGTCAATGCCTTGTTCAATGCTTTGAGTGATTCCGAGTTCAACCGTGTCGATGGACTCGAGGAAGCAAAGGCTATATGGGATAGACTCCTAGTCAGTCATGAAGGTGTCTCAAGCGTCCGAGAATCAAAGATAGAGCTCATTATTGGTGAGCTAAGCCGGTTCACTCTAGAAGAAGGAGAGTCCTACACCAAGATGTTTGACCGCTTGATGGTGCTTGTAAATCAAGCTAAAGGTCTTGGGTGCACCGATCTTACTGACAAGGCCGTGGTAAAGATAATCCTTCGTGTGATCACTCCAACCAACCGCAACCTTGTGTAACTAATCAGAGACCGGCCAAACTTCGACACAATGACGCCTCATGATGTAATTGGCCGGCTAATGATGGATGAGATGATGGTTAAAGAGCGGAAGTTGTGGAAGAGCTCAAGTCCGGGAAGAAAAAGGGCATCGCTTTGAAGGCCGTCAAAGTTGTGCGCCAAGCCGAAGAAAGCACAAGTGAGGATGAAGAGTCTAGTGGTCCGTTGACAAATGAGGATATGGCCCTATTTGTGCGAAGGTTCAACAAGTTCTTCAAGAAGAAGAATTTCAAACAAGGAGGTCATTCAAAGAACTATGGAAGAAAGTCAAAGGGGAGACACTCCACAAGAAGATGCTATGAATGCGGCGAAACTGGCCATTTCATTGCCAAGTGTCCGCATAAGGAAAGTAAAGATGAGAAGCCTCACAAGAAGGACAAGTACCGGGGCAAGGACAAGGAGAAGAGCAAGAAATACAAGGGCAAGGGTCGTGCCTACATTGGAAAGGAGTGGAACTCCGACACCGACTCCAGCTCCGACTCCGACTCCAAGTCAAACTCCGACAATGAAGGTGGAATCGCCTCCGTCGCTATCACCGTACCATCTATCTCAACAATGTCGAAGGGCCTCTTCGACAATCTAAGCGATGACGATGAAGTTGCTCCAATGTGCCTTATGGCAAAGGGGCACAAGGTATCATCAATTGCCACCACTCCCTCTATTGCTAATGATTGTCTAGATGAGCACGATAGCGATAGTGATAGTGATAATGATGACATTGGTGCCGTGCTTAAGTCTATAAAAAACCTTGACATTCATAAGTTGAATTTGCTCCTAAAAGATATTGAAAGGTTGGAGGAAGTGGTCGAACAAAAGGAAGCTATTCTCGAAGCTCAAGAGGATTTGCTTATCCTCGAAAAAGAGAAAAATCGTGAGCTAGGGAAGAGCTTATCTTTTGAAAAAGAGAAAAATGATGAAGTGGCTAAGAACTTAACATTGACCAAATCCGAGGTGATTAGTCTTGAGATCACCAATGCTTCACTTAAAGAGGAACTTGCGAAGTCAAGTGATACTTGCAAGGCTCTTGAATTGAAGCTTGTTGATCTCAAGAATAGCCTCCGACTATCTCAACCATTAGTTCAAATTCTTCTTTACCTCTATGAGCAATGGATGCGCTAGATGCTACAACGTTAATATTGATACTTATGCCACTAACCTTGAGACATTGCAAGTGTTAGCATATGAAAATGAGAAGCTCAAGGAATGCTCAAGATGGACTTCAAAAGTCCTACAAGGCAAGTAAGGGACTAGAGGAGTTCCTAGGTAGTTTAAAAGGTAATACTATGAAGCATGGGCTAGGATATATTCCACCTAAAGGGAAAAAGAGCAATATTGTGGTTGCTCCTTTAAATAAGCCCATACAATTTGTTCAGAGCAATGAAAACTCTAAGTACAAAACTCACTCTACATTCTTTGCATCCTATGTACTTAAGAAGACTAACTTCGGTCGTGTAGTTACTCATGACATTGGGGGTAAGCCCAAGAATGGTTCTCATGTGCGATCTATTTGGGTACCTAAATCACTTGTTGCTAACATGCGTGGACCTAAACAAGTTTGGGTACCAAAGAGCAAAAACTAAATTTCATTTTGTAGGCCTACATCTCCGGTGGAACAAGTTGGATCTTGGATAGCGGATGTACGCACCACATGACCGGAGAAAGGGCAATGTTCGCACATTTAGAAGCCAATGGATCAAATAGTGAGAGTATCATTTTTGGCGATAATGGAAAAGCTGAAGTAGTAGGTTTAGGTAATTAAGATTCTAATCACAAATGATTTCCATATAAATAATGTTTTACTTGTTGAGTCACTGAGCTACAATTTGTTGTCCGTTGCTCAATTATGTGAAGCGGGCTACAATTGTGTGTTTAGTGATAAGGGTGTGGATGTCATTAAGAGGGTTGACGGTTCAATAGCCGTTAAGGGTCGTTTAAAGGGTAATCTCTATCTTATAGACTTTTCTACGGATAGAATTAACCTTGAAACATGCTTAATGGCTAAATCGAGCATGGGTTGGCTATGGCATCGCCGCTTGCCCATGTTGGTATGAGGAACCTTCACAAACTCATTAAGGGTAATCACATCCTTGGACTAACCAATGTTGTCTTTGAGAAAGATAGGGTGTGTAGCGCATATCAAGCCGGGAAGCAAGTCGGTGCTTCTCACCCCGCCAAGAACGTGATGACTACTTCAAGGCCATTAGAAATGCTTCACATGGACTTGTTTGGTCCCATCTCCTACATAAGCATCGGAGGAAATAAGTATGGTTTAGTTATTGTTGATGATTTTTCTCGCTTTACTTGGGTATTTTTCTTGCATGATAAAAGTGAAGCCCAAGGAAGCTTGAAGAAGTTCATGAGAAGGGCGCAAAATGAGTTTGATGTGAAGATCAAGAAAATTCGGAGCGACAACGGCACCGAATTCAAGAACACCGGTGTGGAGGAGTTCCTCGATGAAGAGGGCATCAAGCATGAGTTTTCGGCTCCCTATTCCCCTCAACAGAATGGGGTAGCCGAACGGAAGAATCGAACTCTCATCGAGATGGCGCGCACAATGCTAGATGAGTACAAGGTCTCCGACATCTTCTGGGCGGAGGCCATCAACACCGCGTGCCATAGCTCCAACCGCCTATACCTTCACAAATTGTTGAAAAAGACGGCGTACGAGCTTCTCACCAGCAAGAAACCAAATGTCTCCTACTTTCGAGTCTTTGGTAGCAAATGCTATATCCTTAACAAGAAAGCTAAGTCTTCTAAATTTGCTCCTAAAATAGATGAGGGTTTCTTACTTGGTTATGGGTCTAATGCATATGCATATCGAGTTTTCAACAACACCACCGGTGTAGTTGAAATCTCGCGTGATGTAACATTTGATGAAACTAACGGCTCTCAAGTAGAGCAAGTTGATCGTACTGTGATTGACAGGGAAGAACCTCCATGTGAGGCGATCAAAAGGCTAGAAATTGGAGAAGTGAGGCCTCTTGAGCAAGAAGAAGCCCTGAGCACTCCAACTCGTGATGCACCGTTGGATGGTGCCCCATCTTCTTCAATGCAAGCACAAGATGGATCGACTACCGCCCAAGACGATGAGGAACCTATTCAAAAGTCAAATGCAACTGTCCCTCATCCAAGGGTTCATCAAAGCGTGCAACGAGATCACCCCATCGACAACATTCTTGGAGACATTAACAGGGGAGTATCCACTAGATCTCGTGTTGCTAATTTTTGTGAATTTTATTTGTTTGTTTCTTCTCTTGAACCACTCAAGGTAGATGAAGCACTTCAAGATCCGGATTGGGTGATAGCAATGCAAGAGGAGTTGAACAATTTCGAAAGGAATCAGGTATGGAAGCTTGTCGAAAGACCCAAGCAAAACGTGATTGGAACAAAATGGGTATTTCGGAACAAGCAAGACGAGAATGGAATCGTGACTAGGAACAAAGCCCGGTTGGTCATTCAAGGGTACACTCAAATCGAAGGTTTGGATTTTGATGAAACTTATGCTCCAGTAGCTAGGCTTGAATCCATTAGAATATTACTTGCCTTTGCTACTCACCATGATTTTAAGTTGTACCAAATGGACGTGAAAAGCGCCTTCCTAAATGGACCTCTCTCCGAGATGGTCTATGTTGAGCAACCACCCGGCTTCGAAGACCTAAGTCACCCGGACCACGTCTACTTCCTTCACAAGGCTCTCTACGGACTTAAGCAAGCACCAAGAGCGTGGTTCGAATGTCTTTGAGATTTCCTTCTCGGTCAAGGTTTTGTAGTCGGAAAGGCCGACCCTACTCTCTTTACTAAACATATTGATAATGATTTATTTGTTTGTCAAATTTATGTTGATGATATTATATTTGGATCTACTAATGAACAACTGTGCAAGGATTTTAGTAGAATCATGACTAAAAGGTTCGAGATGTCCATGATGGGCGAGTTGAAGTTCTTCCTCGGTTTTCAAGTCAAACAACTCAAGGAAGGAACTTTCATATGCCAGATGAAGTACATCAAGGACATGCTCAAGAAATTTGGAATAGAGAACGCCAAGCCGATCAAGACGCCGATGCAAGCTAACGGGCATCTAGACCTCGACAAAGAAGGTAAACCGGTTATCCAAAAGGTATATCGTTCGATGATCGGTTCCCTACTTTACCTTTGTGCATCTAGGCCCGATATCATGCTTAGTGTTTGCATGTGTGCAAGATTTCAAGCCGCTCCTAAAGAGTGCCACTTGGTGGCCGTAAAAAGAATCTTAAGATATTTAGTGCACACTCCTCATTTCGGGCTTTGGTATCCTAAAGGTTCATCCTTTGAGCTAGTCGGCTATTCCGATGCGGATTACGCCGGTTGTAAGGTGGATAGGAAGAGTACCTCAGGTACTTGTCAATTCCTAGGTAGATCTCTTGTTTTTTGGTCCTCCAAGAAATAAAATTCCGTAGCCCTATCCACAGCCGAAGCCGAATATATTGCCGCCGGGAGTTGCTGTGCCCAATTACTTTGGATGAGACAAACGCTAAATGATTATGGCCTAACCTATAACCATGTTCCACTCTTGTGTGACAATGAGAGCGCCATAAAAATTGCCAATAACCTTGTCCAACACTCCCGCACCAAGCATATCGATATTCGCCATCATTTTCTAAGAGACCATTCCACTAAAGGCGATATCGATATTCAACATGTGAGCACAAATGACCAACTAGCCGATATATTCACCAAGCCTCTTGATGAAAAGAGATTCTGCGAATTGAGAAGTGGGTTAAACATTTTGGATTCTCGAAACCTGTCTTGAAAGGTTGCATACATCAATTGTCATGCTTGTTTGATTTCAACCAAAAGGAATTTCAAAACCTTATTTGGTTTCTTTAAAATTTTGTGTGGTTTTGGATTTTGGTGTCTGTCAAACCACTTGTGATCATAGCTCCTAGTGCTTTGGTGTTCGCTGATCATAAGTGAGGAGACGGCAAAAGCATTCACAAGTCATTTCAATCTCATTCCTCAATCTCATATATCCTTGTGCTGGAAGTTTACACAGATCGGACTATCCGACTTCTGCATCGGACTATCCGATATCTGTAAACTTGCACATATTGGACTATCCGATGTTTAAAATCGGACTGTCCGATATCTGGGTGATCGCACACATCGGACTGTCCGATGTCCTTATCAGACTATCCGATGTGGGGAGGTTTAAAAGAAGCCCGAAGGGTTTTTCTATCTCTACTCAGTCATTTGTCTCCAATCTCATCGGGTCCTCTTCCTCCCTGGCGATTTTGGTGTCCGGAGATCATCTTCCTTATTCCAAGGGTTTCCCACCGCGGATTTGATCTCTCTTGGTGGAGATCCTCTTCCTCATTCAATCCTCTCATCGGATTTGAACTCAAGGTAACCCTATTTTGTTTAGATCTAGGGTTTCTCATCTCTTGTGAAATTTTGTCAATCCTCTTCGGTAGATGTGTTATACCTATCCCTAGGATTGGAATCCATGAATTTGTTGCGAAATGTGTGGTCCTTCATCTAGAAATCTGCTCTTGTATTTTTCCCGCAAATATCGGATTATCCGATTTTGGCATCGGACTGTCCGACCTTACCATCGGACAGTCCGACCGAAAATATCGGACTATCCGATATTTCCAGAAAAATTGCAAAAGGGGGCGATTTCTTTCCATTCCTTCAACCGTCGCATCATTTTTTTCCCGGTTACTCCAGATCACATCCATGGCTGCCGGTGACGACAAAGGGGGGAAATTGAAGAGGGCTCTTCACTCAGATGAGCATGGTCAATTCAAGAGGAAGACTCCAACCGGCGAGCGGACCATGATTCTTGCCATATATAGGATCTGGTCTTTCTTTAGTCGAGCCTAGGATTTGTATTTTCCTTTTCCTCTCGCATGCAACCCTAGGTGATTATACGTAAATGCCTTTCGCTATTTGTACCAATCCCTTGCTCATGCAATTCAGCAAATCTGTAGACATCCTCGCTATCACAAACATTCGGTGCTTTCCTTGTTTTGCATCCTTGCAAAAATCCTCCTTCACGAATCTACATGTGAAGTGAACTAGTGTCAGGTGAACTTGAAACTAGTTGCTGTCCTAGTCTGTTTTCCCTTTGAAAACAGCTTGTCATCTTCGAGTGATGATTCTTTTCAAACTCTGTTATGCCGCATAGAAAATATCACTTAAGGAATTAAAGAAACAACACCTGGTTCTAACTACCTTCACTAAGAACGCAGTAAATATCAATTGCCAACGCCATGTTCCTGATCCGATAAAGAAAATTATTAGGCTAAAGGATGTTCTAGAAAGCAACAAATTGAAGTTCACAAAATAATATTAAGCATACCCTTGTATCTAACAAGATACCATGAGAAAAGCGGAATAATTCATTTGTCACAAAAGGAACCATGTTGCTAAACGACGCGCAAGTTGAACAAATATATTCTACAACCATAACCATACTAGAAATTTCATCACCGTATTATAACTCCAAGAGTAGAAGAAATAAGATTTGAAGCGGATTGCTCAAGAATCGCTTAAAGAAGAGGCGTGAACAAAGATACTTGTCCCTAAAAGAATTCTCGCTTAACTTCATTCTCCATCTCAATCACCATCTGTTCATCCTCCAACAACACCAATGGATGTTATCTCGATATGCAAAACCGAAAAGCCCATTTCATTTGTTTCTCTTGTGGTAAACATGGACGTTGCACCTATACTTGCGAAGGAAAAGAAAATCAACCAGCTCTTAGACACGCATTCAATCGACACAAAATGATTAATCCAAGTCATTCAAAACAATTACCTAAATCAGTCGCCTTGTGAAGCGTGAGCAGGGCCCATAACCCACATGTCCCGGGATCTCGCAAACAAACAATTCCTTAGATGTATTTGAATCCAACCCAAAATGTCAATCCAGTCAATCATGGCATTTACCTACAACGCTAATTCACTAAAAGAAGCTTATGATCGCCATATGTAGCACTAGGTACAATACTTATGTAATTGAACTCGCCAGATTCAAGTTTAGTTCCATGATCTACTCTTTGATCCTAGTCACTTCCTAATTACCTGTCCTATAATATTGGCAAACACCCTTTTTGTTGTTTCGAATAAAACGGATAATGTCACTTGTATCAATCGAGAAGAATTTGGACACTTCACCAACATCTGCCCGAGAAGAGTTCTACATCACCTTGTCAAGAAAGACATTAGTAACTTTTAGGCTGTCTCACAAACTTAGAAAACATCAAGTACTTAGAACAACCCGGCTTCAATATCGCTCACGAATATAGACATCCTTTTCATGCGATTCCACCGCACTTGTTGTGATATTGAGTACGTTCCTTGTGTATTCAATTTTTGCCAACAACTGCTGATTCGTACATTTTATTCCTTCATAGTTGCCAAATCCAAAGAAAATCAAAACCTCTATCTATTAAAATGATCAAATGAATCAAATCATCGTAATCACTTTATAATTCCTCTACCACAATCCAATTCTTGAATTATCTCTACCTTGTTTTCAATTTAAAGTCAACTTTGAAATGACATATATTCTCAGCTCATTTCATCAACTAATGTTGAACTAAATGCACCAATCGTTATATTCAAATACCCTTCTTGATATTAAACATTAGGTTTTTCCCAAATGGATCTAATGGCAATGCAACCTACCTCTCACCTCAAATATTCTAAATATACCACATGCCACTCTCTAAATTGAATTATTCTTATTAACAATACTAGTTATTCAATCAAAAGAAATATGTAGAAAATATCGATATCTCTCATCTACTTACCTAAAACTCAAATAGAATTCTTCCTATTTCGACTCATCAATTTGGGCGCAAGACGAAGGTCCAGTGAAGCAACTGCAATGAAGGCGAAGTGTCAACCAAACGACAAGGTCACTTCCGATAAGAATTCCCGAATCTGCCTCATCTACAAGATTTGCAAAGTTCGGGGTATTCATTGTTTCCAAATTTGAAATAACTTGGTGCTACAATATAGTAGGCCATATCGTATCATTGAAGATGAAAGAAAAAGGAAAACATATAAATCAGAGTCGCCATCTCACCTATCCAGTATTCATAATGTCTTTTAAGCATCGCAATTAAGGAAAATATCTTCGTCTTCCTTCTGAGCTCATCCAGCTAAATGAAATTGATCTATAATCTGATTTAACTTATCGGGAACATCCGATTAAAATCTTAAAAGAAGATGAGCGCCACACTCGTAATAGACCCCACAAGACGATCAAGATTCAGCGGAGCAATCATTCTAAAGAAGAAGCAATTTAGAAAAAAAAAACGAGAAGACCGACTCAAGAAGAAGTTTCCTGACTTCTTTTAGAAATACTATTCCTTTAGACCCACCAAATCTCGGAGTCGAGATTTTTGTAAGGGGGGTAGATCTGTACCATCCCAAAATTTTAATAAAATAAAAATAAATATTTTGAATTTGAATATTATTCCTTCTGAGTTTTCTTGGCATTATTGATTTTTATTTGGAGTTCTTGGATTTTTGTGTTGCAAGAAAAGTCAAACAAAAGGGAATTAAAGAATGAAAAAAGAAAAAGGCAAAAATGTAAAAAGTAAAAGTTTAGAAAATTGCCATGAGAACCCCGATAATTTAATTAAATCATTTTAGCCATCAAATGAAATTTTATGCATAGAATAATGAAGATATAAAATGAAAAGACAACTTTTAAGTCAAAGCAATGCATTGATGAATTTATAAAATATTTATAAAACTCAAATGGAGTTGAAATATTTATCATGAAACCCTAAATTCAATATATACCTTTGGTTAAAATGTCATAAGTTAATAATATAATTTAATACTTATCCAAATTTAAAAATAGAAAACCCTGAAAACCTAGAAATTTCAATGTCAGAATTTTCATAAAATAATGGAACCATATTTTGAGCTGAAAATTTTACAGAAGAATTCTGAGACCAAATAATTTAGAAAAAAAAATTTCAAAAATAATAGACTTCAATTGATCTCAATGAAAAATAGGAATCCAAAACAAGTAATTAGGAGCGATCCTTTGTTGTCGAATATTATCAATTTTTTAGTAACTCGTTTTAACCTCAAAATTTTACCAGGAATTAAAATCTATTCAAAGACCATGGTCAAAAAGTTTGGAAATTTCCTACTTCCATTTGACAGCACAGTAAAATCAGAGACTAGAAGCATCCACGCTGGGTTCATTTCTTTTGGGCGCCTCACTCACTGACCGGTGGACCCAGGCCCACTCGTCATCTTCTTCACCCCTCTGTTCTTGCGACCGAGCGGCAGTCTCCCGTGAGCAGCGCTTGACCGAGAGCTCGTTCAGTGCATCCCTCCTTCGATTGGTCACCTCGCTGCGTCATCCTCATCTCATCTCAAGCTCGATCGTCGCCACGTCCGTCCTTGACTCTCTCGCGCCATACCGTAGCAGTTGAGCTCGCAATTTCCTTGTCGCTTGCGGTGAAACTCCCAGCCGAGACAATCCCAACCAGGGCCGATTCATTCACTGCATTCTTTGGCTATAAAGTGCACCTCAATGATCACAAGGAGCCTCCTTCTCATTCCCCTCCACTCCTTCTTCCTTCCCCTCAAGCCTGCGCACATGAAGCCCTTCCATTTCCGCCATTGCCAGGGAGGTCCAGAGCTCCAAGCCGAGATCAAATCAAGCAGTAGAGCGAACCATTTCCAAATCCATCCGGCTAGAGCATCACTGGACCTCAAGCATCAAAAGCCCTCAAAAACATTTGAGCTCCTTCATGCGGAATTAAGCCTGCACTGCGTCGCCTCATCTTCCGTGTGGACCGGCCACCGTGGGCGGGGTTATCTGGTGAGTTTCCACCCTGTCCGACCGGAAAAATGAGATCCTTGGCATCCGTTCATACTCAAAATACTACCAATTCAATCCCTAATACTCCTGGTTGTCCTCTCCACCGAGCCACCATGGCCACCGCCGCCCAAGCTTGGATGCGCCCCTGCCTGCTGTCTCTCCGGATGAATCGACACCACCCCCGGACAGTCCTCGCCGTGTTGATCCTCCTGGTGCCGTCGCCCTCGCCGGAAGATCGCCGGAAAGTCTTCACCGCCATGCCCTAGCCATGCCCCTGTTTCCTGTGTCTGCGCGGTGGGGCTAGCAAGCCAGAAGCCACAGGTAGAAGAAGGGTAGGTGGCGCATTCTCTGCTAACAAAACGTATTTTCATTTTTCAAAGAATTCCCAAATCGGTTTAATATTTAATCT
The DNA here is from genome assembly GCA_036346375.1 of Guadua angustifolia. NCBI lineage: Eukaryota > Viridiplantae > Streptophyta > Magnoliopsida > Poales > Poaceae > Guadua > Guadua angustifolia. The sequence goes on from CM070520.1 coordinate 7,407,672, forward strand.
TGAATATCTTGTGCACTTTAATCCAAAAACCAGTGAAACAAATTCCTATATTCATCTAAAATCAAAAAGAATCTAAATGTACAAAAATATTTAATTTTTGAACTGCAGAATATTTATTTGAATTGAACTTTGATTAAAACCATAATATGGTCTTTAATACAAATCCATGCATAGTAAAGTATGTCATGATAAAATAAATTTTTAGGTGATAAATAGACCAGGATGAATTTAAATATGCAAAAATAGTTAATTATTGAGAGATAGAACAACTATTGAAATCAAGAATGAGACAAACACACTATTATGAACATTATGGCACACATGGAAAATATACCTCCTGAAATCATAAAATAAGTTTGAGTGTGCTTCTGGAATTATAAGAAGCTCAGATATGCCAGAACATATAACTTTTTATCTATGTTTAAATTGCTTACTATGCAAATATTAATAAGCCTTAATGTGACCATTTATAAGAATAAGTGCATACTGGCTCATAAAATAGTAATAATACTTTGAATAGTTTCCTGGAATCGATAGAGGACCAACTAAGTAAAAATATTTAAAGTGAAACTTATCTTTGCGTTCCTTGATGCTAGAAAGTGCAAACATCAACAGCAAATAAATAGTTAATCTATCGCGATTAAGGTCAAAATAATGTAAAAATAGTTTTAAAACATTTTCTAGGATGATCCTCTGCTAATACCTGAAAAATGAATCAAGAATCATGTATAGGTTAGTTGGAAATTTAGATTTAAACTTGGCCGATTTAAGATTTGCAATGGGATCATTTATGCTATTTCAACGATAGATAAAATAACTCGTTTAAATACTAAAATCAGTAAAGTCTATTCAGAAACACTGTATGAAGTTCATACTATCATGTTCTATAAAAAGAATCATACTTCGTTAAGGATTGCATATTATTCTTATTAGTTCAAAACCCTTAATCGTTAATATGTCATTTCCCCCTTTCTTGCCGATTTTGAATAGTGAAGTCTTTAAATATAGCATGAACCGTTTTAGCAACAAGATTATAGTCTCGCCCAAAATCCTAAAACTTATGGAACTAGTTTAGTAGTGTTCTTCAAAGTATAGACTACCCAAATAAGAAAAGATAATCTCATTTCATCGTGATTTACATATTAATCTTAATAGCTTAATGACCCTAAATAATCACATTTCTTTAGGCCGTATTATGAATAACGAATTGTAGTTGCAATGAGGAAACCTGCAGTTAAGTTATTTTTATCACCAGAACCTTCTCAAATATAATGGAAATATTATCAGTAGCCTAAATCAGTAGACTTAACTTGCGTAAAACTAATTCTAAGCGAAATCAATTAAAGATAAAGAACTAATTAGTCATAATCCAACATGATCATTTAAGCCTTTTCATTTACTCACAAAAAGCTCATCTAAATCTGAATTTAAATGCAAACGACTTAGAAATGATCTTCAAGATATAATCTACAAAGAATCTAAGAAAATATTCTTATTTCATCTTTCTTTGAATCAATCCTAATAAAGCAAAACCCTTAAGTAATAAGAATTGGCAGAAACTCATATTGTGAATAGTGAATCAATGAACTTGCAACTAATGATTAATTCTATTAATCCAAACAATCTTTGCATCTTGAATTCGTAAAATAAGATTAATAAATTCATTAAGAGCAATCCCTGTTTCTTGTAAAGAGTTTTATTTGTTCCTTCTATCTACTTTCTTTTTGCCCTTATTGAAGTCAGTTATTTGCTATTTTTCCGTTGGTCGACGTGTAGAACCCGACGTTGTTGTTCCCGTCGTCATCTTCGTCAACCGCAATCCTCATCTTCGTCGTAAGCGTCGATTAAGCAAGGCAAGCATCCTTTGACCATATTGATCCCAGTATTTTATATTCCTTTTGTGCATCAAATTGGTTTATGCATGCGTTTACTTTATGTAAATTGCTATTTTGTGGATTGGTAGTTATACCTGTTGTCTCATTAACCTTCTTTGATAATTATGGACATGTGAACCTTGATAACCATAGATTGAGGATAGGCATTACTTAATGTCATCATGGGTATATCGTTCATATTATTCATGCTTAGCCATGCTTTAGAATCAATAAAGCGGATGATCGAGATCAAAACTTGTTTCCTGAAAACTTTGGGTATGGCGTGATACTTGCTGGTAATTTTGATTAAAAACCCAAAATAAAACTATGGTTTTGATGCGGGCGATTATTGGCAATAGCCGGGTGTGCTAAAGGGACTGCACGTTGTGTAGGGTAAAGTATCGCCCGTGTCGGACTAAGGACCGAACATCGTGTTGTATGATCCAAGAAAATCCGTACAAACCACAAGGGTGAGGATGGGTTAGCCATAGCTTGTTATATATTTAGACATGGCTTTGTTCATTGGTAGGCGGGAGCTAGCGGAAGCACTCCAGTTCGGTTTGCTTGTGAGGGGCTTCCACGCAGTTCGTGTGGGTAATTGCCTGGCCGGTGTAACGGTGTACGCCTTGCCATGGACAGAGACGTGGTGTTGGGTGTGATAAATGTGGATCCACGGCTTGGGTGAGTGTCTCTGTTTTCAGGGCGAGGGTTAACGTCCCGGGCTAGATCAAAGCCACGTCTAGGTAATGTAACGACTATGTATGATCGCTCATTCGCATACTCTTGTATGGCGATCCACTACCGACGTGGTGAGTTGATCATTCCTTGTGGGTACAGCTTGTACACCTCTGTGAGAGTTTAAATCTAATTGATTAGCGCACTGGTCATGGGTGTCTTGGTGAACTTGCACGAGTTAAATGTTTTATTGTTTCCAAAAGGGTTTATTTTACAAGTTAGCTTACCCTTACAGATGACCCAATACTATACCATGTGTTGGCAAGTATTGGTATCAGCTGTTGTGCCATGTGTTGGCAAAGAACTGGATATAAGCCATGCGATGGCGATGATCGTTTCGGACTCACGTCATGGAGGACGGTGAGTGTTTATTATGCTTTACTTATTTGCTATCAATTAATCTTGCTCTTTTAAATTCCGTTTGCAAATAACTTGATTTACAAATTCAAATTAAGCTTTATGCAAATTAACGTAGTAGCTTCCTTTGAAAAGGCTCGCATATATGATAGGTTTTGCTCAAGTCTTGCCGAGTACGTAAAGTACTCACCCTTGCTTAATTATTATGTAGGTGGATGAGAATGCGAATCTTCGAGGCTTGTTCGTCGCAGGTTGTGGGATCCTTTTTGCCGTGATATTTCTAAGGATTTATGCCTGGTCAGTTGCCTGCGGGATTGGATGGGTACACTACAAGGCTTTACTTCTTTTGCTGCTATATACTCTGAGTTGTAAGATTTATGTAATTATTTGTTTTCGCTTAATTCAATTAATGTATGGTTGTGATTCCAATTGTTGAAATGTGCGTACTAGCTACTGATCCAGGGACTAGTACTGTGTGCACATTAGATTTCCATTTTGGCATTCTGTGCTAAAATGGGGGTCGTTTCATTTAAACTCTTGTTGGTGTCGTGGTTAACATTATCTTTGGCGTTGATATATTATATACCTCAGCTTTGTTACTCGAAGTTGCTTTCATCGTATTATTACTTTGTTGTCACTTATATGAATGCCAAGATATAGGGGGAGCTCCTCTTGAATTCCACCTCTAAAAATTGTGTATTTAGAATCTCTAATGCACAAATTTAGGGGGAGCTCAACATATCTTGGCCACTCTCAATTTCATTATTCATTATTTCTATCAAACTTTAATCGTGTTGTCATCAATCACCAAAAAGGGGGAGATTGAAAGTGCATCTAGGCCCCTAATTGTATTTTGGATGATTAATGACAAACGATTAAGGGACTAATGGCTTAAATGAGTTTACAAGCAGGTGATAGTCCCAAAAGAAGCGCATCTCTGGACGTTGTTGATCCTCAAAAGTGAAAAGATGAACGGCGTCGACTTAGCGAGATCTTTTATTTTATTGAGTCGATAGGATCGCCGTACTATCAAGAGGATGGGGTAGGTGCCCTAGAAATGATCTCGTGCTCGAAGACCATCTTTTGCAAAACAAGTTTTGAAAGTCTCCAAGCACGACACTCACTTCTTGCTCATTTTGTGCCGATAACATCTAATGTCCGATGTGGATATCGACGATCCGATGGTATCGGATTCTCGGTGTGAGTGTTTTGTTGCCTTTGGAACTCTCGGTAAAAGTCGGATTGTCCGATAATCTAGATCGGACCGTCCGATGTCGCTTGAAAAAATTTGTTTTAGTCTTTAACTTGGATCTTCGAAACATCTAATGTCCGATGTGATCGGAAATTTTCTAAGTCCTTGGACCGAACTCTCTCGAATTATCGAATGTCCGATGTTCGATATCGGACGATCCGATATACACTTAGTATTTTGCAAAGTTCTTTGAAGTTCGTTAAAACTCTCTTCGAATCATCGGAACATCCGATGTGTGAAATCGGATAGTCCGATGTGTGCTTTTTCTCAAAGAAAATTTTGAATTTTTTAGTGGAGTCGATCTGGTGATTTGCACTGATCGGATAGTCCGATGTCCGACATCGGATAGTCCGATGTGGGGTCTGACACAGGGCAGAACGGCTCTTTTTTGTGTCTTGGCTATAAATACCCCACCCACTCCCTCATTTACTACCACCTACCAGGGTATTGAGCATTCATTTCACTCTTGCTATTATTTTTTGCTCATTCTTGCTCTCTCCCTTAAGTTCATTCTTGAGAAATTTGTTGAGAGATTGGAGCAAGTGCTTTCTAGTGCTTTGTTGCAAACCGTGAAAGTTCTTTTGAGCACTAGGGTGATTTTCAAGAGGGGATCTACACTCCATTCATTACTCTTAGATATTGAGGTCTCCTAGACGGCTAGGAGTCACCGGTGAGCTCCCGATCTACGTGTGGGAAGCCGTCGGAGTTTGTGAAGGTTCGGATCCACCTCCGCAAGGGAAGGGTTCAAGCAAAAAGTAGGTGAGTGCTTAGTGCAACACCTAGAGGAGTAGGGTTGAAAGAGACCCCGGCTTTGTGCCGCCTCAACGGAGACGTAGGATCTCCTCAAAGATCTGAACTCCGGGTCAAATTGCTGCTTTCATTTGGTTTGTAAGTTTTCTACTTGTTCCCTTTTGGTGCTTGGCTAAATCTTTTGGGGGTTCAAGTTCTCGGTAGCTTCTAGTAGTTGATATTGGTGTGATCTAACTTTCTGAAGTTGCCTTAGCTTAGGAAATTTATTTGGTAGAAATTTATCCATCTAAATTGCTTAGATCTACTTTTTAGGGTTTTCCTATGCTCTCATCGGATAGTCCGACTTCACATATCGGATAGTCCGATTTACATCGGACAGTCCGATATCTAAGTCGGATATTCCGATATTTCCGCTGCTAATTAGGTTTTAAATTTTATTACGCCTATTCACCCCCCTCTAGGCGACGTTATCGATCCTTCATGGTTTCTATGAGCAGTGTCTAGAGAAGAGAGAGAGCAATAAACCAATGTATAGTTTTCCAACCCATGGTTTTCATGAGTAGTGTCTAGAGGAGAGAGAGAGCAATAAACCAATGCATGCACCACAAACATAGTTTGGTCAACACACAGAAACGTCCAACCCCGATTTTGCTCATTTCTTACGTCTTAGTGCTCGCGCCGACTCAGTTTCTTGCATGAGATACGGTTTCTTTGTTTTTCCTTCTCTCCCTTCCTTAATTCCTATGCTACATCAGATTTTTGCTTAGTTGGCAGCGTAATTAATTCTATAGACACCAGCTAAGGTGAAGGGTTGGGACTACCCTAACAAAACCGTGTGGAAAATAGGCAACGGCGAGCTGGCGCACATGGTCAAGAAGGCCTGGCCGGTTCGTGGACGGCCCCATCGGGTCCGGGAACAGCTGGAAAGGGTACGTTTTGGCTGCGTCTACGCGCGAGATAGGGAATTAAGTAGCACGCTTATAGACACGTGGATCTTAAGCCCTGTTACGACGGACTGTAGCTTGCACAAAAAATAAATAAAGATTTTTTAAAAACAAAATAAAAATATTGTAGCTTGCAATGTAGCAACTACAGTAATCATGACTAGGGGCGAAAACGGATCGGATACGGACGGATAATAACTTTACCATATTTGTTTTCATATTTTTTTCTCGGATGCAGATACAGATACGGATAGTCCGGATACGAATACGGATACGGATAGTATCGAATACGGATACGGATCGAATACGAATCGAATCGAATCGGTTACGGTTTCGAATATTTATCGGAACATGATAACTCCTTAAATTTTATATAAAAAATCAACAAAAATACATAACTAATTGATTTGATCAAAATATTATTGAAAATTGAATAAATGTAAGCATTTTCATTCACTTAGACAATAGTTAGATACCATATCGCAAACAAAATTATATAAGGTTTAGTTTATCACACACATACGATTAGTTCATCATACACATAGATTAAAACATAAAATAAAGGTAATCTTGGCTCAGAGATACAAATAGAAGTAAACACATAACATATTAAAAGTTTGATAATACTTAGATATCATATCTTTAGAAAAAGTATATAACAATTACATGTAATGACTCAAGATTTATAATCTTAGTTGAATTATGTTTAAAATAACAAATTATGTATTTATGAGTTTTTATGCATTTTTAGCTACTTATTTAATATAGTTTCCTATCAAGAATAGGAGTTTTTGAATTTTTGAGAAAAATTAAAATCTGATAAAATCTTTAAAATAATTTTTAAATGTTATATTGTTACTAGAACTTTCTTAAAAAAAATCATAATTTTTAGAGTTGGTTTGCTAATTTTAATAATTGAAACTTACTTTAGAGATTAACTAAATTAGAAAACAATTCTGAAATTAAGAAACCTTTTGGGCCAAAAGAGTAGTATTGGCTAGCCCATATGCTATCCGGATATCCGACCCACTATTATCCGGATTATCCGAATCCGTGATCCGTATCCGACGGATAATGAGCTACCGAATCCGTATCCGTGATCCGGACAAAAAATATCCGTATCCGTATTCGATCTGATACTATCCAAAAAATATCCGATCCAACAGAATCCGTATCAAAAAATATTCGGATCGGTCGGAAAATATCCGAACCGTTTTCGACCCTAATCGTGACATGTTTGAGCGTCGGAGGTCTCCAAGAATATTATGTATGGATTAGACAAGGTAAGTCGTGGAATAGCGTCATTGTACCATGCACAGCATCGGCAGGTGATCGCTGGTGATCTATTATCGTTGTTAATAATAAAATCGGACACAGTACTGAATAGTTTTTTTTCTGTACTTTCTGCAGTGCCGGAGGAGCACGTGTCGCACGAAGCCCCGAGGACGCTGCCGAGCGGGACCAATCTGTTAGCCGCTGTCTCCCGGTTGAGTCACTGCACTCTGGGCCCCACCAATCAGGGCTTCAACACGGCTTCACCCAAAAATGGAAGGTGTCTTCTAACTTCGAAAGCGTACTTTCCCTTTTTCGCAAATTTCTAATTTTTGAGTATTTTTCAAACGGTAGCAAATTCAAATGACCATAACTCACTTCAATTCAAAATTTGATGAAATAAATTTATAAATTCATATAAAATCACTTAGATTCATAATATGCAAAAATTATTTGAAAATGAACTTTGTTTAAAATATAAATTCAAAATTAAAGAAAGAATATAAAATATGTCATACAAAGAATTTTTGCAAATAAGCTCCAAATTAAATTAAATAAATTTTGTTAGAATCCTCAAGCCCTTAGAAACCCGAATATGTAAAAATACTTAGGTGTACTATTGAAAATATACAAGTTGTAGCATAAAGATAATAAATAACAATATGAATTCAAATAATCCTAATCGGTTGTAGAATAGTCGAGATAATGATATAGTACTTACATAAAATGATAAATAACCAACTCTAAAATATATTTATTGTATTTAGTCTATTTTATTTGATTCTTTTCATATTCTCTTTGTTCTTATTGAAATTTGTTATTTACTATATTACCATCGAATGACGTGTAGACCCGACGTAACTACTTTCATCGTCAATTACGACTTCAACTTCGTTGAAAACGTCAATAAGCAAGCACCGTGTGGAGAATATGCGAGGGCGAGCTGGCGCGCGTGGTCGAGAAGGCCTGGCCGGTTCGTGGACGGCCCCACTGGGTCCGGGAACAGCTGGAAAGCGTAAGTTTTGGCTGAGTCAACGCGCGGGATAGGGAATTAAGTAGCACGCTTATAGACACGTGGATCTTAAGCCCTGTTGCGACGGACTGTAGCTTGACAAAAAATAAATAAAGATTTTTAAAAAACAAAAATAAAGTATTGTATCTTGCACTGTAGCATCTACAGTAATCATTTCATCGGTAGGCGGTACATAGATTTGCTTTAGAAATAAAAAAAGTTTAAAATTTTTGAAAATTTTACAGAATGGTTATAAGGAAATTTTTAATATCTCATAAAAAGTTTGAATCATGATCACACTTCAGTGAATTTATAAAATTCTTACAAGGCACATTACTATTTTTGTTCTTTCTCTTTTTGATTTTTGAAATATGATATAACAAATGAAGTTCAATGTATACATAGATTTGATTGAGTAAAAAAAAGGTTAAAATTTTATAGAATGGTACTGAGACAATTCGTAATCTCTCATGAAACTTTTACATCATGATCACACAAAAGAAAATTTATAAAATTCGACAAGGTTATTGTCCCAATTATGTTCATTCTGTGTTTGATTTTGAAAGATAACAAATAAATTTTAATTATTTTTTAAAATTTTTACATGATCCTAAACTACTAAAATTGTACCATAAATTTTTTAGATCATTATCAATCTTATATAATTTTGTAAAAATCTAATAGTGTTTCTACCTAAATTTTAAAATGTCTCAAAAATTCAGTTTTTCAACAAATTTTCATGGAAGATAACTTTCTTAAGGGTTATTAGACTAAATCCGGTCAAATACTGCCCTAAAAGTTTGAAAACCAACCAAAAATCCTAAAAATTAACGAAATTTCGATGGTTACTGTAGTAATTTCAAAATTTTTTATCTGACCGGTAGTTTGGATTTCGTGGTGGCCTAAAATCCGAACCCTGAGTACAACTTATATCATCTTCCTAACTAAAAAAAACACATTTGCTTCCTTACTATAGTCTTGTTTGTTTAGATTTAGGCTTTTTAGCTTACAGCTTAAAACTAGGTTTTTGGCTTAAACAGCTTAAAAACTAATGGATTTTGTACGTGATAGAGGTAGGTAATTTTATCTAACTTTAGTGTTATTAGTCTAAAACCAACCATTAATAAGCCAAAAAAGTCTCTCTCCAGTGACTTTTGACTTTTAGTTATATGGAAGCTTATAGCTCTTCAAAAGCTTAGATAAAAAGTTATTCATTTATTTAACCTTTAACTTTTTAACTTTTAAACCGATAAAAAAACCTAAATAAATAGAGCCTATATTACAGTCCAAGGAAGATAGGCCAGACGGTGACTAACCCGAACTTCCTGAACGCTTTGGTTCCCAAAGGCCAGATGGTGATGGAAAATGCACCGTCGAGATGACTTAGCTGGGGCGCAATCCTACGTCAGGCCGGCTGGCCGCCATCAACGAATTTTTCACCGTTATAGCTCAAAATTTTAATTTTTACGGAGCTAGCCTCGTACAATTTTTTTTAAAAAAAAAAGGCCCCGTCTCACAAATCCCGCTTATGGAAGTGCGGAAAATGCTAGGAGGCAACACATGAAAATTTCCCGGTGTTTGCCGATGTACTGTAGATTCCGAGCGTGGCATTTGCATTTTCTGCTGAGTGGAGGCGCGGAATTAACCTTTTCCACAGTGTGGTGGCACGGGATTGTCGATTTTCCGTGATTGAGTGGCGTGGCATTTCGGTTTTCAGCTGCTGCCACCACCACGTGTCATGCCGTGATTTTTTTCAGCGTTCTCCGTGTACGGTATTTGTGTTTTTCACATTCCCAGGATTTACAGATCAAGAGGTTATTTTTGAAAAAAAAAAGACATATAAGGGCCAATTCTGTAAAAGAAAATTAACGAATTCACCTTTTGTCCAAGGCGCCGTGTACGAGCTCGTGTCATTGGACCTTGCATGCTAATTGAATCTTCTTCGTGTGTGCTAGTGACGTCCTCGTCAGGATGATCCTGGATGAGATGGTATAGGGAACGTGTTTGGTTGCCTGAATGGAATGATACAAGATTTTGTTTGGTTGTTTGGATGAAATGATATAGGATGGTACGAGATGATGTTTGGTTGAAGGGATAAGATTGGATTGAAGGATAAGATTGGTTTGAGAGATGATGTGAGTGAACGAACCTATCTTGGACCAATTGGTTCGGCTAAATTTCCCATACGGGATGGTACATCTTTTTAGAATATTCCAAGAATCTGTACCATCTTATCCTGTACCAAATAGTTCCGTTCAATCAACCAAACGCAAAGACAGAATCAAATCCTATATGAGACGGTTCGGTTCACCCTCGTACACCCAACCAAATGCACCCTAAGCCTCATGATATTAGCTCAATGCATATTTTGAGAGGTAATAAGATTTACATTGAGGTAGTCAAGCCCGTCGATGGCTAAGTGCCATCTAGGCACTGGCACAGGGCCCCCAAATTTTACAGGACCCCATGCGCGACGGTTCACCTGCAAGGCTAAAGGCTGCAACTCACCAATCGCCATGCATGCAGATGCAGTCCAGCGCCAGTGCGACACGGCTCTTCGCCTCTTCGTTTCGCTAATCGCTAGCGGCACGAGTGACGAGTCCACGATCAGTCCGTCAGTCGATCTCATCTTTTCGCATGGCTCTTCGCCTCTTCATTTTGCTAGCGGCACGGCTCTTCATTTCGCTAGCGGCACGGCTCTTCGCCTCTTCATTTCGCTAGCGGCCTACTCGATTAGTGATCAGTCAATCTCATCTCTGCCTCTGCGACTGTGCTGCGACTGCTCTCAGTGCTCTGAGCAAGACGCCAAGACCCACACCATCACGTCACGTGGGATTTGGGAAGAGACAAGAGTTCAAGTCTTCAAGAAGAAGCAGATTAGCAGAAGCCAGAAGGTACGTACAGCCACGCCTTGCTCGGCGCCAGCTTTACCGATGGATTTAATTTCTCGGTCAATCAGTCTTCTTTGTGTGTTTTCAAACCATGATTATATCCTTGTCCGCAGTACCGCTTAATTGCTTAAGCTTTGTGTTGTGCTGGTGCTCCACTGCTCCTGATTAATTGATTATGATATTGGATTATTGGTGGGGGATGCACTGTGACTGTATGATGGATGCTGAATTGCTGAATGTCAAGCACAGTTTTGTTTGTGATGTTGATTTCGATACGACATACGTGATGCTTAAATTAGCTGTAGCCTGATTTATTTACTAGTTGGATTTAGAATATTGATTATTGATTACCTCCCCGGTGCATATAGACATAGTAAGTAGTAACTAGTAACAAATGAAGCTCTGATAGTATAACGGATTAATGGAAATCTAGTTACATGAACTTTTCCAGTAGGAGAAGCTCGTTCTTGTGCCATCTGTTGCAATGGTCACATGAGGTCAGTATTATCTTGACTCTTTTAGCATTGATATTTGATATGTTTCTAAATTTTGTAAGAAAAAGCACATATTAAAGTTATATAATTGTCTGAAAGTATGTCTTATTTATAGTACACATGAATTTTTTAAATTTTAGAGCCTCAATTTGCATTTCGCTCCGGGGCCCTAAATTTTTAGAGACGGCCCTAGAGGTAGTATCAAGATGTACCTCTCAAGATGATAAAAGGTCTTATATTTTGTAACCTCCCAAGGACGGTCAAAGGTTTCATTTATGTATGTATACGATACTTTTTACCATCCTTAAAAGAAACTAATACCAAGAGGTATCAAAAGTTAGTACTACCTCTTGATACTAGTTCAATGTAAATTTTAGTAGCCCTCAAGCACAGTAAAAAGATTCATATTTCTCTCTTGTTTGTATCTTCTTCTCTACCGCTCAGTAGACAACAACAAGAGACATTTCATGGATAACTACGTGGAGAAGGCTTCTACTGTTCAGCTCAAGTTTATCTGCACGCAACACACGCTCAAGACTCCCATTTACACGCACGAAACAATATCGGCATGCGACGGGCAATGCGTAGACGTTGTGCTCTATAGGGATGGCCACGTGATCGAATCTACTCCACTCTCTTCGCTGAACATTGAGATCGTGGCTCTGCCCTGCGATCTCCGCCCGGAGGATAATTTGACTGCAGAGGATTTCGACAGACGGATAGTCATCAGCCGAGAAGGACGAGGATCTGTATTGAAAAGGTGCTGTTTGCGCAGGCTGCTCAATGGGAGGCAATCCTTCGATGGCATCCGTTTCAAGGAAGGGTCCTCCAGGACAAGCGCGTCGCAGTTCACCCTCGCAGCAAGAATTGTGAGGGGCCAAGACATTGGAGGACTTCGAGTTCACGAAGCGTTCATGCGTCTTGTCAATGTGGAGGATCGCCGAAGTGAGGGTAAGTTAGCCGCCTAGCTTCACGATCGATTAGTTCCTAGAAATCTGTCTGTCTATGACCTTCTTTTTATGGGTTCTGTATATTCTTTATAAGATTCCTAAGATACAGGACTCTTAAAGTGATTTAAGCATAATAAATACGTTAAGTACTATTTTTACGCAAGGTTTTGTCACGTCGGGTCTTTTAACTGAAATGCATCAATCCACAATACTAGTATCTGCTCTATGTTGAAATATAAGTGAATTGTCCATCTTTCCTCATCAGTTTAAGCTTTTAGATGAACTGGTTGGTGCATGTAACTCAATATGGTATCAGAGCCAAGAGGTCTCGAATTCAAGATCTGGTTGGCGCAATTAAAAAAAATAATTGCAGCCCACTTTTATTCTACATCCTAGGTTTGAGGGAACCTATACGTGAAGAGGGATGTTGAAATATAAGTGAATTGCTCATCTTTACTCATCAGCTTAAGCTTTTAGGTGAACTAGTTGGTACATGCAACTCAATACTCTACAATCTCAATGGTTAATGATGCATGTCAGTACGATGTTACTAAGTTATGCAACTTTTTATGCGGATCCTTATTATTCGGCCCTCTTCTAATCTACTTCAAGGTTCAAGAAGCATTACTCATTTATGGTTTCTCATATGTACAACTTCTTTTTCTTTTTTCTGGTAGCCAATGGAAAGAGTAACCCTCCAAAGCTGAAAGATGAAGTATATCGACCGAAGGGAATTGCGAAAAATGGACCGTACTTCCAGAGGCTCCAAAAGGGTCCACCAGGACCGTGCATGACTTTTTAAAGGCTTACAACACATATCCTGAACGGCTCCTTACCATGAAAACCACATGTACAAGTTTTGAAAAATTCTCAAAAAATTACCATACATAGGGGAGATGAGATTCTACGATCTTGTATGTCTTTTTCATATCTTTTAAATGCGATTGAGTTTGGTCTTCAAATTTTGCAGGATCGTAGAATCTCACCTCCCCTACGTATGGTAATTTTTTTGAGAATTTTTCAAAACTTATACATGTGATTTTCACGGTAATGGTGGTTTGCAACAAATACGCAGCCTATATGTAGGCATGATTTATGCAAACTACCCTTACCGTGAAAACCACATGTACAAGTTTTAAAAATTCTCAAAAATTACCATACGTAGATGAGATTCTACAATCTACAAAATTTGAAAACTAAACTCAATTGCATTTGAAATATCTTTCAAATACGATTTAATTTCATCTTCAAATTTTGCAGTATTGTAGAAGCTTACCTCCTCTGTATACAGTAGTTTTTGAGAATTTTCAAAACTTTTATGGTTTTTACAGTAAGGGTGGTTTGCACCCCCACACACACACATATATATATATATATATATATATATATATATATATATATATATATATATATATATATATATATATATATATATATATATATATCCGCTCGCTTTCTCTCGACATTTTATTTCAATTTATCTGTCCACAGACTTTTTTTTAGGAATGAATATGTGCCACATTCTGTTCTACTTTCATTTACAGGAAGAAATGTTTCAAACAGATACTAACCTGTACAGAAATTACTTTTTCCCCATGAGGCAAGAATTTGAGTGGTAATACTAGTACATAGATATAACACACAAACTTACCATCATCAGCACGTACCCCGTCTCCTTCAACACTCAAAAGTTTTGCAAATAACTGAATATTCATGCTTGAATAAAAAATTTGTCTTCAGAAAACAAATTGAAAATCCTAGGCATTTTGTAGATCGCTTTCACATGGTCACACATATTTATCATTGGCTTGCAGATTCTCGAGATAAACTCACATAGGTCCAAGTGCTGGGAGAAGATGACTACATATGCCCTGGACTGTGATCTCGGAGACATGCATAAGCTGAAAAAAATACGTGATTTGTAACAGCCGAAAATTCTAGAAACAGTAAAAATATAATATTTAAATTTGATTGTGAGTATTTTTGGAACTTTTGAATATTGTTTCTTTATTTGGAATTCTTGGATTTTCATGTTGCAAGAAAAGTTAAACAAATGAGAAATAAAGAATGAAAAAGAGAAAATGCAAAATGTAAAAAGTAAAAATTTAGAAAATTTCCATGAGAACCCTCACTACTACGAAAACTTCATCACAGCACGGTTAGAAGCGTCGCCGAGAGCGGTTTTGTGAACCGTCAAGAATAATAAGTCTGTGATGAAGGAGATCATCGAGACGGTTCTATACCGTCGAGAAAATATATATCATGCAGGCGGTTGTATTATTAAACCGTTCGCGGAAATTTAGTTATCACTGACGGTTCTCATTTGCAACCGTCATAATAACTAAATATCACGAGCGGTTTCAAATAAGAACCGTGCTCGTGATATTATCTCTATCACTGAGCGGTTTCTAATGAGAACAAATGCGTGATGACTTTTTTCACACCCCGGCCAGAACCTCCATTAGTTATGGTGTTGTTGAAATTTCCATCAATATTTCTACAGCGATATTTATAAGGCACAACCGAGTTATAGATGTTATAATTGAATATCGCACTTCCTATATGCATTGAGGCAGCAGTTTGTCCGATCGGGATAGACTTAAAATATAAACATTTGTGGCGCTTTTCCCCTTCTTACGATAATGTTGATGGAACTCGACTAATAAATCAACCAAGAGCCGTGGCGGCATGGCGGCGGCGGCAACGTACGGTCTTCTCCATCGAGCCGGACACACTAGAGTGTGTGATTTGCTTCATGCCATATGAAGTGGCTGCCTTGAGGTCACCGTATGGCCACCAGTCGTGATGGCCGGACGACATGCTCACGATCTTGGCGTCACCGTCGTGCCACGGTGGGAGATCGAACATGGTACTTTGGTAAAAATTATAGATGTACTTGATAGATAGCTTTAGGTAGGGTAATTAAAGATTGAACAAATGTGATTGCAAGTCGGGTCTTCCATACCTGAAGGACTTTGGAACACAGGCTTGAATGGAGAAAGAAAGCGGAAGTAAGCCTATGGACGGTGGTTAGCGAAGAAAGACGGCCTTATCTATAACCAAACATCTTCTTCCATACTGTTGTCCATCAACTCTCTATAGATTTCAAATAATACCAAATGTCTCTAAATATTGATGCAGAATACCTAAGTAGATGGAAATTTGAACAACAAACCATAAATAATGGAGGTTCTTGAGGGTGTAGGAAAACATCTAGTTCCAACAAGCAAGACATTGTTAAGTTGTTGCATTCAAGATGAGCAAATATGTATTAAGGATAATATCATGTGACAATACAATGAATCGTACAAACAAGAATAACCGCAAGTTTTTGACATATTTTCCGAATTAATGAATACCATTTGACAATTGTACAACTCCAGAACTTATAAGGCTGCGTGGAACGCGCCTTTTTTATGTATTACTTCGGTGAGCAGGAAGAAACAAACTCTCCCTCTAATGTTGCTCAAATCGGCTCGACTCAGCGCATTTTATACGCATTGCTACTTTCTTAATGACGATGGTTTGCATGTTGTAGCAAACATAAAATCCACATAGGTTATTTCCCGGACCTTCTTTGGTGGCATCTTTGCAAATAAAACCTCGGTTAGTTCTAGAGTCACTGTCGAGGTTTGATATAGAATTGTTGTGTATAGCGGATCTGGAAAGTTCAAATCATGTTGTAGTTTAGTCCAATCTTTCACGTGTTTGAGCGCTCTACAAGATTGCAAAAGGTTAGCCTAAGCCATTCCAATAGCAATATAAACACGGAACAACTTACACGACCATGTATGCGTAGGGAAGCGTGATTACGGTGAGTAATTTTGCGATAGGTACCAAGTCGTGGTTTCCGCCACGTCAGGAATCAAGGTACTTAACCGGTTTGTGGTGGTTCAACTACAATGAGAACCCGTGATACCTACGGGTATATCACAATGGACAATGAACAAAAGCAGAGTTGTGTGCAGTCTGAGACCAAAGTATAGCATGTGGTAGCACTTACCACGGGTTATGGGGTATAAGTATGAATTCTTTATCCTTTTGTGCTAGCAATGCCTCTATCACGTATTTCTCGACCATGTTTATATCATCATCCATTGTTTGCTTTGAGACTATATGTGGGTCGAGAAACCGATCGATAGTTTCTTCTTTGTCGCTTCAAGTTGCATGTATCTATATATACAAAGGCGGATTATATATATATTGGAGGACATTTATCACTATTAGGCGAATGTAGACCGTGATAGCACACACTTACAAGGTCCAGCATCTTATGAGTGGCGTCGATGGCGTCGAGGTTGTAGAGATGGAACAAGTCCGAAAATCGACCGTGAAGAAGCCCCGTGAGTCGTTGAATAGATGTTCATACTTGAACTTAACGCGATACTTGTTATGCGTTCACGCTCTGGCTTTCCGGCTTGTTGGAGATACCACTTATGCAATTGTTGGCAAGGTATACTAAGTGAAATTCGCTGCCTTTCGTTAATAACGGCTCTCTAGCTTGTATTGTTTAGCCAACTCAGCGGATGGATAGTCAACTTGTTCTTGCGGGCTTCTTTCTTCTTTTGCCCTTGCCTTTCTTTGTTTTGTATGAACCCTTCACGGAGAGGAATGGGTAGGAAAGAGGTCAACATTGTGTATATCAAGTGGAGTCGCTCTCATTTGCGATTTGGTAGCCAATCGATCAGACGGCGATACAATAGGCGAATCAGATCGTCGCGGTTGTTGCATGACAGAAGGGGCGACCAGGGAGATGTCGCTGCTAGGCCATTGGATGAATGTGCCAATGGCATCCCCAAGTTTCACGATCTCATCGTTTGGCGGCTTCTGTAGATCGACAATTTTGAAACTATCAAACACCCCGTCCACATTGACCTTGGTGAAACCCGGCGCTATGATGGTACCGTGCACCATGGTCCCCTTTGGGGATGGATACGCCATGCCCCAAGCAGCCGTCAGAGGAACGGTGCCATTGCTAATTCTCACTTGGAGATTGTAAGCGTGGCGCCTTAATGTCACATCTGAGATAAGTCCCGCTATGTTCATCTTGGTCACTTGGAGGAACGGATGCACAGCTGCTCTTACGGGCAGTGGGGCTGACTTGCGGACATACTTCTGGGGCTTGTGAAGTATTTTTTTCTTGATTGGTGAGCCTTTCCTCGAGGATTCGTATCCTTTCATGAAATTCTTCTCTCGATTTCTCCCTCAACTCTTCTCTCAACTCTCCTCTCAACTTGTCCTCCAAATTCTTTATAAGATTTGACTCGCGCTCGCTCTAGTTCTCTTCTTATTTGGTATATGTGGAAGTAAATGCAGAATCCGATTTTCCATGGAACAAACACCCCTTTGCCTCTTATGCGACCGAGGTGTTCCTTGTTTCCCAAGGCTATGGGCGGTGCATCTTTCTCTCTCGTCTGGGAAAAAAAGAGCCATCGCACGATTGTGTACTCAACGCTACACCGCAAGATCCGGACAAGTTATTTCACTTATGAAGTCATGGACTAATTACGTAAATTGGTAGTTCGATTTATATATTACGGCGTTGGCGAACTTCCTCGTCCATGGGTTTCTGAAGAGGCAGTTGCGGAGGACGTGGCATCGACCTCGCTCTCGCTCTTAGCCGATCTCCGCACGTTCATCTGTGATCGATGGAAATGGCGCGATACCCTCCTCGTCCTCCACTGTGCCATTGCTCTCTCTTCCCCAGTGAGCCGGCTGCGAGTCGTAGGGGGTGAGTGTTCTTGCTTGCAAGGCCTTGTTTGCTTCTTTGTGGACGCACGAATTAAATCGTGGTCTTCATCCCAACAAAACGCCCTCCGTGTCCTCATCAATGAACCCATACTTGAGTATGGAACCAGATCCTTCTTGACGTAGCTCTCGTAAAGCGTATGCTTAAAGGTCTTCCATGCCTTTCTGCCGCGCTAGCGATTGCATACCGTCGCACTAGGGGAGCGGATTCTTACGGAATGTTGAATGATGAAAAAATTTCCGTTAGCAAGGCATTGCGAGCCTCAATAGTCACCAACCTCCGGAAGAAAGCGTGATCGGAACCCGTTCGACCTACTATCCCACACATACTCGAAATGCATTCGCCGCCTTTTTGGCTTTCTAGGGGCCCCATCATCTGAATCGATCTCGTAATGGTATATCGGCTGCATTGGCCTTTTGTTTGGTCCTCTTGCAGCGCGGGTCGATCCTTCTTTTGAGGCCACATCATGTCCTTCAGACGATGGATTAGAGGACGACATCTTCTTTACAAGTTAAAATAGTTTCAGGCGAACTAAAAGTGAAGAACAAATAGAATCACATTAGAGTGAATGAGTTTGTTATACTTGCATCTAAAAGAACTAGCCTAAATGGCTTATTATTAGCCTTTTCAAAGAACTAGCCTAGATGGCTTGTTATTAGCCTTTTAAAAGAACTAGCCTAGATGGCTTGTTATTAGCCTTCTAGCAAAAGAAGCGAACTAGGAGGTTGCCGAACTTAATAAAAATTTCGGCAGCACCTCCCCTAAAACTAGGACATCCACACAACAGACAAGCAGAAAAATACATATGGATTCAACCATTTGTGATTAACGAGAATAATTGAGCGAAGCTCGGGATCTCACATATGAACATATACAGTTATTACGAATAAAGCAATTAGCATAAAGCTCATATTGATTGTTTGAATGTTCTCGAGATGTCGGGTTGCCTTAAAAGGCCCTCCTCGCCACAATGGACAAGTAATAGACTAGATTGTGACAACTTTATCTCAATAATGATTTAATACTTGCGAGGTTAAGTATAAATCTACTCAATTGGTTATCTTATATGCATATTCACTAACTAAGCATATAAAGACGGGTTTGCAATAGAGCTAATCAAATATATAGATATATATATATATTTTAGTTCAAAAGGTTTCCTGTTTTATTCGAGGACCATGTACAACCACGGCATGTACAACCACGGCACCATCTCACATATGAACATGTACAACCAAAGCACCATCGCTCCTATCCAACCGAGAACAAAGACATTTTAACTAGTTCTTGCCTCGTGCTCTAAACAACGGAAAACAAACATCTTTGCCGAACTCACACTAATCAAATATATATATATATGAAAGTGAAATTATTTGCTAAGATTTGTTGTCACAATTAGTCTATTCCATCCCTAAATCATCATGAACATTAAGCCCACACGCAAGGTCCCCAAGCCGCATCGGTGGCCTTTGCAAGTCCGAGAATAATCACGTAAATACTCACGGTTGAAGCCCGAAGGGCCTTGCCGAGAGGGAGGAGGCATGCCGGGGAGACGCCGAGGGGGAGGACGCCAGCCGGGAGGACGCCGAGGGAGGACGCCGAGGCCGGGAGGACGCGAGGGGGATCGAGGACGCCGAGGCCGGGAGGACGCCGAGGGCGGGGAGGACGCGAGGCCGGGACGCCGGGAGGGGAGGGCAGCGAGGCCGGGGACGCCGGGAGGGGAGGACGCCGAGGGGAGGCCGAGAGAGGCAAAACGTCGTCTCAAAGGTTTAGGGTTTGGGCGAGGTGAATGAGATCTGCGCAGGAGATATATAGAAGAAATAACATCACGACGGTTCTATAATATAGCGATGTTCAATGACATATCACGAGCGGTTTTATAATAGAAGCGATGCATGATGTTTAAATACGAGCGGTTCTATTATAGAACCGCTGATGATAATGGTGACATCACGCAGACGGTTCTATTGTAGAACCGAAATGCGTGATATTGAATCATCGAGCGGTTCTATTGTAGAACCGTCGGTGATGTTGTATGACATCACGAGCGGTTCTATAATAGAACCGTCTCGATGTTGAGATATCCTGACGGTTAGGTAACATAACCGTGCGTGACAAATCTTTATCGCTGTTATTATGTTAAAGAACCGTCTCGTGATATATACTTTTTCACCGACATTCACTTGTCGGTTCGATTCGATCGACTCTTATGCATGCCACTTTGTTGTATCTTACGGGAAAGTTGTCTTTAACAGAATATATATTTATCTTGTGGTTGAAGTGGAGGTTCTAATCCTCAATTCAAACCCTAAAATCTGAGAAGCAATCACATACAACTATTTCCATATTGCCAAAGTAGACATGATATTCTTTCTTGTCATCAATTATGTCCGAATGGCCATCTTTGAATCGTGTATTTGGAATCATATTGATATTAACGAATAAATCGTGCTCTTATACTTGCATCTTTTCCATCAATCTAGATGCTTCACAAGCTACTTACAAAGATCATCACAATCATATATACATAATTCAGATGCTTCACAAGCTACTTACAAAGATCATCACAATCATATGTACAAAGCATGATGGGTCGTATCATCTTTACAATAGCATTAATGTAATATTATTACACATGAAAATTAGTAAGCATGATGACAATGCACCCTTCTCATAACTACGCATACCACATGCTTATTCTTTTGTATGAAAATTAGCCCTTCATGATGATCGGCGTGTGTAGCTTGCTTCCTCATGTTGTTCTTGCGGGACCAGGATGTCATTTCCGATAGGTGGCAACTCATCAAATTGATTGTACTCTTCCTCATCTACTACATTCTCAACTCCGACAATTCTCCTTTTCCTGAAGAACTACGTGGCGCTTCTTGTTGGGCGAATTCGGTTACATAGAAGACTTGAACAACTTGGTTAGCGAGTACGAATGGTTCGTCTTGGTATCCAAACACGTTCGAGGTCCCGATGAGTGATGCCATTCCTGTCGACCTTCACGTCTTTGGAGGTGGACCCAACGGCACGAAATAGGGAATCTTGAAAAGTACGTGGTCGAGCTCCCATATCTCCTCTATGAACCCATAGTAGGAGCTCCTCGTCAACCAGTGGTATTATTGAATGCATCTATCACGGACACCACTGATACGGTTTGTGCTCTTCATATCCCGATCTCTCGTGTAAAATGTGTACCCATTTAAGTCATATCCTTTCCATGTGACAAGCGTAAAGTTGGTCCTTTTGCCAACCATGTCAAGCATGTCATCCGACGAGCTCCCGATGATAGGTCGCTCCTTCAACCATTTGTTGGGCTGGAAGGTTATCTTTGTCTCGTGATCCAAGACTCTGCCGTCTGGATTCTCTTGCCTTAGCCATTGCTTGTGCTTTCGACGATATAGGCGGACACTACTGACCATGTGTTGCAAAACCGTGAAATGGGCTCGAG
Source organism: Guadua angustifolia (assembly GCA_036346375.1). Lineage (NCBI taxonomy): Eukaryota > Viridiplantae > Streptophyta > Magnoliopsida > Poales > Poaceae > Guadua > Guadua angustifolia. The sequence goes on from CM070520.1 coordinate 7,429,406, forward strand.
CATAATCAACCGAATCAGGCGTGATTGCTTTCCTTCCGATGGTCCCCATACCCTGGAGCCTCCCCTCATGGCGAGATCGAGGCACACCTATTGGTTCGACCTGGGCCATGTAATCGACGCAGAACTCGACGGCCTCTTACATTGCATAACCTTCGACAATGCTACCCTCGGACGAGATCGATTCCGTCGTAAGACTTGAGAATTCCCATGTACCTCTCGAGCGGGTACATGCTACGTGGGAACAACGGTCCGCATATCTTTATCTCTGTCACAAGGTGAACAATGAGATGGACCATGATATCGAAAAATGATGGAGGGAAATACATCTCAAGATTACATAGAGTCATCACCACCTCAGCTTGCAGAGCATCTAGTCCTTCGGGATCGATGACCTTTCGGCGATTGTGTTAAAGAAATAACACACCTAGTGATTGTCTCACGGACCTTGACCGCAAAATACTTCTAATTGCGACGAGGAGCATCGTGTCATCAAGACATGACAATCATGAGACTTCATGCCGATTAATTTCAAATCTTCCAACGAAACAAGTCTCTTCATGTTGGAGGAGTAACGGACGGAACTTTCACACCATGCAAGCAGCAGCGATTCAGTTCTTCGGCCTTTGACAGATATAACAAGCGAGTTCCAAGTCGTACGGCCTTTATCGGTCTCTTTCGGTGCTAACTCGGGTCTTATGCCCATATCGACCAAGTCAAGCCGTGCGTTGATACCATCCTTTGTTTTACCCTTAATGTTGAGTAAGAGACCAATCACGCATCACGGACATTCTTCTCACGTGCATGACATCGATCACGATGGCGAACTTCTAGGTGCTCGGTAAGGTAGGTCCCGAATATTGATCTCTTCTTCCACATGCTCTTTTCACGGGTACTTGATTTACGTCCCTTTCCATCGCAACATCCAAATCCTTAACAATGTCATGAACATCTCTCCGCTCAAGCGCCTTGGAGCTGGACCATTTCGTTCCTTCCGTCAAAAGTTGCTTCATCTTGCGATATGGGTGATTCCTCAGAAGGAACCTCACGGTGGCGCATGTACGGTTTTGCGGAGTGATTCAGCCATAAACTCTCGGTATCATCTAAGCGGTGAGTGCACGGCTTTGGTTCCTTTTGTACTCGGCGACAGTTAGCAAGGCGGTGGTAATCATTTATGGTGCGAGAACAACAAGCGATGCAAAGTAAAGTTCTCTCGTTTATGCGCATCCCATCGTGTACCCGGTAACCCACGGTGTTTTAGATCTTCCACCAATGGAGCTAGGTACACATCAATATCGTTCCCGAGTTGTTTGGTCCTTGGATAAGCACTGACAACATAATGTACTTCCGCTTCATACACAACCAAGGAGGAAGGTTGTAGATACAAAGATTTACGGGCCAAGTGCTATGCTTGAATTTGCTCATGTTACCGAAAGGATTCATTCCATCTGTACTCAATCCAAACCTTATATTTCTCGGATCCGCACCGAATTCTTGAAAGCTCTGTCGATGTTTCTCCTTTGGATGGAATCAGCAGGTGCCTTAGCATTCCATCATTCTTACGCTCCTCAAAGTGCCAACATAGCAGTTTTGCCTCCTTTGGGTTCGCAAACAAACGCTTCAAGCGGGAATTACTGTGCAGATACCATGCCACCTTAGCGGGAGTACCTTTTTTCACCTCAATGCTCTCGCCATCATCATCTGAATAACTCTTACGCTTTGTATGGGATCGTTGCACACCGGACATATATGCAAGTTTGTGTACTCTTTGCGGTCACGAGGATACGATCGTTTGGACATGCATGTATTCTTTCTACTTCCATTCCCAAGGGACAAAGAACACGCTTGGCTTTGTAGGTGCTTGTCGGCAACTCGTTCCCTCTCGAAGCATGTCCGCCAATAGACGTATAATATTGTGAAACTCTTGTCGGACCAACCGTTGCTTGCCTTCAATTTGAGTAGTTGAAGCACGGATGACAACCTTGTGTATTTCAACTTGCACCCTGCGAACAAAGGTTTCTCCGAGTCCTCCATTAAGCCACAGAACTATCCATATTCCCTGTCATCAAGGTTTCCTTCGCATCGCGTAGCATCCGATCCAAATTGTCATCGTGCAACTTTGTCCTCATCTAAGCACAATCGATATGATCATCCGACATATCATTGACATCGTCGACGATATTAACACTACTTGTCGCTTCGTATATTATGCTCTTCGCCATGATGGTGGTCCAATATGTATAGCCCTTTTGAAACCCTTGAATCAAGTGTGCTCGATCTCTGCTGAGTTTGAAACATCTTGATTTTCGCAATCAATGCACGGACATGACATGAATTGCACCCCTTATTAAACATATCCTCCTCTGCAGCTCTTTTGAAAGTGGAGACGCCATTAAGGTACTCAAAGACTCAAATGCGGTTCTCACGTACATCCACTTCGATCCATCTACGCTACACATGTAACACTTAGTGTTAAATATTAAGTGCACGGTGTAGTGCGTATGCACACATTCTTAAACTAATTATGCAATTACATACCTTAATTACATCACAAAGAAATAATTAACAAAATTCAAATTAATCTTCAATATAATAATGAAATTAGAACCCATTACTAATCTTAGATCACCAAAAGACTTGAATTGATCTATAAGCTAGATCTAAACAATCATTAAATTCTATCCTTAACAAGCTAGCTAGCTACATCATGATCGAATATTATATTATGCAAATAGAACCATTACTAGCTAACCTTATTCATCAAAAACCAACACATGGTTCTACAAGCGAGATCTAAAAAATCATCAAATTCCTTCCTTATCAAGCTAGATGTTGAATATAATGCAATTAAAACACATTACTAACCTTAGATAACCAAAATCAAAGGAATCTAATATCACCCTTCAAATCAATGGCTTTCTTCAAAAAATCGCATCACTTCATGACCGCCACTTAGGATAGAAACAGAAACCCTACCAACAAAGTGGATGGAGCGAGGCAGCTCTGCTTTTTACGGCCTCGGAAGGTTTTATCACGACGGTTTTATATTACGGTAGTCAGGATGCAAGAAATATCACAGACGGTTTCTAAATATAGCAATGCGTGATGGCTTCTGATACTCATTACGACGGTTGTGTTATATAACCGTCAGCGAAATCCTGACGGTTTTACTTTGAAACCGCGTAATAGTATCTTGTAGCCATCACTGACGATTATATTTTGACACCGTCTGTGATAATTACCCACATCACGGTACCATATATAAAACCGCAAATGCATATTATCACCGACGGTTTGAGTACATAACCGTCGTGATATTCCATATTACGACGGTTTTTCAAAACCGCCTCGTGATCGTCTGATATAAGCCTCGCTGTAGTAGTGCCTGATCATTCAATTTAATCATTTTAGTCAGCAATTGAAATTTTATGCATAAAGAAATGAAGAGACAAAATGAAAAGACAATTTTTAATTCAAAACAATGCATTGTCAGAATTTATAAAATATTTTTGAATCTCAAGTGGAGCTGAAAAAATTTATCATGAAATCCTCAATTCAATATCCAAATCTAGTAAAAATATTATAAATTAATAATGTCATTTAAGACTTTTCCAAATTTAATAAGCTGAAACCCTAAAAATCTAGAAATTGCAATGTCGAATTTTCATAAAATAATGGAACCATATCTTGAGCTTAAATTTTTATAGAAATGTTCTGAGATAAAATAATTTTGAAAAACAAAATTTCAAAAATATTATACTTCAATTGATCTCAAAGGAAAATCAAAATCCGAAACAAGAATTTAGGAGCAGTCACTGTTGTCAGAATATTTATAATTTTTCGGTAACTCATTTTATCCTCAAAATTTTACCAGGCATCAAAATCTATTCAAAGACCATGGTCAAAAAGTTTGGATATTTTCTACTCCCATTTGGCTGCCCAATAAATTCCTGTACTCATCTTTACTCGCTGACTACTGGACCCAGGCCCCACCTGTCAGTTCCTTCTCCTCCCCTGTTCTTGCGACCGAACGGAAGACCCCCGAGCGAGACACTCCAGCGCAGCTTGACCAGCTCCGATTCAGTGCATCGCTCCTTCGAATTGTCGCGTCTTCAGCGTCATCCTCAGCTCATCACAGCCGCGATCACCGCCACGTTGTCCTCAGTCTCGCGAAGCTTCAGCCGCCGCCCATACCCCCTCTTGTGCATCACAGAGGGAGCAACCGAGACAATCCCAACCAGGGCCGATTCATTCACTGCATTCTTTGGCTATAAAGTGCACCTCAATTATCACAAGGAGCCTCCTTCTCATTCCCCTCCACTCCTTCTTCCTCCTCCTCAAGCCTGCGCACATGAAGCCCTTCCATTTCCGCCATGGCCGAATGCTTGAGATCTCGAAGCCGTGTTCAATTCACGAAGTATAAGACTCCATCACCAAATCCGGCTGAACTAGAGCATCACCAGGGCTCAACCATCAAATCTCCTCAAAAACATTCGAGCTCCTTCATGCGGAATCAAGCTGCAGCCGTGCGCCTCATCTTCCCCGTGACCGGCCACCGTGGGCGGGGTTATCCGGTGAGTTTCCACCCTGTCCGACCGGAAAAATGAGATCCTTGGCATCCTTTCATGCTCAAAATACTACCAATTCAATCCCTAATACTCCTGGTTGTCTTCTCCACCGAGCCACCATGGCCGCCGCCGCCCAAGCTTGGATGCGCCCCTGCCTGCTGCATCTCCGGCCGAATTGAGACCTCCCCCGAGTTCTCCTCGCCGAGCTGTCTCTTCCCATGCCGTCGCCGTCGCCGGAGCGCCGTCGCCGCCATGCCCTAGGCGCTGCTCTGTTTCCTCTCTCTGCCGATTGGGGCCCCATGTCAGTGGCGCAAGGAGGAACTCTAGTGGATTGCTAGTAGGCGCCTCCTTCTCTCTGAAAACGTATTTACAATTTCCAATTTCAATTCCATGCCGAATGAAATTCAGTTTTGAATATCTGTTGCAATTTAAATCAAAATTCAGTAGGACAAAATTTCTATATTCATTTAAAATCCATAAGAATCCAAATATGCAAAAGTATTTAATTTTTGAAGTACAGGATTGTTATTCAAATTAAACTCGATTATAATGCTAACATGATTTTTAATGAGAATTTGTGTATAATAAGTAATGAAATGATGAAATCAATATTCATGAGATTTTAGGATCAGGAGGTATTCAAATATACAAATACATTTAATTTTTTTTGAACTAAGTTTAATTCATTTGCTTAGCAAACATTAGTAAAACTCAATATGGCCATTAATAGAAATGAGTGTATGATAGCTCATAAAATCATATAAGAAATGATTATGTGCTTCTGAGATTTTAATAAGCCTAATCATGCAGAGATGTTAAATACTTGAACTAAGTTTAATGCATTGCATTGTGACCATTAATAAACCTTAGTATGAACATTAGTAGGAATAGCAGCATGATAGCTCATAAAATGGTAACAACACTTTGAATAGGTTTCTGGAAACAGCAAGAACCCATGTGGGCATAAATACTTAGAATCAAACTCAATTTTCATTCTCTTGATGAAAGGAAATGTAAATTATAACAATAAGTAAATAGATAATCTATTGCAATTGAAGTGAAAATAATGCCAAACCAACTTTAAAACAATTCTAGGATTGCTACCTACTAGCACGTGAAAAATGAATCAAAGATCATGTTTAGTGTAGTTAGAAACTAAGTTTGAATCGTGGCGAATTAAGATTACCAACATGGTCATTTAGACTATTTCAACAACAGATAGAATAACTCGTCTAAACACTAAAATATGTGAAACTAGTTTAGAAACACTGTACAAAGTTTATACTACCATGATCGGTAAAAAGAATCTTATTCCATTAAGGTTTGCATATTAAGATTGTTAGTACAAAACCCTTAAGTGTTAACCTTTTGTTTCGCATTCCTGCCGATTCCGATAACGTCAACTTTACAATGCCACTTAAGCCTTTTCAACAATGAATATGATGTCTCATCTAAATCGTAAAACTTATAAATCTAGTTTAGAATCACTAGGCAAAGTTCATTCTACCATATCCTAAAGAAATAACTTTATTTCATCAAAGTTTGCATATTAATTCTATTAGCTTAATAACACTAAGTATTCACATTACATAAGTGCTAATATGAATGAACGAACTATAGTTGCAAATGAGGAAACCTGTAGTTAAGTTATTTTTATCACCAGAACATTCTTAAATATCGTGTAAATTAGTCCAGTAGCCTAAATTAGTAAATCTAACTTGCGTAAAACTAATTTTGAATGAAATCAATCGGAGGTAAAGAACTATTAACTCGCAATCCAATGTGATCATTTAAGCATTTTCTTTAACTCGCAAAGCAGCTCATCTAAATCCGAATAATGCGAAGAACAGTTTAGAAATGATCTTTAAGACATAATCAGCAGTAATCTAAGAAAATATTCTTAGTTTATCTTGCTTTGACTCTGAATCCTAATAGAGCAAAACCCGTGAGTAATAAAGTTGCGAAACTCATATCATGAATAGTAAATCTGTAAACCTTACAACTAATGACTAATTCTATTAATCTAACCAATTTTAGCATCTTGAATTCGTAAAATAAGATTAATAAATTCATAAAAGAGCAATCCCTGTTTCTTGTGAAGAGTTTTATTTGTCTTTCTATCAATTTTCTTTTTGCCCTTATTGAAGTTAGTATTTTGCTATTTTCCGTTGATCGACGTGTAGAACCCGACGTTGTTGATTCCGTCGTCATCGTCGTCAACCGCAATCCTCCTCTTCGTCGTAAACAGCAAATAAGCAAGGCAAGCACCCTTTGACCATATTGATCCCAGTATTTTATATTCCTTTTGTTCATCAAATTGTTTCATGCATGCGTTCATTTTTATATAAATTTGCTATTTTGTGGTATTGGTAGATATACCTGTTGTCACATGAAACTCCTTGATGATTATGAAAATGTGAACCTTGATATCCATAGATTGAGGATAGGCATTACTTAATGTCATCATGGGAATATGCGTTCATATTATTCATGCTTAGCCATGCTTTAGAATCAGCAATGTACATGATCAAACCAGTATTTGTTTCCTGAAAACATTGAAAATGTCACTGTTGGTTGCGGGTACTTTGATTAAAAACCCAACAGAAAGATATGCTTTGATGCGGGCGATTATTGGCAATAGCCGGTTGTGCAACAGGAATTGCACGTAGTGTAGGGCGAAGTGTCCCCCGTGTCACATTAAGGACCGAGCAATGGGACGCTATTGATCCGAGATTTCCGTGCAACCACAAGGGTGAGGATGGGTTAGCCATAGTTGTTATGTTAATTAGACATGGCTTTGTTCATTGGTAGGCGGGAGCTCGCATGACAGTTTTCCTCGGTCAGGTCTACCTCGACGGGTATTCCGTCAGTCTACCTGCTAATGCAACGGTGTACGCCCTGCCGTGTTTAGAAACGTTGTGTTGGGTGTGTGAAAGTGGATCCACGGCTTGGGTGTGTGTTTCTAGTTCTACGGCGGGGGTTAACGTCCCGGGCTGGTCAAAGCCATGTCTAGGTAATGTAACGACTATGTATGATCTCCTGGACGGCGTACCTAAGGAAGTGCGTCGGGCAAAGGTTGATCATTCCTTGTGGGTAAAGTTGTACACCTCTGCAGAGTTTAAATCTAATTAATTAGCCGCGCCCGCGGTCATGGGCACTCGGTGAAGTCATTCCAATGTTAAATGTTTTATTATTTTCAAAAGGGTTGGTATCATTTGTTTTGCAACTGTGCTTTATGTCGAAGGGCTGACATTGATAGATTTCAAGAATTGAATGTTCGTCGCTCACGTCATGGAGGACTGTGAGTGTTACTTATGCTTTACTTATTTGCTATCAATCAAATGCTCTTATAAATTCCGTTTGCAAATAACTTGATTTACAAATTCAATTTCGCTTTATGCAAATTAACTGTAGTAGCCTTTCCTTTGAAATGGCCTGCATATATTATAGGTTTTGCTCAAGTCTTACTGAGTACGTAAAGTACTCACCCTTGCTTAATTATTATGTAGGTGGTTGAGTTAGCGCGGCCTCGAGTCTCTTTTCGTCGCAGGTTGCGGGTTCTTCTTCGACGTGTTCTATCTGGAGTTTATGCCTGGTCAGTTTCTTGCGGGTCTGTTGGGCAAACTACAGGATATTGCTTCTTTGCTGCTAATCTCTTTATTTGTAATATTTCTTTATATTATCGTTTCAGCTTAATTATTTGTGGTGTGGTTGTGATTCCAATTGTTGTAAACATGTGAGTGCTAGCTACTGATCCAGGAATAGCACAATAATCGCATGGAGGTTCCTGTTCATCAGAGCGGGGTCTCACATGATTGCAGGGAAAAATGTGGTGCTTTTCTTTAATCGTGTGCATGATCTTGTTGGAGCAGAATTCCGTGGCCATTACGTTGCAAAGTAGAAGTTTGATGAATTGCAAAAGGTTCGACACAAATATCTTGCCTGCATTTGCTGCCCTTGCATTTGACACTACCTTGTGAATTAATATCGAATGTGTTATTTGGTTGCAGGCTGTTGTAGATGGGCTGAAAGAACAAGCATACGATGAGTGGGAGGGTATTCAATTCGATTATGTAATGAAAGACGGTCGTCCTATTAACATTTCGACGAGCATAAATTGTGTTGACCTCCCACCCTTTGCAACGCACGATGCAATACCACAGTCAAACCCTCCTGATCAGCATGCAACATATCAAGGTCATCAGACACTTCCTAAACATTCAAACTGCAATATCTCGATCTGTACTTATCTCAGGAGCTGGTGGATCAGAACCGTTTCTGCCTGATCATCACCATGCATGTGTCAACGAAGGTACGTAAGTTGGTTTTGTAATCGCTTTCCCTTTTAATTGTCCAAGATATTAGGATGGCCTAGAAGGTGTGCTTCCTTATATTTGATTTCAGAATGGCTGCCTACCTTTATCGCTCCATGCGTGCCAGTGCTGCTAGGGAAGAAGCATTTTGTAACCCGGACATGATGGCTGCAGTAAGTAGCTAGCGTGATATATATATTGCTATTAATAACTTCTTTTTAGGAAATTGAAAGCAGAGTGATCTTGTCATGCATGCTTGAGTTCGGTGCTGGAATTTTTTCACGTTTATGACTTGTTTTACGCAGGGAGCTTTTCTGATGAGATCTTTCGATCATCAAATTATATGAACCAGCGAGTGTTCAAGAGACGAGATTGCATTCATGCATGCATGGCTTCGCCTGAACCAAAATAACTACAACTCAGATTTTAACCAATATAAAGAGGAAAATTTGTTGAACTAATACACTTAACGCTTTAGCATGCAATTTGAAACTTGAATATGTATAGAAAAGTTCATGACCAATATATATTCCCTTGAATTCTGTCTTTCGAAAAATGGCCTGCTGAGTCCCTGAAAATCGTCGTCTGAAGTGATCTGAACATTCACTCTTTCTTTCGTTCGTTGCAGGGATTCAAGGATTAGGTCAAGACAATTTCTATTTTCGTGGCAACTATCAGCAATTTGAAGCATCAACTTCTACTCAAAACAACCTCCAGCCATATCATCCGCACCCTGGTGGGGAACTGAATTACAAGCCGACGGCAATCCTCCATACGTATCAATACAAGATCCTCCCTCAAAAACTCAGGAATCAGAGTTAGGACCTTCCTCCTGTAACAGCCCAAAAATTTTAGAACAGTAACAATATGATATTTAAATTTGATTGTGAATATTTCTGGATTTTCTGAATATTTTTTGCTTTAGTTAAATTTTCTTGGATTTTTGTGTTATGAGAAAAATCAAATAAAATAGAAATGAGGAATGAAAAAGAGAAAAAGACAAAAGATAAAAAGTAAAAATTTAGAAAATTGCCATGAGAATCCTTAGCATGTAAGTAAATCATTATATCCAGAAAATGAAATTTTACACATAGAATAATGAAGAGATAAAATAAAGAGACAACTTTTAATTCTAAATAATACATTGTCAGAATTTATACAATATTTATGAAACTTTTATGGAGCTGTAAAAACTATCATAAAAATTTAAATACAATATCTACCTCTGGTAAAAATATCATAAATTAATAATGTGATTTAGGACTTTTCCAAATTTAAAAGTAGAAACTCGAAAATCTGAAACTGCCATGTCAGAATTTCTATAAAATAATGGTACAATATTTTGACTTGAAAATTTTACAGTAGTATTATTAGTTTAAATCAAACTGTGATAAAAAGTTTCAAAATGTTAGACTTCATTTTCTTCTCTAAGAAAAATTAATATCAGAAACAAAGTTTAGGAGCAGTAACTGTTGTAGGAATATTATTAATTTTTTGGTAACTCATTTTAACCTCAAATTTTTACCAGCCATCAAAACATGCCAGAAAACCTCAGTGAAAAAGTATGAAAATTTTCTACCATGATCTGGGGGCACAATAAAATCGGTGAATGAGCTATCTGAGCCGGAATCGGTTTCTCGTCACTTCGCCTGACTGACAGGTGGGCCATTTCCTGTGCCGACTCCGTTCCTTTGCGCGCAACAAAAAATCCACTTGGTCACTGCCTGGTGGGTCCTGGCCCCGCTTGTCAGTTCCTTCTTCTTCTCTGTGCGTCCGACAGAAGCGAAGCCTCCCGATTCAGCGCGTCAGCCGAGCTCACTTCGTTGATTCTCTCGCCGAGTCGTCACATCCTCAGCGCCAGCATCACCCAGCCATTGCCACGTTCGTCCTCAGCCATTCCCGCGCCATGCCCTGGCCGTTTCGCGTCATTCTGTGCTGGCTAAGCCTCATGCCGTCTCATTGCAAAGAACAGCGAAGCCTTCGCCATTTCTTCTCCCGTTCACATCCTGTAACTTCATCGTCTAGTGCCTATATATACCGGGTTAGCGTCGCAATGAGCCCCCCCTATCCTCCTGACCATTCATTGAATCGGACACTTAAGCCAGAGACCAGAGACTCTCTTCCTCGCTCTTGCTGCGGAAGTAGGAAAGGGAAGGAAATCCAAATCGGTTAGCTCGCTGAGCCAAATCCAAAATTAGTTGGCGCATAGCTTTGAGATGATCTAGCAACCTTAATTCATATTTGGTTGTAGCTAAGATCGGCCGAAACGCTAATTATCAGTGTTCTTCTTCCTTAGATCCGGTCGCATGGTGGTGGGGCACCTCGGTTAACCAGGAATCTCACCAATAGATAAAATGGAACCTCTAGTACCCCTTGATGCTTAATTTGCAACCGATTCGAACCAAAACTCATCTGTTTTCTTCCCCGGCGAGCCACCATTTCCTCCACCGCAGAAGCTCGGTGGTGCACTACTTCCGGTCATCGCCGGCCGCAACAAAGCTGCTCCCCAGACTCTTGGCGGCGCTCCCTTGCTCTCAGTGCTGACGGCCTCACTTCCCCGCGCCTCCCTCACCGCCGGTGACCATGGCGCCGCCCTCCTCTGTTTTGGGTCTCTGACCATGAGGCCCCTACTATCAGCCGGATGCGCAAGAGGAGAGTTGAACCGGTAAATACGTAACCCAGTTCAGAAAACATATTTCATTTTACAGTTCATTTTCTAACTAGCCAATAATCAAACTTCAATGTCTTTTGCACTTTTAATCCAAGTTCAGTAAAATAAATTTTTAAAATCATCTAAATTCAAGTACTTTCAGAATGTGTGAAAATATTTTGAAAAAGATCTCTGAGTGAAATTGAAATTCAAAATTAAAGAAAAGTCAAAATGTGTTCTATATATGAAATTTTTTATAAACAAACTTAGATTTACCTAAAACCAATTTTAATAGAATCCTTATGTTTCCGAAACCTAAATATGTAAAAATATTTGATTTTCATCTTTGTTTGTATCATTTTCGTAAAAGAATAACTTCAATGCTTTGAATATTCAAAAAGAAATAAATGGTACAAAAGAACTGTAAAATAAATAAAAATTGTTTCTAAATACTAGTATGATATTTGGTGCTGAAATTTCTAAAATATTTAGGTAATGAATTTGACTCAAGTTATGCTATGAATTGAAATATGAACCAAATGAAAATGATGTATGTGTTGTACATATGTATAAGCATATAGCAATCAATAGTAGTGTCATGCATACATATGTATATATAAAGTATTCAAAATGAATAAATTATCACTATCGAAATATTTAATGAAATATCACATATACTCAAATGCAAAATAAATAAAGAGCATAAGTCTTATCTATGTAAACAAATGTGTATATATAGGTTATGAAAACAAATCTTGATTCATGAAAAACTAGATTCTAAATATCTTACGTAACCAAACTATTTGTTCCAGCAAAAATCACTATAATAAGGCTATAAATAACACTTAGCCAAATAGTTGAAATTCCAATACTTGTATATTTGAATAGTTATATCTTGCGTAAATTAACTTCAAATTTGGTGAAACCAAATCCTATAACCCTGAAAAATAATACCCTTGTTAGTTATGTAAAAATATCTTATGTTTGTACAAATATGAACTAAGTCTATGTTAGGCCTTAGTGATCACTTATATAGAAAACATCTCGGATATAAGCCAAATATCATGGAATCAACACTAAAACATTCTTAAAGACATCCTCGGCTAATGCGAGAAAAATGAATAAAGGATCATGTATAGTGTGGTCATAAACTTAGAATGAAAGCTATAATGACCCTCTAAATTCAAAAATAAAGAAAATGAAAGTTTTATATTTAAAACTGGAAATGAATTAAAAGTGTAATTGAAATCAAGATTTTGATTTTAAAACAATATTCTTTCCTCATTTCTTCCATTGTAATCTTAAAAAAAGGAACATCAAAACTTAAAATCATTATTATCAAAACAAATAAAATATCAAAATGAGTTTTAAATATAATATTGATTTGAATTTCCATTTTCTGAATCTTCTTGCATTTTTGGAATTTCTTGAGCTTTTACTTTTAAAAGAAAAGTCAAATACAATGAAATGGTAAAATGGTAAATGCAAGAAAGTAAAAGTAAAACATTAACAAAAATAATATTAAAATTTCAGAGCATCCCAGATCTCTCCAGAACCAAATCATGCTGTTTAAGATAATCTGAATAATTAAAATAAAACAAAACATGAGATAATCTAAAGATAAGAAAAGCTGATCTGAACCATGTCAGATCTTTATTGCAGTATCCAGATCTTATCTCAAGCTGATATTTTATCACACCGACCTAAGACCCATATATACCTCTGGTAAAAATATCAATAATAAAACTTACATATGAATCATTTAGAAATTCAAAAACAGAAAACAAATAAATCTGTCAATAGCAATGTTAGAATTATTAGAATTTAAATATTAAATATAAAATTCTTAAAATTTTACAGAAGCATTATTATCTCAAATTCATTTTAAAAAAAATTTAAAAAATAAATAAATTTATTTGGACACTTTAGTAAATCAAAACAGAATTAGAATTTCTGTGCATTGTTCATTGTCAGAATTTTAATAAAATATCTACAATACATTTTTATCTAAAAATTCTTCTGGACCCTTATCTTCACCTGAAAAACCTCTACAAAAGTTATTATGAAATCCTGAGTCGGTTTGAATGCTTTAACTCATGTGGCAAGTTGACCTCAGTACTTGTGAACCGCCTTTTCACCGTGACCGTAGGATTGCCAAGTGTCAAGCATCCAACCTTGGCACTGTTGCTGCCAGGGCTGGAAATGTGGAGGCACATCGTCAAACTAAGTTGGGAGAGTTCTTAAAAACTCGACCCCCGACTTTTTCTTCTTCGGCTGATCCTATGGATGCTGATGATTGGCTACGTTCAATCGAAGGGAAGCTGAATATTGCTCAATGCAACGAGCAAGAAAAGGTTTTATATGCCTCATATCAGTTGCAAGGTGCTGCTGCTGTCTGGTGGGAGAACTACCAGGCAATTCAACCTGATGGGCCGAAGTGTCATGGGAAAATTTCAAGGCAGCTTTCCGAAGGACTCATATTCCTTCAAGCCTAATTGAGTTGAAGAGGCGAAAGTTCCTTGATCTGCGTCAAGGAAACATGACAGTAATGGAATATCTCCATCGCTTTAATTATCTCGCCAGATATGCAACTTCTGAAGTAACTCCAGAGGCAAGGAAGATTGATCGATTCCGAAGCAATCTAAATGATGAAGTCAAGCATACTCTAGCTCTCCACGACTTTCACGACTTCCAAACTCTCGTGGACAAAGCTATTATAGCTGAAAATAGCTCACGAGATGTGATGGAAAGCCGTAAAAGGAAGTGGATGGCTCGAAAAGTTGTCGCTCCAAGCCCCTCAAGGCCGCGCTTTAGTCAACCGACTAATGTTCGACCAGTGGCTCCACCTCAGCGCCAGAGAAGGCAAGTGCAGGCTCCCCAACCTCCTCCAGTCCGTGCAAGTAGAAGTGAAAGAGGACGTCCATCTGGAACGTCAAATCAGGCAGCCAACGTCACATGATTTTATTGCAAAGAGCGTGGGCATTACGCCAACGCTTGCCCAAAGAAGAGTCAAGTCCAAACCCGTCAATCATTTCAAGGGGCACCTCGGCTGACCCCGTGTCGACCCCAAGGACTGGTGGTGCTCAAACTTCGCCAGACATCTACCCCAAGTCAAGGAGCAATCAAGATCGCCTTCATCACGAATCTTTCGAAGAAGCTAATGATGCAATGGACGAGTAATCGGGTATCACTACAAGAAATGATGAAAAATTCGTGGGTTTTTTAAATTCATGGGCCAAAAAAATACTCACGAATTTATGTACTTAAATTCGTCGGTTTATTAAAAACCCACGAATTTAATTAAATTCGTGGGCCAAAAAAATACCGACGAATTTATGCATTTAAATTCGACGGTATATAATAATACCCACGAATTTATTTAAATTCGTGGGCCAAAACAGCACCCACGAATTTATGCACTAACAAGGCTAGTGGCGAGGCGTCTCTCTCTCTCTTCGCTCTCTCACGCACCCGCGCCCGCTTGCCTCCGCGACCCAGCCGCCGCCGCCCCTCCCGCGCTTGCCTGCCGCCCGCCCGCCGCGCCCGCCCCCTCCTCCGGCCGCTTGCCAACTGCCCGCCCGCCCGCCGCGCCCGCCCGCCTCCTCCCTTCATGGCGCCGCAGCCCAGCTCGCCCGTCGCCGGACCCGGAGGGCCGCGCGAAGCTCTCTCCGCAACATCGCCGAGCTCAGGGGCCTACGAGGAGCACCACTCGGTCAACCTCGTCATGGAGCTCACGAGGAGGAGCTCTTGACCGGATCATCGCCAGGCCACTACTCCGAAGCGCGCCGCCGACTCTGCAGGGAGATCGTCTCCGTTGTCCACATTTGCCATTCCATGGGGGTCATGCACGGGGACCTCAAGCCCGAGAACTTCCTCTTCTGAACAAGAGGGAGGACTCGCCGCTCAAAGCAACCGACTTTGGCCTCTCCGTCTTCTTCAAGCCCGATGCAGGCGCTCGATCCTCCCATCTCTCGATTCACTCATCCACTGTACCCTTCTAGTTTCTAATGTTAATTCCTTCATTCCTGTACGGGCTTGTTCCTAATTAACTACTCCACGTGCAATCACTCAGCCTCGGTATGTGGAGAACTGCCAATTGAGATGGGCATTGCAGCCTGTAGGATTGTGCTTCGTTAGGCGCTCATGGTTGGTAGGCACATCACGAGTGTGTCAACCGAAAGAGGGATCAGACAAGAAACCTCAAGAAATGATTGCGCATATTATTTACGAAGTCGGGGGGCTTTTTTTGGCTCTAAGATCGCTGGAGGAAAATGCCTTGAGTTTTAGCAATTGAGGTGATCAATGTTGTTTGATCCTTAGTAACTGAGCTCATGTTATGCCCAAACTAAAAGGGGGATAGTGTCAATGCAAGTGAGCAGTTCAGGGATCTTGTTGGAAGTGCGTATTATGTGGCTCCGGAGGTGCTGAAACGGCGCTATGGAGCTGAGGCGGACATATGGAGTGCTGGAGTTATCCTTTACATCCTTCTATCTGGCGTTCCTCCTTTCTGGGCAGGTAAGTTTTGGTGCTCCTAGCAACAATCAGATTTTGATAGCATTATCCTAACATGAACACTTCGTGTTCTTTGCTCCCTTTGTTTTACCAGAGAATGAGGATGGTATATTTGATGCTGTTTTGCGAGGTCATATTGATTTCTCATCCAATCCCTGGCCTTCAATATCTAATGGCGCAAAAGACTTGGTCAAGAGGATGCTAAAGCAAGACCCAAAGGAGCGACTTACTGCTGCTGAAATTCTGAGTATATCTCTATTACCAGACTCACCTCTCCCATTCATTGGCAATCTTGGTTGTACAGATTGATCTCCTCATGTGTATGATTGGAAATGCACCTACTTCTATTTGTTAAAGTTGTTTATGATGTCTCTATAATCTGAATCTTCATTCTTGTACTATCTGCACATGGTGTCTTAATCTAATACATTAAACGCACAGACCATCCATGGATTAGAGAGGATGGAGAGGCCTCGGATAAACCACTTGATATTACAGTGATTGGTAGAATGAAGCAGTTCAGGGCAATGAACAAGCTTAAGAAGCTTGCCTTGAAGGTAACCAAATGATCTGAACTTAAAAGATTTTTTCCTTTGTCTTAGCAGTCTAGTCTGCAATACATGATAAATCCTTTCATTTCTTTTGTTATAATTAGGTTGTTGTAGAGAACCTGTGAGAGGAAGAGATAGTGGGCTTAAGAGAAATGTTCAAATCCCTGGATACTGATAACAGCGGGAGAATAACTCTTGAAGAACTAAGGGCTGGTTTACCAAAGCTTGGCACCAAAATTTCTGAATCAGAAATAAGACAATTGATGGAGGCGGTAAGTTCATATCTCGCAGTCACACAGCCTTAATGTTTTTCATTTTGTTCTCACGAGCTGTCTCTGTACACTTATCCTGTTGGCATGGTCTGGAACAAGTATCCTAATATGAAAAAGGAAAGTTTCTTATTTCTCTCCATTGGATTGAAGTTGATGTGAAGTGATCATAGCACCTAGTAATGTGCATTTTAAGATGCTACCTGCCTTGTTGGATACTTGTGTGTCCATGGAACTTTATATGTTTTGCGATTCTGAACACAGGATGAGTTGAAAATTTATATAATAGATTATACTTTTGCAGATATTCATAAAGCTATGAAGCGTATGAAGTCACCACATAAGAAATTTGCATATATGCTTAGTTATTCTAGCTACTCTCGGTCTCTCATTGTTTAATTTGTCCTTATATATTATAACTAAAAATGTTTTTTTGTCTGCTGAGTGGATGTCCTATTTACTAGAGAGGTCATCTTTGAGTGGATATGTGTAGTCTTGAACAAAGGAAAACTATTGATCCTCATGTGTTCTGTGCATAAAGAATGAAAGTTCAGTTTGCATTAATGAAATCTGGATGAGAGCAAATATCGTGAATCTAGTTGAGTTTGGTTTGACTAGGTTCCGAAGTTTGGCAAGCTGAATCATCCTTTAATTTAGGGCCTGTTTGTTTTAGCCGATTACGGATTCGACCTAAAAGCAGAATCGAAACAAACAACTCGATTCTAGAATCGATTCTCGAATCCAAATTACCAAATACACTAGAATCCACAATCCACTTCATATGTGCTTTTGGATTCCACTTTTGGAGAATCAGCTTCTCTACAACCACAATCCGAATCACTTTTAGATAATCCAAAGCTGAAACAAACAGGCCCTTAGTATTGTCCATAGGCTATGCAAAGACAAGATGCCAATGACATCATGGCAGTATCTTTTGTATTGAAATGTTCTCATGTTAGGCATTGAATTTACCTAATGATGATCCTTTCATTGTTGATGATGCTCGCCAGTCCTGAAATGTAGCTTCCAATTTGAACACCATAAATTTTTACATAATTGTTTCCTAAATATCTACATTAGGTTGGAAGAACTCATGAACCATTTTGTTAAAAAGGGAACTGTGCCTTTCTTTTCCTCTTGGTGTGCTATATAGTAATTGATGTACAAACGTAGTGACTTAGAGCCACGTGATGCCTCTTTTACGTTGAGTGGTTTTATTATCAAGTTGATGACTTGATTGCGGTAAATTTTGGGTATGGCCAAGTTATTGCTTAAAATGGGTATAAATGCGTAATTTCTGGTGGTTGTTCCAATTGTATTGCTTGCTCTTATAGTCAAGCTCTTGTTTTACTTCTGATAAATTGGAATTGTTATTCTCGTGTACTTTGCTGAGTTCGAACTCACGCTTGTTATTTAATGTTTGTAGGTGTTTTGAAGCCGGCATGCATGGATGGGGGTAGTAGCACCATCACATTCACATCATCACCGTTCCATCATATTGATTCATAATTCCGATCTTAATAGCTCGTGAAGAATTTGTGTAGAAGGTTGTTTGCAGTTATGTTTAATGAGTCCCTGTCCTGTAATAATTATGTGGTGGAGTTGATTATTTTCTATTAGTTGTGTGATTGGTTAACTAAGGACCTGCTAGAATGATATCTTATAGCTGCAAATATTTTCTGTCTGCTGAGTGGATGTCCTACTTTTAGGGGAGGTGCTGCCGAAATTTTTAATAATTTCACCCATGTATGCTATACAAGCCCTAACAAAATGTAGGTACATGTCTTATGATATTCATGTGATCACATTGTATTATAAATTGGCAGATCATGCATAAGATTTTAGTAGAAATACTTAAAAGGACTAATGTCAACGATATTAATGGGTTAAGGGACCAAAATCGACAAATGTTGCGTTTAATGTTCAAATTCTTTTTCGAGGAAGTTTCGGGACCATCCTTGTATGTTTAACCTTATTTGATGGAAGTAGGGGCCATATGTGGAAAATCGAGGACTCATCTACGTAAAATAGTTGGTGATGACAACGTCCTTGTAGTAAAGTTTATGGAGAAAGACACCAAGACCGACTTCGATCGTCGATCATCAACACTACCATAAGGTCATTTGAAGATGGTATTGTTTTGGGTTTGCGCCGCTATCTATTTTTCAAGAAGTTTCTCTTTTCTTGTAATGCACTTTACTATTTATTGGAGCTTATAATTATTTCTTAAACTTCAAAATTATTGAATCATGCCTCAAAATTTATCTCCGTTCTGTTAGTTAGGGAAATGGTCTTCTTGCACAGTGCCACAAAAGATGTTATGTTATCAAGTATATGTCCATGTTTTCTGTATCATGGCACGTAGAAGTTCTGTTAGTCTGAACAGATGCAAAGACACATTTTGACAAAAGTTTTGATTCCATAGCTCCGAAAATTCATGCCTCAACTTCTTAGATAATTAGGGACTCTATATTATTTTGCTTTGATTCTTTCACTGTAGATATGCAATGCAGCAGAGTGAACTATTCCGAACATGCTTCTGATTGATGAGTTCAGTGGTATAGACTTTATTTTTTTTATCACTTTACTGAGTATTTGACTATTGGTTGCTCCATTGCTAGTGTAAGGTGGGGATTGGCTGGGACAAACTGGAAGATATACCCATGTCCTTTTTTTTATGATTCTATTGCTTATTTACAGAACTTAACTTTTTCTCATCACAGTCTTTCTTTGGCGGCAAGCTAGAGTGCACGATGCAAAATATAGCGAGATAATTTTATGGACACGATAACTACAGTGCGATAAAGGAATAGAAAGTATGTAAGTAGTTACATATTTGCTACATATGTATTAATGCATTGATCAAATTAATTTATCCATTTGTGTGTCGGGTTTTAGTAATATCATACTTAACAGTGAGCTCAACACGCTCATTGTATACAATGAAAGGAAAAAGTCACTTCATCAGCTAAAAGGAAGCTGAAATCAGAAGACAGATCATTGCACCAGGTTAACCTACTTATATGTTACAATCCAATTAATGGATTCTCATGATTTGGTATATATTCATAATTTGCCTGAACGTCTGGAACTAATCTCTTCGACAGTCTGAAGGTTCAAATTTTCTTTTTATACTGATTGTGTAAGTGAAGTTATGTTAATCTGTCACTTCACATTTCTTATGTCGTAGGTGGTTGAATTCGTCTTACGTTCTAAAGCTTGTTGTAGTAACTTTAACACTTGAACAGTTTCCTGATTTCTGTTTCACAAATATACACTTTGCTCTCTGGGACTTAGTGACATACTCTCTGGGAGTATACAACAGAGCAACTTAGTGACATACTCTCTGGGAGTAAAAGGGCCTAATAGTTTGGATTTTTGAGGAAATCAACATGGAATCTTAGAGTTTGGATATCACATTTTTGATACATCATTTCAGATGTATTGTTTTAAATGTCTCTCTGTTACAGAGAGAGAGAGAGAGAGAGAGAGAGAGTACTTATCTCATGAGGTGTTTTGCCGAACTTAAATGCAAGCAAATTATGACATGCTAATTAGTGAGTACTTGCTACTGTAAAAGCAAATAGATAAAACATGACATTGGTAGTTTTCTTCTCTTTAATAATAGACTAGTTACTCTACATGATATATGTCTTGATGCAATTGGCAAAGCACAGTTGAAAAGTCTGAAACTCTTTTCTACCCATATACTTTCTGTAGTTATTGTTATTTTTGGTGGTCAGTTGGTCACCTAAATTCCACACATGCAGTTTGTAGGTGGTTTTGTCTCTGAAGGTTCAGAATTGCAAATAGAGGTGGCAGAATTTCTAGCAAGTGATGGAGCAAAGTATCTCCTGTGATGTTATGAAATGTTTTTTTGTCTGCTGAGTGGATGTCCTATTTACTAGAGAGGTCATGTCGAAATTTTGTACATTTCGGTGACTTAGTTTGATTTGCCAAATGAGGTAGTAGATTTTTCACGATGGTCGCATAATTGTCAAATGTGTTAAACACACATATATATATATATATATATATATATATATATATATATATATATATCCTTAGATAGGGCCGATGATTGGTTATATGATCTTGAAAGTGGATAAATAGTATGCCATTTAATAAGTTCGTGTGGTTTGAAGTACCCATACATGGTCAAGCGGCTAGCTTGCATGGTTATATCGAGAGTCGCTAGTTAATTCTCGTTGTTGCCTATTCTATCGCAATGATTTGCTATTTCAGAACCCAACTACTTTGAGGATACAGCTTCCATTTGATTATAATGCAGTATAAACAAATTGTGCAAACACCCTTCGTGTTTTATCGGGTGCTAGTTGTGAGATAATCAATGTTATTGTAGGAAATTTCAACATAGTGATTTATTCAGGATTAATTGACTGCTAACTCCATCTACATGATTTTATTTCCTCAATTCGGCATTAACGCTCATAGTCATATTAATTTGCAGCTTCCCGCTCTTATTGACGAGGGCATAACATTAGTGTAACTCTCAAACTTAAAACTTCATAAGACCTGCAGCTATTATCCAGAAGTTCACGTTTTCTAGATCAAAATTGGTTGTTGTTACAATTATTCTTTTCCCTGGCATGCTATATTGGTACTCCTGAATATATTCAAAGTCTTAATTTCTCTATTAGTTTGGCATAAACAATTCTGACCTTCTTTTGTCGATGTATCATTTACATGTGTTCTATCAATGCATTTGTATAACCGGTAGTGGTTTCACGAGAACAGAGTGATGCTCTATTCGAGACAATTGGAAAACATATATTCACGAGGCCATCTTTCTAGAATTGTTATTGATGAAGCTCATTGTGTAAGCCGATGGGGTCATGATTTACGACCGATTACGTGTATTTTCTACGTGAAGAGAGAAGTTCATGTTAAATAAAAGGTAACCTTTTGATACAGCTTTTATGATCATCGTCAAACATCTAGGTATTTTAAAGCGGAAGTTCCCACATACACCACATTCCTAGCTAACTCGGTTTTCATGCATAAACTACTAGAGATGCACCAATGCTTAGCTATTTATGTGACAAGATTGCAAAACACTATCATGCACATGTTGAGTTTAGTTGGCCTCCAAGTTCTTGATGAATTGTGCATCTCTCCTCAATGTTGACTAAGATAGAAACATGAGATTAAAATAGATATAAGCGAGTGGTAGGGGTAGATAGACATTA
The DNA here is from genome assembly GCA_036346375.1 of Guadua angustifolia. Lineage (NCBI taxonomy): Eukaryota > Viridiplantae > Streptophyta > Magnoliopsida > Poales > Poaceae > Guadua > Guadua angustifolia. Next base: position 7,451,476 of record CM070520.1, read on the forward strand.
AGTAGCATGGTTCAGAGTTGTCTCAGATTTGCCACGTGAGAGTCTCATTACTCCTACACAGCAACCATGTGCGTACTTGCATTTTGCTAAAATGGATGTTGATATGACTATTTTATCTGTCCAAAATAGATTGTTGGATGACGTGTTAAATTCAAAGTGCTGCACTTTTATAGTTGAATTTAATCAGATAATGAAACTTTGATAGGCTATGTAAATTCCAAGTGGTTAGCATTTGAATTTTATGGGCTATGTAGAAATTTGCATATATGCTTAGTTATTCTAGCTACTCTTGGTCTCATTGTTTAATCTGTCCTTATATATTATAACTGCAAATGTTTTTTTGTCTGCTGAGTGGATGTCCTATTTACTAGAGAGGTTATGCCGAAATTTTTGTATATTTTGGTGACTTAGTTTTTGTTGAATTATGATCCAAATTCGGAAGAAGGCTAACTTCGCTTGAGCGAGCGGAGCGAGGTCTGCCCAGGTGCGGGTGCGAAGCCCCCCATGCTGACGGATCGTTGTTATTCTTGACCTAGGTCATTGCCTTATATATGTTCATCTTGTAAGCCGTCGCGAGTTTCTTGACCTAGGTCATTGCCTTATATATGTTCATCTTGTAAGCCGTCGTGAATTGATCTCTCCGGCGATTTGTAAACACTCCTGAAAATAGTGAAGTTTGCCGGCCGGTGCCCGTGATATATATATGCGTGATTGATATGGTTATATGTATTGAGTGTGATATCGATATGGACTAGTAACTGCTGCTATAATTTGGGTATCAAATTACCAAAATAATGATCGAGCTGACATCAATGAAATACAAGCTGGATGGGTGGTCAGTCACCAGGATATATATTTTTTTTTGTATAATGGCTGATAAATTCGTGGGCCATATAAAACCCACGAATTTAACAGTTAAATTGTGGTTTTATTCATTTACTTAATTTAAGTGTTAAATTGTTTTTAAACCAAATTATTGATTAAATCAATTAAATTGCGGGTGAATAATACCCGCAATTTAGCTATTAAATTGTGGGTTTTTTAAGCCCAATTAATTTAATTAAAATAAATGGGTTTTTCAATTTACTTAATTTAATTAAATTCAATGGGTTTTTACCATTACTAAATTAACTATTAAATTCATGGGTATTTTACCCACGAATTTAACTCAATAAATTCGTGAGTTTTTCAATAACCCACTAATTTAATTGATTAAATTCGTCGAGTTAAATTCGTGAACTAAATTGACGGTTTGCCCACTAATTTAGCTTAAATTGTGGGTTTTGGCCTAAATTTGTGGGTTTTGGCCCACTTAATTTTTCCATTTCTTGTAGTGTATGTTTCTGTTCACTTTCGGTACCTACCTTAGTACTATTTGATTCTCGAGCATCACATTCTTTCATCTCTAAAAAGTTTGTTTGAACAACATAACATTGAAACTAGTCTTCTCCTTCAAAAATGATAGTCTATTCCTCTGGATCATCATGAACACCATAAAAGCTGTGTCCTCAAGTTAGCATTGAAATAAATGGAGTAATCTTTTATGCTAACCTCATCCTCATAGAAACCTCGGGACTAGATGTAATCCTTGGCATCGATCCATATCTTTAGTTAGTCCTGAAGGAATTTCAGTTCATTTCTCTTCTATTCAAAGTTCTTCACAACCACAATCCTTTCTTTGTTCAACCACGAAAAGATTTCAACCAAATTCCGATGGTTTTCGAATATCCAGATGTCTTCCCAAATGAACTACCCGACCTTCCACCGAGATAGAGATATAGAATTTGTTATAAATCTTGTCCTGAACAGACTCCAATTTCTAAACGTCCTTACCGCATGCCCCGGATGAGTTAATCGAATTGAAGCAACAAATTAAGGAAGCGATTAAGTAGGATTTATTCGACCAAGCTCTTCTCCGTAGGGTAGTCCGGTTTTTTTGTTCCTAAGAAAGACGGTGGTATACGCATGCGTAGATTATCGAGCTTTAAATGATGTTACCATCAAAACAAATATCCTCTTCCTCGTATTGATGATCTATTTGATCAATCGAACGGTGCTTCTAAATCACTTCCTTCGAAAAATTTCTAAATCACTTCCTTCAAAAAATTTCTTAGACATAAAGGAATGGGAAGCTCCAGAATCAAACAAAACCAAGGTTGGAACTGAATGCACCAAACACGTACCTAGCACCACATCAGGTGCTTCTTGCGCCTCTTCTGCAGTCACGTGATGCAACTGGCCACGATTGCCACTTGGAGCTGGAGCCGAAATTGCTCCTGGAATCGGCTGCCCACTAGCTCATGAGGCGGCCTGTGGTTGGGGCTTGCTGCCAAATTTCTTCTTTGGACAAGAACTCGCATAATGACCGCGTTCATTACAATGGAAGCAAGTAACATTTGACACTGGCTTCGGAGCGGAAGCTGTCGTCTTTACTGGTTGCGAGGAGCGAGTGGTTCGCTGTGGTTGTTGCTGAGGAGCACGAACCACTTGCCCCTAATCGGCTGAATCTGCTGTCTTGACGACGCGGGCTCGCAGCATCTGTGGTGGGGGTCGGCGAGTAAAAGTGGACTGACCGCCTTGCGGCCTAGAAGGACCCGCCCCAACAGATTTGCGCGCAAGCCATTTGCGCTTCCGACTTTCTAAGACATCCTTGCTTCCATGCTCTACTCTGTTCGCTTTATCAACCAGAGTTTGGAAATCATGAATATCCTGAGCGATGAGAGCCCACTTAATTTCTTCATTCAGGTGCTCTCGAAACCGCTCCACCTTACGAGCTTCATCTTCTACTTCACGAGGGGCATATCGAGACAAATAATTGAAGCGGTGCAAATACTCCATAACAGTCATATTGCCTTGCTTCAATTCTAGGAACTCTCGCTTCTTCACTTCTATCACACTGGCAGGTATGTGGGTGCGACGGAAAACCGTCTTGAATTCCGGCCATAACACAACTCGGCCCTCTGGCAGGGTCGCTTGGTAGCTCTCCCACCATATAGCAGCATCTCCTTGTAACTGATAGGAAGCATATAGAACTTTCTCTCTTTCGTCACATTGAGCTATGTTCAATTTATTTTCCACCGCCCTCAGCCAGTCATCCGCCTCAAGTGGCTCAGAGGACGGGGTGAAAACTGGTGGTTGCAACCTTAAGAACTCATTCAATTTCGATCCTCCATTGCCCCCTCGATTCACACCTTGGGCGATTTGCTGCAGCAGCAAGGTGTGAGTCTGCCGCCCCTGCTCCATCATAGCCAGAACCTGCGCCATAGTTGGCGGCTCTGGTAAGTGCTCCTCATGAATGTCCCGCCTCGATGTGTAGCAGTGCTCACCACGAGTGCCCCGAGAGGTTGAGGCCCTTGTCGCGGGTGTCATGGATTAATTTTGCATGGGCGTAGGAATGCTGTTAGTTGCACCGAACGTTCGCTCAAACCTCACTTTCCAAGATATTGCTTAAGGATCTAGTGGATCGCATCCTGCATACAATCCTTATTAGAAGTTGATAACAAAAGAGAGCATTAACTACTTTCAAATGCGTCCAGTAAGTTTATGATTATTTCATTTTAACTTAAGTAAACACAAGAATAATCTCATCGTAAACTTCCACTCTAATAGTTAAAATTTGCGAGAGAAAATTCATATATGCACTCACAGAAAACTGCACAACTAAAAGATGTCCATATCATATCACATACTTATTCTACAGTACTTAAAACATATGCATCAAGCTTCCAGTGCAGCAAACATACACATATATCTCACATCTAGTTATCTTCCAGTACCTAGAACACATGCATGCCTGCCCATCCACTAGAGCCGAAACATACAGGCACATTTCCTACATCCAGTACCTACCATACTTGAAATATACACATCTCCATTTGCCTTCCAGTGCTGCCATTATATACATATACATATACATCTTACATTTATCACTTTACAATACCAAACATACCACTACACATGCACTCAGCTGGCTGTTTTCCTATCCCATACCAAGCTTCTGTTTCCGATGCTTTACCACACCTCCCTCTAATCATCGGAGTCACTGGACAGCACCACCATGCCGCGGTTTTTGGGATATGGTGGCGGCACTAACACGTCACAACTACTCTCGAACTAGAGGGTACAAGCGATTGATCATGTGCATCTGCGGCTTGAAACTGTTGCAAATATTCGCGCTTGTTTCCGGTGCGGCGCGGCTTAGGCGCAACTGAAGATTCACCAAGTCCCCTATGGCTCTCATATATACGTAAGTAAGCATCTACACTAATATTATGGACCTTGCACATTTTACGCATTAGCTTACGACCTATCTCTTGCATAGCTTGATGCCTAGTCTCATTGCAGTGCTTTGCGTGATGTTGCACTACCTGATCTCTAGTAAGAGTAGTAGCATGAGCTTTAGCTTTAAACCCAGTCGGTATTTGCCTTATACTAAAAATCGGTTTACTTCTTTTATAGCCAAAATCAACCGCAAACTCTCTTGCCACGTCTGTCCATACTATGTTATGGGCCATCTGTAAAATTTAAAATAATCAGATCAGTACCCAACAGCATATTTAGAACAACTAGTAATAAATAGATAACATCCAACTTCTAATTATACAATAATGCCAACATCTTACATTAAAACACATACACTAGCGGTTCTTCTTCAATTCATACATTTACAAATAAAAGTGCTGTCTTCCTCTCAAGGCACATCAACACTTGCAACTTAATTTTTACAACTTCCAGCAAGGTCATACCAATCCTTTTACAGAACATGCTGCCACAAAAGTGTTCTTTACAACCTTTCTCATTACCTTACTAATTCCCATCTAAACCTTGAACACATACTAGTAATTTTCAACCCCACTTCACAATTTTCAGCAAGAAGCCAACTTGCATCTTACCATGCATACTAATACCAAAGTTCTCACCACTCTCTCATCATCCTACTAATTCTCTCCTAAGACCTTAGACATGTACTCCTCGCCTATACACACAAGGAGACGCAGGATGATACTCACACGTGCTAGCGGGATTAATTCCTTGTCATTGACCGACGCGTAAAGCGCCTATAATAGACATCCCGCACCTCGATACCTACCCTTGATAGGGACATACGAGGCGGTGAGCGCTTGAGCAGATGGTATCTGTAAAGCACCTCCACTTATCACCGTACGTGGCACGGCACCCTTCGCCACGCCCGATGCTAAAGCGGTCTCTAAAAATGCCATACGCTCGCGAGTCTCCCTAAACTCTTGTGCCAACTGCACATAGTGATGGTCTAGTCTATTTGCAAAATCCACCATGACTCGTAGACTAGCATTATTAACACTACTAGAGTCCTTATAAACACTACCTCCCACTACTAGCCTCCCGGGTAAATAATAATAAGCGGAATCCAAATCCGAGAGAGCTTGCCTAAGACAGACTATCGCTAGATACGCCGCCTCGTTCATAGACGCATCTATCGATGACCGTAACCCACAAAACTCCGCTCTCCTTCATTCCGAGCAGGCCTAGGGGCACAAACACCCTAGTGGCGAACTCTTTAGTCTCCATACTCAAGTGAGCTTGGAACACCACATAACGGGTTGACCTTCAAACCGACAGCCACCAAGCAGACTACTTAATGCTCCCATCATCCCTGTCGACTCCACACCTGTCGATTCATGACAGGGCACAAATCTTGCCATCTACAATAATAAAATAAGGAGGAAGGCAAGATTAACATACGTAATTATGAAAGCAAAGAGACTACAAATAAGAAAGTTAGCGATTATGCTAAGTTCCATTATTAGTAGTGAGGTGAACTTCTAACTTAACACAAATTAAGTTTTAAATTGTTATTAGCGACCCTAACTCCCGGGGCTTCCTACAGTCTCTATGGCTCTGATACCAATCTTTGTGAGACCCGATTACGTGACAGAACCTCCATGTGTATCTGAGACTAGTCCTCGGATCAAGAGGCTAGCACACACATGTTTACAACAATGATATCACAAGCAAACAGGATATTTATAAACCGCACCTGAATAATTATCTGTAACAAATTTTACAACACTTAGGAATATAGAAGTAGCAATAACAACGCAGCGGAAAAAACCAAAACCCGGTGGATTGCCCTACAACCCGCAGCATTAGTGGGAAACACCTAGAAGAAAAGTCGTCATCTAAACTCCCACGTCATCGCATGAAAATATCGTCGTGCAGCAAGGCCGCTTCTTCATCTTCACGAGACAAGGTAAAAGCAAGACTTGAGTACATTGGTACTCAGCAAGACTTAATAACAAATGCAATTAAATAATCATGCAGGCTTAAACAAGGATAGGCTCTAGTTATTTTGCAGTTGCTAAAAACAGTAAAGTATAAACTAGTATTAGATTGCAATTGCATTTAAAAACAATTGCGAAAAGAATAAGTAATTTACGTAAAGTAAATACATTGCACAACCAGTCTACCGATCGCGACCATACATGCCGATTCCTTTGGACATAAATAGTTGCTAAAACCAGTTTCAAACCGAAACTCCGGTTTTGAAAAATAACAAAGTCTAACATTGGAATGACTTCACCAAGTGCCCTTGATCATGGTAGCGGCTAATTAATTAGATTTTATACTCTGCGAGTTATGCGGCTTTACCTACAAGGAATGATCCACCCTTTTTGCTAGGCCATCGACACACTTCCTTTGGTGTCTTGGCAAAGCGATCATACATAGCCGTTACATTATCTAAACATGACTTTGATCCAGCCGGGACGTTAACCTCGCCAAAGCAGAGACACTCACCCAAGCCGTGGATCCACATTTATCACACCCAACACCACGTCTCTCGTCCATGGCAGGCGTACACTGTTGCACCGCCGAGCAATTACCCATCTGACGCATGGAAGCCCTCACAAGCAATCCGTCTGGAATGCCTCCGCTAGCTCCGCCTACCAATGAGCAAAGCCATGTCTAAACAACTTAATAAGCTATGGCCGTCCCATACCGGACCTCGTGGTTGTCGCGAATTCTTGGATCAATAGCGTCCCATTGCTCGGTCCTTAAGCGGCGTGGCGACACTTCACCCTACACTACGTGCGGTTCCTTTTTGCACTACCGGCTATTGCCAATAGTCGCCCACATCCAAATCATAGTTTTAGTTGGAGTTTTAGTAAACTAATAGCAACCTTTTCAAATGGCGGTTGGTTGAATAAACGATTCGGCCTGAATCATTTTAGCGTTAAGCATGGCTAGCAGATATTATGTCTAACGGTTATAACCACAAGTGACATTAGTTTATGTCTAACCCATACATATGGTTACAAGGTTCACATGTCATAGAGATTAAAGGAAAACCATAATACACAGGGATAGCTATTTGTTCTACCCAATATAGCTGTTTTTACGGAGAATTACTCGTATGCATAATACAATTGCAAAAACAACATATTGTAAGTGAATTATTGGGATCAACATGATCAAGGGTTTGCTTGCCTTGCTCAACACTGTCAGGATCACACTCAGGATCAACTTCAGGATCTTCCTCCTTTTAGGGTCGAGGATGCGCCTAGAGGGAGGGTGAATAGGCGTTTTACGAAATTAATCGCTCACTAAAATCGATCGCTCTAATACACCCCTAAATTAAAACCTACACAATTATAATATGCGGAAGCGATAAATAGGTTTTGACAATTAAAGCCTAAATCAACTAGTCTCACTAGTGCACTAACTAATTTATGTCCCTAAACAAGAATTGCTATATTGAATAAAACAATTTACACTAAGCAATTCTAATGCATTCAAGCAATTGATCAATATACAATAATTAAAGTGCTTGAATATAAATGAGACAAGAGACAACCGATATTTTTCCGTGGTGTTCAGAGACTTGCGGTCTCCTCTAGTCCACGTTGAGGCTAGCCCGACCACTCGGACCGGCTCCGCCGAGCACCGCCTCTTTCCACTAGTCGTGGTTTTCACGCTATGCCGTGAGGCTCAACCCGAACCTTCACAAACTTGCCGGGCTTCTCACACCTCGAGAGCTCCCGCAAGACGACGCCACGCCGCCTAGGAGTCGGCAACCTCCAAGAGTAACAAGCCGCTCCGCTTGAACCTCACCGGGCACAACGAATGCGCTCCTCGGTGATCACCAAGTGCAACACATGCACAAGGCCTCCTCAAGTGCAACACATGCACAAGAGGTACCCAAACCACTTCCTAATTGCAACGAATGCAATTAGTCTCACTCTTAGCTCAAGAAACAAATGGGGAAGAGCAACACATGCACTTCACACCCAAAACCTCAAACACAGCAACAACAACCAGCCCAAGCCCCCCAAGGGGGTATTTATAGCCCCCACCAAGAAAACTAGCCGTTTGGGGGCTTTTTGGCAAAAACAAAGAAACCCAGTATTACCGCCTCATAGGCAGAGTACGCCAAGAGTCTCCAACGGTCGGCTAACGGTCACATTTACAGATTACTCGCCAACTAAACCCGGTAGTAATCAAGATTTATGTACTACCGTCAAGACACTACTAGTAGTGTCGGCCTCAGCAACACCAGAAACACTCATTCTGCCAAATAGCTACCGCCAACTAAAGGCCGGTAGTACCAAGACTTATGTACTACCGCCCATACATCATGATAGTGCCGCCAACAGAGGAAAACCTGATTTCAACTCCAAATCCATTTCTCTAAAAACCAAACTTATTCTTTGAGCCACAAAGATGATTAACACATGATCATACACATGTGCAAAACACATTTGCACCAACTTAGCTCACGCTCAAAGAATTCAAACCAAATTGCGACAACACATTTCGCAAATCAACACCGAACTTACGCGATCAACCCTCTAGCCATGTAAGAATCAACACATGATCCCGACACTTTGCAAAACACATTTGCAAATGCCAACACATGCTCTAGGATCAACACGCATAGATCCAACGCTCATTTGCAAAACACATTTGCACATCAATAAAACCAATCTTGCGAAAACACATTTCGCACAACCGCAACCAACTCCAAATGACGAAAACACATTTCGCCAATAACTCAAGAACTATTTGCAAAATGCGTAATAAGCAAATCAAACTCGAAGTTTATGAGATTAATCCCCTAGCCATGTGAAGGTCAACACAAGACCGGTCAACTTGCCAACACCGTTGCAAGCCCCACTCACATGCTCTCGGGATTCGGACTCATAAACCTCGGTTTATTCGCACAACGAACTTGCAAATAACGCAATAAACACATTTCATGCTTGAGCACTACTCTTTGCAACACATGCAAAAGTCTAGCTCCAAGCAACATCAATCCACGATGCATGAACTCTCTAATTGCAACACATGCAATTCTCTAGTTCAACGCAACACCAAAACCAACTCCACATCAAAACCAAATCAACCGTATGAGCTCTTTACTGCAACACATGCAAGCCTCTAGCTCCATACAAACACACAAACACTAAATCATGCTTGAGCTCTCTCCTTTGCAACACATGCAAAACTTAGCTCCAAGCAACGCCAAGGTTTTATAAAGATTGTTTTGAACGAAACCAAAAGCATGAAGCTTCAACTAATGCAACACATGCAAAAGTGAACTTCACATAAAAAGCCAACGCGACTAGCTTATCCTATTTGCAACAAATGCAAATCAAAGCATAATCTGAAAACCAAAAGCAAATACTCTTCCTCTTTGCAACACATGCAAATCGAGTATAAACCAAACAACCAAGCATAACTTTTAACCCATTCGCAACACATGCCAAATGGTTAAACTTCATGCAAAAACCAAATCCAAATGGTTGAGCTTGAGTGAACGCGGATTGAGATCACCAACACATGATGAAGCTCAAACAAAAGGAACGACCCCTCTTAATAGTACGGCGATAAATAACTAGACACAAAGACTAGAAAGTCCTTAGCCTATCTACTTATACCTTCGCCGCCACGCCTTGTAAGCAATCCCTTTGGGGTCTTTATGATCATCACTTGATACTCCCCGGATCATCACTCTTCTTTTCTTGGGATCCATCCTTGGCGCCCATCAACTCATGATGTCGTTCTTGTCCCGTTCTCATCCATCTTTGGACCTAACTCAAACACAACTCATGAAACTTGTTAGTCCAAGATGCATGGTTGTCTCAATTATCTCTTGCACTCCATTAACACATAATGGATGCCTTTAGATCAATTGAGCACAACCTAAATCAATTGAATGATTTATATATGTCTTAAGTATAATAATGCAACTTATGCTTAATTATACTTAAGAACTATCCATTGTCCTCAATTAATCACGGAACATCATCAACACATGATGAAGTGTTCTTTAATGATTAATGAGACAAATGAACTCAATTAAATTATCATTTAAATTGATTCTTCAAGTTAGAGTGTGAACTCCCCTAAATATGAGCATCCATGTAATATATGGATTGGGAAACATGATGCACATTTTGTGGTTATTTCAATGGGGACATTCATACTTTAACTTGACTCCAAAATATGCAACTAATATTATAATGAATATGCATACATACCTCGGGTTTTCCATTTTTCAATGCGATGAGACTAAACAAAGATATTCTAAACAAACATGTTAGTCTCGATATAAGATATGTCATCAAAAACACAATCGCATTAGGGGATAAACACAATATTAGATTTGTCATTAGATTTGTCATTAATAACACAATCGCATTAGGGGATAAACATAATATTAGATTTGTCATTAACACAAGATTAGATTTGTCATTAATAACACAATCGCATTAGGGGATAAACATAATATTAGATTTGTCATTAATACAAGATTAGATTTGTCATTAACACCAAAACCATAACTAATGAAGGTTGAACTTACACTCTCGACGGGCTCGTCATCGCGTCTACCAAGTAAGACAAAGCGGAAAAAGCAACAATTTAGCAATTAAAAGGGCAAAAGAAAATTGATAGCAAGAATAAATAAACTTAACACACGAGCGAGTTGCTTAAATGAATTTATTTTCGTTATTGAATGAATTCAAGATGCTAAAATTGTGAATTCTTTTATTGATATTATTCGAATTCAAGATGCTAAAATTGATTAAGATTTAATGATTTAATCAATTCGAGGCCTAAACATTCTTATCCCTTTGATGGGATTCAGATTAAAACAACGTTTTAATAAGATTTTAGTTATTGATGACAATTCACGTTGCTAATATACATATATATATGAATCTTCATATATATATATATGTATAATATAGCATATGTATGATTTGGCTAACAAGAATATTCATGAATAACCGGATACTTTATTGGCTTTGCTGTCATCACAGACTCATTAAACTTTACATCTCATAACTTCTGTTTATACAATGTTCATACTTTTACTTAAAGCATATACTTGTTTTAATCATGTATGTGACGCATTCATTTAATGAATTATTAAGCTAATGGAATATCTCAACTTAAATACCATTTCATTACATTTTAAGCTATTACTTGATGTCGGGGTTGCATAAAATTCACTTTTCTTCATTTGGCATAAAGTTAAAATCATTAATTACTTATGGCATAAAGCTTTCTTCATGTATTTTGTTTAGCAGAAATCATACAGTAACTAAACTAAAAATGTTTTTGCATATTCTAATTCTACTAGATTTTACATGAATTTTAAAATTTATTTCACTCGAATTAGACCAATGGGTCAAAAGATATTCAATACTCAATTTCATTCGGATACAAAAATCCCTTAAAACTAAAACCTTCCAAAAACGGAAAATGTGTTTTCCTCCGAGATTCGCCTTCTCTTTTGGCTAAAACCGGATCACTCTCTGGCCAGGACCGGTGTCGAGATCTGAAAGCAGGAATGTGTTCACGGCCTGCCCCGTGGCAGTGGCGGACGGGAAGCAGCGAGCACCTCAGACTCTGACTCGACAAAGGCGAACACGTTGGTGGTACTCATTCGGCTCGGGGCGGCCAATGGAAGTCGCCCACGACGCTGCGGACGGCCGCCTCGGACCTCCGGCGACGGCTCAACTCCGGCGGACCATTGGCTTAGGCGGAGGCTCGGCGAGCAATAGTGAGGCGCGGGGGTTCCATTTCACCTGAGAACGGCGCTGGTGAAGAAGTGAAGACGCTCGCCCACGGTGCGCCTGAGCTGGGGAAGAAGACCGGTGAAACTCAGCGAACCTCACTGGAATAAGTGAAAACAACGATTGATCAACAACATAGGGGCTGAGGCGAAGCTCTTGGTCCAAGAAATTTCGGAGATTACCGGTTGATTTGAGTTCTGCGTTGTTTCCCCCCTTTCCCTGGCTTCTTGCGAACAATGGAGAAGAAGAAGAAAGGAGCCAGGAGCCAGCCCATGAAACTGGCTAAGGAAAGGGGAAATGTGCTAGTGCGGCTCTGCAAGGGTTTTGTAGGAGCTTTGGCGGACTGTGGAGCCTAGGACGCGCGTTGGCAATCGGCATTCTTGGTTCGAAGGGCGAACAGACGGAAGAAGGTAATGGCGAATGCTTGGTGCAGCGACTTCGTGGGCCGAGCCGCTTGTGATGAGGGAAGGTGACGCAGAGGAATGACCGAGCTGAGAGCTGGTTCAATGCATCGGCATGGGCTGCGTCCTAGCTTCGGGAGAGTTCCTCTCCGCTTCACCGGTGGACCGAACGGAAGGTGGAGAAGAAGAGTATGGCAAGTGGGGCCAGGGCCCATTGTCAGCGGCTGAAGGTTTTCTCCACTGAGCCAACAGAACGGAGAAGGAAATGGGTTGGCCCACTTGTCAGCGACTTGGCCGAAGGAACAGAGTGGTTGGGCACCGTTTTCTCCTCTCTATCTGATTTTCATTAGTGGTCAAATGGAGGTAGAAAGCGGTAAAAATTTTTGACTGAAATCTCCAATGAATTTACCCTCTGGTAAAAATTTGAGGTTTATCCGATTCCATGAAATTTTAATAAAATTCTTTCAATAGTGATTGTTTGATTTCCTAGCCTCTGTCTTCGATTTTTGTTTATGATCAAATGAAGTCCATTATTTTTAAAAAAATTTTCAATTGAATTTGGGCTATGGATTACGATGTAAAATTTTCAGATCAATTACTCGATCCATTATTTAATTAAAATTCGACCTTTGAAATTTCCATTTTTCTAAGTTTTACATTTTGAATTTTATTAAGTCTCAACCCATTTTATTAATTTATTATATTTTTGCTATGTGTATATAGAAATGAGGTTCTCATATAAATTTTCTCAATTCCATTTCTTTGTTCCAATATTTTCCACCATTTACGATAATGCATTATTTGGGAATAAAATTTGTTCTCGCCATTTTTCTTTCCAAATTTCTTAGGCATGAATTTCATTTGAAAATTTGAATGGCTGATTTACATGCTCAAGATTTCATGATTAAATTTTCCAAATTTTTACCTTTTATTTCTTAGCCTTTTCTTCTTTGCATTCTTTAGTTGACTTTTATTGCAACTCAAAACACAAAAGAATTCATAAAACTCCAAATAAAATCAAAGGTACTATGAACAAGATGAAAATATTCACATTGAATTTTAATACTATATTTTCTTGTTCCAAAATTTACGAAATTTCATATAACGCGTCGTTCGCTAGTGCGTCGTCTTGCTACCAAGCGGAGCCCACACGCCACCGCACGCACACTCAAGTCTATGCCGTATGGGCCCGGCTTGTCATTGCCTCAGCCCGAACCGGCCGAATCTGGAAAGCGTAAAGTTAAATCAAAGGCGTACTTTCCTTTTATGGTAAATTTTCATTTTAACATGTATTGAACCCGAAAATGTTCATATGCTCATAACTTTTGAATTAATAGTCAAAATTGAGTGAAATAAATTGCTAAATTCGTATAAATTCCTGTAGATTCATAATATGCAAAAATATTTTAAACTTCAACTCTGTTTAAAATTTTAATATTAATTTAAAGAAAGAATTCAAATATGCTATACATGGAAATTATGCAAATGAACTCGAAATTAGCTAAAACAAATTTTGCTAGAATCCTTATGATTTTAGGAACCTGAATATGTAAAATATATAGGGTTCACTATGGAAAATGTTCAAGTTATAATATGAAGAACAATAGGTCATTATTAAAAATATGTGATTCAATATTAAATCATGAATATGAATTTCATTACTTTGTTTTGCTGAAATTATAATTTAAAATAAATACTTCAAAGGATCTCATATTACCATGTTAAACTAACTCAATAAATGAAAGTATGCAACCTTATACATATATACACATATCGTTAATAACCATACATGTACATATATTAATTATGATGAACATATGAAACTTCAAATAATTTAAATCAAGATTCATGTATGTTATATGAAATTATTTTATTTGGATTTTTCATTTGCCTTATTAAGACTTGTTATTTCTTTGGTTATTATTATTATTGTTGGACGACAAGTAGAACCGAAGCGAATCGAGTTAGTTCTTGGCGATCGTGAATACGACCTCGACATCAATCAACAAGGCAAGCACCCTCCTTTTGACCATGTTGATCCTAGTTTTATAAATGTTTTCATTAAATGATTTTATTGCATGCGTATATTCATTAAACTCTGCTATATTGTGGGTAATGGTAGTTATACCTGTTGATTCTGAAACCTCCTTGATATGAATGAAAGCCTGTGAACCTTGATACCTTAGAATCATGGTTAGACAAAATATAATGTCATTCTGGGTATACATGATATTTAATCTTGCTTAGCTATGCTTTAGATTTGGTAAGAATTGGTTAGAAACATTGGTCACATAACAATTTGGAGTCTTTGGATAAACTGGTGACATTGATCAAATGATATTTGGACATGCTGAGGCATGATGGTGATTTTTGGTTATTTTGGTTAAAAACTGAAAATAAAACTATAGTATTGATACAGGCAACTATTGGCAATAGCCAAGTGTGCATGGATTTGCACGTAGATTAGGGGGAGATTATTGCCTGTGCCGGATTAAGGACCGAATTATGTGTTGTTTTCAAGCCAAAGTAACCGTACAACCACAAGTGCTGGTATAGGACAGACTTAACTAATTAAATTACTTAAAACTAGCTTTGCACATTGGTAGGCTATAGTAGTACGGGCTGTTCCTTAATGGATTGCTCGAAGGGACGTCCACACCGAGGTGATCATGGAACCAACGTTTTCCGATACAACGGTGTACGCCGTATTCTTGGGGAAGTTCCATCATTTCTATGCACTGAGTTCTTCTTCCAGGGTATGGGTTTTACGTCCCGTGTTGGTGCAAAGTTAAGGTTAAGTAATTGAACAGTTATGTATGAACTTCTAGCCGACACACCAAAGGCAGTGTGTTAAATGGCCAGGCAAAAAGGAAGTTTCATTCTTGTGGGTAAAGCTGTACAACTCTGCAGAGTAAAAACTAATCGATTAGCCGCGCCCGCGGTCATGGGCACTTGGTAAAGTCATCACATAGTTAGCTGTTTTATTTTACAAAAATGTGGATTTGACATGCGTTGTCAATGATTGTGCTAAGGATTGGATATCCCTGTTGGACAGATTTATTTTTGATTTATACCTTGTGATGGTATTGGTTGATTCATGGAGATGATTAAAAGAACTGAGGTTCATGACATTTACTGATTCATACTTACATATTACACTGCTTTTATTTAAATTTCGTTTATGTTCTACACTTCAGTAAAATTCTTTCGCACTTTAGCTTTCTGCAAATTAACCATGAAAAGCCTTTCCTTTGAATGGCTGCATGTATATTAGGATTTGCAAAAGTCTTGCAATCTGAAAGTACTCAACTTGCCTTGTTGATATTTTAGGTGAAGAATCGATTTCCTCGGACGCTTATCTCGTCGAGGATACGAGGATGTAAATGATGAGTTTGACTAGGGTTCACCTTGTCAGTTGCCTGTGGGGATATTGGGCTAGAAAGGCATACTACAAGACTTATGTCTCCACTACTGTTTTTATACTTTTGGTATTGTAAGAATATAATGTAATTTTGCTTCCGCTAATATAATAAATTGTGTGTGGTTGTGATATCAATTTGTAAATGTGCGTACTAGCCACTGATCATGGGACTAGTACTGTATGCACATGGTATCCATTTTTGGTATTAATTTATCAAAAGTGGGGACCTCACACGCAATCACCTGATCAAGCTCTAAGTGGAACCCATTCGTCTTCTCGTGGCTTAAATGGCCGGCTCAGATGCACCTTCCCACCTTGCGGTCGCTGCTGGCGGGACCCCTTCATCGGCCTTGTCGCACGGGAGGCGGCATGTGGTCCCCAGCGATCACCGCAGCTCCTCGACCAAGTCCTTGACTTCATGGGCCCAGCGATCGGCTCCTCGGTTTGAGCTTGCCAAAAAGCAGGCGTATTCTCTGTGGGAAGGCGTACTTTCCTCATTTGGTAATAATCCCAATTTCCAGCATTTTCAATACCCTAGCCTATTCCTTTATTTATAACTTTTGAACCATCAGTCTAAATAAAATGAAATAAATTTATAAATTCATCTAAATTCTTGTAGATTCAGAATATGTAAAAATATTTAATTCTCACTCTTGGTTTGATTTATTTGTAATAGAAATTTGAATAAACCTTAATATGATCATTTAATAAAGTATGTGCATCATAAATCCTAAAATTATGAAATAATTTACACATGCCTCTGAGCCCATGAGAAACCCATTTATGCAAAAAATATTTAATTATCAAACTCAGTTGATGTTATTTGAATTTAAGAATACAAATAAGCACTAATATTTTGCTAATACAAATATACCATTTGTAATTCTTTAAATCATGAAATGTTCATATAAATACATAAGGATTCTGAATATTCAAAAATATTTAAAGAATAAACTCTGTTGGAATTGTAAAAGTTAAACTTAAATAAATGAATCAAGTATGCTATATACAAAATTTATACAAATAAGCTCAAATTTGAATATAAACAATTTTGGCAGAAACCTTAAATCCTTAGGACCCAAATATATAAAAATATTTAGATTCTCACTTAATTTGAATCATTTTCTAAAATAGATTGCTTTCAATGTATTAAATATTCAAATATGAATATCTTTAGCAATTAACATGTAAATCATGTAAAACCAGTTCTGTAAGCTCTAGAAATTATTATTGAACTTAGATATGTAAAAATATTTAGGGTTGAATCTGAATTGAATTAGATTTGGAAATATGTTACCTTTCAAAACACATAGAAGTTGAAATAGTTGTTAACTTAAGTTCATGAGATCAAATAATGGTAGAATCAACTCATAAATGATAGTAAAATCATAAAGTCCATAGTTATGCAAAAATAACATATAATTGTGTATATTTGAACTAAGTTCATGCTAGGTCTTAATGATCATTCATATGAACAGCAACTCAGATATAGGTAAAATATTGTGAAACTAGTTCTAAGACACTCATAAAGCCATCCCTAGCTAATGTCTGAAATATGGTTCAATTATTTTGTAAAACGAAGTCGCAAACTTAAGATGAAAATATGGCCGATTTAACGTTAACATTGTGATCATTTATATTATTTCATCGATTAATAAAATAACCTGTCTGAATGCTAAAACTTATAAAACTAGTTTAGAAACATGCCACAAAGTTCATACTACTATAATCCAAAGAAAGTATCTTGATTCGACATGATTTGCATATTAATCTTGATAGCTTAATAACCCTAAGTATTCACATTACATAAAGTGCGTAATACGAATGAATGAACTTCAAGTATAAATGATAAATCAGTAATTATAAAGTTTGTATCACCAGAACCTTCTCAAATATCATGTAAATAATGCTAGTAGCCTAAATCAATAGATTAGCTCTTTATAACTAGAACATTAATTAAATGTTGCTTTGAATCTGAATCCTAATTAAGGGTAAGAATTCACCTTAAGCCTGAAATGATCATATCTATTTAATCTTAACCAATTTTTGCATCTTGAATTCGTAAAATAAAATTAATAAATTCATATAGAGCAATCCCTGTTTCTTGTGACGTTTTATTTGTTCTTGCTATCAATTTTCTTTTTGCCCTTATTGAAGTCTGTTATTTGCTATATTTCCATTGATCGGCGTGTAGAACCCGACATTATTGATTCTATCATCACCTTCATCGATCGTAACCTCGACTTAAATGCAGTAAGCAAGGCAAGCACCCTCCTTTGACCATGTTGATCCCAGATTTATAAATGTTTTCATTAAATGTTTTGATTGCACAGGTATATTCTTTAAACTCTGCTATATTGTGGGTGATGGTAGTTATACCTGTTGATTCCTGAAATCTCCTTGATATGAATGAATTTGTGAACCTTGATACCTTAGAATCATGGTTAGACAATATATAATGTCATACATGATGTTTAATAATTTTGCTTAGCCATGCTTTAGACTTAGTATACATCGAATTGAGACATTGATCAAATGATATTTGGATATGCTGAGGCATGATGATAATTCCTAGACATGTTGAGACATGATGGTGATTTTTGGTTATTTTAATTAAAAATAAAAATAAAACTATGCTTTGATGCGGGCAATTATTGGCAATAGCTGGAGGTGCATGGACTTGCACGTAGTGTAGGGTGAAGTATTGCCCGTGTCGGATTAAGGACCGAATTATGTGTTGTTTTCAGGCCAAGATAACCGTACAACCACAAGTGCTATTATGGGGCAGTCTTAACCTATTAAGTTACTTAAAACTAACTTTGCACATTGGTAGGCTGGAGTATTACGAGCTTCTTCAGTGACTGGTTGCTCGTAGGTGTACGCCATGCTATGGGATCACTATTTCACGTCTAATGAATGTACAAGCACCTTACTATTTCACGTCACGGATGGTATGCAATTTCTTTCACCACCATAGCATATCGTCACCATGCTGGTGCAAAATTAGGGTTAAGTAATTGAACGGTTAATGTTATGATCGCTCATTCGCATACACTTGTATGGCGATCCACGGCTGACGTGGTGAGTTGATTGTATCTTGTGGGTAAAGCTGTACAACTCTGTAGAGTAAAAACTAATCGATTAGCCGTGCCCGCGGTCATGGGCACTTGGTAAAGTCATCACATAGTTAGCATTTTATTTTACAAAATGTGGATGTTGATATGTGCTGTCTAGCACCATGATTTGGATTGGATATCCTTGTTGGAAAAGAATTATTTTGGATTGACTTGTGATGTCAATGATTGATTCATGGAGATGAATTATTTCGGATTGATATGTGATATCAATGATTGATTCATGAAGATGATCGAAAGAATTGAGGTTCGTGAAATTTATTGTTTCATATTTATATATTAACTGCTTTTACTTAAATTCCGTTTATGTTCTACAATTCAGTAAATTCTTTTGCAATCCGGCTTTATGCAAATTAACCATGAAACCTTTCCTTTGAATGGCTGCATATATAATAGGATTCGCATAAGTCTTCTTTGAATGCAAGTACTCACCCTTGCTTATATATTGTTTTTAGGGTGAAGAATCGAATAGCTCGATGAAATTATTCGACGCAGATTCGGGAATGTTGACGAGTTTTCTAGGGATTATACCTTGTCGGTTGCACGAGGATTGTATGGGCATACTACAAGACTTTAATTCTTTCCATTGCATTTCTCTGAATTGTAAGACTTTATTATGTACATTACCTTTATCATTTGCAATAAAGAGTATGGATGTAATATCAATTGTATAAATGTGCGTACTAGCTCTTGATCCAGGACTAATCTTTGTGTGCACATGAGATTTCTATTTTCGCATTCTATGTGAAAATAGGGTCCTCTGAAAACTTGATCGATTTAACATTACCTTTGTGATCTTTTATACTATTTCAATAGCGAGATAAAATAACTCGTCTAGAAGCTAAATTTATAAAATCAATTTAGAAATACTCTACAAAGTTCATGCTACCATATTCTAGAAAAACATCTTATTTATGACTGGCTTTCCATCTAAATCCAGCTAGTTCAAAACCCTTAAGTGTTAATCATTCGCTTCACTTTCTCGCCGATTTCGTATAACGTAAACTTTATAATACTACATACGCTTTTTCAACGATGAATATAATGTCTCATCCAAACACTAAAATTTACAAAATTAGTCTAAGAATACTCTTCAAAGTATGGTCTACCATATTATGAAAAGATAATCTCATGTCATCATGTATTGCATATAAATCTTGTTAGCTCAAAAAGCTTAAGCGTTATCATTACTTAAGTACGTAATATGAATGAACGAACATTGAGAAATCAATGATTATGATGTTTGTATCACCAAAACCTTCTCAAATATCATGGAAATGATATCAGTAGCCTAAATCAACAGATTTAACTTACGTAAAACTAATTCTGAACAAAATCAATCAAAGGTAAAGAATTATTCATTCATAGTCTATTGTGATCATTTAAGCATTTTCGACGGCTAGCAAATCAGCTCATCTAAATATGAATTCTATAAAGAGTAGCTTAGAAATAATCTTTAAGATATGGCCCACATTAATCTAGAAAAATATCTTAATTTTATCTTGCTTTGCATCTGAATCATGTAAATGCAAAACCCTTATAAGGCTACCAGAAGCGCATTGCGAATAGTAATGTTGGTGAAACTTGTAACTAATGTTTAATTTTACTAATCCAAGTAATTTTTGCATCTTGAATTCGATATTGCAAATGTAAGAATGCATAATTTCAACTTCTTGAATTTGTAAATAAGAAAAGATAATCCATGAAAGAAACCATGCCTTGTTTAAGCTGCTAACAATATGAACATAAATACTTAATCGACTAAAACACGAGAATATGAAATTATTCAATCCAACCTAAAACACTTTTGCTTTCAATAGCAAGTTTTTATTTGATTCTCTATCTATTTTCTTTTTGCCTTTATTGAAGTTTTTTATTTGCTTCTTATTGCTTTTTAGTCGGTAACGATGTGTAGAACCCGACGCCTTTGATTCTGTCGCCACCTTCGTTAGCCGCAATCCTCGACTTCATTGTAAACAAGGATTAAGCAAGGCAAGCACCCCTTTGATCATATTGATCCCATTATTTAATTTTCCTTTTGTTTATCAAATGGTTTCATGCATGCGTTTATTTTCTGTAAATTTGCTATTTTGTGGTGTTGGTAGTTATGCATGTTGTCTCCTGAAACTCCTTGATAAGTATGAACATGTGAACCTTGATAACCATAGATTAAGGTTAGGCATTACTTAATGTCATCATGGGTATATACGTTTACATAATATTTATACTTAGACATGCTTTAGAATCAACAAGATAGGTGATCAGATCAAAATGGTTTCCTGAGAATTTAAAATGGCTGGAAATGCCCTTTGTTGGTTCTTTGGTATTTTGATTAAAAACCCAAAATAAAACTATGGTTTTGACGCGGGTGATTATTAGCAATAGCTGGGTGTGCAAAGTGAATTACACGTAGTGTAGGGTGAAGTATCGCCCGTGTCAGATTAAAGACCGAGCAATGGGACGCTATTGATCCAAGAAATCCGTGCAACCACAAGTGCTGTTATGGGGCAGCCTTAAACCAATTAATTTATCTAATTTAACTTTGCACTTTGGAAGGCCGAAGTAGTACGGGAACTCCTTTCAAGGTTAGTGTGGGATATTTATGTCCCGGGGCCCACCAAGCGGCCCATCAAGGCTCAGCCAGGCGAACTTGGGTCGTATTGATCGGATAACACTGAAGATCGCTTGGGCCGAGTAAAGCATGAAGAACCAGGATAGGCGTTAGCTAAGAAAGCCGAGTCATATTAGGTAAAGGATGATTGTAATCTGAACCGATATGAGCTCAGGATAGAAACCCCTACTTCGTATCCGAGTAGGATTCAATATTTATAACCGCCCTTCTCTACTATATAAAGGGAGGGGGCGGGGCACCTCAAAGACATATACAACCACACAAGATCTCATTAGCGAATAGCTATCCACATATAATTCCAGAGCACAGGACTAGGGTATTATCTCCACCGTGAGAGCCGAACACAGTATACATCGGGTGTTCTTGTGCTACCATCGAGTTTGGGTCAGTAGCGTAGCCCCCTTTTCATTATTGTCGGTAATAAACGTCGACAGTTAGCTCGCTAGGGTGCACTCACTGTGGTTGGTTTCTCTCAGGACGCCGAGACCTATAGGAGTTGGGTTTTGAAACATTCTCAGATTCTTGCAGTCAATGCATGGATAAGGCATAAATTTCACCCCCATGTTCAACATATTTTCCTCTACAGCTCTTCTAAAAGCAAAGATGTCGTTAATGTACTCGGCGCTCACATGGTTCTCAGCGTACATCTAGCTTCGGTCTATCTACCCTACGTATATAACAATAGATGTTAAATAATGAATTAAGTACACTAGGAGTGCATATACACACATATGCTATATATAAGCTACATTTAAACTTGCTGATTAACTTACATAGCTCTTAACATCAAAAAGAATGAATGGATATATAAACATATGTAAGCTACAATTAAACTCAGCATCTTCCATTCTCTCTTTACATGGCTAGCTACATCTTGAGTATAATGCAATTAGAACCAATTACTACTTTAAATCAAAAAGAACAAATGGATCTACACCAAGCTATATCAAAATAATCTTCAATTACCTCTTTACCAAGCTAGATGTATATACCTTGAATTTAATGCTATACAACCAATTATTAGTCTAGGTCACCTTCCTTTAAGTAACTATCTACATACTGATAATAATACAATTAGAATTAATTACTACTTTACATCACAGAGAATAAATGGATGTACACCAAGCTAGTTCTAGAAACCAACTTCATTTCTCTCTTTACCAAGCTAGATCTTAAATATAATGCAAATTTGAAGCAATTACAAACCTTAGATGACTTATAGTACAAGGATCTAAAATTACACCTCCAAATCTAGAGTTCTCTTTCCACCAGATCTTCTATCAATCGCAGCCACCTTAAAAATAGCTCGAAAACCCTAAAAATACAGAGAATATCGAGGCTCTCTATTCTTATTTACTAGAAATGATCATCATAGACAACATCATAGACAATTTTAGCCAAAAACCGGCTGTGATGTTCTCCCCCCTCATCATAGATGGTTTTTGGCTAAAACCATTTGTGATGTGCCCGAGTTCCATTGCAGATGGTTTTCGTAAAAAACAGTTAGTGATGACGTGTGTAATATAATCCCTTTTATAGTAGTAACTCCTCAGGGATCCAGTCGTGCAGTTGTCGGGCAAGGAAGAATAGAGCAGCACGGAGAGGCTTGGGATGGCCCGAATGCTCCTTAAATAGGTGCAGAGGCAGAGCTCTTGGTTTGGCCCATGGGCATGGTTCTGTCGCTACGGAGAAAACGACAATGACGGCGCAACATTGTCGGATTTTCAGCGTGCACAGAGGACAAAAGAGGGTGGTGACGCCAACGGAGGTGACGACTCAATGGATTTGACTAAGCAGAGGGAATGATGGTCGTGCAGGCGATGAGATAGCTCAGATGAAGGCTGATCGAAGCGGCAGCACAAGTATCAGCGCTCTGTCACAACTTTGTTGGTGATGTGGCGATGCCATTCTGGGCATGCGCGCGTGGGTTTCTCACAGGTGTGAAGGCACGGGCGCGCACGCCGAGTGCCTGGGCATGCACCGGGCGAGGGAGAAGGGGAAGCAGAGGTTAGCAGTACTTAGGGATCAAATTTTCGTTTTGGCCAAAAATTCGGATCTAGCCGAAATCCAAAATTTCGGACGAAATTCGGTAATTTCGGCCGAAGTACATTCAAAATTTTAAAAGCAAAATTCAAATCCGGTTTGTTTTGCACCGAAATTTCCGAAATTTCGCCGAAATTCGCTGAAATTACCCGAAATTTCGGATAAAATGCACTGACAGAAAATTGGTTCAAACGATGTCGAAACATTTTGAAATTGTTTTTGTAGGTTCCTGACACATTAGACATGTTCTCATAAAATTTTCAGGTGATTATCAATTCTGTGGATTTTTCAAACATTCAAACATTGGTACTGTCGATGAAGCGTTGATTGGCAAGTTTGAACCGGATGAAAAATAGTACAAACGACGCTAGAAAATTTTGAAATTTTTTGTGGAGATTTATGACATATTTATTATATTTATATAAAAATTTCAGATGATCATCAAATGTGAGGAATTTTTAAAAATTTAAACATTGGAACTGTCATGGTAAAGCGCTGAGCGGCAAATTTCATCCGAATGAAAATGAGAACAAACGAGGTTATAAAATTTTGAAAAATTTTCTGGATGGTCCTGACACATCTATAATATTCTCATAAAATTTTCATATGATGATCATGTGTCATGCATTTTTAAAAATTCGAACAGTGGCACTATCCTGTTAAAAGGCCGATGATTAATAATAGATTTACTTTACCAATAAGAAATGTTTAAATTTTTTAAAAATTTTACATAAGGGTGACAAGGAAATGGTTAATATCTCATAAAAATTTTGAATTATGATCACGCTCCAGTGAATTTATAAAATTCATAGAAGGCATAGTGTTATTTATGTCCTTTCTCTGTTTAAAATGGTGGGAAGACTATTAGTAGTTGTTCTTGGCTAGAACCGTCACTGATAATGGATTATCTGTGGCGGTTCTAGCCAAAAACCGCCTAAATAGTCCCGACATTATTTATGGCGGTTCAAAGAAAAACCATACAAATAATCACTTATTTGTGACGATCGAAAACAAAAACCGCCACAAATAGTCTTCCCACCATTTTAAACTTTAGAACCGCCACAGATAAGTGTATTTGTGACGGTTCCAAAAGAACGTCACAAATAAGACGTCACCAATGTGCTATTTTGTGGTAGTAAGTTCAGTGCTTACTGCACTAATAGATTTTATTGAGCAAACAAAGAAAGTTGAAATTTTTTGAAAATTTTATAGCATGGTACTGAAGAAATTCTTAATCTGTCATAAAAATTTTAGATGATTATCACACTCGAGAAAATTTAGACAAATCTAACAAATTTACTGTCCCAATTATGTCCATTCTGTTTTTGATTTTTTAAAGATAACAAATGATTTTAAATTTTTTGAAATTTTTTGTATGATTCAAACTACTAGTGATGGTACCATAAATTTTTCATATCATTATGAAGCTTGTAAAAATTTTTAAAAATCGATGATATTTCTGCCCAAATTTTAAAAATCTCAAAAAATTAATTTTTCAACAAATTTTCATAGAAGATCACTTTCTAATAGGTTATTGGACCAAATCCGGTGCTCAAACTTCAAAAACCGTATTCAAAACCGAAATTTCGATGAAATATCCCGAAATTTCGAAATTACTGTAGCATTTCAAAAAAAATTTGAATTTTTAAATTTGCTCGGCATTTGTAATCTCGGGGGTTCAAATCGAAATTTCGCCAAAAATTTGAACCTTGAGCATGTGTGCCTGGCCGAGGTCAGTGTCTAACAGGCGAGCCCGCTTGCCAGAGAGAGAGAGAGCTTGGGTTTTTCAAGAGAAAGCGTAATCTCTGGAGTTTACATTTCCTTTGAGAGGATACGGTTTTCTAGAGAAGACGTTTTTGCTTCTTTTTTTTAGTTTGGCAGCAAATCCTAATTGAATTTAGTTGAGCTATCAAAGCGGCTCCAAATTCTATGAAAATTTGTGGATGATCCTGAGGTAATACTAATGTTTCAACAAAATTTTCAGAGCATAATCAGCTATGTGAATTTTTAGAAAAATCTTTTAGTGTTTTTGTCCTATTGAAGAAATCTAGTATTTGGTTTCCTAGAGGCCATCAAATGAATTAAAAAATTCATGAAACTTTTTATAGGGGTCCTTTGGACTATTTAGGATTTAAATAAAATATCTATGGACTTTGATGATTAATTTTTGAGATTCGAAAATCAGAAACCATAACTATACTATTTAAAAGATTTTCCTTTAAATGCAAAAATTCCAGAAAATGCTGAAAATTCAAATCAAGGCCAATTGTCAATTTTGATGCTTTTATTTCAATCTTCATGAATTTCAGGATGTTACAACCAGTAACCGGTCTCTCTCTCTCTCTCTCTCTCTCTGGTATCAGTACGTCGTTACCATACATAGAAGTCGCACCAACTTCCACGGACGCCTCCGGTTCGCGCCTCCAATGTACGTAACGATCGAACTCCAGTCCACGCGATCGACCGGGTTTGATGAGCCGTCGGACCGAGACGAGGTTTGGATCACAGCCGTACGTCCTTTAATAATTGGCAAATTAACAAGCTAGTCAAAGGCATGGAAGTCCAGGCACAAGCGCCAATGGAGTTCCCTGCATGCCGACGTGTACAGCCTCCTGAAGGAACATATATACAAGGAAGGCATGCATTTCTGGAGGGGGCGCTGCGCTATCGGCATAGATCCATGTGGGATCCTGAGCCAAGTTTGGACTTTCCGTTGGAAATCCTCCTGCCCTTTCTGGAGGGGGCGCTGCGCTATCGGCATAGAGTATGGTATCAAGAACTAAACCTGCCCTTGCCTCCTCCCATCCTTTGTTTCAACTCATGTTACTCAAACACTCTCATCCACGGATGCTCCTATATGTTTGTTGTCAACAATATGTGTATACAAGCACGGCACGGTTAAAAGTGTGTCCGATCCGGCCGGTAGACAGATTGAACGCCGTGGAGTCTACTCCTGGCGCATTCCATTTCCTCATGCATTAGCTAGCCTATCCTCGTAGGTCATGTCTGACATCGAATTCCTTTTATCTTTTTGTGAGATTTGATATCGAATTTCAAAGCCTTACAATATGTAGGCCGGCCCTCTATATACTGCAACTTCGCCAAGGCTGTGATTCACAAGGCATAGGCTTAATCGCGTACCAAAGAAAAACCTGGAACATATATAATATAATAATTATGTGGAAGTGAACTCTATCCAACCGCGCAATGAATCTGCCGTGTGCTCTTGCAGTAACCCTGTTGGCAACTAGGCATGGACAGTTGGTGCATTACAAGAGAGGACAGATGGATTGGCAGACCGTAGGAGTTTCAGAAGGTATTGTTTCCTTTTTACAGCAAATATATTTTTTGAGATACATTGGATATGAAAGATTGGACGTTTAGTTGTCCTGTTTAATACCTCGACGGTGATATATAGTTTAGGGTATATTCGTTCCAAAATAGCTGTTAGCTAGTGACTCTGAATCTGATTGTTACGGTTCTAGCTTTGATCCCTTGTTGTTATGACCACGTACATCAGAAATTGTCGCCATAGGTTGGATCTAATTTTTGTGAGATATGACAGAGCACTCCACCATACACTACTCAAAACGTAACTAGTGTAGCAAAGTAACGATTAAGCACAGCGGAAGAGTTGGCCGAACATGTAACATATAAGTGATAATCATTCTCTTACAAACTTTTCGACCTTTTTTTAACCTCGGAATCTACCCCATATTTTTACAAGAATATATATCCTGTGCATTAGAATTCCATGATCCCTATTCTGGTGCGTCCATAATTTGCAAATCTAGCTTGTACCCTACCTATCCGAGTCCATAATCATTGGATAAAGACTTAAGCGCTCTTTCATGACGGAAGGGCGGGCTGCTGGGGGCCGGGCTGAGGCGTGGCAATGGCCACAATGTCGTCGTCGTCATCACTGCCGTCTGAAGTGTTGAGAAATTAGATATTTGCCAGATTAAATTCGAATATAAATCATGAACAACATAGCGAAACTAGCATGTATATCTCTAACATACTAGATAGCACGAACATTATGATCATCTTGATAAACTTGATTAACCACGAGGTTAGGACAGATTGAGCGTCTTGGCGAAGAAGATGATGGCGTGTTGCGATGCAGTTGCGGTTCGGTGTCGATGTAGTAGATGCGGTTGCGGTGTTAGCGAGGATAGCGTTGGTGACGTCGCGTCGCAGACCAGCAGCTACCGGCGGCGCCCGGCAGCGAGAACGAGGAAGGCGAGCGTGGTGGCGATCTTGAGCGATCGCGGAGCGCTTCCCAAAACCTTATTCGCCCTCTCCGGTGCAGGATCTCGAAGCGAAGGGTTCAGGAGACCTGCTCTCCCGATGCGATGATGCGTCGGCGCTCGGGATGGAGAAGATTACTGCGGCGGCGGCAAGCGAGAGGTGGCAAAACCCTAATGATGTGTTTGTCGTGTCTCTCTACGGTGCAGCAGCGCGTATTTATAGGGTTACTCGGTAACGCGACGAGCGTGACTCGGGGCGTGCCACGATCGGAGTCCGTTCTGAGTCCTTATCTCATCTTGCAAACGCGACAAATCCGAGTAGCAAAAGAATAAAGCGCAAAAGGAAGCTGCGTCTGCGCAAGGCCACTGACCGGTTTGGCGGACCATTCACGCAGTGCCGCCTTGCGCCCGCCGCCCTCGCCGGCCACGTGCGTGCTGCGGCCCGAGCCCGGCCCGGCAGGCAGCGAGGCAGCGTGTGGGCCTTCTCCTTTCTCACATGGTTCTACCATGGTGAATCACCTCCACTATATAAACTAGTGTTCACCACTTTAGGCTAGCAATGTGGGACTATTCATAGTGCACATGCCTCCTCATGAGTGGGCCTTTGAGATTTTCTAGGAATTATTTGTCTCAATTAAGTGGGCCAAGCCCAAATATTCCAACAATCCCCACGGATCTCAAAGTCCATTTAGAGTTTTGCCAATACTCACTCTTGTTTAATATACGGCGTTTGTGTGAGGCTATTAAGTGAACTTCGCCTAGAGCTCCAAGCTACACCCATTCACAACTTGAACAATGGACTATGCCTTGAATTGCAAGTTTTGTGTGAGCAGACTTCACTCAAAGTCATAAGCGATGCACAGGCTGCATTAGCCTTCTCATGGTGGAGCATATGAGTCATACTCCATGGTCTCTTCATGAGCTTACTAGAGATCACCCAAGTCTCATAGCTGCGACTTTAGACAATCGGACTCATATAGGTATGTTCTTTCAAGAATGCTCATGAGAAACAAACATCTTCGCTAGTTATAGCCAATAGAAACACATTAAGGCATATCGCCATCCCGCCTTACTGACATTTTGAGAGTATTGCATCTTCACTTAGAGAGTATGATTACTCTCCTCGGTTAGCCAATAGCTTGTTTTACCGGGACCCAATTCACGGGATCTCCGATCACAAAGGTTGAGTTACCACTATTGCAACTTATATGGGTCTCATACCCATCTCCTCGATGCACCTTCTATCACATTCGCGATAGTCCCTTAAGTAAAGGATCTGCCGAGTTTTTGTCTGTTTGAATATAAGTCACACTTATAACTCCGGAGTTTCTCAATTTCTGGCAGACTTGATGCGTCTTTTGGCGTGTCTTGATGACTTCGCATTATCCTTAGCATCGTTTCACTTTAGCAATCACAGTTGATTATCACGATTCATAAGGATAGCGGTATTAGTTTTTCAACCACCGGCAAGTCCATCAAACTCACGACCAATCTGCCTCTCTGATGGTCATTCATATCTAAGATGAGCTCCGCCTCCATGGTTGACCTTGTCAAGATAGTGCATTTGCAAGACCTCCATGACCTTTGCACCACCACCAATGGTAAACACATATCCTTTGGTGGCATAGAGCTCATCTACATCAATCGAGTTCGAGTCACTATATCCCTCAAGCCTGCGCGGTGCCCTGAATAGTGAATCGCATAACTTATAGTACCTTTCAAATAGCGCATTACCCTTTCAAGTGCATGCCAATGATCGAACCCGGTTTGACATGAACCTACTCAATTTGCTCACAACAAATGATATATCGAGTCTCGTTGCACCGACAAGATACATGAGCGAACCGACAATCGAGAATATCTCAATTGGTTTAAGCCAATTCTCTTATTCTTTCTCGATGTCTGCTGGGATCATAAAGAGTGGGAGAGGGCTTCTTGTCCATAAAGCCAAACCGGCTCAAGACCTTCTCCACATAGTGGGATTGCGAAAAGAGTAATCCCTCTCATCATAATAAGCTTGATGTTCAGAATTACATCGGCTTCTCCCGAGATCTTTCATATCAAATTTCTTTGTGAAAAGACTTGACCTCATTGATCACATCAATATTTGTGCCAAAGATCGTTATATCGTCCACATAAAGGCACAATATAACTCCTTCACCCCACCATAGCGATAGTATACACATCTATCGGCCTCATTAATGACAAAGTTCGCGAGAAGTCAAAGTGGTGTCGAACTTCTCATGCCATTGCTTAGGTGCTTGTTTGAGCCATACAAAGATTTCAATAATTTACACACCTTGCTCTCTTGACCCTTTACTACATACCCATCAATTTGCTCCATGTAGATTTCCTCATCTAACTCTCCATTAAGGAAAGTCGTCTTCACGTCCATCGATGAGCGAGAAGACCATATGAGGCGACCGAAAGTAATACTCGAATGGTGGTCATTCTAGCAGTGAATAAGTATCAAAGAAATCTTAGCCTTCTTTTGGGTGTAACCCTTAGCCCAAGCCGAGCCTTGTACTTCTCAATAGTACCATCGGGCCTAAGCTTCTTCTTGAACACCCACTTACAACCCAGGTTTACACCCATAGGGCGTTCAGTCACCTCCCAAGTCCCATTGGCGAGAATCGAGTCCATCTCATTACGAGACGACTTCTTTCCAATTATCGCATCACGGAGATGCATATGCCTCTGCAATGGACGTGGGAGTATCATCCACGAGGTACACAATGAAATCATTGCCAAAGGATTTTTCAATCCTCTGTCTCTTGCTCTTTCTAGGAGCTTCATTGTCATCCTCCTCTAGGATTTTCTCGAGTGGTTGCTCAGAAGACTCAACAGGTGTAATGGTCTCAGGAATTATCTCAGAAGAAAAACTAGAAGTGCTATGCATATGTTTCATCGGAAATATATTCTCAAAAAACGTAGCATCACGAGACTCCATAATAGTATCAACATACATATCAGGCACATCAGATTTAACTACTAAAAATCTATAAGCGATGCTCCGCTGAGCATATCCTAGAAAGACACAATCCACTGTCTTAGGCCCGAGCTTACGCTTTTTGTTAATCGGTACATTGACTTTCTTAAACATCCCCATGTGCGCAAGTAAGAAAGTGATGGTTTCTTCAACCCACTTCTCGTAAGGGGTCTTCTCCATGTTTACATTGGGAACTCTATTCAGGACATGACATGAAGTCAACACAGACCTCCCCCACCATGCCTTAGATAAACCGGCGTGTCCAACATGGCATTCACCAAGTCGGTCGTGCGGTTTTCCTCTCGGCAATCCCGTTTGATTCAAGGCGAGTAGGAGGTGTCCTCTCATGAATAATACCATGTTCATACGAAATCATCAAAGATTTTGGGAAAAATTAGCCACCACGATCCGACCTAAGGCGTTTGATCTTTCTCTCTAGTTGATTTTCAACTTCACTTTATAGATTTTAAAGTAGTCTAGCGTCTAGTCCTTAGTTTTCAACAAGTAAACATAGCAAAATCTAGTCGCATCATCAATCAATGTCATGAAATATCTCTTTCCACCCTTTGTCAACACACCATTCATCTCGCCTGGATCGAGAATGTATGAGTTCTAGAGGTGCCAAGTTCCTCTCCTCGGCCGCCTTGTGAGGCTTTCGAGGTTGCCGATTGCACACAACTATGACACTTAGAACCTTTGGCAATAGTGAAATTGAATTAAACTCATCTTTGAAAGCCGATTCATAAGACCAAAATTAATGTGGCATAAAGCGAGAGTGCCAAGTACTCGCATCATCATTAACACTACCACATATATGGTTCACAGACTTATTATTGAAATCTGAAAGGAAAAGCGGAACAAGCCTCCGCACTCATAGCCTTTACCAATAAATAGTCCATGCTTGGACACAACTACTTTATTGGACTCTAACACTACCTTAAACCCATCTCGCATAGAAGGGAGCCACTAACGAGATTCTTGTTGATAGAAGGACATCTTGCACGTTCCTTAGGCGCACGATCTTTCGAAGTGAACTTGGATCCACCGTGCGGTGCCATGAGCGAAGCATGTGACCCATTCCCCATCGGACGGAAGAATCGAATGACACGATAAGAAGAGAACATATTGATGTCGAACACACATGAGCGTTAGCACCGTATCAATCCACCAAGCTGGAAGGCTGAAATCTGAGAATCTGAAGGTAAATTACCATACCTGCGTCTCGGCATTGCTAGCGGTCCTTGTGTTGTGACCTTGGGCGTCATCCCCTGCTGTTGGCCTTTTCCTCGGCGATTGCGCGCGATCGGGGCATTCCTTGGAAAAGTGTCCGACCTCACCACATGTGAAGCGAGGCAGCTCGGCCTTGTTCATCTTCTTCTTCTTGAAGTTGGTAGTCTTGTTAGGCTTATTTTTCCCTTTGTTCTTGCCGTAGTTCTTGAACCATGTTGGCGCTGGGTGGCCCTCGGCTCCTTTACCATTGGAATCCTTGGCAGAGCCTTCTCTTCAACATCAAGGGGCCTTCTCGGTTTTCGTGATATCTTTGTCCTCTTATGTTTTAGAGTAGTGCGAAACTCCTCCACGAAGGAGGGAGTTTTGCAATGATGCAACCGCCACAAAAGGATCGGGTAAGACACATTCGAGGAGTTCGAGTTCCTTGACAATGCTTTGTATCTCATGGGCTTGCTCTACAACGAGAGCGATTATCGGCCATCTTATAGTCATGAAAATTCTCCATGACATACGATTCCTTGCACGCATCCGATGCACCGAACTTGGCGTTCGGCGTATCCTGACACCTTCGCGTCACATTATGTGCATGTACACATCACAGACGATCGGCAAGAACGCTAAGAATGCATCCCACGAAGAGAGTATTGGCATCCGTGAAACTCTTCTGCTGCTCGGAGAAGATCACCTTCGAGCTTGCCTTTACTAACCCGAATACATTCATAGCCGTAAGCGGGCGTGACCTTGACTTGCCACCTCTTAAAGTGCACACGGAGAATTTCTCGGCCTCGGTCGTCGGCAAATCCAGCCATTGTTAATCGATAAAATGTCTACAATAAGGTTTTTGGATTGTTGAGAAATTAGACATTTGCAGATTAAATTCGAATATAAATCATGAACAACATAGCGAAACTAGCATGTATATCTCTAACATACTAGATAGCACGAACATTATGATCATCTTGATAAACTTGATTAACCACGAGGTTAGGGCCAGATTGAGCGTCTTGGCGAAGAAGATGACGGCGTGTTGCGATGCAGTTCGGTTCGGTGTCGATGTAGTAGATGCGGATTGCGGTGTTAGCGAGGATAGCGTTGGTGGCGGCGTCGCGAGAGCGGCTTCTGGCGGCGTCCGGCGAAAAGAGGAAGAAGCGAGCCGTGGTAGCGATCTTGAGCAATCGCCGCGGGCGCTTCCCAAAAACCTTATTCGCCCTCTCCGGTGCGAGATCTCGAAGCGAAGGGTTCGGAGACACGCTCTCCCGATTGCGAGATGCGCGTCGGCGCTTCGGGATGGAGAAGATTACGACGGCGGCGGCAGCGAGAGGTGGCAAAACCCTAATGATGTGTTTGTGCGTGTCTCTCTACGGTGCACGCGCGTATTTATAGGGTTACTCGGTAACATGACCGAGCGTGACTCGAGGGCGTGCCACGATCGAGTCCGTTACGAGTCCTTATCTCATCTGCAACCGCGACAAATCCGAGTAGCAAAAGAATAAAGCGCAAAAGGAAGCTGCGTCTGCGCAAGGCCACTGACCAGATTGGCGGACCATTCACGCAGTGCCGCCGCGCGCGCCCCGCCCGCCCGCCCGCCCGAGCCCGGCCGGCGAGGCGGCGAGGCGGCAGGCAGCAGCGTGTGGGCCTTCTCCCTTTCTCCCACATGGTTCTACCATGGTGAATCACACTCCACTATATAAACTAGTGTTCACCACTTTAGGCTAGCAATGTGGGACTATTCATAGTGCACATGCCTCCTCATAAGTGGGCCTTTGAGATTTTCTAGGAATTATTTGTCTCAATTAAGTGGGCCAAGCCCAAATATTCCAACATGAAGGAGTGTCAAGGTGGACGCCGGCACCATTAGCGATTGCGATGGCCGTGCCGGCGGCAGCAGCCTGCATGGCAGATGTCCCCTGCATGCATATACATGAGAAACAACTTAACTAGTCTAAATTTAGCTGTTGAGAGAAGCGTTATTCTCATCAATAGCCAGCACCATTAGTAATTTATAGAGGCTATCTCTAGCTAGCTAGCGTCGGAATATAGTAACTATTCTTCTTTTTTTTTTCGAAAGAACAATTATTCTTCTTATTTTCTTTTTGAACTTTTAGTTGCAGAGTAGTAATCTTGTTAGTAGGCATGAATGTTATCGTACGTACATAAATTTAGCTGTTGAGAGAAGCGTTATTCTCATCAATAGCCAGCACCATTAGTAATTTATAGAGGCTATCTCTAGCTAGCTAGCGTCGGAATATAGTAACTATTCTTCTTTTTTTTTTTCGAAAGAACAATTATTCTTCTTATTTTCTTTTTGAACTTTTAGTTGCAGAGTAGTAATCTTGTTAGTAGGCATGAATGTTATCGTACGTACATACCTGGATGCTGTCTGCAATGAAATGGAGGAGACGATTGGTGTCGACATCTCTCACGACGCGGTACAGATGGAGGTACATATCAATCTTCTTCTGCACCTGACGCAGATGTCCGGCCTGCTTCCAGCCCATGAAGATGCGGTACGAGACGCTGCTGTCCCGGAACGACCTGAGTAGAATGTATGCCTCCTGGAGCGTGTCCTTCAGCCCTTTCATTACCTCCCTTACTGCCTGGTGCTGCATCATCGTCTCCGCTTCTGGCAGAATCTGTAGAAGGTCACGGAGCATCCTCACACACTGCTCGAGCTGCAGGTACTCCTCGTTGTTGGAGTGAAATGTCATCACAAGCTGAAGGATCATCGAGGTAAGCGTAATCAAGTTCATCCCAGACAGCTGAGCAACGGTGGCAGCGGGTCGCGACATCTTGTGAGCGGTGCAGCGCGTTGATCAAGCAAAAAAAGTTAGATCAGGTCTGCAAGCTGACGAGATTAACAATTACAAACAAGGAGGTAATACATGCATGAAGAAACACACGATCCAGGTGCGTAAGGAGGCAAGAAAGAAGTGGGTACCTCCTATTTAATCGGCACAACCTCACACGCTCAATCTCGCACGCTCGCTCGGCTTTAGCGGATGCGCAGTGAAATAGTAAAGGATTGGTGTATGGGGGTGAAGGAAAGCGGGTATATATAGGGTCAGGGAGCTAAGCACACACAGAAGTACTCTTGCGACGGACTTCCACTTGACTTCCCGTCCTTCAAACACACCACCGGCGTTGTTGCTACCCAGAAACGTTTTACGTCTTCCATGCACTATATATGTCGGCGCCATTGGATCCAGACTATTTCCTATCACAGCCGTACGTCCACATTTCGAGTAAAATGGAAGAGGTGGGTGGAACTCCTCTCGATCTCCTCTGGCTCTGATCCCTCCCAGTGTTCCTCCGCTAGACCCTGTGATTTTAGGATGGCACGAGGATTTCAGAGAGACCAATGGAAACTCCTCCGGTCGTCCTCCGATCACATTCTGGCACCACTGGATATCCCTGCCCCTGCTGCGAAAACCACTGGATTGTGTATCAGTGTGCGTGGTCAGTGGCGTATTTACAGGGGGGGCACAGGTGGGCTGGAGCCCACCGCCCCCGCCCCCTCTTAATTTATCTTAAGATAAATTAACCAGGGAAAAGATAAAATCTTTTCAAGAACAATCTAATCCCTTAAGATAAATCAAAGTCCCCAACTTCACGAGAGTTCTTTAAGTAGTCCCCAATTTTGCGAGAGTTCTTTAAGTTGAGCTTTGAGAGCAACGGTTTTGAATATAGAAGTTATCTGCACAATCCAATCCTTGAACTAGGCGCTGATTCTTGCGGGGAGCTGTCTCTAGGCCGCTCCTGGCATCACGTCAGTGGCGTATGGTTTTGGAAGCACAACTTAACTTATTCATTGATGACTTGAGAAGAAAAAATTTTTCAAGTTGTGATGATCTTGTTAGTCTCGCGGTGATGATGGTTGAAGCAAAAAGCATGTTGTTTATCCATTAGTCTATAGGCCTATTGAATTAGCATTAGTTTTACCTGTAGGCATAGCTATAGTTGAAAGGGCTTTCTCGGCAATGAAGATTATCAAGACAGATTTGCGTAATAAGATAAGTGATGACTGGTTAAATAATCTCATGGTATGCTATATCGAGCGAAACATATTTTTCAAAATAGACATAGAAGATATTTTGCAACGCAATGTTTTCAAAACATAAAAAACCATAAATATCAACTATCAACTCTTAAGAAGTAATGATCGGTACGTTTTTTTCTTTGTAATGTTACGTATTTATATTATATGCGGCTGTTAGATAAGTGTTGGTATTTTTATATTATATACATCATTCATCATGTTCTATATTCTAAAAAAACAATATATATATTAATATTATATATATATATTAGTTTAGATGTCTTAATTTTAGCCCTCTCCTTTCTAAGTTTCTGGATACGCCACTGTGTGTGGTTCTCCACTGGAAATTACGGGGAAGACATCTGATCGATCAGTGCTGAGGCTAGGCTCTCTTCACTGCATCACCCCAAGAAGAAAAAAAATTATCCTAGAGGATGCTCTCTAGGGTGAAGTTGTTCTCATAGTCCCAGTTTTCTGATCTGAGTGAGTAACGAAGGGTCGTGGTTCTGCCAAACTCCAATAAATCCGTTCTTGCATATTAGCCACTTTAAAGTCTTATGCAAGAAAAACAGACATGCATACGTTCTTGCCCACTAAATTTGCTAGGCAAGAGATCCAAACATACCCTTTTTGACACGATTAGTCACTAAGGGCAGTCCCAACTCATAGTTTCCATGAGCAGTGTCTAGAGGTGAGAGAGAGCAATGAGCTAATGCATAGTTTCCCAACCCATGGTTTTCATGAGTAGTGTCTAGAGGGGAGAGAGATCAATAAACCAATGCATGCACCACAAACACACCTTGGTCAGCACGCAGAAATGTCTAATGCAGATTTTGCTAGTTTCTTGCGTCTTGGTACCCAGCGCCGACCAGTTTCTTACATGAGACATGGTTTCTTCGTTTTCCTTCTCTCTCTTCCTTAATTACTATGCCACATCAGATTTTTGCTTAGTTGGCGTAATTAATTCTATAGGCACTAAATGAGGTGGAGGGTTGGGACTACCCTAATAGCACGAGGCTGAAAATTTTATGCGATTCAGTCGTTTTGTTGTCCGTAGGATCAAATCCCCAGTGCTACGAATTAATGGTCGACATGGAAGCATATCATGTGCAAATGCACCAAATGTTGAAAATTTGAAAATGTTCAATAGGTACCGTCGGATTGTGTTCCAAGGGGTCGGATCCGCGAAAAATACCGAACGGGCGGTCAACAACTTCTTCGTCTATGTGTTTTTTAACAGCCCAGTGTGTAACTCCATTTCTCGCCGGCCTTCACGAGACTGGCCCAGAAATTAATTACCATCGCATAAAATCCCAATTTTTCTTGCACGCCAATAATACAAACAGAGACATACACAAAACCAATCGAGAGAGATTTTGGGCATTCTGCTGCGTTTTTGTATCTTCCGCAACACTTCAATCGGCTTTTAAAGCCTTATTGTATGAACCACGAACCGCTTTCGTTAATGAATTTGTGATCTTGTGTATAGATGCGATGATAATACTATAAATGTGCATACTAATAACCACTGATCATGGGACTAGTGCTATATGCACAAGAGATCTTATCGGTATTCCACGCCAGAAGGGAGGGTCTCGGCAGTTATTCTACTCTTAATTGTGTAAAGTTCGTATAGATGTATTTGCATTGTGAATTGCAAGTCATTTATTCTGTTTGAATGTGTATTGTGTGTATTTATCTTAACTCTGAATTGTGTATCTTATATCTATTTCAATATGTGTTTTTTATCTGTACAGTGTACATAGCTAGAATGATTCCTGAGGCTAGCGATAAAACTAAAATTATATATTAAAAATACATATCACAGACAATTAAGTAACTACGTATTGTTTGTTATTTATACTTATCGTGGCTCGTAATTGAAACCACATGTTAATCGTCATTATCACGTATGGTTTCTTATGTACTAATCGTTCATGATCTGTAACGTAACACAGATGGTTTTTTGTAAATAACCGTTCGTGATTTGTAACTATCACAGATGGTTCTTAAAATATCTGTTATCATCACTGACTCTTTTTTTTGACATTTTTTAACTGTTTGTGATTTTCTTTTGTGTGGTAGTGTACGGATCATAACTGTGCAATAACATATGCTAGAATTGAAGAAAGAGAGATCGAGGTACCTGCATGCACCTCCGTATACCTGGTGCTTCCTCTTTTAAGGTGCCATCTCTTTGTATAAAAGTTTTAAAAAATTCTAATGAAATTTGGAGACGTATGTAAGGACATATTCTATAACATACGGTAGAGTTGAATGTGGCTTCCTATTATTGTTGGGTTTATATCGTGGCGCTATGACGCTACCTAGCTAGCAATACACATGTACATGGAGTTACATGCATTCCTCGTGCCGCTGGATTGCGTTAAGATTCGTGCCTCTCTCTCCTCGCCACCTCATCCATTTTGTAGAAAATCTCCGTCTCTTCATTCTCCTGTCCTCCCCACTCTCTCTCCCCTGCCGACTGCTTCCGAGAAAAAAAAGAATGCAGCTCCTCGCGAGTGAGCTGTGAGAGCTCCATTTTTGGTATCAGTACGTCGTTTCCGTACATGGAAGTCACATCAACTTCCAAGGACGTCTTCAATTCGCGCCTCCAATGTACACGTAACGAACTCCAGTCCACGCGATGGGGTTTGATGAGCCGTCGGACTGAAACGAGGTTTGGATCACAGCCGTCCTTTAATTGGCAAACATGCTAGTAGTCAAGGGGATGGAAGTCCAGGCACAAGCGCCAATGGAGTTCCCTGCCGACGTGCACACCTCCTGAAGGAACATACAAGGAAAGCAAAGCATGCATTTGTTGTTTGGGGTGGGGGGCTGTTCGATCGGCTCAAAACGAGTGAAGTATATATCCATGTGGGGATCCTGAGCCAAGTTTTGGACTTTCCGTTGGAAATCCTCCTACCCTTTCTCCAATTTCTTCCAGAGTATGGTTGAAAGAACTAAAATTGCCATATATTTGTTATTAGTGACGAAGCTAGGATAAAAATAGAGGGAGGATTTAAAGGATTAAGCTATTTTTTATTACTAAAAACCGAATTAAACTTAGCTAAATTGAGACAAACGTAGTCCTGTGCAATCCAAAATAATATACAAACGTGGCAAACACGGTTATGCGCATTCTAAATACATACATGAATTTAAGAGGAACAAAAATAAAGAAAGAAATACAATAAAGATTTCAGAAATACGGATGAAAAGTCCGGTCGTCCTCCGATGACATTCTGGCCCCTTAATCTGTACCACTGGATATCCCTGCCCCTGCTGCGAAACCCTAATGGATTTTGTCTCAATGTGCATGGTATTCTCCACTGGAAATTACGGGGAAGACATCGATCGGTGCTGAGGCTAGGTTCTTCACTGCGTCACCCCAAGAAAAAAAATTATCCAAGGATGCTCTCTAGGGTGAAGTTCTTCTTATAGTCCCAGTTTTCATTGATTGATTAACGAACACCACTACAAAACACCATATCACTGTCGGTTCCAAACTGACATCACTGCCGGATATTGGAACCGACAGTGATAGTGTAATTCCAAAAATTACTCGACAAAATCAAAAAATAAATTTATTTGCACCTGGACTAATCTGTATTTACTACTACGCACGGTCACGCATCACAAGTCGCAAGTCACGCGATTTTAGCGTGAAATCTGTAGCGTCTTGATTGCTAGATTCGAACCTCGACACAGCAACCCGGCGTAAACACCATTACCATCTCACCTAACACACACTTCTCAACTACTATAAGATATATATTCCTTTTATCCCTTCGTATCCGAAAGTTTCAACGATTATTTGGACGTCTAAATGACTTTAAATAAAAACATTGTCAACTACAAAGTTGTAGATCTCATCGAGACCTACAATTTTCATATAAATTTTGTCTCCATCCAACTCCGTATGCAAAAGTTATGGGTTTTCAAAAATATTATCGCTGGGATCGATTCCCAACCGGCGGTGATACTATTATCACTGCCGGTTCTTGGTCTCACCAAGCGGTTGATTCGAGCAGAGCGGTAATAATATTTAAAAATCATAACTTTTACATACAGAGTCGGATGGAGACAAAATTTATATGCAAATTGTAGCTCTCGATGCGATCTACAACTTTGTAGTTGACAACTTGTTTATTTGAAGTTATTTAGACGTCCAAATAATCATTGACAACTTTTATCTCTTCATATCCGAAAGTTTCAACGATTATTTGGATGTCTAAATGACTTTAAATAAAAAAGTTATCAACTACAAAGTTGTAGATCTCATCGAGAGCTATAATTTTCATATAAATTTTGTCTCCATCTGACTCCGTATGCAAAAGTTATGATTTTTTTCCAAAAAATGTTATCACTGCCGGATCGATTCCGAACCGGCAATGATAATATTTAAAAACTCATAACTTTTACATACGGAGTCGGATGGAACAAAATTATATGAAACTTGTAGCTTTCGATAAGATCTACAACTTTGTAGTTGACAACTTTTTTATTTGAAGTTATTTAGACGTTCAAATAATCATTAATAACTTTTATCCCTTCATATCCGAAAGTTTCAACGATTATTTGGACGTCTAAATGACTTCAAATAAAAAAATTATCAACTACAAAGTTGTAGATCTCATCGAGAGCTACAATTTTCATATAAATTTTGTCTCCATCTGACTCCGTATGCAAAAGTCATGATTTTTTCAAAAAATATTATCCTTTGCCGGTTCTTGTTGAGAATGGCGGTGATATCTTATCCTTGCCGGTTCTTCTTAAGAACCGCGATAATAGTATCATTGCCGATTTAGCTTATGAACCGATAGTAAAAGTGTTATCACTGCCGGTTTTAGCCGAGCCGACAGTGATATACCGGTAAGAAAGAGGTGTTTTTTTTTTGTAGTGGAAGGGTAGTGGTTCTGCCAAACTCCAATAAATCCATTCTTGCATATTAGCCACTTAAAGCCCTATGCAAGAAAAACAGACATACGTTCTTGCCCACTAAATTTGCTAGGCAAGAGAACCAAACATACCCCTTTTGACACGATTAGTCACTAATGGCACTAGGCTGAAAAATTTATGCGATTCAGTCGTGTTTTTTTTGTCCGTAGGATCAAATCCCCCGGGCTACAAATGGTCAACATGGGAGCATATCAGGTCAGACCCAGAGGTGCGCATCGGGCCAGGGTACCCGAAGCACGATAGGCTCGTGCTGGGCCAGCCCAGTCCGATCCGGCCATTTACACTATTGCGATGCGAGGATATGACCTGAAGTTTCTTGTAGTAGCATGCGTACGTGGTGCTACA
Source organism: Guadua angustifolia (assembly GCA_036346375.1). NCBI lineage: Eukaryota > Viridiplantae > Streptophyta > Magnoliopsida > Poales > Poaceae > Guadua > Guadua angustifolia. The sequence continues at coordinate 7,492,978 of CM070520.1, forward strand.
GTGCATAACGAATGTATAGCCACCTTGATCAAAGAAATATGTAAATATACAATCAAGCAACATAACCTGATCTTCATGTGCCAATAACCACCTTAATTCATGCATAACAGACCACATTTTATGGTCATAAAATTGATTCCCCTTTTTCCTTTTCCTGAACCAGGACCACGTGCAATATACGGACAAGTAGGGTGATGCAATGTAATGCCATGCAAGAAATTCCAAAAAAAGTCAAATCGAGCACGTCACTGTCGTTTGGATTTGATCAATTTCTGATGTATGGTGGTAGTAGTAGATTAGTTGTAGTTACTCATATATATGTAGTGACTGTGCATGCATGCGGTGCATCATGCCAATTAAAGTGGCGTCAATTTTTTTGCTTACTTGTGCACGCAAAGCAAGGATCAAAATGAAAGCATGCGAAAGAAACATTCTATGTGGATATCAGTATTACCAGCAATGGATACAAATATTGGGGGGAAAGTAGTAAATTTTATTAAATCTTGGGCATGTACAGAGTTACTATCTCGTTAAAACCTTATACCCCGGTAAGGAAAAGAGTACAATAACTACGTATATATACATAGACTATCGGAGGCTGAGATTGTCAAAATCGGCTACTTCATCCGTGACCTCTGGATCCTTGGGCTGATGTTGTGTCCTATCATCTGCACGCTCCCAATTTTTGACGCGTGTAATTGCCTCAACCATCTCAGGTCTGAGAGACGACCTCCTCAGCTCAAGTATCCTCCCCACCAAACTGAAAGTGGATTCCGATGAGACAGTAGACACTAGAACCGTAAGTATGTCCTATGCAAAATGGGATAGTACTGGGTAAATACGTTTGTTATTCTTCCACCACAAGAGAAAGTTGAGTTGGTTTTCCTCATCAATGTCAAACTCAATCTCCACAAAAGTCATGTTGGGATAGTCTTACATACGTCTTTTCAGCTTCTTCCATATGCTTGAAGCGATCGAACTGCCTCGTGTTTATTGCGTTGTTGAGGTAGATCTTCATGCTTTATACGGTGCCAAACTTCTCATAATATTTGTCGAAAACTTTGAAAAACTCATTATAAACATTAGTATAGGCCTCGGAGGCCTCGGAGAAATCAAGGTCGAATGCCTCACCTATTCTCTCGAAGGCGCCCTGCAAGTCATAAAATTTTCTCTGAGGATCTAAAATGGCAGCAAAATAGTATAGATGTGGAATAGTTTGAAAATATTTTGCTCCATTGTTTCTATAATGCAACATAAAATATAATTATCTCCATTTTCTTTAAAAGCATTAGCAATAAGCCAAAGCCACTTGCAAGAAGTTGGGTACACCGGATAATTGTTTAGTTGCATTGTAAAATTTTTTTAAAAATTTATGAAAATGACTAGCAATTTTCAATCTGCTTCAGTAACCAATGCATCACCATTATTACAGTTGACGAAGATAGTGACAATGTGCTCATAGTCTTTGCACCGGTGCTGACATAGTATAAGTTGAGTTCTATCTAACCTTCGTATCAAGGTTGAATCTTCTTGGTTTCTTATTGTTAGTCCTACAGTATTTGCAAACAGTATACACTACCTCACTTCGTCTACAATTTCAACGATTCTATCCATATGTTCCCAGCACCACGCGCATCGAGTGCCGGATATGGACACCCGTGCTGGCTGCATCGATATGTTAGGCTACGTGTTCGGTGTGGATACCGAAGCCCATCCTGAAAACACTGAGGTAGTGGCATCCAAGCTCAATGCATCCGGAATGTATGAGGCATCCTTGATGTCGTGCGTGCCGTCCAGATGACGGTCATCCATGCCGTAATCTCCCATGTTGGGTAGAGTTAGCATGGATCAATCTCTTGATCCTAACGAGGGGGACTTGGAAAGCGGGAGCGTGCTCTCCTACTCTTGCTCTTGCGAAACATTTTATTTCGCGGCGGGAGAGCAAAAAAAAAGCAATTAAAGATATATGTGCAGAATATGCTGAACAAAAATGGACAAGAAGAGAGCACAAGAGAGACATGCAGAAAAATGAGAGCCGTCCCCTTGTCTTTATGGATGCCTGTCGAAATGTCCGTTGCAAATTGAAATCAAGCATGGGCCGCATGCATGAAAAATTGAAAGTAACTTTATTTCATTTCTCAACACGCTATCTTAGAGTGGAGAGACCGAGAGAGATGTTAAATTCACGGTCGTTGTCTTTTTCAGTTACTTTTTCTCAGCACGCGCCAAATGTTGAGGAGAGAGTGTGAGCGTGTCCGTTCAAAATTGAAACGAGGCGCGCATGGGCAAGAGCGGAATGGAATTGCTCAATCAGATCGCTGTCTCTTTTCCTCACTTCTATCATTCCATGCCTATGAGCCTGTCGTTCTTTTTCCTGTGAAACACTCGAACGGTCGAGCAGCCTGAACTTTATTTTTCCTCACACACTCTCTCTCTCTCTTCTCTTTCTTTTCCCTCGGACCCGCCCCTCCCTCTCTTTTTCCCTCCTCCTCTCTCTTTCCACCGGACCGAGACGCTTCTTTCGCCCTCTTTTTCCCATGTCCCCGTCCCCTCGGGCCCACACGATGCGTCCCCTTGAGTCATCCGCCAGACCGAGCACCCCCTCAGGCCCTGCCCCGCGCGACCCCTCAGTTCGTCCGCAGGCGCAGACTCCGCACTCTGCGTCTCCGTTCGACCAACGCACCCCCTCGCCCGGCTACCCTTTGCCACTCGCCTGCTCCCCCCTCCCTCGCCCTTCGGCAACCTCACCCCTCACGCCCCAGCCTGCTCCCTTGTCCTCCCTCGTGGCCTTGCCCTTTCGCGCCCTGTATCCCTGCACCCTCCTCCCTCGCCGTTCCTAGAGTCCCCGCCGCTAGTCTCCCCTGCAGCCCGTTTCTTGCTTCCCTCCTCCTCCCTCCCGTTCCGGAGTCCTGCCGGCGTGGCGGGGCAGCAGCAGCCGGCGTGGCGACATCAGCGCCACGGTGGCGTCTTCCTCTATCTTTGGCTCGACCACATCTTCCTCTGCACCGGCTCTACCGTGTGCCGCTGCGTTGCCGCTTGCCACACGGGCTCTGCCGCAGGCCGTGTCACGCACAGGCCCGCGTGCCGCCGTCGGGCGTGCCTTGCCTCGGCACGAACGTGCTTTTTCGGGCAATGCGGGCAGGCCACCACGGTGCACGATTGGCGGGCCCAACCGGCCAAGCAAGCTGTGCCAAGTTGTGGTACATGCGGCCCTTTTAAAACGATGTCGTCTTTGGTAGTCAGAGGTCGGTAGGCGAGCATGTGGGTCCAAAATGGCTCGGCCTAGTGCCCACCTTGAGACCGTGAAATGCACCAAATGTTGAAAATTTGGAAATGTTCAACAGGTACCGTCGGATTCTGTCCCAAGGGGTCGTATTTGTCCCGGCCCGACTCAAAGTCAGCTTATTGGCGTGCGCAAAAAAATACAGAACGGGCGGCCAGAAAGTGGGCTTGTTTTCTGTCTTCGTCTATGTGTTTTTAACAGCCCAGTACGTAACACCACTTCTCTCCGGCCTTCACGAGACTGGCCTAGAAATTGCCAGCCCATAAATTCCCAATTTTTCTTACACGCCAATGATTACAAACAGAACCAAACGCACAGCATACACAAAACCAATCGAGAGAGAGATGCACGCAGAACAGACAAAACAAGACAGCACGAACAGAACAGAGTGGATACGCGGTGCCAACGGCGGAACTAGAATTTTTTTTATAGTGTATATTTTACACATATAATTTTATAGTTTTTTAAAATAGTTTTGTAACATTAAAAATCCAATACATATATCAAGATTTGCTAAAAATACAGTACAGATACTTCTAAACTGTCAAAATATTGTCATTGAGCTAAACTAAGATAATACAATTTGCAAATGTCTAAGGGGAGTTACTGAATGATAAAAATTATGAAATATTTTTGTGTTGTCAAATTACTCCCAAGGGGGTGATTGTTAATTCTATTTACGATATATATGTGTAATGATTAATTTGATAATAATATTTATGTCTAAGGGGAGTACTGTATTGTCTTATTTTTCACAGGGTGCGCGATGCACACAAAATGCATGTCGGGAAAAAAACGCACAGGAGGAGCGCCCGAGAGCAGTTCACGAGTCACGTGAGTGTAGCGACATGGGACACGAAGTGGTCTATGCGAGACGGGACATGAAGATATCCATTCTTTAATTCGCCAAGATCACATGCGTGTTAAACTTCATGGATGTTGAGTGATGTATATCAATCTTCTAATTCCTAGTGGAAAGGCAGAACGATCTTCAGAAGAAGTTGCCCAATTCCCTATCTCTATGCGTATGCAATAAGAAGAATAAACAAAGAACACTTGTAGATATAAATAGCTATCCTATTAATTTGGTGTCTCTGTTTTACAATGAAATAGATGTAAATATAAGGGGAAGAGAGCCGCTGTAATTTGATTCGGAACAACTGTAGTAGGTACTATAGCGTCGTGACGGTTACTATAACCGAATTTGGTACTGTAGCACATGTCCTGCAGCGGCTTTTCCTTGGCACCTAGCGTCCCGTCTTAGACCTGTAAATTGGACCGGACTCAAACGGGCTAGCCCGAGCACAGGATGAAATTGACGGCCCAAAGCACGACACGGCCCAAAGCATTATGGGCCGGGTCAACACGCCCAAATCTGAGTGCGATGCGGGCCTTGAATCGCATGACGGAGGGCCACCGCACGCGACCGATTGATCATGCCGTGCTTGGGCGATGCGGCCGAGCAGCGACCCAACTAATTAGATATCTCCAATTATACACTCCGCTACTAATTCTCGGCCACGGTGGCACCACACTAGATAGTGATTAATTATTGGCTAAAAGTAGTTGGCTAAATAGCTTATAACCAAATAGTGATGGGACAGAGAAAGAGAGGAGCAAGTCATTGCTTCAATCGATCTAGAGTGAACTGGGCGTGCTTGGGCGGCCTGACCCGATGATGGATAACAGACTTTAGTGCCGGACCGAGCCAGGAAAAAACCATTTTGGGCGGTCAGGCCGCCGCGATGATCTGACCGTCTTGCCGTCTTTGGGCCGTCTGAAGCGGCCAAACCACGATAGGCAAACGCGTCGACCGCAACACTGACCCAATTCTGAGTCTACCCCTGTCTCCTGCGAATTTTTGTCAAGACCTTCGTACCTAACAATAAAACACTCGCTATTGGGTAGAATGCAATTCTCATATAAGAAAGGAAAGTGATGGAGGAAAAAATTCACCTGCTCTTGCATAGCTTTTTTTTCCCCCTATTGCTAGAGACGTACTCATCAATTAGGGTTAGGACTATTCAAAAACCGTTTTTGAAAACCGGTTCGAAATTCGAAACCTGCAAAAACCGCTCGAAAACCATCAGAAACCGAAAGGTTAAGAAATAAAAAATTTTACAAAAATTCAAAAAAAAATAAAAAACCGTTTGGTTTTCAACAAAAACAACCGACCAATTGGATGTACCTGAAAAATGGTTTTCAAGCGGTCGCGGTTTTTTAACGGTTTTCGAGCGGTTTTCAACGCATAAACTTTTTCAAAATTTTAAATTTTTTTATTTTTTTATTAGACTGATTTACCGAGTGATTTTAGATCTTAAACCGCAGCAGTAAGATCAAAAACTACGGTTTTCGAGAGGTTTTTAAAACCCTGCCCGTCTCTCATGTGCGAGTCGGACCAAGTCTAGGCGGCATGCACGCCTAAGCCGACTCGGCCGCCTTGATATCTTGAGTCAAACCGAGTCTAGCCGGCATGCCGCCTAAGCCGACTCGGCCTACGCACTGGCCCACGAGTTCCTTTTTATATATATTATATTATCCGCATTATCACAGTGCCATCTGACTTTGGTTAAGGTTTGGTTGTCTCTATCGCTGCCCCGATATATTGGGTTGAAAGTCTCTGCAGAGAGCAATTATGCGGTCTGTCAATCAGCTCCCGTGCAATCACCGTGCAATCCAACTAAGAAAAGTTTCAAAAATTCTGAAAAAATCATGGATGTACATCTCATCTTACCCCATCTACATATAAAATTTCATGATCAAATTCATCCTATGCTAGAAGTTACAAAAAGACAAATTTCTGACAAACTTAAAAAGTTCAAATGCACCTCAAATTTGTCTTTTTGTAACTTCTAGCATAGGACGAATTTGATCATGAAAATATGTAGATGGGGTAAGATGAAATACATCTATGATTTTATTTTGAAACTTTTCTTAGTTGATTGCACGGTGATTGCACGATACTATTGACAACTCTAGGAGTTAGCAGACCTATGAATCCATTTTTGTCAAATAGATGGCCTGGCTGCTTTGACCTCCGCTAGGAAAGCTGACTTGTGTCTATCGTGTGAAGGCAGTAAACTGCCGGTATATACGATGATACATGTCAGCTGTCTGTAAAACCATGCCACTAAGGATTTTAGGTGATGTGAAGGAGAGAGAAAGCTGCTGTCTACTATTTAACAGACGATTTTATAGACAACTTTCTATTTTATGTACCATTGTATAGACAGTTTGTTATTTGGATGAGAGACCATTACAGACAACTATATAGACGATCCATTGTATGAGTTATTTTTAGTGCTGTCTATAGATGATGTGGAGATATATTATAGACAACTGCCGTCTATATCACTGTACATGCCCTAATGCGGAAGACGCTTATGAATTCTTTAACAAAAACCGTGGCGGAGACGAGGTATTCTCCTTGGTGATGTCAAACAAATCCACATTCCATAGGAGTAAAATCCCTCTACACGTGCCCGTTTGCTGGGCCGTGCACATGCATGTTGTCGAAGTCTGTGATCTCCCGGATACTGCGCGAGATTATTAGACCATTCTCAGTGGGAGTTTCATTCTCATTAAATGATATGACACATCATCATGTTTGGTGACATGGCAAGGTAATTATGGAGAGAGATAGAGAGAGTTTTATGGGAGATGAGAGAGTTTTATCTAGATGAAACCTGAGATACACAGTTACCTAGATAAAAACTGATGTGGCACTCTTGGAAACTAGAAAATAAAATTATGCACTGAGAATGGCCTTAGTGTCGATCGAGGTCGTGTAATTTGGTTTTCTGCAGGCATGCTAAGTGGCATGCTGTGAAGTTGATCGTTGCAGAAGAGGAGGAGCTCTCTCATCACGGCGTTCGTCGTGCTGTGCCGGTCATGCAGAGGCACGGTAGTAGGCACGGAAGCGGGCAGGTCTCTCTGCGCAGAACACACACTCAGTACGCGAGGTCTGTATAATGTATTTGCTAGTCCAGCAAAATGGTTCTCGCGAGGTGGTGCAGTGTAGGTACGGCCGTGTTGCTCAGATTAAAATCGTAGATAGTATGCTCTGCATTAGGGATTTAGGGGGAACATGACACATGTAATACTTGCAGTCGCCGGGGAGTACGGTCCGCAGGGTACAAATTGCCTGCTCTGTTGTGTTCATGCTAAACAGAGTCGAAGGTGTTTTTGGCAGTTATTTATCTATTTATCCCTGTATCCAATTTGATTAATGTTCTAGAGTGCTCTTATTTATTCATGTTAGATTGATGCCTAGATTAGTGAGTTGAGGAAATTGTGAGATTAGTGAGTTGTACAGCTGAATTTCCACCGTTGGATCCTATGGTATCCTCGGTCTTAAAAAGTTTTTAGAATTCGATGGAATAGGCTAACCATGTGGGACTGCTAATCAATTGACGCTCTCATTCAATTGGCAATACCAGGGGCATAAGCATGACAAAAATAGAGAGGGCGCTAGTGGGACGATGCTATCATAAGTATAGCAAACTTACATTTAAATATAATGTGCAATCCAAACTGATATATAAATTGATTAGGAACAAAGTCAAAATGGAAAAATACATTAAAATAATGTCTTGTTAATGAATAATGCATTCTAAAAGCCCAAAATATTCACAAGTAGCAATCTTAGAAAAAAATATTAATTAGATTAGTGATGCAAATCACGGTAGAGGTACTAGCAGGGTATCATGCATTCATACTCCCTGGTAGAACCGTGACCTTTTTTTTACTGTAGTAGCTCTCTTAAAAACTTTAATTACGATAATGGCCTCGTTGAGCTGTATTTTCAAAAATAGCCCTAGATCGTACAATGCAGCGGCTTCAGGCGTTGATCACAACCGGACCCACCATTTCCTGGCCCGACCCGTCATTTTCGCGGTGAGGGCATTGGCATGGCCTTGGCGGCTAAGGGGCCTTGCATGGTATAGCAGGCGCCCTAAGGTGCGTTTGGTCAGAGGACGAGATTGGATGGGATATGGCTAACCAGATTTGAATGGGATGAAGTCATCTAAGGGTGCGTTTGGTTGGGTGTACGAGGATGAATAGGATAGTATAGTATAGTACAGGATGGATGGGATGATCCTGGATGAGATGGTACAGGGAAGGTGTTTGGTTGCCTGAATAGAATGATACAAGATTTTGTTTGGTTGCTTAGATGAAATGATATAGGATGGTATGAGAAAATGTTTGGTTGAAGGGATGAAATTGGATTGAGGGATAAGATTGGTTTGAGGGATGGTGTGAGTGAACGATCCTATCCTGGACCGATTGGTTCGACCAAATTTTTCGTACGGGATGGTGCAATATCTTTTTAGAATATTCCAAGAATCTGTACCATCTCATCATGTACCAAATGATTCCGTTCAGCCAACCAAACGTAAAGACAGAACCAAATCCTATACGGGACGGTTCGGTTCACCCTGGTACACCTAACCAAACGCACTCTAAGTAGCTGTTTGGTTGGGTGGGTAGGGATGGATCAATTTTTTGTTTGATTGGATGTATGAGGATGGATGGGATGAACCAATTTTTTGTTTAGTTGGATGAATGATGAGGATAGACGTTTTGTTAATTCTAACAGAGAGAAAAAAATCTTTTTAAAAATTTTGGAATGAAAAAACCAAACCAAGTGTAACTTTAAAATTTTGAAATTTATAAAAAATAGACAAAAATACTAGAAAAGAAGAAGACAAGCTATAGTATTTCGTGACACTGTAGCAGCTACCGTGCTCACGCGGGGTAAGTTTCAAACGCAGGACCTCCCACTGTGAGGCAAAATCCTTAACCAACTGAGCTAATTGAGAGTTATGAAAATTAAGAGCTAATAAATATATAAACCAAGCGCATGATGGATACTGGATGAGCCCATCCGGTCAAATTTGTGGGATTTATTCATCCAGCATCTTTGAAGAATATTCTCCTTTTTGGATGCCTCCATCCACCTTTACCATCCAATCAAACAAATGGATGAGGAGAAAACAAAGATAAAATCATTCCATCCACTTTTGCCTTTGAACCGAATACTACCTAAGGCGCTGCGCAGCAACCGGCCCCGCCGCGGCGCAGCTGCAGGAATGTAGATCGATGCTCGTCCGTGCGTGACAGCGTCTTTTGGTTTTGTGGTTTTCTCCGAGTACGCGCCGCAAAGGAAGTCGGCAGCGACCGTTGTTACGAACTCACACAGGTAAATTGTTCCACGTGCCATAACACGACCGTTGTTTGACGACCGATCGTCCAGCCTAACTAGTAGCTAAAAGCAAACACTATTGCCATTAATCCCATTCCATCGTGCCGTCGCTGCCGACTTCCTTCGCGGCGCGTACTCAGAGAATACCACAAAACCAAAAGACGCTGTACTCACGCGCACGGTCCACTACTACGGCGAGGCTTATATCGAGCCATACGATCACGAGCGGTTTTAAAAACCGTCGTAATATGGATTTATCTGAGCGGTTATGTACTCAAACCGTCGATGCTAATATCACGACGGTTTTATATTACAGCCGTGCATGATGTAGTAACTATCACCACGGTTTCAAAATATACCCGTCGTGATTGCTCTGATACTCATTACTGAGCGGGTTTAAAGTAAAACCGTGCAGTGATATCGATTATATAACACAACCGTCTGTAATATCTCTGATAGTCATTACGAGCGGTTATATTTAAAACCGTCTGTGATATTTTTGCATTACAGAGCGGCTATAATATAAAACCGTCGTGATAAAACCGTCCGAGACCGTAAAAGCGAGCCTCGTTCCATCCACTTTGTTTGTAGGGTTTGGTTTCTATCTAAGTGGCGGTTTGCGGAAGTGAGGCGATTTTTAAAAAAAGCCATTGATTTGAAGGGTGATATTAGATTCATTTGATTTTGGTGATCTAAGGTTAGTAATGAGTTCTCTAATTGCATGCATCAATTCAATATCTAGGTTGGTTAGAGAGAATTAATTTAAAGATTGTTTGGTTAGATCTAGCTTAATTGTAGCTGGATCCATATGTTGTTTGTGATATTTGGTTAGTAATGTGTTTTAATTGCATTATATTCAACATCTAGCTTGATAAGGAAGGAATTTGATGATTTTTTAGATCTCGCTTGTAGAACCATGTGTTGGTTTTTGATGAATAAGGTTAGCTAGTAATGGTTCTATTTGCATAATATAATAGTCGATCATGATGTAGCTAGCTAGCTTGTTAAGGATAGAATTTAAAGATTGTTTAGATCTAGCTTATAGATCAATTCAAGTCTTTTGGTGATCTAAGATTAGTAATGGGTTCTAATTTCATTATTATATTGAAGATTAATTTGAATTTTGTTAATTATTTCTTTGTGATGTAATTAAGGTATGTAATTGCATAATTAGTTTAAGAATGTGTGCATCGCACTACACAGTGCATAATATTTAACACTAAGTGTTACATGTGTAGCGTAGATGGATCGAAAGTGGATGTCTGTTGAGAACCGCGTCTGAGTCTTGAGTACCTTAATGGCGTCTCCACTTTCAAAAGAGCCGAGAGGAGGATATGTTTAATAAGGGGTGCAATTCATGTCATGTCAGGTGCATTGATTGCGAAAATCTGAAGATGTTTGAAACTCAGCAGATCGAAGCACACTTGATTGAAGGGGTTTCAAAAGGGCTATACATGTTGGACCGGTCATGGTGAAGAGCATAATATCTGAAAGCGACAAGTAGCGTTAATATAAATCGGCGATGTCAATGATATGTCGGATGATCATATCGATTGTGCCCGATGAGGATAGGTTGCGCGATGACAATTTAGATCGGATGCTTTCGCGATGCGAAGGAAACCTTGATGACGGGGAATATGGATAGTTCGGGGCTTAATGGAGGACTCGGAGAAACCTTTGTTCGCAGGGTGCAAGTTGAAATACACAAGGTTATCATCCGGGCTTCAACTACTCAAATTGAAGGCAAGCAGCGGTTGGTCCGACAAAGAGTTTCCACAATATTTATTCGTCTATTGGCGGACATGCTTCGAGGGAAGCGAGTTGCCGATAAGCACCTACAAAGCCAAGCGAGTTCTTTGTCCCTTGGGAATGAAAGTAGAAAGAATCCATGCATGTCCAAGCGATCGTATCTCTGTACCGCAAAGAGTACACAAACTTGCATATATGTCCATTGTGCAGCGCATCCGGTACAAGCGTAAGAGTTATTGAGATGATGATGGCGAGAGCATTGAGGTGAAAAAGGTGCTCTGCTAAGGTGGCATAGTATCTGCTGTAATTCCCGTTTGAAGCGTTTGTTTGCGAACCCAAAGGAGGCAAAAGCTGTTGCGTTGGCACTTTGAGGCGTAAGAATGATGGAATGCTAAGGCACCTGCTGATTCCATCCGGTGGAGAAACATCGGCGAAGCTTTCAAGAATTCGGTGCGGATCCGAGAAATATAAGGTTTGGATTGAGTCGAGATGGAATGAATCCTTTCGGTAACATGAGCAAATGGCATAGCACTTGGCAGTAAATCTCTGTATCTACAACCTTCCTCCTTGGTTGTATATGAAGCGGAAGTACATTATGTTATGCATGCTTATCCAGGACCGAAACAACACAGGAGCGATATTGATGTGTACCTAGCTCCATTGGTGGAAGATCTAAAAACACTTGTGGAGTTCTGGGGTACACGTATGGGATGCGTACAAGCGAGAGAACTTTACTTTGCCTTTGCTTGTTGTTCGCACCATAAATGATTACCCGCCCTTGCTAACTGTCGGGCGAGTACAAAAGGAACCAAAGCCACGCACTCCGCTTAGATGATACCGTGAGTTTATGGCTGAATCACTCCCATAAAACCGTGTACATGCGTCACAGTAGGTTCCTTGGAGGAATCACCCATATCGCAAGATGAAGGAACTTTTGACGGAAGGAGCGAAATGGTCCAGCTCAAAGGCGTTTGAGCGGAGAGATGTTCATGACATTGTTAAGGATTTGGATGTTGCGTATGGAAAGGGGCGTAAATCAAGTACCCGTGAAAAGAGCATGTGGAAGAAGAGATCAATATGCAGGACCTACCTTCTTTGGGAGCACCTAGAAGTTCGCCCTTTGCATCGATGTCATGCCGTGAGAAGAATGTGCGTGCGGCGTGATTGGTCTCTTACTCAACATTAAGGGTAAAACAAAGGATGGTATCAGCATGCGACTTGACTTGGTTGATATGGGCATAAGACTTGAGTTAGCACCGAAAGAGGCGATAAAGGCCGTGCGTACTTGGAACCTACTTGTTATACTCTGTCAAAGGCGAAAAGAAGCTGAAGCGTGCGGTGCTTGCATGGTGTGAAAGTTCCGTCGGTTACTCCTCAACATGAAGAGACTTGTTTAGTTGGAAGATTTGAAATTAATCGGTATGAAGTCTCATGATTGTCATGTCTTGATGACACAGATGCTCCTCGTCGCAATTAGAAGTATTTTGCGGTCAAGGTCCGTGAGACAATCACTAAGGTATGTTATTTCTTTAACACAATCGCTTAGAAGGTCATCGATCGAAGGAGTAGATGCTCTGCAAGTGAGGTGGTGATGACTCTATGTAATCTTGAGATGTATTTCCCTCCATCATTTTTCGATATCATGGTCCATCTCATTGTTCACCTTGTGACGAGATATAAAGATATGTTGAGCCGGTGTTCCTCGTAGCATGTACCCGTTCGAGAGGTACATGGGAATTCTCAAGTCTTCGTCTGGAATCGATCTCGTCCGGAGGTAGCATTGTCGAAGGTTATGCAACAGAAGAGGCCGTCGAGTTTGCGTCGATTACATGGCCCGTGTCGAACCAATAGGTGTGCCTCGATCTCGCCATGAGGGAGGCTCGAGGTATCGGGACCATCGGAAGGAAAGCAATCACGCTGATTCGGTTGATTATGCTCGAGCCCATTTCACGGTTTTGCAACACATGGCTGTAGTGTCGCCTATATCGTCGAGCACAAGCAATGGCTAAGGCAAGAGAATCCGGACGGCGAGTCTTGGATCACGAGACAAGCATAACCTTGATTCAACAAATGGTTGAAGGGCGACCTATCTTTGGAGCTCGTCGGATGACACTGTTGACATGGTTGGCAAAAGGACCAACTTTTACGGTTGTCACATGGAAAGGATATGACTTAAATGGGTACACATTTTACACGAGAGATCGGGATATGAAGAGCACAAACCGAGCAGTGGTGTCGCATAGATGCATTCAATAATACCTTTGGGTTGACGAGGAGCTCCTACTATGGGTTCATAGAGGAGATATGGGAGCTCGACTACGTGCTTTTCAAGATTCCCCTATTTGGTGCCGTTGGGTCCACCTCCGGCCGCGTGAAGGTCGACGGGAATGGCATCACTCTGTGGACCTCGAGCGTGTCGGATACCAAGACGAACCATTCGTACTTTCGCTAACCAAGTTGTTCAAGTCTTCTATGTAACCGACCCAGTCCAACAAGAAGTGCCACGTAGTTCTTGAGGGAAAAAGGTGAATTGTCGGAGTTGAGAATGTAGTAGATGAGGAAGAGTACAATCAATTTGATGAGTTGCCACCTATCGGAAATGACATCCTGGTCCCGGTAAGAACAACATGAGGAAGCAAGCTACACACGCGTCGATCATCATGAAGGGCTAATTTTCATACAAAAGAATAAGCATGTGGTGGCGTAGTTATGAGAAGGGTGCATTGTCATCATGCTTACTAATTTTCATGTGTAATAATATTACATTAATGCTATTGTAAAGATGATATGACCCATCATGCTTTGTACATATGATTGTGATCATCTTTATAAGTAGCTTGTGAAGCATCTGAATTATGTATATATGATTGTGATGATCTTTGTAAGTAGCTTGTGAAGCATCTGGATTGATGGAAAAGATGCAAGTATAAAGCACGTATTTATTCGTTAATATCAATATGATTCCAAATACATGATTCAAAGATGGCCATTCGGACATAATTGATGACAAGAACGAATCATGTCTACTTTGGCAATATGGAAATAATCGTATGTGATTGCTCTCAGATTTTAGGGTTTGAATTGAGGATTAGAATCTCCACTTCAACCACAAGATAGCAGATCTATATTCTCGTTAAAGACAACTTTCCCGTAGAAGATACAACAAAGTGGCACGCACAAGAGTCGATGAATCGAACCGACAAGTAAATGTTAGTGAGCAGTATATATCACGAGCGGTTCTTTAACATAACGATGCAGTGATGTTATTTGTCACAGACGGTTCTATTATATAACCGTCCGTGATGTCACCAACATCACAGACGGTTCTATTATATAACCGTCTGTAATATCTAAACATCACAGACTGTTCTATTATAGAACCGTCTGTGATAGCTCATCCTGCATCGTTATATTATAGAACCGTCGTGATGTGCTCACTCTATATATCTCCTCAAGAGATCTCATTCCATGGCATGGCCAAACCCTAAACCTTTGAGACGTTTTTGCCTCATGGCGGCCTCCCCTCGGCGTCCTCCCCTCCGGCGTCCCTCGGCCTCGGCGTCCTCCCCCTCCCGGCGTCCTCCCCGCCTCGGCGTCCCCGCCTCGGCGTCCTCCCCCTCGGCGTCCTCCCCGCCTCGGCGTCCTCCCTCTCCGGCGTCCTCCCTCCCTCGGCATCCTCCCCTCGGGCTTCAACCGTGAGTATTTCGGGGACTAGCCATCGAGCTAGAGGCCGTTTCTCGTCTGGCACCGCCTGCCATTTGCTCTATTTTTCGGTGTTGCTCGCTAGTTAGTGAGTTCTGGGACACTTCTACGTGATTATTCTCGGTCTTGCAAAGGGCGGTCGATTCGGCTTGGGAACCTTGCGTGTGGGCTTAATGTTCGATGATGATTTAGGGATGGAATAGACTAATTGTGACAACAAATCTTAGCGATCAATTTCACTTTCATATATATATATTTGATTAGTGTGAGTTCGGCGGTGATGTTTGTTTTACGTTGTTTAGAGCCCAGAGCGAGAATTAGTTAAAATGTGGTTGTGGTTGTACATCTTGTGGTTGTTTAGAGCCCAAGAGCTGATAGCTAGTTGGCAAATGATGTCTGCTTTGTTTTACGTTGTTTAGAGCCCAAGAGTCAAGAGGCCAGATACATGTTCATATGTGAGTTAGTGAATATGCATATAAGATAACTTGTCTTTATATGCTTAGTTAGTGAATATGCATATAAGATAACCAATTGAGTAGCTCTATTGCAAACTCCGTCTTTATATGCTTAGTTAGTGAATATGCATATAAGATAACCAATTGAGTAGATTTATACTTAACTTTGTCAAGTATTAAATCTGTTATTGAGATAAAGTTATCACAATCTAGTCTATTACTTGTCCATTGTGGCGAGGAGGGCCTTTTAAGGCAACCCGACATCTCGAGAACATTCAAACAATCAATATGAGCTTTATGCTAATTGCTTTATTCGTAATCTCGCATATGTTCATATGTGAGATCCCGAGCTTCGTTCTATTATTACATTAAGCTGTCAAATGGTTGAATCCATATGTATTCTTCGCTTGTATGCTTTGTGGATGTCCTAGTTTTAGAGGAGGTCTGTGCGAAATTTTTATTATGTTCAAGAACCTCCTAGTTCGCTTTTTTACTAAAAGACTAATAACAAGCCATTTAGGCTAGTTCTTTTAAAAGGCTAATAACAAGCCATGGTATCCACAAACTCATTCACTCTAATGTGATTTTATTTGTTCTTCACTTTTAGTTACTTTGAAACTATTTTAACTTGAAAGAAGATGTCGTCCTCTAATCCATCGTCGAAGGACATGATGTGCCCTCAAAAAGAAGAATCGACCACACCGCAAGAGGACCAAACAAAAGGCCAACAGATCGATATACCATTACAGAGATCGATCCAAATGATGGGGCCCTAGAAAGCCAAAAAAGCGGCGAATGCATTTCGGAGTATGTGTGGGATAGTAGCAAGGGAACGGGTTCCGATCACGCTATCTTCCTAGAGGTTGGTGACTATTGAGGCTCGCAATGCCTTGCTAACGGAAATTCTTTCATCGTTCAACATTCTAGAACAAGGTGCTCCCCTAGTGCGACGGTATGCCCTTGCTAGCGGCAGAAAGGCATAGAAGACCTTCAAGCATACGCCAGAGACTACGCCAAGAAGGATCCGGTTCCATACTCGAAGTATGGGTTCATTGATGAGGACACGTGGGGGCGTTTTGTTGGGATGAAGACCACGCAGACGAATTAAATGCGCCACGATTGAAACAAACAAGGCCTTGCAAGCAAGGAACACTCACCCCCACAGACTCGCAGACCTTTGCGCGCTGCAGGGAAGAGAGCGCAATGGGACGGGGAGGACGAGGAGGGTATCGCGCCATTTCCATCGATCACAGATCAACGTGCGAGATCGGCTAAGAGCGAGGTCGATGCCACGCCCTCCGCGAACTGTCTCCTTTGTAAACCCAGCGGACGAGGAAGTCCGCCTTAACGCCGGTAATATATAAATCGAACTACCAATTTTACGTAATTAGTCCATGCCTTCATAAGTGAAATAACTTGTCCGATCTTGCGGTGGCGTTGAGTACACAATCGAGCGATGGCTCTTTTCGCTCAGACAGAGAGAAAGATGCACTGTCCATAGCCTTGGGTAACAAGGAACACCCTGGTCGTACAAGAGGCAAAGGGATTTTTGTTCCATGGAATACTGGATTCCCAGACGACTTCCACATATACCGAAATAAGAAGAGAACTAGAGTCCAGCGCGAGTCAAATCTTATAAAGAATTTGGAGGACAGGTTGAGAGGAGAGTTGAGAGAAGAGTTGAGGGAGAACGAGAGAAAAATTTCATGAAAGGATAAGAATCCTCGAGGAAAGGCTCACCAATCAAGAAAGAAATACTGCACAAGACCCAGAAGTATGTCATTATCGATCTACAGAAGCCGCCAAACGACGAGATCATAAAACTTGGGGATGCCATTGGCACATTCATCCAATGGCCTAGCAAATGACATCTCCTCGGAGTGCGCCTTACGTCATGCAACAACCATGACGATCCGATTCGCCTATTGTATCGTCGTCGATCGATTGGCTACCAAATCAAGATCATGAGAGCGAGACTCCACTTGATGTACATAATGTTGACCTCTTTCCCGCCCATTCTCTCTCCGTGAAGGGTTCATACAAAACAAAGAAAGGCAAGGGCAAAAGAAGAAAAAAGCCGGCAAGAACAAGTTGACTATCCATCTGCTGAGTTGGCTAAACAATACAAGCTAGGAGAGCCGTTACTAACGAAGGCAAAGATAACTTCACTTAGTATACCTTGCCAACAATTGCATAAGTGGTACACCCAAGAAGCTGGAAAGCCAGAGCGTGAACGTACAACAAGTATCAGCGTTAAGTTCAAGTATGAACATCTATTCAACGACTCAGCGGGGGGCTTCTTCACGGTCGATTTTCTGGTCTTGTTCCATCTCTACAACCTCGACGCCATCGACGCCAAGACTCATAAGATCTTGGACCTTGTAAGTGTGTGCTATCACAGTCTACATTCGTCTAATAGTGATAAATGTCCTCCAATATATATATAATCCGCCTTTGTATATATAGATACATGCAACTTGAAGCGACACAGAAGAAACTATCGATCGGTTTCCTCGACCCACATATAGTCTCAAAGCAAACAATGGATGATGATATAAACATGGTCGAGAAATACGTGATAGAGGCATTGCTAGCACAAAAAGATAAAGAATTCATACTTATACCCCATAACCCGAGGTAAGTGCTACCACATGCTATACTTTGTCTCAGATCTGTGCACACAACTCTGTTTTGTTCATTGTCCATTGTGATATACCTGTAGGTATCATCGGTTCTCATTGTAATTGAACCACCACAAACCGGTTAAGTACCTTGATTCCGGACGTGGCGGAAACCACGACTTGGTACCTATCCCAAAATTACTCACCGTAATCACGCTTCCTCACGTACATGGTCGTGTAAGTTGTTCCGTGTTTATATTGCTATTGGAATGGCTTAGGCTAACCTTTTGCAATCTTGTAGAGCGTTCAAACACGTGAAAGATTGGACTAAACTACAACATGATTTGAACTTTCGGTAGATCTCGCTATACACAACAATTCTATATCAAACCTCGTAATAGTGACTCTAGAACTAACCGTAGGTTTTATTTGCGATGCCACCAAAGAAGGTCCGGAAATAACCTATGTGGATTTTATGTTTGCTACAACATGCAAACCATAAATAAGCTAAAGAAAGTAGCAATACAGATAAAACTGCGTTGAGTCAGGCCGATTTGAGCAATATTAGAGGGAGAGTTTGTTTCTTCCTGCTCACCGAAGTAATACATAAAAAAGACGCGTTCCACGCAGCCTTATAAGTTCTGGAGTTGTACAATTGTCAAATGGTATTCATTAATTCGGAAAATATGTCAAAAACTTGTGGTTATTCTTGTTTGTACGATTCATTGTATTGTCACATGATATTATCCTTAATACATATTTGCTCATCTTGAATGCAACAACTTAACAATGTCTTGCTTGTTGGAACTAGATGTTTTCCTACACCCTCGTGAGAACCTCCATTATTTATGGGTTGTTGTTAGAAATTTCCATCTACTTAGGTATTCTGCATCAATATTCTGAGACACGGCCGATTATAGATGTTGTAATTGAATATCGCACTTCCTATATGCATTGAGGCAGCAGTTTGTCCGATCGGGATAGACTTAAAATATAAACCGCTGTCTTCGCTAACCACCGTCCCATAGGCTTACTCCCTTCCTCTTATCCATTCTGTTGGTGTTTCAAAATCCTTCCCATGCAGGAAGACCCGACTTGCAATCACATTTGTTCAATCTTTTAATTACCCTACCTAAAGTAATCTATCAAGTACATCTACAATTTTACCAAAGTACCATGTTGATCTCCCATCAGGGCACGACAAGTGACCTCACAAGAAGAGCATGCCGTCTCGCTACATCAAGACCGCGGCACTACGGTGACTCAAGCAGCCACTTCAGATGGCATGAAGCAAATCACACACTCTAGTGTGTCCTGCTCGATGGAGAAGACCGTGGTCGCTGCCGCTTTCCATGTCATGGTCTTGGTTGATTTATTAGTCAGTTCCATCGACATTATCATAACAACGAGAAAAAGCGCTATAAATGTTTATATTTTAAGTCTATCTTGATCGACAAATCAAGGCCTCAATGCATATAGGAAGTGCAGTATTCAATTACAACATTTATAATCTGTTGTGCCTTATAAATATCATTGTAGAAATATTGATGGAAATTTCAACAACACTATAACTAATGGAGGTTCTCGGCCGTGGGAAAAAGGTCATCACAGACGGTTCTTATTTGAAGCCGCCGTGATGAGTTCATATCACAGGCGGTTATGATTTGAAACCGCTCGTGATGAGTTATCACTGACGGTTGTGATTTAAAACCGTCTATGATATTAACTTATCGAGCACGGTTTCAAATAATAACCGTCTGTGATAGTTTAATTTCGCAGACGGTTGTGATTTGAAACCGCTCGTGATACTTAGTTATCACAGACGGTTTCAAATCATAACCGCCTCAGTGATAGTTTAATTTCACGCGGTTGTATTAATAAACCGCCTGTGATATATATTTTCTCGAGCGGTAGAGAACCGCTCGATGAGCTCCTTCATCACAGACTTATTATTACCGACGGTTCACAAAACCGTCTCTGATGACGTTTGTGAACCGTCTGTGATAATATTTTCTGTAGTAGTGGTCGCATCGATCTACATTCCTGCAGCTGCACCGCGGCGGGGCCGGTTGCTGCGCAGCGCCCTGCTTTGCTACCAGTCAGTCAGCGTTGCTTCGGCGTCCAGCTGGCCCGGCCCTCACCGTGAAATGGCAATGGGAGGTGATAGCTCGATGGATTTGATTGAACAGAGGGAATGTGATCGTGCCAGCGACGAGATGGCTCGGGTGAAGGCTGATTAGAGCGGCAGAACAAGTATCGATGCTCTGTCGTGGCTTGGCTAGTGAAGGGGGGGTGTCACAGGGATGCTGGCGTCAGTCGGTGAGGGGCGACGACGTGGCGATGTGATTCTAGGCGTGCACGTGGACTGCTCACTGGTGTCAAGGCGTGGATGCGCACGGTGAGTGCCTGGGCATGCACTAGGCGAGGGAGAGGGGGAAGGAGAGGCTAGGAGGCATGCCTGGCCAGGGTTAGTGGCTAACAGCGGAGCCTGCTTGCCAAAGAGAGAGGGATGGAGAGAGAGAGAGAGCGCTCGGGTTTTTCAAGAGAAAGCGTAATCTCTGGGGTTTACGTTTCCTCTAAGAGGATACAGCTTTCCTGAGAAGACGTTTTATCTTTTTGCGGTTTTGCTAATTTTTTTTAGTTTGGCAGCAAATCCTACTTGAATTTAGTTGAGCTATCAAAGTGGCTCCAAATTCTATGAAAATTTTGTGGACAATCCCGAGGTAGTACTAATGTTTCAACAAAATTTTCATAGCATAATCAGCTATGTGAATTTTTAGAAAAATCTTTTAGTATTTTTGTCCTATTGAAGAAATCTAGTATTTGGTTTTCCAGAAGCATCCAATGAATTAAAAAATTCATGAAACTTTTCAGAGGGGTCCTTTGGACTATTTAGGATTGAAATAAAATATCTATGGACTTTGAGATGATTACTTTTTGAGATTCAAAAATCAGAAACCACAACTATACTATTCAAAAATCTTTTCCTTTAAATGAAAAATTCCAAAAAATTCAAATCAAGGCCCATTGTCAATTTTGATACTTTTATTTCAACCTTCAAGAATTTCAGGATGTTACAACCAATAACGGTCTTCTTGAGAGAGAGAGAGAGAAGACAGGACCTTGCGAGTGAGCTGCGAGATCTCCTTTTTTTATCGGTACTTCTAGTTCTAGGGGTTTAAACCAAAACCGAATTACTGAACCGAACCAAATTAACCGATTATTTTGGTTTTTTCGGTTTAGTTTTTAGTTTGGTATAATTTGGTTTTCGGTGTTTGGTTCGGTTTTTCGCTTCCAAAGACCAAAATAACCTAATAACCGAATAGCACATGTACAATATCACTTTTATAATGTTCTTCCTAAAGCCACTAAATAATTCTCATATTCTAATACATTTATACATATGTTTGATATATTCAAATGTTTTATTATGCTTATATTGTAATTAATTACTTATGAATATTGTGTCGGTTTATCCATACTCTGTGTTGCGATATGAGAAGGACTAAATCTAATCTGCCTAGTGTTTATTTATATTTCGGTTAACCGAAAAACTGAATTAACCGACCGAAATATTTTGGTTAATTTTGTTCAGTTTTTTATTTTGGTCCAAAAAATTTGATTGCCATTTCCAAAAAAAAAATGAATTATTTTAAAACCAATAAAACCAAAACGATCAAATCGAAAAAACCGAATGCCCACCACAAGTACATGTTTCCATACATAGAAGTCGCACCAACTTCCACGGACGCCTCCAGTTCGCGCCTCCTGTACACGTAACGATCGAACTCCAGTCCACGCGATTGGGTTTGATGAGCCGTCGGACCAAGACGAGGTTTGGATCACAGCCGTACGTCCTTTGATTGGCAAACAAGCTTAGTCAAAAGGGGATGGAAGTCCAGGCACAAGCGCCAATGGCAATGGAGTTCCCTAACGACGTGTACAGTACAGCCTCCTGAAGGAACATACAAGGAAGGCATGCATTTCTGGAGGGGGTGCTGCTCGATCGGCATATATCCATGTGGGGATCCTGAGCCAAGTTTTGGACTTTCCGTTGGAAATCCTCCTGCCCTTTCTCCAATTTTCTCCTGAGTTTTGGACTCTGAATCTGATTGTTATGGTTCTAGCTTTGATCCCTGTTGTTATGACCGCATCAAAAATTGTCGCCATAGGTTGGATCTAATTTTTGTGAGATATGACACAGCACTCCACCATGACAGCTCGGTTGCTCGGTTGGCTGAAAGAATTAGAAATTTTATTTCTTTGAATCTATTTATTTATATTACTCCTAACAAAAGAGTACCACCTCTAATACCCAGCTTTCTATAAATAGAAGACATCTCCCCATATTTATAATGAGTAATCCTAAAGAGTTTGTATACAACTCCACTTGGCCCAACGTGGCTCAACTACAACTCTACACGCGTATGGCTCTATATACAGCGTTTTCTAGCCCGAACGTCCCGCATGACATCATTAACTATCAAGACCAATGTAATCTCAAACCTTAGTTCCTCCATGAACCTGGTTCTGGTTCCGTCATCGACCACGTTCTCCCTCAAGCAACTCTTGCACACACTACCTGGGAAATGGCCTTTAGTCCCGGTTAGCAACGGGTTTTAGTCCCGGTTGCCAAACCGGGACAGCCCATCCTACGGTGTCTAAAAAATATGGTGAACCCAAGACTCGAACCTGGAACCTTGTGACTCCAGCCTCACCCTTCTAACCAACCCACCCACCATCGCGTACTGATATACATAGAATATGCATTCCTTTTGAACTTTCCTCAAACGAGGCATCAGTACCGGTTCGTGTTACGAACCGTACTAATATACTTCACTTTTAGTACCGGTTCGTAACACTAACCGACATCGATGAGAACATCGATCGGTTCGTGTTATTTAACCGTACTAAAAGCCCACGACATCCTCAGAGCTAATGAACTGCATCAAGCCCTCATCAAGACGGGTTCAAATTCAACCGGACCGATGGGCCGGTATGGAAGATCTGATCTGTAGTAGTGACATGAACAAACACGAAAACTATGTACAAGTACAAGTCCACAACTTGATTTAAGATTAGTCCATGCAACCAGTCATACAAGCGCATTGTATCAAGTAAAACCATTACCATGCTATTACAAGCATATTAAGTAATCATCTAACATAGCACATGTATAAACACCACACATACTATGATTATAACCACTTTGCAATACCAATTTTATCATTAAGTCAATTTTTTAGCATGATTTCACAATCAAATCTACAGAT
Organism: Guadua angustifolia; assembly: GCA_036346375.1. Taxonomy (NCBI): domain Eukaryota; kingdom Viridiplantae; phylum Streptophyta; class Magnoliopsida; order Poales; family Poaceae; genus Guadua; species Guadua angustifolia. Next base: position 7,516,266 of record CM070520.1, read on the forward strand.
GCTTGGATAAAAATTTAAGCGCCCTTTCATGACGGAAGGGCGGGCTGCTGAGGGTCGGGCTGAGGCGAAGCACTAAGATTTTCGTCGTCGTCATCACTGCCGTCTGAAGGTGTCAAGGAGGACGCCGGCACCATTAGCGATTGCGATGGCAGATGTCCCCTGTATGCATATAAACGAGAAACAACCTAATTAGTATACATTTAGCTGTTGAGAGAAGCGTTACTCTCATCAATAGCCAGTAGCCCAGTACAATATTAATAACCAGATACGTGAGCACGGCGCACGACGTGCCAGTTCTAATGTGAAATCCGGTCCTTCTCGCAAAGGAAGGAATTCAGATGTTTTTTTAAAATATCTTCGTGACGAACCATATAATTTTCGCTAAACGCGTTGTAATTCTAGAAAGTTTATGGAACTCAGGATAAATTTTACGTAATCCTAAAAAGATTTCGGGACCTTTTTTTTCCTGGTGGTATTTTCGGGAAACCAGGGACTCACAGCGAAGAAAGGGACCTAGAGCTAATTTAAAATCCTTCGGGGAAAAAAATTTGGGCCAATATGTAATCTCAACAAATTTCGTGCCACCTTTCGTTCAAAACCATGCGCTGAATACAAAGTTTGAAATTTTGGACGCCTCCAGCAAAAAAAGACTTATTTTTTGAAAAAGTTTGGAGCCTACATATCTTCTAGGGAAAAAATAGGCAAAATCGGTTTTTTAAACCTCGGTTGCCTTTTTCGTAAAAAAAAAAGAAATTTCAGGGGCCTTTCCGATAAAAAAACCCTAAAATAGGAAAAAACAGGCTAACCTGTAATTTCAGAGGTGACGCGGCTTAATGCGTAATGCGCCGTACAAACGGCGGGGTGACGTGGTTCAACGCGTGACGCACCATAGGAACAGTATGGCACGCGGGCTCGTATGCGCACGAGCCGGTGAAGCGCCTTGCGTCACGTCGTGTCCAAAATAACATGGCCGCGCGAGTGGCCGGGAAAACTCCTGGCCTTATATACGGTAGTATTTGCCTTATCCGAAATTTTCAAAAATATGTACAAATAGTTGCTCTTTTGTTTAGTTTGGACATCTGATAAAAAAACTAAATGGCCCTATGCGGGTCCCTTGCCTATCGCCTACTCAGTGGCGTTGGGCTGGTCTTGCCTGACCCATCCCATCAAATACTAGCTGGAGTGAGCCGGAGACGTCGATTTGAAGCCGAGCCCAGCGTGAGGAGAAAGGCGGCCGCGGATCTGCGTCCCGCCGCAAGAAAAAAGTTGGTCCGAGTTTTTTGTAAATTGAATTTGCGGAATAACAAGTCTTTTTTTCAAAATAACCGGTGAAAGGACCTATTTACGATTTAAAATTTTTTAAAATCTTCCGGGTCGAAAGAATCGGCGTTTTTTTGCAAAACAGCCGGTGGAAGGACCTGCTTGTGATTCTAAATTTTTGTAAATCTTTCGGGCCGAAAGAACCAGCGACCGCGTCGAATTTGCAGTACTACGGGGTACTTTTTTGAAAAATAATCGGTGGAAGGACATGTTCGGGTCGAAAGAATCGACATTTTTTTGCAAAACAACCGGCAAAAGGACTTGCTCGTGATTCTAATTTTTTTTAAATCTTCCAGGCCGAAAGAACCGGCGATTGACCCAAGTTTGAACTTTTCGATAGATTTTGACCGAAATTTGAATTTTTAGACAAATTTTGTCAAATGTGAATTTTTGGAAAAAAAAAATCAAATTAACCCACCAAAAAATAACTAGGATAAATGTATTTCAGGACCCATGAAAGGACCAAATTTCGATGAAATTTTGGTGAATTTTGAAACCTTGATCGCATTTGCATACCTGGATGCGATCGATTTGCAATGGAACGGAGGAGACGATTGGTGTCGACATCTCCCATGACGTGGTAGAGATAGAGGTACATATCAATCTTCTTCTGTACCTGACGCAGATTTCTGGCCTGCTTCCAGCCCATGAAGAAGCGGTACAAGGCGCTGCTATCTCGGAACGACTTGAGTAGTTTGTCTGCCTTCCGGAACGTGTCGGTCAGCCCTTCCATTACATGCCTTCCTGCCTCGTGCTGCATCATCGTCTCAGCTTCTGGCAATATCAGTCGAAAGCCACGGAGCATCTGCACACACTGCTCGAGCTGCAGGTACTCCTCATCGTTGGAGAGAAATGTCAGCACAAGCTGAAGGATCATCAACATAAGCGTTATCACGTCCACCCCAGACAGCTGAGCCAAGGTGGCGGCCTCGTTCAGGCTGTCCCAGAGTCGCGACATATTGTCTTTGCTCTTTCTTGTGAGCGGTGCAGCTCGGTGATCTTAAAGCAAATCCGACAGCGATGCTAGTTTGGAACCGACAGTGATGTAAGGTTCTGTAATGAAACAAACTATCCAGGTGCGTAAGGACGCAAGAAAGAAGTGGATACGTACCTCCTATTTAATCTGCACAACCTCAGACACACAAAACCTCTCTCGCTCGCTCGGCTTAGGTAAAGCCTTAATTAGCGGTGAAGGAATGGGTAGTATGAGGTGAGAGAAGGGGGGAGGGGGGGGGTTACGTATATATAGATCGTTTATTAGGGTTTGTATAGTTCCACGGATCAACTTCCACGGAACTTCCCGTCCTTTAAACACATGTACACCGGAGTTGTAGCTGCCCAGAAAATTTAATTTCACGCCTTCCACACTATAATGAACTATGTTGGTTTCACTTAGAATAAAAATGGGACACGGGGGTGTTTCCCACCCTATGTTTCTAAAAAAAACATGTTATCGTTTTCAATTCGTTTTCTGAAAATACTTCGTGCCTTCTGTTATCCCTTCGATCACTAGAACTTATTCATGAGTTCGTGAGATGAAACCTAAGCACATACAGAAGTCCCATTTTATTTGTTGGATCATGGGTTATCCATTTTACAATATACACATGACACCATTTTATTTATGGAGCATTATTTCGAATAAGCCAAAAATATGAAGCACGCTATTGCTTTGTGCATTTGAACAACATTCTGGTCTTAAAATCAATTTTCACAAAAGTGAACTATTTTGTTTTGGAGTTATCAAGGTTTTCGAGACTCAATATACACAGCTATTTGGTTGTGGATTGGTCATTTTTCCATTTTGATATCTTGGTATACCGATTTATTATGGAAAACTGAAGATCAGTGAGTGAAAGGGGGTAAAAGAAAGATTTAAAAAGAGATTGAGCTGTTGAAAGGGCAAGCATTTATTTGTTGTAGGTCGTTAAGTCCTTCTCAATTCCATGCTTACCAATTTATCTATGTTTATGTTTTTCTTTTTTTAGATACCACGTGGGGTATTTAAACGGTTGAATTATTGTACATCCAGATTCTTTTGGTAAATTGATAACCATAAAAAAAATACAGGCTAGCTAAGTGGGATATATTATACCGACCCAAAAACTTATGGGCATTCAAGATCTTTGTATCAAAAATATGTGCTTACTTAGCAAATACTCCCTCTGTCTCAAAATATAAGGCGTGGTTTGACTTGGTACAGTCGCCTAAATTATACTTTGACCCTTGATTTCTCTTATCCAATATCATTCATACAAACAAAATCACTATCATTACAAAGTACTTTCAAATACGAATTCAATGGTACCATTTTTATATCACAAAATCTTTATATAGTTAGACAAATTATTGGTCAAAGATTTTAAATTTTGAATCTTGAAATGCGTACGCGCCTTATATTTTGAGACAGAGAGAGTAGCTTTTTAAATTGTTAAATGATGATGATGTCTAGCAAATTCTTTTTAAGAGAAAATATCTAGGGAACAAGACCCTTTCCCATGTAGAAAGAAAGCCAATGATGATGTGAGATGAAAGCTAAGTACGTACAGAAGTACTCTTGCAACGGACTTCCACATGCACAACTTCCCGTACGTCCTTTAAACACAGCTTCCACCACTATACACATATATCGGCGCCACTGGTTCCACACTATTTCCTATCACAGCCGTCCACATTGCGAGAGTTAGATGGAAGAGGTGGAATGGAACTCCTCTCGATCGATCTCCTCTGATCCCTCGCAGTGTTCCTCCGCTAGACCCTGTGATTTTAGGATGGCACGAGGATTTCAGAGAGACCCTGAAATAACCCAAAATTTTCAAAAAAATAGGTTCATTCATTTTATTCGGAATTTTCGCTGATTTTCTTAAACTTTAGTTCATTTTATTTCAGATTTTTTTTGAATCCTTTCCGTTTTTGACCGCTTTTCAAAATTCCGCTTTCCCAATCGGTCTCCCGCCTTCCCCTTTCATCGCCCGATCGGCTTCGCCCAAAAATCCCGCCAAATCACCCGCCCACCCTCGCACTAGTTTTTCTCCTTTGTTCTTCTTCCCCATTGCATCATCCGCCAAGTCCATCGCCATTTCGCTCGCCATCCTTCCCCACGCTGCGTGGCAACCAGTAGCCCCACCCATTCGCTCACGCCACGCCGCCCTACGTCGCCGCCATTGCCGTCTTCCCGAGTAGAAGCGCCGTGCTTCACCCCACCCCGCCGCTTGCCATTTCCAGCAATCCATGCGCCGCTCCATCGCCATTTACTCCTTTGTACAACCATCATCACCACGCCACCCTACCGCGCGCATCCGTCAACTTCCTAGCACGCCTCGAGCCCCCTGGCGCAATACCATCACTGCTCCCCGTGACTTTGCCGCCCTTTCTCTCTCTTCACCCCGTCCGCACTTCTTTTCGTGATTTTCGGCTAGAAAAGCTTCCCCAAGACCCCATTTTCGCATAAACGAGTCCCCTTCAGTGATCTTCGACTTTCCCCCACTTCTTCCACCTTCCCGAGCTCTCAATCGCCGGCGTCGTCTTCATCTTCTTCGTCTCCGGTGTTATTCCGCCGCCACGCCTCTCCGGTCGCTCCTTGAGCCCATTCGACCTCGCTTCAAGTTCCCCTCGGTGAGCCCTCCGGTTTTTGCCTTTTCTTTCAAGCTGTCGAACCCCATGTCGCCGATTTTGCCTTTGTCTTCTCCCCCTCCGGCATTCCTTCATCGCCACACACCCTGCCAGCTCTCCTTCTCTCGACCATGGGTCCTGCTTTGCAGCCTTCGTCTACTGTGCTGCTGCTTCAGACGCATGCCACAAATCATTTCTTGAGCCCGCCGTCACGCTTCCTCAATGTATTGCCCGTGGACACTTGGGTCTAGCGATGCAAGCCATGCGGCCCGCTTGTTAATTGAATCAGGCTCGTGGGCCACGCCAATGGGCCGAATTCTCTTACACTGGCAGCCCATTGCAACAGTATGCCTTTTCATTTTTTTTCTTTCTTTTTGGGTTTTGTTGATTCGTTTTAAAACCCGAAAAATCATTTAAAAATCCAGGAAGATCCCCAAAAATCCCAAAAATTCCCAAAAATCCAAAAATACAAAAAATACATATTCTTGACCATTTCGAGCCGCTGACTCCAAAAATGATCTCCGTTTTGCCATACCGAGTCCAGAAAATTCCAAAAATGCCCCTGGACTCCGTTTCGGCCATTTTCTCTCTGATTTCTTTTCCCGTTTCTTTTTCTCCGTTTTGTTTTGTTCGTTTATTTATCGATTGCATTTTCTCGCGTTAGATCCAACGTCGGAGCAACCGTTGGCACGAATCTCGAGGAGCAGAGCAAGACGAGGAGTCGCGCAGAACAAGAGCCATTCGGGGCCAGACACGACATCAACCGTCTCTCGTTAGGCGAACCTTTAACCTCGCAAGGCAAGCCACACTCCTTGAACATGTTTGATCCCATTATTCCGTAAAATTAATGTATGTATTTAGTTACTGCATTTGTCTGTAAATAGAGTAGAAATCTAAAACGGAGCTAGTTTGGAAAGACTTGACTAGTTAAACCCACTTCCTTGTTAAAACCCTGTTGAGTACGCCATATTCATTTGTAACCCTAGGTTATCAATGATAAACTATCGTAGGTTAGCTATATTAATAAACATTGCTTTTCTTTTATTATTTAAAATCCTCGGGTCTCGACTCGGGGCACATTTATAAGACCTACTACGGTTTGGGGGACAGTATTGGGTGGACCACGGAAGGTGGATGCTGGCCCAATCCCCAAACCGATGACAAGCCCAGTGTGGTGTGGAAAGGGTACAGGAGGTACCGGTGGTGCGGTGTGTGTCGGGCTTGTCTTCGGCAATTAAGGATCAACCCCTGGGCAAAGTAAATAACTCAGTCCCCTCTCAACCACAAGTTGGGTCGGTCAGCTCTGTTGGCATGATCCACGAATCCCAGATATTGTCTTTCCCTTGGAATGCCTCTGGTGGACCACCATTGGTGTTGTCGGAATGGGGGCGTTGAGGTTAGGGGTGAAACGAATGGTGCGCCATTGGCGGTTTTCTATGATGAGATTCTCGATCGGCCGGTCGTGAGGCCCGTTTTGGCCAGTGGGTTCTTGGAGGCAGAGGATGTGCACCGCCTATTGGGTAGGAGCTAAAGAGGGGAAATTCAATGAAAGGTTATGTTCATCTCGGTCGCCCCGCATGCATAAAAGTTGCATGTTAATCGCGTGGCATTAATGGCCGTAGATATCTTGTGGGTAAAGTTGAGTAGCTCTGCAGAGTGATCTAAATGATATTCGAATACGCCGTGCTTCCGGTTAATGAAGCTGGGTTAATTTAGGGTGATTCCGGTAACTGAGCTTGAGTAGTTTTGATAATAAATTGCCGTAACCTGGATTTTGCTAAAATCAGTTGTCATGTTGCGATAATGATGATGATTGATTGATTTATGTTTCTTTTGTACTATACTTAACCCTAGCTCATGCATCCACCAAATAATTAAACTAATGCCAACTCCTTGAAACTCCGTGCATGTAATATTCAGAATTTCCGTGTGGTTTGTTGAGTACGGTTGTGTACTCACCCTTGCTCCTAACTTATCTTTTAGAAATTCAAGAAGATGGCGAGTTTCAGGAGAACGTAGATGGCGATGTTACTTGGTTTTGAAGGCCTTGATCTACCTGCTCAAGCCTTTCCTGTGGTTGTTTTTGGTAATGTATCTGGTGCCAGCCGCACCTTTTGTAAAACTCTGGCCGTTAGGCCCTTAATTTATCTATTAAGTATTCGCATTTGCTTTTTGTCTAGCGATGTATACTTGGTTACCTACAGCTAAATTCCTGAGTAACTGTGAAGGTATTTATACGCACCCCCCTAAAAAGGGCGGTCCGTTACAAATGGTATCAGAGCTTGACTTGACCAGTAGATCATGACCTTAAGGTGGTTTAGGAATTGCTTTTCAAAAAAGGTTATTTAAACTTAAGCAAAAACAGATTACGAAAACATATAAGCATATTTGCTATCTCCTTCTTCTCGCCTCCCTCTACCTTACCTAAATCTCTATTTCCAAAAGTGATTTAAGGTTTCTATTCTCAACTAATTTCAAAATTTTCAGATAGCAGATGGACGATAGATTTTTCTCATCCCTAGAAATTCTCAGTAGTCGCTTTTAGGTGGTGGACTGACCCATTTCGGCATTTATAAGGAATTTCCGCCGTAGTAGATCGCTAGATTTAGATCGCACCACTTCTGTGATAAGTCTTTTGGTAGTGTAACATGGGTCGATCGACCTTAAGACAAGATTAAGCACGACTCCATAATATATGAAAACTATGTTCCCTAATCTCGATATTTTGTTTGGTCTTAAATATCCGCTTAACTTTACCCAACTCAAAAGACTCCTCATCTCGCTCGAGACCCTCATCTATTCATTTCGCTCTTACCCCAAAACTCTAAATCTTACTTACCTTTTGTTTGCCCAAAACCTGCTGCAGAACCGAGTAAGAATCAGCGAAAGCAAGATGGTTGGATCGCCCCACAACCTAAATGAGGAAGCAGAATCTACGGAAAACCCAACCAATCTGGTCCAGGTATTGGCCATGATGGAAAGGAATAGGCAGCAAGCAGAGATGCGTCATGCACAGCTAATGGAAAGAATCTTAGAACAGCTAGCCGCAATAACCCAAGGATATTCCCAAGGACAGTTCTATGGACAGAATGGAACCGCTAGAGGATCAAGATGGTCTGATTTCTAGAAAACAAGACCACCCGTCTTTTCAAGTTCGCGAGAACCACTCGCAGCAGCATTTATTGGATAAGAGATATTCAACGAAACTCGACACGATTCAATGCTCGATAACGAGCGAGTGTTATACGCCGCACCAACTACAAGGACAAGCCGCCACTTGGTGGATAAACTTTCGCATACGTAAATCCGGACAAGAAACCACGTAGTCAGAATTTGAGGAAGCCTTCAGAAAAGCCCACATGCCTGCAGGCTTAATGGTAGCTAAAAGAAGAGAATTTTTGGCTCTCCGCCAAGGTGAGAGATCAGTCCTGGAATACTTCCACCAATTTAACCAACTAGCACGATATGCTCCCGAAGAAGTGGATACCGAAGCCAAGAAAATGGAAAGATTCTACGAAGGTTTGTAGAAAAATTTGAAGTTCCATATTGCAGCACTTGACTTCGAGGATCTAGCAACAATGGTCGACAAATTAATAATCACCGAGGAGATCCGGAACGACTTAGAAGACACTCGGAAAAGGAAGGCACAACAACTGAGGGTACAGAACCCAATACCGCTAAGGATACAAATGCCAGATTCTACCCACAGTTTCCCAGCCAAAAGATAAGCTGTAGGAGAACAGGAACCGGTACCTGCTAGGTCTCAACCCAAGAAAGGGAAGTGTTTCAATTGCAAAGGAAGCCATTATGCGAAGGATTGCCCTCACAAGACCGTTCGCTGTTTCCACTGCGGACAGACGGGACATTACCGACTTTGCTGCCCAAGGAGGCATTTACCATCAGCTATGGCAAAAGCTCAGGCATCCAACTTTATCTCGGAGAGCCAAGACAGTTGTGACGTGTCGCCGAGACAGACAAAGAAGAGTGGCTTCAAGGAAGAGCACCGATTGAGACCGAACCAAACTCCAACGCCCCGAGAAACTCGCAAGGATGGATAAATCATGAGTCCACCGAAGAAGCTGTAGAAGCCGCAAATGTCATAATCGGTAAGTTTAAAGTTCAGTCTTAGACCGCATTAATTCTTTTTACCTCGGTACAACTCCACTCCTTGGTTTTATTGGATCTTGTTTGCAAAGATGGTTTCACCTATTCCCTTCACCTATCTTTATTTTCCAAGCACCGATAAATTGTTAGTAGCTCGGTTCAAGTGTGAAGATCCTAGAGATTGATCATTCGAGGAGTTAGATCCAAGGTCAGTTTAATAATGGTATGGATGAAAGGAAGCTTATCACTCTCACAACACAACCATAGACAACGAGTGACCGGGCAAACAAACCTTGAGTTAGTGAAAAGCGAAGCAACGACTCTCACACCTCAGAAAATGCCAAGATCAGGAATACCCGGGTAAATTGACATGAAGAGTAAAACTTGATTCACCACGAGGGATCAGTCAGAAGTGGAACATCTTGACCCATCAATGACTTCGGGAGTATCCATACATTCCATTGGAATCCAACCGGATCTTTAGACTAAATCAAGTCAACCAGCAAGAAGATGAGAAAATCCAACCGTTTCGAAAGGAAATGGTAAACACCAACCCGCAGAGACACTCGGAAGATGAGCAGAACATATTACGGCCCTATAACCGTATGTATAATAATAAGGATATGAGAGGATTGATTTTGACAAAGAAAATAGCCGAGAATGTCCGCGGTTATGATGTATGTCGGAAGAATAAGGTTGTTCGTCAAAGAACCACTGATCGGCTACAACCGTTTCCAAACCCCAGGCAGGAATTAAGGCAAGACCAGAACAAGCTAACCCAACCAGCAGATAGGAAGATTCGACAATGTCAAGGAGAAAAAAATGACAGATGCAAATCTCTCAAGAGCTTTCAGAAGATTAATGAGTCGTATTCCAGCTCTATAACCATATATGTAATAACAGAGATATAAGAGGATTGATTTTGACAAAGAAAGTAGCCGAGGACGTCCTGTGCAGTGTTGTATGTCAGAAGGGATAAGATTGACCATCAAAAGACCGCCGATTCACTACAACTACTTTCGATCCGAGACAGGAAATGGGACGAGATCAGAATAGACTGCATCACCAGACAACCTAAAAACTCTACGAGGATTTGATACAATTTGAATGACAACTGACAGATTAGCCCACTCCAATCCCAAAGAGCAGATTTTCGACAAGGATAAATTAACCGAGCTATACTTGACACAAATAACAGAGCTGCGTGGAATTCCAAGGAAAACTTTATCAAGATTAAGGAAACAATCAACGCCCAAGTACAAGAAGTGTCTACATGAAGCAATGGGGACAAACTTGACGGTTAAGTACAACTTGTAGACTGATGAACAGACAGAAAAGTCAGCCAGATCATAAAAGACATGCTAAGGGCAATTGCCACAGAACCTCTTGGACCACACGCTTATTAGTTACGAACTCTCCTACAATAACTGCTATCAGATCCATCAGGGGATGTCACCTTTGGGAGCCCTTACGGTAGGAGGTATGGAACCCCATTAATTAGGATAGAGGTCGGAAAAAGGCAACCCTCTGGGCCACATATCGTTCGCAATAAAGAAGCCCATGAGAAAGTCAAAAGAAAGAAAAGTGAATATGTAATAAATATGTATATATGATGCATAGGAGGGACAAAAGAGTATACGGCCAACAAATGCAAGGATATCAGTTCCTGAGTCAGAGGCTTGGCCTAACCAAAAGCAACGCCTCAAGCTGGGACACAGACTCTAGGTTTGACGACAGGACTTGCATCCAAAAATGTTGACCCATATCGGAATTACCAACAGAGCAGAAGAAGTGGCCTACCAGTTACCGTCAAGACTGAGATTAACTCAATATGACCCAAGTATCCCGATTAAGGAAAGGTCTCCGACAACCAACGGACCAAGACCAAGCACAGTTGAAAAAGAATTAACCCGCAGAACGACATAGCCTATGTTGAGGAGCCAGTCAGGGTCAACGAGAAAACTGAACAAGAAGCTCAGAAAAACAAGAATGTCAGAAGATTCAAAGTATTGCAAGAAGAACACCTCGGAGAAGCCCACCCTGAGAAAATGGAATCGGGATTACAGCAGGATTTTCCCAACGTGTCCCCTAAGGAGTAAATCTCGGGGACGAGATTTATTTTAAGGGGGGTAGGTTGAAATAACCCAAAATTTTCAAAAAAAAAATAGGTTCATTCATTTTATTCGGAATTTTCGCTGATTTTCTTAAACTTTAGTTCATTTTATTTCGGATTTTTTTGAACCCTTTCCGTTTTTGACCGCTCTTCAAAATTCCGCTTTCCCAATCGGTCTCCCGCCTTCCCCTTTCATCGGCCCGATCGGCTTCGGCCCAAAAATCCCGCCGAAATCACCCGGCCCACCCCTACACTAGTTTTTCTCCACTGTTCTTCTTCCCCACTGCATCATCCGGCCAAGTCCATCGCCATTTCTCGCGCTCGGCCGTCCTTCCCCACGCGTGCCAACCAGTAACGCCCATTTATTCCACGTTCACGCTCACGGCCCGCCGCCTGCCATTGTCGTCTTCCCAGAGTAGAAGCATCGTGCTTCACACCCCACCCCAGCCGCCTATTTCCAGCAATCCATGCGCCCGTTCCATCGCCATTTACTCCGCCTGTACAACCATCATCACCGCGCCACCCTACCGCGCGCATCCGTCAACTTCCTAGCACGCCTCGAGCCCCCTGGCGCAATCCCATCGCTGCTCCCCGTGACTTTGTCGCCCTTTCTCTCTCTTCACCCCGTCCACACTTCTTTTCGTGATTTCCGGCTAGAAAAGCTTCCCCAAGCCCCCATTTTCGTAGAAATGAGTCCCCTTCAGTGATCTTCGACTTTTCCCCCACTTCTTCCACCTTCCCGAGCTCTCAATCGCCGGTGTCGTCTTCATCTTCTTCGTATCCGGTGTTATTCCACCGCCACGCCTCTCCGGTCGCTCCTTGAGCCCATCCGACCTCGCTTCAAGTTCCCCTCGGTGAGCCCTCCGCTTTTCGCTTTTTCTTTCAAGCTGCCGAACCCCATGTCGCCGATTTTGCCTTCGTCTTCTCCCCCTCCGTCATTCCTTCACCGCCGCACACCCTGCCAGCTCTCCTTCTCTCTGACTGCAGGGTCCCGTTTGCCGCCTTCGCCTCTGCTTGCGTTCTGCAGGCCTGCATGCCAGTCGTCGTTTCTTCGGGCCCGCCCATCAGCTTCCTCTCGCCGCCCGGTGGGCCGCGTCGATGCCAAGCCAGGTGCCACGCTTGTCAATTGGATCAAGGTGGAAGGCCACGCCTAATGGGTCAATTCTCTTACTGGCACCCCATTGCAACAGTATCCCTTTTCATTTTTTTTCTTTCTTTTTGAGTTTTGTTGATTGGTTTTAAAACCCGAAAAATCATTTAAAAATCTAGGAAGATCCCCAAAAATCCCAAAAATTCCCAAAAATCCAAAAATACCAAAAATAAATATTCTTGACCATTTCGAGCCGCTGAGTCCAAAAATGATCTCCATTTCGCCATACCAAGTCCAGAAAATTCCAAAAATGCCCCTGGACTCCGTTCCAGCCGTTTTCTCTCTGATTTCTTTTCCCGTTTCTTTTTCTCCGTTTTATTTTGTTCATTTATTTATCGATTGCATTTTCTCGCGTTAGATCCAACGTCGGAGCAACCGTTGGCACGAATCTCGGAGCAGGAGCAGTACGAGGAGCTGTCGCAGGAACAAGAGCCATTCGGGGCCAGATACGACATCGACCGTCTCTCGTTAGACGAACCTTTAACCTCGCAAGGCAAGCCACACTCCTTGAACATGTTTGATCCCATTATTCCGTAAAATTAATGTATGTATTTAGTTACTGCATTTGTCTGTAAATAGAGTAGAAATCTAAAACGGAGCTAGTTTGGAAAGACTTGACTAGTTAAACCCACTTCCTTGTTAAAACCCTGTTGAGTACGCCATATTCATTTGTAACCCTAGGTTATCAATGATGAACTATCGTAGGTTAGCTATATTAATAAACATTGCTTTTCTTTTATTATTTAAAACCCTCGGGTCTCGACTTGGGGCACATTTATAAAACCTGCTACGATTTAGGGGATAGTATTGAGTGGACCACGGAAGGTGGATGTTGGCCCAATCCCTAAACTGATGACAAGCCCAGTGTGGTGTGGAAAGGGTACAGGAGGTACCGGTGGTGCGGTGTGTGTCGGGCTTGTCTTCGGCAATTAAGGATCAACCCCTGGGCAAAGTAAATAACTTAGTCCCCTCTCAACCACAAGTTGGGTCGGTCAGCTCTGTTGGCATGATCCACGTAGCCCGGTATATTGTCTTTCCCCTTGGAATGCCTACAGGTGGACCCCCATTCGGTGTTGGCGGAATGGGGCGCGTTGAGGTTAGGGGTGAAACGGAATGGTGCGGCTATTTGATGGTTTTCACAACAGTAGGATTCCTCGGTCGGCCAGGTCGTGAGGCCCGCTTCGGCCAGTGGGTTCTTGGAGGCAGAGGATGTGCACCGCCTACTGGGTAGGAGCTAAAGGGGGGAAATTCAATGAAAGGTTATGTTCATCTCGGTCGGGCCGCATGCATAAAAGTTGCATGTTAATCGTGTGGCATTAATGGCCGTAGATATCTTGTGGGTAAAGTTGAGTAGCTCTGCAGAGTGATCTAAATGGTATTCAAATACGCCGTGCTTCCGGTTAATGAAGCTGGGTTAATTTAGGGTGATTCCGGTAACTGAGCTTGAGTAGTTTTGATAATAAATTGCCGTAACCTGGATTTTGTTAAAATCAGTGGTGATGTTGCGATAATGATGATGATTGATTGATTTATGTTTCTTTTGTACTATACTTAACCCTAGATCATGCATCCACCAAATAATTAAACTAATGCCAACTCCTTGAAACTCCGTGCATGTAATATTCAGAATTTCCGTGTGGTTTGTTGAGTACGGTTGTTCACTCACCCTTGCTCCTAACTTATCTTTTAGAAATTCAAGAAGATGGCGAGTTCCTGGAGAACGTAGATGGCGATGTTACTTGGTTTTGAAGGCCTTGATCTACCTGCTCAAGCCTTTCCTGTGGTTGTTTTTGGTAATGTATCTGGTGCCAGCCGCACCTTTTGTAAAACTCTGGCCGTTATGCCCTTAATTTATCTATCAAGTATTCACATTTGTTTTTTGTCTAGCGATGTACACTTGGTTATCTACAGCTAAATTCCTGGGTAGCTGTGAAGGTATTTATACGCACCCCCATAAAAAGGGCGGTCCGTTACAAGTGGTATCAGAGCTTGACTTGATCAGTAGATCAAGACCTTAAGGTGGTTTAGGAATTGCTTTTCAAAAAAGGTTATTTAAACTTAAGCAAAAACAGATTACGAAAACTTATAAGGTTAGGGCAGGGGCAGTATATTCGTTCCAAAATAGCTGTTGGTGACCCTAAATCTGATTGTTATGGTTCTTGCTTTGATCCCTGTCGTTATGACCGCATTAGAAATTGTCGGCATAGGTTGGGTCTAATTTTTGTGAGATATAACACAGCACTCCACCATACATGAAGAACATAATTTTGTAGGGTACATAGCAAAAGTTAAACACAACGGAAATTAAAGAGTTGGCCGAACAAGTAATACAAGCTGGGATTATCATTCTCATATACAAACCTTTCGACCTGTTTTAACCTCGGAATCTAGCCCATATTTTTACATGTTATCGTGTTCAATTCATCTTCTGAAAATACTTTCGTGCCTTTTGTTATCCCTTCACCAGAACTAAGCACGTATAGAAGTTCTGTTGCAACGGACTTCCACATGCACAACTTCCCGTACGTCCTTTAAACACAGCTTCCACTATATATATATCGGCGCCCGTCCACATTCCGTGTTCCTCCGCTAGACACTATTTTAGGATGGCATTTGGATTTCAGAGAGACGAATGGAAACTCCTCCGGTCGTCCTCCGATCACATTCCGGCACCTTAATTTGTACCAAATTGGGAGAGTTAGATGCATGCATGCATGAGGATCTCAGAGCGACGAATGGAAAGTTCGGTCGTCCTCTGTTCACATTCTGGCCCCTTAATTTGTACCACTGGATATCCCTGCCCCCTGCCGCGAAACCCTAACGGATTTTGTCTCAGTGTGCGTGGTTCAATTCTCCACTGGAAATTTACGGGAAGACATCGATCGGTGCTGAGGCTAGGCTAGCTCTTCGCTGCATCACCCCAAGAAAGAAATTATCCAATGCAAGGATGCTCTATGGGCCCCTCTAAAATTTTTTCAAGAATTTACAAATTTAGTAGCTTAGTTAAAGTAGTGAAGTTGATTTAAATGTATTAGTAGTATTGTCAGATTTGTTAAAAATAGCATAACTTTAATCACGATCTGAATTTTATATGATAGGCTATGCACGCTGTGAGAACCATTCTAAAAAAATGAAATAAAAAACACAAAGATATAACTTCAGGATAGTCGACTCAAGTGCTTAAAAAAATGGAGTTGCTATATAAAATGATACGTGAGATACCAAGTATACAGCTGTAATATTTTGAGCATAGTAGACAAATATCTATGGGGTGATCGATTGGATGAAATAAGTCTCTATAGATTTTTAAGATCTTGAAGAAAGGTTTTTGCTTATGTCAAACAAAATCTTATTGTGCAGCGAACATTTACCTGTGTGAATGAGATGTTTAGTTTGATAAGTGAGTTGAAATGAGGTGTGTGCTTTAGTGGGTGGTTTCTAGGTATCTTTAGTTATTTTTCTACTATTCACTATTAGGCTAGCTAGTTGTTGCACCATTGATACCTGTGAGACCCCGGATTTACCATCCGGAATCTACTGTGTATTTCTGTACTAGTCCCAGATCAGTTGCTAGTACACACAGTGAAGCAGTGATAATCATAACCAGAACAGAATAAAGTAATAGCATAAATATAAAGTACCAGCCACATGGCTATTTATTACATCTCCTGGTCATATGACCAGAGTTCAAAGCAGCGGAAACAAATAACAAAGAGGTAAAACCCAAAAGACACCACAGGCGATGACTAGGAGCGCGCGCTTAGTTATCCTGGCGATCTTCATCAAACTCATCGGTATAGAACTCATTGTCTTCAATCGCATCCTGGTAATTCTCTGATGACAAAATTTTATGTAGCATGTGAGTACAAACGTACTCCGCAAGTCTGGAAAAATGCAACATGAATGGCTTTCCAAAGAAAGGCTTAATAGGGTTCTTTAGCATAAAGCCAAGTTTCATCAAACCATACATAATAATAATTTTCACAATGCACATTTTAACAATTATTTTAACAATTGAATTATTTAATATTCTAGTGAAGGTTCTATCCACCATCACTAGTATAAAGGCTCTATCCGCCACATTTAAAAGATTAAGGTAAACCAACTCATTACTCCATCCGTCATGATCAAAACAGGTTCCATCTACCTTATTGGCTCAATCCGCCAAATTAACATTCGAGAGTTTCAACCACTCCCGAATCCCCAAACAAAACATCAGTTATTTTTAAAACCAAAACCAAAGTCTACCAGTATGAAAGCATTCTTCGCTTTGCCTTTGACCGTAGGCACGGCTATTCGAATAGTTTTAACTCTGCAAAGGTGTACAGCTTTACCCATAAGACATGATATTCTCTTGATGCCAAGCGCTACGAATACACTTCCTTTGGTGTGTCGGCAGAGATATCATGACAAGGCCTTTACAATGTATACGCCTAACCCGACTCACCCACTGAGGTTTCACCGCTATTAGGGTTCCATCTGCCCAGTATAGAAGCCCCCTCTTGCGCCGTGTGGAAAAATACGACTTGCCTCCATCCGGCACCCACATTCTACCATCTGGTGAGTCTAAGTTAGGTTTCTACAAATTATTCAGCCAGGTCAGAGCCCATATTGACATGTGGTTGCACGGTAATGCTTAGAATGGACAGTCATAAGCGTCGGTCCTTAAATTGATTAGGGCGGCTTTCACAAACCAGAACTAGTGCTCCATTCGCACCCGCCCGACAAACCATTCCGCCCCAATCCAAACCATTTTTATTTTATTTTTATTTTGCAATCACAGTAGCAAGAACTTTGCTACAATTCTCAAATCATACTTTTGATATAATCCCACCCGTAGGTCATTTAATCAATTTTGCACTAAGCAAAACTACCATTCTAACCATCAAATGTCACAATACAAATTAGGCATGACATAGCAAAGTGTCCTAAGGTTACAATTAAATATGGATATCAACAATCAAGGAGATGATAGCAATTTCGGAATAACTAACAGTTTATATTTGACATACGGTTATAAAGATAGCAAAGCATGTTTACAAAAATTGTAAAATATTTGCAAACATGGGATCGAAATGCGTCAAGTAGACTTGCCTTCAGTTACAGCGGAGGCGTCGAAGTCTTGAGGGTCAACGACGGCGTCGGCGGATCTGGCAAACTCTTCGGCTACGCGCAAAACGGTACAACCAAATGAATAAAATAAAATAGGATAAATCCAAAAATTACAAAATTAGTACTGGCAGAAATATCTTGAATTTATATGAATTTAGAAATTTGAATGGGGTCAATCCGAGTTCGGACGGAAAAGATATAAGCGTTTGAATTTTGGAAATCCTGAAAATCGGAAAACCGAGGAATATTCTACATAATCTTTCTTTTTCTCCAATTTCCTGATTTCCTCCCTCACTTACAAGCGGCCCCACTTGTCATATGCTCGTGTGCTTCTTCTCCATTTGTCCAGAACACAGAACGCCATGGAATAGAGAAATGCCAGGGAAAAAGAAGGGCAGACCAGGCAGTATGACGCAGAGAGGCGACGGCCTTGAGCGGCTTGGTGGCGGCGTGAGGGCACGACAACTGAGCAGCGTCTGTGACACTGGCCAGGAGGCGGACGCCGAGGGCGGCGGGGATGCTGACAAGCTGTGAAGCTGCGTATGGTGGCCGTGAGGAGGCTGAGCTACGCAGTCTGGCGACGCCAAAAACAACCCGGGTGGCATGACGACCATAACATATGAAAAAGCGATATTTCTCGAAACTAAGGTGAGCACGAGATAGCTAACATCAAGGGGAGTCTATGGGTGCAAGGAATTGAATTGGTTCGTATCCAAACGGAAGAAATCGACAACGAACGGAACGACGGCCGACGATGAACAAACTCGAAATCCGGGCAAACTGCAACAAAAATCAAATCTGATTGAATGGTTGTGATCACGGAAGAAAAAGGCACAAAGTGGCGTGGTTGGTTTGTCTAGAAACTCACCGGAGCAAGAGATGGCTCGCCGGTGTTTTTGGAGGACACTGGGCGTCGGGTTTTCTCGAGTTTTGGGATAGGAAATGGCACGGAATCGGTAGGGCAAGGTGAGCACGGGATAGAGGACATCAAGATGCAACTTTTGGATACTCGCACATCCAATGAGGTGAAGAGACGCCCGAGATAATGGCCGAGCAATAAATTGTCATTAACGATTAATTGCGGCCGATTCGTTTGGATTAAAGATGGGTAACAACATGGAACTTGTTCTCCATTACGACGCTATCGCGGTGCTTCAGGTCCCACGCGATTTGGTGCAGTATAATGAAAGTTATGAAGGTTTGAAGATTGGAGCTTGCAAGGAAACAAGAACTGCACAGTGGCTGTACACTTGAGGAAGATAAACAGTGTAAAAACTAAAGCGCGCGAGATAAAATAGATAAC
The DNA here is from genome assembly GCA_036346375.1 of Guadua angustifolia. NCBI lineage: Eukaryota > Viridiplantae > Streptophyta > Magnoliopsida > Poales > Poaceae > Guadua > Guadua angustifolia. Next base: position 7,534,980 of record CM070520.1, read on the forward strand.
AAGATCTAAAAATACCGGAAAAGATCCTAAAATCCTAAAGAATAAAATAGAACCTAATAAAATTAGTTTCGCTATTTTTGGATGAACTTTGGGATTTAGATAATTTTGGGACAAATAAAATTAGATTTAATGAAAGCGCGAGAGATAGAATTCCAAAGGGATTCTATAAATCTTGGAAAAATTCTCAAAATTATTTTAGAAAATTTGGAACCTAATTCTATGAATTTTTAAATTTTTGGAGTATTTTGGATCTCGGGTGAAATTTTGATTAAGGACCGAAATTTGGAATTTTGAATTTGCGGACGATAAAGAATTGAACTCCAAGTTTTGGAAGGATATAGATACCAGGTTAATTAGAATACCGAGGAAAATCCAAATTTGAATTAATTAATTTTAAAATAAATTTTAGACCAAAGACCAACATTGGGGATGTTACAATACCATCTTTATTGAACTTCATTGCCCATGATATCTTATGAGTGCTCTTTCTCGTGAGCGATCATTAACTGTAGCAGGGTGATCAAGCAAAATGCATGTTAGATCAAGTCTGCAAGCTGACGAGATTGACAATTGCAAGCAAGGAGGTAATACATGCATGAAGAAACAAACGATATATCCAAGTGCTTAAGGAGGAAAGAAAAAAGTGGGCTCCTCCTCCCGCTCTTAGGCCCTGTTTGTTTTAGCTTTTGATTCTGGATTCTGACCCCAAAAGCAGAATCGAAACAATGACTGGTTCTAGAATCCGATTCTCACAATCTAGCCACTCATATCTACACTAGAATCCACAATCCACTTCATATGTGCTTCTAGATTTCAGCTTTTGGAGAATCGAACTTCTCTACAACCACAATCCAGAATCAGCTTTTAGAGAATCAAAAGCTGAAACAAACAGGCCCTTAATCTGCTGGAAAGTGGTATGTCTCCTTCATGGCCATCATGGCATCATCATTATATTTGCTTTATTGTTTGCTACTTCGAAGGAAGGAACATTCGCGCACGCCGGTGGCCGCATGCATGTCTCTTTCAACAGGATCTTCTATGCCATTTTTTTTTGTGTCTACTAATTCTTGTGTATGAAAGCTTTTCAAGTATTTAAGCAACTATTTATCAAGTACAAATTATTAGTATCCTAATTTGATTAAAGAGTTTTTAATGAGAAGTTAGATGAGTAGAAAGTTTAATTGCCCAAGTTGAAATTTTTTTAGTTGAATTTTTTTCAACTTGAAATTTCCCTAGTTGAAATTTTGCGAGTTGAGTTCAAACCTTTTAAGAGTAAACCATCTTATTGTGATAAGCGGTGATATCTCCTTAATTTTCTCACTTTTCTTCTAATCAAATCCTCTCTCTTCGTGATACTTGACAATATCCCCTTCATCCCTTTTCCTCCCCATTCAATTCCTCTTAACTCAAAATGTTTTTGTTTTTCAAAATTATAAAATCAGTAATATTTTGTATAATAGGAGTAATATGTTATTTTTGAATGGTAAAAGTCAACGTATCAGATATGAACGCGACGTCACGTGCGCGGCGCTGTGGCAACGCAAGCAATGATCAGCAAGTGCTACGTCACGTACGGCGTGTGCAGGCTACAGAGAACCTCTTGGCGGCAGGTAAGTGGGACCGGCAAAGAAAAAAAAAGTGAAAGAGGTGGCCTGCCGACTGGGCTAGCAAGAAAACAGAGATAGGAATAAAAAGAGAGAAGATTTGATAAAAAAAAACTTGGAATATTTTTTGAAAGAAAAAAAAACTTGGAATATTTTTGAAAGAAAAAAACTTGGAATATTATTTTAGAGTTGTGCTTTTCCGTAAAGGATGTTTTGACGTGGAGAATTGAGAGACATAAAATTGGGAGATTGTTAATGATTCATTATCCTCGTTAGCGTTTGATTACACACACACACATATATATATATATATATATATATATATATATATATATATATATATATATATATCCCTGCATTACATGCCTTCTTATGTACACATCGTGCACATCAACTACAAAAATCGTAAAAATTCTGAAAAAAATTGTAGATGTACTTCATAGATTACTTTACCTATTTAAAGTAATAACTTGACCATACCAAAAATTACTACAATCAAGCCATCATCTTGATAATAAAACCAATCAACTTTCATGAACCGTTACTTAGCGCTAAATCATAACGACTCGACTCAACCACCCCTTTTTACAATCCAAACTATTTTCATCAATTTAAGTCAAGTTCATAACTCAATCTACACTCCACGATAGTCATATAACCTAATTAGCAAGGCAATGGAATGCACTCAATCATCAAATTCAATTCAATCTCCCCTTTTTGGGTTGAGTCCACGACTCAACCTTCAATTACCATAATCACATGATCACACATATTTGTCATTGGCTTGCAGATTCTCGGGATAAAGTCACGTAGGTCCAAGATCTGGGAGGCGATGACTACACATGCCCTGGACTGTTATCTCGGAGACACGCATACGCTGAAAAAATACAAGATTGCAGGGGGAAATGTTGCGCTTTTCTTTAATTGTGTGCATGACCTTGTTGGAGCAGAATTCGATGGCCATTACTGTGCAAAGGAGGAGTTTGTTGAATGGCAAAAGGTTCAACACAAACTTCCTGCATGCAGTTGCCGCCCTTGCATTTGACACTATATACCTTGATGAATTAATATGGAATGTGTTATTTGATTGCAGGCTAAAGTTGAAAGGCAGAAAGAACAAGCATATAATGAGTTGGAGCGTATTGAATTGGATTATGTAATGAAAGACGGTCGTCCTGTGAACATTTTTACGGGTACAAATGTTGTTCATCTCCCACACTTTCCAATGCAAGATGCAATGCCACAGCCAAACCCTCCTGATAGCATGCAACATATCAAGATTAGAAACAGCCTTCTCCATGCTTTGTCTTCACTGTTCACAACTTATGATAGTTCCACATTCAGGTTTGACATTGGAATATATTGCAGGTGTTGATAACTCGGGTCCAGCTGAGAATAATCAGCATTTGTCTCAGACGCTTCCTGAACATGCAGACTGGAACATCGCTACACTCGTCTCAGGAGCTGGTGGATCAGAACAGTTTCTGCCTGATCATCACCAATCCAGTACTGCTGCTTTTGAATATGACCCTGCAGTAAGTAGCGTGACATATATATTGCTATTAATAACTTCTTTTTAGGAAATTGAAAGCAGAGTGATCTTGTCATGCATGCTTGAGCTCGGTGCTGGAATTGTTTCACGCACGTTTATGACTTGTTTTATACGCAGGGAACTATTGATGAGATGTTACGTGAATTAGATGACGGATGGACCAGCTCTTTACGTGAAATAGATGACGGATGGACCAGCTCTTTACGTGAATTAGATGACGGATGGACCAGCTCTTTACGTGAATTAGATGACGGATGGACCAGCTCTACACTCCACCGACCTACGGTACATGCATCTTCTATGTCACCATCACATGCGAAGATGAGGTTGCATTCATGCCACTATCAAGAGGAAAATTTGTCGAACTATTACACTTGACACTTTATCATGCAATTCGAAACTTGAATAGATATAGACAAAGTTGATGAGCAAGATATATTCCCTTAATTTCTGTCTTTGGAAAAATGACCTGCTGTGTCCCTGAAAAGCGTCGTCTGAACTGATCTGAACTTTCTAGCATTTGATTCACTCTTTCTTTCGTTCGTTGCAGGATTTCGAGGAGCGATATTGGACCTCTTAGAAATTCGCCCATGGGTGGCCCATTAACTTTAATTCCAAAACATACATAGTTTAGTATCATATTGTCTAGCCAAGCGGAGAAAATGCAACTTAAAAGGTGAAGTGCTTGCCACCTTTTGAATAATGACATCTGGCATGAGAATGACCTGGCATAAGGTGGATATTGGCTAAACACATGCACGCACGCATTTGTATATTTTTGCGTGACTTGTCGGTGTTGCGGTGTGTCTTCGGCACTTTGAATTCATCTTTAGTTTTGCTAAATCTTACAATTATCTCTCTATTCATTCTATTTAAATTCAATTTAAACATTTGTTTTAATTTGGTGGAAGTGTCATTAACGCCGTTAGTTCCAATTATCTCTCTATTCATTCTGTTTAAATACGATTTAAACATTTGTTTTCATTCGGCGTAAATATCATTAACGCCGTCAGTTTCAATTATCTCTCTATTCATTTTGTTTAAATGCGATTTAAACATCTGTTTTAATTCGGTGTAAGTATCATTAACATTGTCAATTTCTAGTGAGTTAATTGACTTATGCGATCAATTACTAGTAAGCGCAACATTCAACTAACATAATATTATCGATTCTTGATAGCACGTGTATATAAACACTTGGAGATGTCCGGAGACAGACAACGAATTCCTTCTCCATTCTTCCTCCTCTCTAAATTGTTGTACTGTTGTGTTGCGCTGTTGAACCTCACCGGCCTTCCTCGGCGTGCACTGTGAAGGAGGGTGAGCAGTATCTTTGAGTTATTGCTGTAGAGTTCACCAACACAGGACAACAAGAAAAGTTTTTTGGGCATCGCATCAGCGTGACTGCTTTGTTTCTTCCTCAACATCGACTACTTCCACGACCGCGTCTGCGCTACGCTGCTTCCTATTCTTTAGCAAGTCCAATTGTAAGTCGTTCGTGTGATCGATCGACTCGTTAATATATAATATTTGAGCATATCTTGAAGTACAATGAGTTACCTGTTGTTTTATGTATCTCTAGCCTTTTGTTATATTTGCTTCAATATAAAATCATAAATAAAAATATTGCATCTATTTCCAACAGGGTCAAGACAATTGCTATTTTTATGGCAACAATGAGCTATTTGAAGAATCAACTTCTACTCAAAACAACCTCCTGTCATATCAACCGGGGTTTGATTACCACCCTTGTGGGGAAACTGAATCACAAGCCGACGGTATGCTTCATGTTGACAGCATTCCTCCATACATATGAATACAAGATCAGGAATAAGAGTTAGGACCTTCCTGCGCTGATATACGCACCTGCAATCAGGATGCAGGTAGAGACGTTTTTTTTAAGCCTAAAGTGAAAAGTTGTGCAAAGGATCGAAGAGTTATGCTATGATTGCAGTGAACACCCAGGATTCGCTCCATATGTAGGCTCTGTTTGGTAAAGCTCCAGATCTCAGTTTTACTTGAGATCTAAAACTTATAGACTAAAATAAATTGAATTAAGTTTATATTTTTAGTCTAAAATGTAAACAAGATAATGTATCTAAACATTCTTAATGTATTAACAACTCCAGCTCCACGAGTTTAGTGGAGTTAGAAATACCCAGCTTCACCAGATCTCTGAAGCTGTACCAAACATACCCATAGTTTGGTGACGTAGTTTGTGTAGCATATTACCTAGGATTGAGATAGAGCATCTATGGATTGACCTGTATGGATCGTAATTTACCTACAGTTTGTAATGACTAGTTCAAACCGCAGTGTAGCTTCTACATTTCAGGTTCGTGTATATTGTTTGGAGCAGTACACAGACATTTGTGGTATTTTTCAGTTGGTGATGTTAACAATTAGCCCAGTAACAGATATGGTCTAGCTTACAGCCCAATTGGCCTGCCTCGTATATAGTTGTAGGGATCGCGCCATCGGGGAGTGCACCATGCGACGGCAAGAAGAGGCGTTAAAGATAAAAGAAGGTAACTTTAAACAAACTAATTTTAAAATATCTTTTTACGGTGCTATGTGTCATCTTCTATATCAATCTTCATCTTTCCACATTCCATCTTCCCTATTTATTTTCCCCACCTTCCTTCCTTCCTCTAACACAAAAAAAATAAATTAGAAAATTTTAAATAGGAAGTTTCAAATAGAAAAAGAATTCAACTCAAAAAAATTTTAATCAAAAATTTCATATTAGAAAGTTTCAACTCGAAAATTTCAAATAAAAGGTTTCAAATTAGAAAATTTCAACTTGAAATATTTTAAATCAAATAATTTTAAATTAGAAAGTTTCAACCAAAAAACTTTTAACTTAATGAAGGTACGTAAGTTGGTTTTGTTATTGCTTTCCTTTTAACTGTCGAAGATCTTAGGATGGTCTAGAAAGTGTGCTTCCATATAGTTGATTTCAGATTGGGCGCCAACCTGTAGTCACTACTCCATGCGTGCCAGTGCTGCTAGGGAAGATATGACCCTTCATCCTCGACATTTTATAGCCCAGACATATGGCTAGAGTAACTAGAGTGATCTCTATATTGCCATTAATAACTTCTCTTTTAGGAAATTGAAAGTAGAGTGATCTTGTCATGCATGCTTGAGCTCGGTGCTGGAATTGTTTCACGCACGTTTATCACTTGTTTTATAAGCAGGGAACTTATAAAACATACAACATATCGATATTTTCCATTGTTTCGTCATAAATATGATTACAAAAGATATTAGATTGTTTTATATCGAATATAATATGAATAAAAACAACAAAGTGATGTAGCATATCATTACAAAACACATCTACGAGGTGAGGACTTCTTTGTGGACTATATTCTTGGTTAGTGTGCAAGCAGAATTGAAGCTCCCATCATTTCCTGGTGCAGCAAGTATTTTAAGATTACTTCTAGCGGTTGCTCGCGATAGGGTGACATAGAGTTGACCATGGGAGAAAACCAAATTAGGAAGGTAGACCCCAACATGTGGGATTGTTTGACCCTGTGCTTTATTGATGGTTATTGCGAAACTCTCTTTTCATTTAAAGGGAAACATTTCATCGTTAGACAGGCACTAATGGACACAAGGTACCTATTAGTTGATAGAAAGCAACAATTCATTATCAAAAAATATACAATGACTTATATGTAGCTAAAAACACAATTATATATTTTCTATGTTTAATTTATAGGTTCAACCTTTTAATTGTTGGCATTTGGTGTCAACATTTGACTCGACACATGAGCCTCTTGGGAATCACTTATCTTTGGCAAGCACATTGTCTTGGAAACTATGCTAAAAAAGATTACATACATGGTACCAGATTCCACATCTCTACTATATAAGCATACCTGTTTTAATTGCAATAACTAAAAATTTTCAATTTGATAATAGGGTGCTTGGAGACTTCAGACCACACAACATTTTCATTTAATCCAAGACAGCATAAGACACGTGACCTCGAGAGTAAGTAGTTGCAGTATCATAAATAAATAAAAGTCTCTACATAGCATAAGTACTCATTAAAAAAATTGTAATATTTAAACCAAATATATTAACTGCAACATTTCTATTCTAACATGCAGCTTCTGACGATCGTTTGTCATGGGAGCTATCGATCTCAGCTTTGTGACAAGATTTGTAGAAAATAGATGGGTATGTCTAGCAACTGTGGTTTGAGTGTGATGGTTAGAAGAGCACAATGTTGAAACTGTAAATTCGGTTAGAATAGCACAAGGTTGAAACTTGTTGATTTTATAAAACATGTGTGCATGGAGGTTGCAAGTTCTTGTTGATTTTTTGAATATCTGGTATTTGGGACTATGGTATTTTATGGGTTATATTGTTATTTAGATAACAAGCCATGTTTCTCTTTCACCCTCCCTTCCCTCAGTTACTCATTCCTTCCTTGGAAAAGTAGAAGAAAACCATCCTCTAGATAGAAAGTCCAGAATAGTGGTGAAGTCCACAACATGTAAACAATCAGACTAAAGTGGCAATTTTAAAACACTAAGCTAAACATAAACAAAAACCAACCAGTGGATTTGTAAACAATTTAATTACTCGCTCTTGGTTTAACTACCCAACCAAAAACGAACTTGCTCTCGATGTAACTACTGTGGGCAAAATTCCAAAGAAACAATTTAATTACAGGCAGAGACATTACCTTCTTGGCGATGAATTCGGGGTAGTTGTCCTAGACCCCAACATGTGGGATTGTTTGACCCTATGCTTTATTGATGGTTATTGCGAAACTCAATCCGATAGGAAATTGTTTCCTCTTAAACTTAAAGGGAAACATTTCATCGTTAGACGGGCACAAAGGTATCCATGGAAGAAAAACTCTCTTTCCAGCATGTTGTACCGGCACAATTTCAGCATCGATGATGTTTCTTTGGAATGCTCGGACTATCAACCTTGTCCCATTACATAACCCATTAGCTAGATCAAGATTTCTAAGTAAAATCACAGGGCAATTAACCTTTAACTTGAGAACATGAGGTGGTAGTTCATTTTGTGTGAGAGAATTCAAGAATTCTGGGGGATAGTAGTTGTTAGGATCATCCTCTGCACAATCATAGCTATGATAGACCATCTCGTCTCCAGGAAAGCGTTCAATAAGCTTCATGTTTATGCCATCGACGTCCTCATTCCTCATCGATAAAATAGCTCGTGATGTTATGTAGTCCGGATTGGACATGTTTGTTGCTAACATTGGAAAGACTCTATCAATTAGATATCTTCAATGTCAGATTCTGCACCTTTGTAAGGCACACATATTTCAGAAGTTTTTAATGTAAGTCAAATATCTGATTTCACGATCGGAGTGACCGGCTAAAGTTTAGGATTGCTTTACGGACCACTTCCTAATCCAACACTACTGTGTACTATCACCAACTTCCACGGCTACCCGTTACTCTGTAGTTGAGACTTGAGACCACTGTCGTCTCCTGGCATTTCAAATTACTACAAATCTATGGCGCATCCAAGTATCCCACTTCCACTCCATTGCTGCCCGACTGCTCCCTGTTCTCTTCCGCGACTCCCGGAGCCGAAGGAGAGCACCACCGCCGGTGGCGAGGGATGGCGGGCGCGGAGAAGGTGGACTACATGTTCAAGGTTGTGCTGATCGCGACTCGGCTCCGTGCCCTCCTCTTCGATCCGTTAGTCTCATTCAAAATATATGCTTCGATCTGTTTCTCTTTGAGCTTGTTTAGATCTCCAGAACCACTACTATAGTTGTAGCAAAAACGTTGGTTGGTAGATCTCCACAGCGGAAATTGTCTCCTTTAGCGTGTTTACACCTACCCCAACTCATCTAGTACACCATAATGCGATGTAGATCTGGCATGCCATACTTGATTATGCATGGTTTAATTAGTTTAATTGATGAAGCAGGAAGAATCCAACCATTGTGAATGCTATTGAAGTTGTACATGCATTCCCTGAGGAAGATGGACTTCAGAAGTTCAGAGAATGGATTGAGTCACCGGACCCAACAATATTGGGGAAGCTTGATATGGAAACAGGTAGCAGCTCAAAGAAAAGGAAACCTGATGGAAATAATTCAGATGGAAATGGTAATAATCTGGAACCTGAATCTGTTGAAGGTTTTTATGATAAACAATCTTCTGATGAGACCCAACAGATCAAGAAAATATTTATGAATAAGCACGCAAGTATGTTTTCTTTTAGGGAACAGCTTGTGAACTGCTGTAATTGTTTGGTTATTTTAGATAAGGGCTTTACTAATATTTATTCTGTACTTTTTATTTCTTTATTGTTATATCAGAGGAACGTGAGCAAGAACTGGCAGATTCCTTCAACTTTTCCCAGTGAGTCAGTAAAAGCGCATACATTTCTCCACAAGTTGACGATTCAACAGAACCTTTCTCCTGGGGAAGACCAGATTCAGGCTTACTACGCAAGTAAGTTGTCTTGAAGAGAGACCTGTTTTTCTAGGAATACAAATAACCGATCGAGCATACCATCCTGTGCATTACATTCCTTTCCCTTCCTTTTCTTAGATCAAATCATTTGTAAGGGGAGCAGGTTTTTTCTTGCTGGTATTGCTCTCAGATTGTTGACAGTATACTGTCTGGCATTCTGGCAAATGGCAATCGAGCCTTAGCAGCTCAAATACCTAAAGTGTGCCCATATGCCAGCTTAGTATAACCAATCCCTTTAACTGATATGGTTGTTGTGCTATGGTAGTGTGTGCTCCTGGCTTCCTGCTATTCTCTAAAGCTCTCACTCTATAAATTTCCAACTTGGTCCAGGTGTGTGGATGACGGAAGACCCTTTTGGAAATACTTCTACAGGCTTACGAACTGTGACAGAGAAGGTGAGATTACAATATCCTAATGATCTACAGGCTTACGAACTGTGTGACAGAGAAGGTGAGATTACAATATATTTTCTACTACGGCCTCTACGTTGCTGTCTCTGTCTCTGCAAGTTAGCATGTTCGGCGGCAGCGGCGGCCAAGAAGACAGTGTTCGACTGCTGCTGGAGGCGTTCGACGCGGCGAGCAAGATCAAGGTGATCAAGGAAATCCGGTCGTTCACGAACCTGGGGCTGAAGGAGGCCAAGGAGCTGGTGGAGAAGACGCCAGCAGTGATCAAGGGTAGCGTGTCGAAGGAGGAAGCAGAGGTGATAGTCGAGCGGATGAAGGATGTTGGCGCCAAGGTCGTCATGGACTGATCGCCAAGGTCGTCATGGACTGATCAGCGCATCGCGGCAAGAACACACGGGCAACCATGAAGCATAAGAAACAAGGTCGTCATAACACACGGGCAACCAAGGTCGTCATGGACTGATCAAACACATGCAGCGCAAAAACACACAAACACCAACCATGAAGCATAAGAAACACATGCAGCAGATGGATACAAAGAAAATTAAGTAAGAGCAAAAATGTTGTGTGCAGAACAGGAAAATTAGTGCTGTACACAACTATAATATAATTCAACTTTAGCAATTCTGCTATCTGTGATTGATAGTATCAATTCCCAAGAGAAATTGACGCCAAAAAAAAGAGGTGAAATCCAAATTGGTGGTGTTTATCAATAGATAAAGAGTTTATAAAATTCAAAACAACTTAATATTCCACTGCTTGTTTGTTTGGCAATTCAAGGAAAAGGTTCATGCATATGACCAAAGGTCTAGGAGACACACAAAAGCAAGTTTATTTACTTGTCTGGTAGACGTCTTTAGAACAATACACTTTCCTTTCCTTTGTGAGTCCAGATCAATGTTAGCACCGTCCTCTTCAGCTTCATCCTCAGGGTTCATTTCCAAATTCTGAAATCATTGTAGAGTGCTAACATGTCATGATAACTACCACATAGCCATCATTACTGCTTTAAATGTAGTGTTTGTCTCACACGGTAGAACCAGAAATTATGCCAAATCCATGACTGGCAGTTGCTTTCAGCATGGCCACTATCTGTCAAATGCACTGAAATTGTAAAAGGAAACCATTCTATTAGACATGGAGTTTCAGGATTTTTTTAGCAGTTTAAGAATATGAGCATTCATCTTATCAAAGAAAAGGACTACTAACCTTGGGATGCTCTGGCAGCACACAGTCGTCCATGGAGAATAGATTATGATCAAACATCATCTAGAAGGTCCCTCAATCTTCTGCCTCAACTGTTCATAGTTCTGCAACTCCTCCATAGACAATGATGGTGAGATATCCCCTAACACCTGTGTAGTATTAAAACCAGTTTATTTCCTAAGATATGACCAAACTAATATTTATTGTGCTTGCTCAAAATGATTTGGAGCCATACTGTCATAAAATCATCAATCTCGACAATGACTTCTTCAGCGCTGGCATCGCTCTTTCTTGAAGGATCAGCTTCAAATGTTTTGACCTTGAAATACCAAATGTGGAAGTCCAACAGAGCAAAGCTAAGAAAAATCTAAGGTAGCAGCAAGGAAGCACAGCTACTCACCGAACGCTTAGCAGCATGAAACCATGCATCTGCGCACAATGCATAAATATCGGCACCAGTAAAGTTTGGAGGACAGCGCTGAGCAATCGATAATAGAGATATGTTCTCATGGAGCTTGTATTTCCGTGTCTGTGCTTTCAGGATCCTGCATATCAATTACACTCAGATAATAGTGGCAACAAATCTGAAATTTGGTGAATGGATGAACTACCAATGACAACCTTTCCCTGTATGATGCATCAGTATTTACACCAACATAAAGAAGCTAATCAAACCGGCCAGGGCGAAGAAGAGCAGAATCAAGAAGGTCAGGCCTATTGGTAGCCCCAATAATGAAAAGGTCCTACAAAAGAATATGGAAAATGGTTTCCTTTCAGGTATATCATCTCGGAAACGGCAGTAAGAAATAAGCATAGCGTGGATGAGGAAATAACCTGGCTGTTATCACTCAATCCATCAATCTTCACAAGACATATTATAGATAACGTGCTCATTATCTAGAGGGAGAGGAGCTATTACTATTAGTGTCTTCTCCAGATCATATATTTCCTGAATCTAAACCTACCGCATATAAGCACTGGATTCGGTACGCATAAAACCCAAAATTAAAGCATGTGAGGTCAAAGGCTAGTACGAACAAACTACTTAGATAGCATGCAGAATTGACAAAGTTGATAAAAAAACTCATATTTCCCACATCCACATCCAAAACCGGCCTCCACACACGAAAAAAAAATGAACCATTAACCATAAAATTCCCCCGGTGGCCCAGCCAGGCGACTCACGAACCTCGACGATGTTGCCGACAAGATAAGGCAACTGCTTGTTGAGCTTGATCTTCTCAGGATTCCAGCTCCAGGTTCGTCCGCTGCAGCTCGTCTTGCGCTCACCCAAAATAACCCAAATCAGAGCTCCACCAGCAGACGGAGATCGCGAAGCAGGAGAAGGGGGCGCGGGCATAGCTAGGGTTTGGCGGAGGGCACGCACCTTGAGGACGCGGATCTCGTTGTCGAGGAGGCGAGAGGCCCGGACGACGTCATCCGTGGACATGGAGGAGAGCTGGTCGTCCTCCGACTCGTCGACGGCCATCGCGACGGGCGGCCTAGGGCTCTGTGTGTTCTCTGCTGCCCGAGCGCGTCGCAAGGGAGAGCAAGTGTGGGAGAAGGGAGATTGCGTTGCATCCAGGGAGGGCATGGATGGAAGACGGCTGGGCAGAGCAGTGCAGTTGGGCGAGAGAGACGACACACGCGCAGGGATGTATGTAAATGAAGCGGCGTTTCGTTTCTTGCGCTATTCATTCGACCGACGGCCGGGCAGAGCAGTGCAGTTGGGCGAGAGAGACGACACACGCGCGGGGAAATGAAGCGGCGTTTCGTTTCTTGCGCTATTCATTTGACCGTTTTGTTTCTTGTGCGCCGTGCAAATGAAGCAGTGGCACGGACATAGAGATGGGTAAAAACAACAGTAGCAAAAGATGCAGTGGCAGAAGTGGTAATTTTGATGAAATGACGTAGGAAGAAACTCTCACTTTATATAGTAGAGATCAAGAGGAAAATTTGTTGAACTAATACACTTAACACTTTAGCATGCAATTTGAAACTTGAATATATACGCATAGACAAGTTCATGGACAAGATATATTCCCTTTAGTTCTGTCTTTCGAAAAATGGCCTGCTATGTCCCTGAAAATCGTTGTCTGAACTGATCTGAACATTCTAGCATGTGATTGACTCTTTCTTTCGTTCGTTGCAGGGGTTCCAAGATCGGGCCAAGACAATTTCTATTTTTATTGCAACAATCAGCTATTTGAAGCATCAACTTCTACTCAAAACAACCTCCTGTCATATCAACCGGGGTTTGATTACCACCCTTGTTGGGAAACTGAATCACAAGCCGACGGTATGCTTCATGCCAAGATGGGATTGCATTCACGCATGCATGGCTTTGCATGAACCAAAATAACTACAACTCTGATTTTAACCAATATTAAGAGGAAAATTTGTTGAGCTAATACACAACACTTTAGCATGCAATTTGAAACTTGAATATGTATAGACAAGTTCATGACCAAGATATATTCCCTTAATTTTTTATTCTGAATTTCTGTTATATTTTATTATATTTGATGTGGATTTTTTTAATCTAAACCATTATAACTCAGGTCCGTTAGCTAGATAGTTAGATATTTTTATTTAAATAATAGCATCCAATAGCTACTATAGTTCAACTTACTTAGGATCCACCAGATTAAGGGACAGATGTTTTGTTCTTTTAGAATTTCTAGCATATTCCTATTTTTAAAATATCCGATGGCGTAGTTATGATCCACCATATTAAGGGTTAGATGTTTTGCTTTTTTGTAACAATTTCTAGCCTATTTTTTTCTTAGCAACTCTCTATGTGCTTTTAATATAGTAGATAGATGGCCTGCTGTGTCCCTGAAAATCGTCATCTGAAGTGATCTGAACATTCTAACATTTTAGTCACTCTTTCTTTCGTTCGTTGCAGGGGTCTTTTATGGCAACAATCAGCCATTTGAATCATCAAACAACCTCCTGTCATATCATCACCACCCTGCTGGGCAAACTGAATCACAAGCCGGCGGTATCCTTCTTATTGACAGCGTTCCTCCATACATATCAATACATGATCCTCACAAAATCAAGAATCAGAGTGCTGTTTGCTTGGTCGCCGGACCCTGACTGTTTGCTTGGTTTGGCAGGTTCTAGGAGTGCTGTCGGCTCGGTCGCCCGTCCTTGTGTCACGCCGCAGGACAAGCAAGCTGGAGAACAAGGGGAGTCGGCACCATCGACATCGTTTCGGCGACTTCATTAAGAATCGGGACGGCGCTGATTACTTCTTCTGCCGAGCGGAAGGGCATCCAACGGTGGGTCGAGGGAAGCAGCAAAGCAACGTGCGTCCTATAGCTGTAATTTTGTGTCGGGCGGTAATCGAGTTAAAACTCCAATGGTTAAACTGTAAGCAAAGTTAACTGGGAAGGATGAGAAGTATATAAAGGGATGTAAACGGAAGAAGTGGACGATGGAGAAATTGCTTGTTTAACACGAAATACTTTTCCCCTTTCTGTGCTTGGTTTCTTTTCCTTGCTCTGTTCTTCATCGATTCTCTGAAATTTTTGTTTGGCTGGTGTCTCACGCCTCTGGAGACATCCACGAGGCAAGGGGGCATGACATTTGATATCAGATTCGGGTGACGATCGGACCTTGAACTGTAAAATCCCAAAAAAAGGTTGGAGAACTCGGATTCTTCATTGAATCTGACGATCTCTGTAATCCCGGGATATCTGGTTGGTTCGGTCTGTAATCAGTCACAACGACGCCTCCAAAGCCTTCGATTCAAACTCTCTTTGTGCTTGATGCAATGGGGGAATCAACCGGTCGCATGGAGGAGAAGTTGGATGCACTCAAGGAAAGTTTGGAGGTCTTATTCTCTCGGATGGGTACAATGGATACAACGCAGCAACAATTGTTAGCCTGAACTGAGTTAACCGCCAAGGCTGTCGAACAGCACGCAAAGGAGCAGCAACTTCTCTCCAAGCAGGTGGAAGCAACCGGACAAGCGGTGGCCCGCATTACCACCGAACGCATCCTGGAGGCGTGTCGGCAAGGAGAGGGTTCTGATGGTGGGGAAGGTAAAGCCCTTTTTACACCACAAGTTCCAGGGTTGCGGATGGCTTTTGATGATCCTCTCTGTCATTCTTCTACGAGCATGCACACCAATTGTTCGTTCGGAGACGCTCGCGCCAATATGGGCGTTTCTTCTCGACTCACAAAAGAAGGAGGTTGTGGAAGTCACCTATCTAGGGGTCTAGCTAGCGGGCCCGATTGACCAGCCCACGAGGATGGACCGAGTCTACCGGGCAAAAGGGAGGGAGTTCCAGAAGGAGCCGGACGGGTGCAGAGAAAGCAGCAGCGGGAACCGCGGGCACCAGGAGCAGGTGGGTGGCAGCTGCGCCTCTGCACCGAACGGCGCTGCTGCAGGGTACTGTGCCCTGTCGGACGCTACAGGACGGTCTTCCTTGCCATCTCCAGCAGCTTCCACAGCTTTGTCGGCCTGGTGCGCCTAGCAACTCCCTGGTTGTGCCCAGGGGGCGCCCGGTCCGGTGTATATAGAGAGAGAACCTTGT
The DNA here is from genome assembly GCA_036346375.1 of Guadua angustifolia. NCBI lineage: Eukaryota > Viridiplantae > Streptophyta > Magnoliopsida > Poales > Poaceae > Guadua > Guadua angustifolia. Next base: position 7,550,781 of record CM070520.1, read on the forward strand.
ACAGAGAGAAGAGAGCCCTCTTGTAACCAAGAACCTCAATACACCCACGAGAACAACGAAAGTAGGACTAGGGTATTATCTCCATTGGAGAGCCCGAACCTGGGTAAAAATCTCCTGCGTCTTGCTTTACCATCTGGCTCAGATCTTCCGCCTAATCCCTCTTCTTCTTCTTTTTCTTCATTGTCGGTAACAACCATCGACAGTTGGCGTGCCAGGTAGGGGTACGCGCGTGAAGATCACCCTCCTTGAGCCTGATGGCACCACTCAATGAGATCACCGTCTCTTCGCTCCGGCCGGACCTTCCGCCGGGCTTTGGACTTCATCACCGACGATGTCGGGAATCTTGCCCTCTCATCGAACTCCGGCCGGATCGAAGGGCAAATGGCGATTCGCGCCCAAGAGCTTTCCGCGGAGTTTTCGCGATTGAAGACGGCCGGACCGACACCGCATCGGCAAAGACAGCGACGGACCGGCGGAGGCGGATCGCCCGGCGTCGTGCGGCGCGAGAAGGCGCGCCAAATCCTTCAGCGGCGAGCGCAATGTCGCGAAGAGTTCTGCGGCGAAAAGGAGATCGGTTGATCTTTCACGCCGCAGCGTAACATCGTCGCCTCAAAACTTGCTCGACACCCTTGGACCAATCCTTGGCGGGACGATCCATGCCCCGATCGTGGCTCAAGTGAAAGCCATGGTGACGGCGGTCGGCGGCAAAGAAACCAAAGCGCCGTGGAGAAGACACACTCCGCATCCGCATGCGGCTACGAACCGACAGCGGTCGAATTGCGAAAGCCGACCAGGCGATCAATTTGGAGTTCCGTCGGCGAAAACGCCCGCGAGCCTCAATCAAGATCTCGTCGATCTCACCGCAAGACGTCGCGATCGGGCGGAAGCGAGAAGCGCCGTGAGGGCAATCTGGCGCCGGCATTGGTTACAGCGGCGCGATCGCGAGGCCGCCGTGAGATCACGCCGACCGCCGGAGCCACGGCCGCCGGAGTGACAACGGAACCCGGATAGGACCCCTTCGTGCCGATCGCCTCGGCGCGTGGTGGGCCTATTGGCGGGGTTAACGCTCACGCCGGCCGGCCAGTGGCGTGGCGAGGGCTTCAATCCTAGGGGCATCGTTAAGTTCGACGGAGAGAGACCCTGGCGTGGCTGCAGTATACACCCTTCTCAAAGCGCTGGGCGAGCGACAGTGTGATGGCCAACTACCTCCGGTCACGCCGCTCCCTCGGTAGCGAGCTTGGCTCACGGGGCTCAATGGGTTCGATAGATTCTGGGGTGACCTCTGGTGGCGGTTTATCTCAATTTCGGGGCACCTTCGAGAGGCACAGGATGGTGTGGGACCTCTACCGGCTTCACGAGAAGAAGAACGAGTCCTGCGAGAGTTCATCCGGCGTTCATGCGAAGAAGAATACGGTTCGCGATGTTTAGAGGCGGTCGTCATAGCCGCCTTCGAGAAGGAGTCGGCGACTCGACTTAATCAAGAAGATGTCTCGAAGGCCGCCGACCACTGGTCGAGAGATGTTCGCTTTAGCCGATCTTCACGCCATTGCCTCGACGCATGGCGGAGCGCCAAGAAGACCACCCGTGGCAGAAGGACAAGAAGGACCACGCCGAGTCCTCCAAGCCAAGGGACAGGAAGCGGGCCGCGAGAGCTAGTCGCGGCGGTGGCCGTCTCGTGAGGTCCGCGAGGTGGCGGCTACGACGAAGTAATGGACGTCATATGTCCTTTCCACCCCCAGGGGAGGCATGCGGCTAAAGACTGTTATACCCTGAAGAGGTTTGCCCGAGAGAGCTACAACAGAGCGAACAAGGGCAATGGCGAGCAGAGAAAAAGCAAGACCCTTGAGGAGGATGGAGGTGGCTATCGTGTGACCGGCGTGAACTCAACTACATATTTGGGGTTTAAGAAGACTCTGAGTCAAGCGAAGCGAAGCTTACCGCTCGGGAGATCCATGCGATAACGCCGCCACACCCCGATACCTGAGGTGGTCTGAGATCCCGATCACGTTCGATCGCTCGGATCACCCCGACTGCGTTCCCTTCCCGGGAAGGTATCCTCTTGTCTGGACCCCGTCATACTGCGCGTCGTCGGGCTCAAGAAATCTTGGTCGGCAGGGGGCGGGCTCAACGTCCTTTTCTCCAAGACCTTTGATGACATGAAGATTCCGCGCTCCGAGCTAAAGCGGGGATCGTCACCGTTCCACGGGGTGATCCCGGGGACGTCGACAATGCCGCTTGGGCAAATCACGCTCCCGGTAACGTTCGGAGCCAAGGAGAACTACCGGACGGAGTACCTAAACTTCGAGGTGGCTGATTTCGAGACGGCGTACCACGCCATCTTGGGAAGGCCAGGGTTGGCCCGGTTCATGGCTGTTCCGCACTACACATACCTCGCGCTCAAGATGCCGGGGCCAAGCGGCGTCATTACCATCCGAGGGGACGTCAAACAATCCTTCGCATGCGACAGGGAAAGCTGCGATCTGGCCGAGGCGCTGGTGGCGTCGGCTGAGGCCGAGATGATCAAGCAGGCGGCAGCCCTCCCACGAGGTGAGGACGACGTTCCGACCGCGAAGCAAACCAAGTCCAGCATGAAGCCCGACGAGGGAGTCAAGCGTGTGATTCTCAACCCGTCCCGCTCGGCGCAGGTCGCCCTGATAGGGACTGGGCTCGATCCCAAATAGGAAGAGGCGCTCGTCACTTTTCTTCGGGCAAACCGGGACATCTTCGCCTAGAAACCATCCGATATGCCCGGTGTCCCTAGGGAGGTGATCGAGCACTCACTCAATGTAGACAGCAACGCTAAGCCTGTCAAGCAGCGGCTCAGAAGGTTTGCGCAAGATCGCCGCGACGCCATTAGAGAGGAGATCACCAAGCTTTTGGCGGCTAAATTCATAAAAGAAGTCTATCACCCCGAGTGGTTGGCGAATCCGGTCCTTATGCGTAAGAAAAATAAAAGTTGGCGCATTTGTGTTGATTACACGAGATCTCAACAAAGGCGTGCCTAAAGGACCCCTTTGGTTTACCCCGCATAGACCAAGTGGTAGACTCCACCTCCGGTGCCAACTCACGAGTTTTTGGATGCGTGCTCGGGGTATCACCAATCCGACTAAAGGAAGAAGAGCGCATCAAAACATCCTTCATCACACCATTCGGTAGCGTATTGCTCGCCACGATGCCATTCGGGTTGGAAAACGGCGTAAACTTACCAAGCGCTTATTCGGCGGTGTTTTCACGACCAACTTCGGACATAGCGTGGAAGCATCGTCGGCGATGTTGTGGTCAAGACCGAACGAAGAAGACCTCATCACCGACCTAAGCCGAGACATTCGAGAGCTGCGAGCCTTCCGGATGAAGCTCAACCCGGAGAAGTGCGTCTTCAGGCTCCCTCCGGAAACTACTCGGGTTTATCATATCACACCCATGCATCGAAGCAAACCCGAGAAAATCAACACTATCCTCAAGATGAAACCGCCGACTTGCGGAAGGGCGCCCAAAGCTCGCGGGATGTATGGTGGCACTCGGCGGTTCATCTCGCTGAAGCGATCGGGAATGCCGTTCTTCAAACTCTTGAAGAAACAAGACAACTTTCGGTGGACCCCCGAGGCGCAACAAGCCTTCGAAGACTTAAAGTCACTCCTGACCACCCCTCCGATTTTGGTTGCACCGACACCAGAAGAGCCGCTCCTGCTCTACATAGCGGCCACAACCAATGTGATCAGCGCGACGATTGTGGTAGAAAGAGAGGAGGCAGGGCACTCGCAAAGAGTTCAACGTCCGGTTTACTTTGTCAGTGAAGTATTGGGCGAGTCTAAGAGGCGGTACCCTCAAGTGCAGAAACTTCTGTACGCAGTACTGCTCACCTCTCGGAAGCTCAAGCATTATTTCCAAGAACACGCCGTCTCAGTGGTGATGTCTTTTCCAATTGGGGAAGTGCTGCATAACCGGGAGTCCACCGGCAGGATCGCTAAATGGGCGGTCGAGCTCGGGGCATTTGAAATCTCCTTCAAGCCCCGGACGGCCATCAAATCTCGGTATGGCCGATTTCGTTTGTCGAGTGGATTGAGATACAAGAGCCCATAGCCGTGGAGGACCTCGAGTACTCGACGATGTATTTCGACGGCTCCCTCACGCTGAATGGTGCAGGGGCGGGCGTCGTACTGACTTCCCGATGGGAGAAAACCTCAAGTATGTCCTTCAACTCCACTTCCCGGCGTCAAACAACGCCGCCGAGTACGAAGCCCTCATACACGGGCTTCAGACGCCATATCTCGCTCGCAGATCCGGCGATTGATGGTTCGCGGGGACTCCCAACTCGTAATCAATCAAATACAAAAGGAGTGGTCGTGCGTGGATGATAGCATGGCGGCGTACTGCCAGGAGGTGCGCAAGCTGGAAGACAAATTCGACGGGCTCGAGCTCACCCACGTGCTGCGTTGGGACAACGAGGTGGCTGACGAGCTCGCAGCTAGGCTCGGTCAGACCTGGTTCATTGGAGTCTTCGATGAAGGAGCTTCTAAACCAAGCTATGCCGACCGTGGAGTCGGGCGGTTGGAGAGAAACCAGTCGGGGCGGAAGTGCTAGTCGTCAACCCCAACTGGACAAAGCCCTACCTGGATTACCTTCTGAGGAATGAGCTTCCCGAAGATCGCGTGCAGGCGGTAGCGAATGCATCGCAAGGCGAAGCAAAAGCTACGGTGGTCGGGGAGCTTTTAAGAGCGCTTCGGATCTTAAGGCGATGCATCGGAGCAAGAAGGCAGGCCCTCCTTAAAGAGATTCACTCTGGAATTTCACGGACACCACGCCGGCGTCGATGCTTCTGCAGTCGCAAAGCCTACCGCAAGGATTCTTGGCTAAGCTAGCATCACAGACGCGAGAGGACATCATCTTGCACTTGTGAAGGCGCGGTTCTTCGCCCGGCAAATTCACATACCGGCGCAGGAGCTGCAAACCATCCCGATCACATGGCCGTTCGCGGTCTGGGGGCTTGACATTATCGGCCCACTAAAGAAGGCCCAGGGTGGGTTCGCCTTCCTCTTCGTGGCTATCGACAAATTCACCAAATGGATCGAGGCCAAGCCGGTTGCAACCATCACCGCGGTCAAAGCCAGAGAGTTCTTTCAGGAAATCGTCGTCAGGTTCGGCGTACCGAACAGGATCATCACCGACAACGGCACCCAATTCAGAAGCGAGGAATTCCAGGACTGGTGCGAGGACCTCGGGATCAAAATCTGCTTTGCCTCTGTGGGACACCCACGAACAAGCAGGCAGTCGGCGAGCCAATGGCATGGTCTTTGCAAGGCTGAAAGCCGAATATTCGACCGACTCAAGCCATATGCGACACGGTGGGTAAAAATTGCCTTGGTACTCACGGGGCTAAGGACTACCCCATGGGGACTCTACAGGCGATCACCTTTTTTCCACGGTATATGGTTCGGGCGGTCACGCCTCTTGAACTAGCTTCCGGATCTGGCAGTGCAGGACTCAGAGAAGTCGAGTCAAGAGAGCCGATTGGAGGACCTCGACAAGCTGGAAGAAGGACTCGAAGACCACGATTTCCTCGCAGCGAGGGGTGGGGTAGAACTCACCACAGGCCGGGCAAGCGCTGATCAGGGTCGTCGGCGGCATCACCCCCATGGTGACCATCGCATCCAAATGCGCCTCCGTCAGCGTGGAGGGCACCCAATCATGGGCCGGCGGCAGCGCGGCGGGATCCTGGGGCGACGAATTCAGCATTTCCTGGGGCGACATCCGCGGCACAAGGAGCGGAAAGTGGTGGCGGCGGCTAACCCTAGCGACGGAGTTCGCGGGGAGAACGATGGGATTCTGGAGACGAAAAGGCGAGAGGCGTGGAGCGCGAGGATAGTTGGATCTTATGCGGCCCCGAGGCACTATAAGGGGCGACAATTCCCCATGATAGAAAGGGCCCGTAGTGGCTAAGTTTGACGGTAGCGACTTACGGTTGGCTGCGCCCATGACACGTCCCATGCCGGATCGAATACTGGATGCCCCAAATCCAAGGTACGCTCCATGATGAGCCGACTGCCGTACACGTACGGGTACCGCTCGGCCAAGAGCCAAATGGTGGCGCGCCCATGACGAAACCACGCTATGCCCAACATGATCGGGTATAGGCGTCACCGGACCAAGCCAAAGTACGCTCCATCTTGAGCCGACCGCCCGTACATGTCTGGTACCGCCGCCAAGAGCCAAATGGTGGCGCGCTCTATGGCGAAGCCACGCTATGCCCCGACATGATGGGTATAAGCGCCACAGCACCAAGCCAAAATGCGCTCCATGTTGAGCCGACCGCCGTACATGTACGGTACCACTCGACCAAGAGCCGGATGGTGGCGCGCTCCATGACGAAACCACGCTATGCCCGGCATGGATCGGTATAGCGCCACGCACCCAAGCCAAAATGCGCTCCATGTTGAGCCGTGTCGTACATCTCTGAGCACCACTCGGCCAAAGACAAAGGGTGGTGTGCTCGGTGGCGAGCCACGTTGAAGTCCCGGCATGGCGAGGCGTAGAAGTCTTCACTGGCTAAGCCGCGAGCGCATTTGATTTGTTGTTAAGGAAGCGGAGTCCATCGAGACCTCCTCACAACACACCTAACGGCGAATGGCCACCAGAGCGAATAGCGAACCCACGTAAGGCGGCGGGTCTCAAGCACTCGGGGCTCTTGTGGAAGTCACCTATCTAGGGGTCAGCTAAGCGGGCCCGATTGACCACCCCACGAGGATGGACCGAAGTCTCGGGCAAAAAGGAGGAGTTCGAAGGAGCCGAGACGGTGCAGCGAAAGCGAGCCGCATGAAGAATCAGCGGGCGGCAGAGTGGGTGGCAGTGCGCCTCACTGCCGAACGGCGCCCTTTGCAGTGGCAGTCTTGCCTGTCGGGCCTTCTGAGACGGTCTTCCTGCCATCTCCAAAGCAGCTTCCACAGCTTTGTCACTGGCGCCCAACAACTCCTGGTTGTGCCAGGGGGCGCCCGTCCGGTATATAGAGAGAGAACCTTGTGCAGAGAGAGAGAGCCTCTTGTAACCAAGAACCTCAATACACCCACGAGAACAACGAAAGCAGGACTAGGGTATTATCTCCGTTGGAGAGCCCAAACCTGGGTAAAAATCTCCTGTGTCTTGCTTTACCATCTGGCTCAGATCTTCCGCCTAGTCCCTCTTCTTCTTCTTCTTCATTGTCGGTAACAACCATCGACAAAGGTGGTCATCCTAAACATCCCTTACCGAAGTTATCGTTTCCTCGGTTTGAAGGGGAAAACCCACATATTTGGAAGGATAAATGTGTGGATTACTTCCAGATATTCAATATTCCGGAGGCGCTTTGGGTCATGACCGCTACGATGCACATGGACGGTAACTCGGCCAGATGGTTGCAAGTTTACAAGGTCTGGCATGATCTTGGCAACTGGGACAATTTTATGAACGAAGTGGAGAAGAAGTTCGGAGCATTTGATCATCGTCGATTGTTGAGCGAGCTGCTGGAGATTCAGCAATCGGGAACTATAGAAGAATATAAAAAGCAATTTGAAGAACTGATGTACGATATCTCCATACATAATCCATATTATAACGACGAGTTGTTTGTCTCCCATTTTGTGAATGGATTGAAAACGGAGCTGAGGGATCGTGTTCAAGGGTAGATTCCCGTATCGGTGGATCAAGCAGCGTTGCTCGCTCAAGTTCAGCAAAATATTCTTGACCGGGGTCGAGTCGACCGCGCCAAGTTGCCAGTTCACACCAAACTGGAACATCCCCAGAGTATGATCAAAACAAGTTCGGGAGACTTATGGAAATCTCGGCAACTCAGAGAATATCGTCGCACCAATGGCTTGTGTTATCAATGTGAAGAGAAGTACGATCCTAGTCATTATTTGCACTATAAGAAGAAGCCTCCAGGGCAGTTACAGTCAATAACGGTCGAGGAGCAATCGGACATATTGCCTGATGAGGTGTTGGATAGCCTGGAAGTTACAGACTTGCATACTGAAGATGCCGCAACGATGAGGCTATTGGCATTGGTGCGCAATCAAGTTATGCTGGTGTTGGTAGATTCAGGAAGCTCTCATAGTTTCATTTATTTGAGCTTCTTGCACAAAATTGGCTGTCTTCCACAAAAGGCGCCAGCCGTGCAGGTGAAAGTAGCAAATGGTGAACCCATGTTGTGTGATAGTTGGGTACCTGGTTTGGAGTGGTGGACTCAGGGACATACATTTCAGACTAATTTGAAGGTGCTTGCATTAAGTGGCTTTGATGCTGTTTTAGGCATGGATTGGCTCAAAATGCATAGTCCAATGCTTTGTGACTGGCAAGACAAAACACTGCAGTTTGCGCACCGAGGGAAACAGATTATCCTCTAGGGTGTTCGCAATGTGATAGAAACAGAGCTCCATTCGGTCACTTCTTAGGAGTTGGAGAAATGGAGAAAAACCAATAATATTCTGGCTTTGGCGATACTTGAGCATCCATCAAGCCACTCCCAAGATGTCATTCCCGTAGAAATCAAGATAGTTTTGCAGCAGTTTGCACGGGTGTTTGAGGAGCCCCAAGGCTTACCACCCCAACGTTCTTATGATCATACCATTCCATTATTGCCTAGAGCAATTCCTGTCAATACTCGACCCTACAGATATTCTCCGTTGCACAAAAATGAAATTGAAAAATAGGTTTCGAAGATGTTGACTTCAGGCATCATTATTCCTAGTGTTAGCCCGTTCGCATCTCCAGTCCTGTTAGTCAAAAAGAAGGATGGAACCTGGCAATTCTGTGTTGATTACCGGCGGCTCAATGACTTGACAATTAAGAACAAATTTCCGATGCCCGTCATTGATGAATTGTTGGATGAGTTAGCAGGAACAAAGTATTTTTCTAAGTTGGATCTACGGGCTGGTTATCATCAGATATGTATGAATGAAAATGATGAGTTTAAAACTGCATTCAAAACCCATCAGGGTCATTATCAGTTTCGTGTCATGCCGTTTGGTCTTACAAATGCTCCTGCCACTTTTCAATGCGTGATGAATTCTATTTTGACACCGTATCTTCGGAAATTTGTCCTCGTTTTTATTGATGATATTCTGGTTTATAGTCCGAATTTGATCTCTCATTCTCAACATTTAACAGTTGTGTTGCGTACATTGCAAGACCATCAGTTCTCTGTGAAAAAGGCCAAATGCACTTTTGCTCAGAATCAGTTAGAGTATCTTGGCCATATTATTTCTAGTGAAGGTGTCTCTACTGATCCAGCAAAAACTCAAGCTATGCTTAATTGGCCTCCACCCACGATGGTGTCGGAGTTACGGGGATTTTTGGGCCTCACCGGCTACTACCGGAAGTTTGTGAAGAATTATGGTGTGATCGCTAAACCACTCACCAACCTCCTTAATAAAAAGGCATTTTAGTGGAATTCCCAAGCTGAAACAGCTTTTATACACTTGAAGAACGCAATGGCTTCTACTGCAGTGCTCAAATTGCTGGACTTTGAGCAGCCGTTTGAAGTTGAGACCGATGCATGTGATGTTGGAGTCGGTGCTGTCCTGCTTCAACAGGGTCACCCTGTCGCTTTCTTCAGCAAAGCCTTGAGCCAGATGCACCAGAGTTTATTGATCTATGAGAAGGAGTTTTTAGCCGTCATGTTGGCAGTTGAACATTGGAGACCCTATTTGCAGCGCCAAGAATTCATCATTCGGACTGACCATAGAAGCTTGTGTTATTTAGAAGATCAACATCTACAATCAGACATGCAGCGCAAAGCCATGACTCGTCTGATGGGCCTTCAGTTTAAAATTCGGTACAAAAAAGGGAAGGAGAACGTTGTGGCGGATGCCTTGTCGCGTATGGGACATGTAATGGCTTTGCAAACTAAGTCAGAAGTGCAACGCTTGGGTTGGGGTCGAGGTGATCAATTCTACATTACTAACAAACTTGCGTGAGGCAAAACTTCGCTTTCGGTAGCTTTACGGCGGATGACAATGGCTTCACGTTGCGTTAGGGTATTATCCGCCAATATGATCGCATCTGGGTTGGCGATAATTCAGCTTTGCGTACCAAATTAATTAACGTCTTCCATTCCAGTGCCATTGGTGGCCATTCTGGGAGTCAGCGACCTATCAGCGCATCAAAAAACTGTTTTGTTGGCCCGGTTTAAAACAGGATGTCACGGAGCTTGTGAGCCAATGTGACGTCTGCCAGCAGGCTAAGGGCCAGCACACCATGTCAGCATGTTTGCGTCAACCGTTGCCCATTCCTTCATCCATTTGGCAAGATATCACCATGGATTTTATTGAGGGCTTACCCTTGTCGGAGGGGCATAATGCTATTCTTGTAGTGGTGGATCGCTTGATCAAATACGCCCATTTTGTGGCCTTACAACATCCTTTCACAGCTTCAAAAGTGGCTCAGCTGTTTATGGATCAGATAGTCCGGTTACATGGGATGCCCTCATCTATTACTTCGATTGCGACAAGATTTTTTACGGCACTATACGGAAAGAAGCTGTTTAAAGCTTTGGATACTAAACTTCAATATAACAACGTATCATCCTCAAGCAGACTGACCAAAGCGAGAGGGTTAATCAATGTGTCGAAATGTACTTGCGCTGTGTTGTTCATGCCATACCAACCAAATGGAAGAAATGGTTAGCTTTGGCTGAATTCTAGTATAATACCAGTTATCATTCCTCTCTCGGTTGCTCGCCATTTAAACTCTTATATGGGTATGAACCGAATTATGGTGCTCTTCCACCCTTGTTGGTTGACGGCAGTGATGAAGTGAAGCTGGTATTGGAAGAACGCCAGAAGTTTACAGAGTTCGCAAAACAGCAATTGGCCATTGCTCAAAACCGCATGAAGCATTATGCTGACCAGGATAGATAAGAATGACAATTTCAAGTGGGTGAAAAGGTATTGTTGAAGTTGCAACCGCATGTACAATCATCTTTGGTGAATCATCCATACCCCAAATTGGCGTATAAATACTATGGTCCATTCGAGGTGATTGCAAGAATCGGGCTAGTGGCTTATAAGCTTGATCTTCCTGCGTCTAGTTAGATTCACCCAGTTTTCCACGTCTCTCAGCTGAAGGCATACAACCCCAACTATACTCCAGTATTTCATGAATTGCCAAAGTTAATTGAGTTAGACAGTTGTGCAGCGGAGCCGAAAGAGATCTTAGATCGATGACTTCGTCAAGAAAAGTGCACGAGTGCAAGTTCGATCAAATGGGCGGCTATACTGTCGAATTGGCTACTTAGGAGGATCTGAGCGTCTGCGAGAATCATTTTCCCATGGCGATTGATTGGGGTCAAGCAATGTCGGTCGGCGAGGTGATGTCACGCGCGGAGACAAGCAATTTGAGAACAAGAAGTCGGCACCATCGACATCGTTTGGCGACTTCATTAAGAATCGGAGCGGCGTTGATTACTTCTTCTGGCGGCGGAAGGGCATCCAACGATGGAGTCGAGGAAGGCAACAAAAGCAACGTCGTCCTATAGCTGTAATTTTGTGTCGGCGTGTCGAGTTAAAACTCCAATGGTTAAAGCGTAAGCAAAGTTAACCAGGATGGATGAGAAGTATATAAAGGGATGTAAGCGGAAGAAGTGTCACGATGGAGAAATTGCTTGTTTAACACAAATTACTTTTCCCCTTTCTGTTCTTGGTTTCTTTTCCTTGCTCTGTTCTTCATCGATTCTCTGAAATTTTCATTTGGATGGTGTCTCACGCCTCTGGAGACATCCACGAGGCAAGGGGGTGTGACACCTTGGGATGGACAGGGTGTGGCCGCCGCTCCTCACGCCTAGGCCATGAGCACTACGACTTACGCCCGTGAGTGAGGGGGCCCCTCCTCAGGCGGTCCCGAGCACTCCATCATCGCCCGCCACTAATGGTGGGGGTGCTAATCTCTGGGGAGAAAAGCGGTGAGTGGCGAGGACAAGGTCCTTCAGCGAGACAGCGAGGAGGCGCTCGCCCGGCTCCTCAGATCCACCACGATAGGCTCGTCTAGCAAGCTTTGAATCGAGACCCCAATTGAGGAGCTCAGATAGCTCACAAGAAATAGGGCCATATTGACATCAAGGCGATGAGCTAGTCGCTACCACCTCGCTTATGGCCCGCAGTGGAGGACGGATCTTTCTCTTGTTGCGTGGGAGCTATTTGGCTTTGGTCTCTATAGATACATTGAATCTACATTTCTTTTACCTTTTTAACTTGCATCACTTCTCCATTCAGTGCTGTAGTGGGCAGGTATGCTAAAGGTGGGGGCTGATGCCACCACTTCTTTTGCGCCTCCCAAAGCACCTAGGGAGAGGGTGTTAAGTCCCCACTCACCAGTGTGTGCCAAACCAACGCAAGAGGATCAGGGCGGATCCTCCGGTGTGCTTCCTGAGTATGCCATCCTCTACACACTATACACAAAGGCCATTGAGATGGAGAGGGTGCTAAGTCCCTGCTCACCCGTGTGTGCCGAACCAACGCAAGAGGATCAGGACGAATCCTCCGGTGTGCTTCCTGAGTATGCCATCCCCCACACACTATGCACAGAGGCCATTGAGATGACCCAAAAGTTCTTGGAGGTGCTTAGGAAGAAGCTAGCGACTATCGAGACCCTTCAATACTAGGTATTGTGGATGCCTTTTTTCCTTGTAAATTCCATGGTCTCAAGGTTTTCATGTATGTTTCATTTGATGCCTTTCATCTTCTCCTTTTCGTAGGGCACGGCGATGAGCAACGTGCTATATGACAAGGTCCTGGTATGATATAGGAGATGTTAGCGGCTATGGCTTATCGGTTTTTCATTGATCGACCGAGCAGGAGATGGATGACCAACACCCACACAAACTTACGAAAAGCAAAAGCTGGAACACAAGCAATATGTCTTGCGATGAAGTCGCGGCGTTTTAGACTTCTTCTTTGCTATTTATACTAGAAAGCGAAAACAACAGAATGCAAGGAAACACGAATGCATTGGCTTCTCACACCACATCTTTGGCCACATCTATCCCATGATTGTGCGGCGTGCTTCTTGACCATGGCGCCAAGACTCAAAGCGTCTTGAGCTAATCTCGCAACACCTCTAGCGAATGCATGGTCAAGACGCATCCGAGAGCTCATGCAAGGACCTAGACAATGCAATGCAATGAAGCCTAAACTAACTAGACCGGGCACAAGCTTTATACTCTAACAAATCTCCCCCTAAAACTTGTGCCTACACTACGGAAAGCATACCAATTTGCTCTCGTAGTTCCTGGAATTTTGCTAACGGTAGTGCCTTAGTCAGGATGTCTGCGAGTTGCCCTCCAGTGTCGTTGAAATCAGGCCTGATGCTCCCATTTTCCACACTCTCGCAGATGAAATGTGAAAGACCATGTGGAGGTCTATACCTTTGTGTGATGAGTAATTGACTAGATTAAAGGTTGATCCGATGAGTAACTGACTAGATTGAAAGGTTGATCCGAGTCGGGATGGTCTTGAAGCATTTTGATAAGTTCTCAACCAAGTCGTGTTTCATTGCTGAAATTCTCTAGCTCTTATTGGTTCTCTTTCTTGGTACATTAGAGCCGAGTCTTTCTGTATGGGACCCGATTCACCAATTGAATCCTTTGTGTTTCTGCACTATTCCCGGGATCAACGCTAGTACACACGGTTTAACATCGGTAAGCATCAAATCATACACAGCGATAAGAATAATAAGACTTCATTTATTTAATATAACTAATGTATGATCTTATGATCACTTACATTATTGACCACATGGGCTAGACCGAAAGTAAACTTGAACAAATCTTGGAAATGTAGCAAAAAGTAGATGTCCCATCGACACACCTGGCAATCGACAAGGATTGGCCTAGTGACTCGTGTCCACGAAAGTCCTCCTCCGATAATGGCGATGATTCCTCCACTTGTTGTTGGTTGTTAAGCAAGGGTGAGTACACCAACACGTACTCAACAAGTTGTGCCTGATAATGCAATTCTATCATAACTATATCTGGGCTTATTCAAAGGAAAGGCTAAGGGTTCATTTGCAATAAAGCAACATTTAGAACACATACATTACATAGATTGAAAAACAAGAAAACATATAACAAGTAAATAGATTGATGACTCACAAATAAGCCAAGTTTTCGGCCTAAATCAAGTTCCATTATCCATGGCATCTGCCATCCCATATGATTGTTCATTTTAATTAACTACCCCTTGGTATAATTCCGACCTTTGCTCAATCTAGTGAGCACGGCTATCCGAATAGTTTGTACACTCTGCGAGAGGTTATGCACTTTACCCACATGATACAACCATGCACCACACAAAGAATGATTATAACAAAGCCTTTACAATGCATCCTCTTAACCCGATGCTATCCACTAAGGTTTCAACACTGAAGGTTACACCACCACACAGGGCCCCCTCTTGCGCCATGTGAGTTTCTCCGTCACGGACTCACACCACCACGATAGCACTCAAGCTAAGCATTTGCAAATTAGTCACTAATTTGCCCATATGAACATGTGGTTGCATGAATACTTCTGGTCGAAGGCTCGCAAGGTTAAGTCCTTAGGATTGATTAAAGCAAGACATACTCATACCCTTAGCTCCTCTGAGCCCACCACAACACTTGCCCCATCCACTTGCTTCAATCTTAAAATGATTAAACCCCCGGTTGGTTACCAAGCACCACGTGCTACTCACAAATCAACATCGTTGTGTGACCTCCCCGCCACGACAACACAATCTCTTTGTGTGACCACACATGACACACAAGTTATCATCATTGTTCCATATTCTATTAGTCAAATTAATACTCAACCTTTCATGTACATGTGATGATGTGGCATGGCTAAGTAGTTCTAATCCAATCTAACCATCCATGTTGATTTCAGTATTAACCAACTATAATGAACCAACCTAAGGTGACAAGTTGATTATGGCATACAAATAACAAGGTAGGTTGTAATTCAAAAGGTACATTAGCTAATCCCAAATTTAATTTGAAATCATTTATACACATAAAATATCATGCAATAGGATAAATCAAAATAGCAATTTTGCAAACATGGGTGCAACATGATCAAAGCATAACTTGCCTTGCTTATGCTCCTGGTCTCGATCTGAATATAATCCCTGAGTTGCAAATTCTTCCTCCGAAGCGTCGCACAATTCAACGTCTACGCGAATTGAGAAGAAATAGCAAATAAACACCAAAACCAAAGAACAAATGAACTAAAAAATTCAAATACAAATTACCATTAAATAGATCTCAGTTTTACAAATTTTTAGGAATTTGAATCACCTCAATCGGAGTTCGTATGCAAAAGTTATAGCCTTTGGAAGTTTGAAAATAAATTAAATTAAATTAAATTCCTAGATTTAATAGAATTATTTTTATAAAGAAAATTCCAGATTTATGACGTCGGTGGCGTCGACCTTCTTGCTGGTTTATCACAGTTAACCGTAGCAAGATCTGGACCTTCTAAAACCAATCCGATAGCTCTTGTTAAATCGGTCACGTGGCTAATACCATCACTGTCCGATCAGATTGGACGGTCACTATTATATCGAGTGATGCACTGTGCACCCAATCGACGTGGACCGATCCCGACCCTCTATCTAAGATCGGACGGCTACCTTTAACCCGAGGCGTTTACTGTATACTTAACTAACGTGGCTAAATCTCCACCATTAGATCTAAATCCGACGATCAAGATTAACCCAAGGGTTTCTTGTGCACTTAAATGGCGGCTTGCCCTGACCACCACGATCTTAATCTAACGGTGAGAGCTTACCCGCACGATTCGTTCGCAGGAGGCGTGGGCGATTCGGCGCGCGATAGCGATCCGTGGTCGGCGTGCCGACTCGGTGATGGCGATCTGTTTGTACGCAATTCGGCCGGACTTGGAGACGACGACCAAGGCGACGGCGGTTCAACGCTTTCCGGCGACAAAGAAGTGGCTGATCCGACGTGGCACAAGACGGCGAACCCGAATCTACTCCCAAGTCGACGGAAGA
Organism: Guadua angustifolia; assembly: GCA_036346375.1. NCBI lineage: Eukaryota > Viridiplantae > Streptophyta > Magnoliopsida > Poales > Poaceae > Guadua > Guadua angustifolia. Next base: position 7,566,791 of record CM070520.1, read on the forward strand.
GTCACCGGAGGCGACGGAATCACGGCACAACCCGACAACGCTTCGATTCTCGGCGAGCTCTACTGCTTGACCGGCGTCTCTCCGTGCTGTGGCGCGAAGCGGAAAAAGATGTGCGGCGAGGTGTGAAGATCCTCGGGAAGAAGTCGGTGCCTTAAATACCCAGACGGTAGCGGAGAACAAGGAAGGTTTGGCGGCGGCGCGAATCCGTCTCGGACACGATGAGCCCGACCACCGATCTTGATCCGAAGCGGTGGGATAACGAGTTGAAGTCAAGCGGTACCCGATTACTAATGGCGTGCGATGAAGATCTAGCGGTCATCAACACCTAGGGTTTCATTAAATGTCGTGTGCGCGATGTAAGCCGTTGGATTATAATCCAGAAGCGGTCGCGATGGATCTCCTTAATTGGTAGAAATGGAATGACCCAACATTGTTCACAAGGGTTTTTCCGGATTTTTCAATAAAAATAATCCAAAATATTTATTTGATTTATTTAAAGCAATAAACATACTCTAAAAATTCGGGAAAAATCTCAAAAATACTTTGAGACATTCTGGACTTAATAAAATATTTTTGACCAACCCTTATTTTAAACTTTTCTTTTTATATTTAATCTTCAACAAAAGCGATATATATTAATTCAAAATAATTCAAATAAATCTCGAGAAAATCCAAATAAATCCAGAAAATTCACAAAAATCATAAATTGCAATAAAATAATATTAAATAATTAAAAAGTCAAAATTTTGGGATGTTACAGCTACCAAGCCTTTGTTGAGTTCTTCCAACTTTCCGATTGATTTCTTTGCTAGGTTTTGTGTTCCGAGTGGTTCCAGTCTTTGCTAAGTGCGTCTAGCTTTTTGACTAGTTTTCTTCCTTTGGTGAAGGCCGAGTCTTGCAGTCTTAGAGTGCCTCCAGATACTTCTTTGCATGATTTTTAGCTTCTCGATAGGTTTCCCTCTGAGTTGAAGTACCTTGCTGTGATCAAGGGGTTGCTAAGTACTCGGGAGGTGGTTAGCCGAGTGGTTCGCCAGATGGTTAGCCGAGTGGTTCAGCAGTTGGTTAGCCAAGTGGGCTTGAGTATATGGGTTTGTCGACTGGTTGTTGTTGAGTTGTGTTTGACTATTTTGAGATAGTCAGCAAATATGATTGTGGGCATTGCTATGTGTGGGACATATGTATCCGGGTATCCAGATGGCAAGCCAATGAGGCTGACCAGTCTGCGGATGGGTCGGTAGATAGCGGAAGGTAGAAAATAATGGGGCGTAAGGCGCTCTCAATAAGGAAATTCGAGATGGTAACCGACTAGGGATAAGGAAGGAGAGGATTGTAGTCG